>JASAUF010000425.1:0-1200000 GCA_030180095.1 Magnolia changhungtana | reverse complement strand
CTCTCCCTTAGGTTTAGGAAATTCGTATGAAATAAGAGAGAGAGGGTTTAAGTATCTTATATAGGACTAGAATTGCCGAAAATAGGCCCAGGGCCAAGGTATACTTAGGTTATGTCCAACGAGCATTTGTTTCAGCTCAACGGAGCATTTCCGAAGCCCCCCTTTGAGCCAAAGGTCGGACTTAAGCTCCTTGACCATGGATCTAGCTCAAGTTAAGTTTTCATTCCAGTCGGGTTCCAAGATCACACGTGGCGGACCAGTTTCAGTTCAACAGTCACCGAAACTCAATCTAGGCCGCAAGTACACTGACCTGTGTATGAAATTTCTCCTGATTCGAGGGTGTATTTGGGTCAGATTCTGACAGTTTGATTGCTTATATTCGGCCTGCAATTGACAAGTCTCAGATTACTTAAACGAGATTTTATTTCTAAAGAAAATCACATTTTCTCACATTCTTCACTCCGGGCTCAAGCGAATAGCCCCAGGACACTATCTGGATTTGATTTCTGAGATGGTTGTCAAGCCCAGTAAGGCGGTTCTAATTATATAACTTCGTATTATTCAGACTTTCGACGTGCGGTCCAGATCCGATACGGAGTTTCAATGTACTCCCGAGAGCAACTGGGTAATGAATTGATCTTAGATTTTAGGGTAACTTAGCGTCAATAATTCTACAAGTTTTGGGTCTTGCAGATCGTATTTAAAGTGATTCAAGCGGATTTCACAGCTAACCTAGTTTAACACTTAGTTAAACTTGTCTAATTTCTAAAGGATTTGAGGTTTGAGAGGTTCAAAAGGGGTTAGGATCTACCCCTTGCCTAAGGACATCTAACTCCAGGTTGCCAAAAATCTGGGGCGTTACAACAGCCTGGCCAAATCATCTGCGGAGTTCAAAACTTTAACAGGGAGAAAATGAGCTGACTTCGTCAATTGGTCCATAATCACCCAAATGAAGTCGTGTCCCTTCCTCATCTTTGGTAACTCAGAAATAAAATTCATAGATATGAAATCCCATTTCCATTCAGGTATGGGCATGGGGAGAAGTAATCTAGGAGGTCGGCGATGCTCAGCCTTGACCTGCTGGCACGTGAGACAATGGGACACATAATCTGCTATGTGGGCCTTCATGTTGTCCCACCAGTACGAACATTTCATATCTCGATACATCTTCGTACTGCCAGGATGTATTGCCATCCTTAAATTGTGAGCAGCTCCTAGAACTTCCTTTCTCAAGTCATGAAGATTCGGGATGCATAGGCGGCAACCATAACGTAAACCCCCATCTGACCCAACTCGCCATTCAGAGTCTTCATCGCCACTAGCCCGCTTTCTCATCTCTATCAACCATTCATCTTCTCTCTGAGCTGCAATAATTCAATCGTCAATAAGTGACTGCAAGCAGATGTGTGCGACGCTCTCGAACGGCTCCTCTACCGTAAGTTTCTGCTCAAAGTCTCACACGAATTCCACATGTTCTATTCTTCTATCATCAGCGGAGCTGCAAATGCTATCATCTTCTTGTGGCTCAACACATCTGCCACAAGGTTGGCCTTGCCAGGATGGTAGGAGACCTCAAACTTGAAGTCTTTCAAGGTTTCCATCCATCGCCGCTGCCTCATATTTAGGTCTCTCTATGTGAATATGTACCTGAGGTTCTTGTGGTCGCAAAAGAGCTCGAACTCCTCTCCGTAGAGGTAATATCTCCATAGCTTTAATGCAAAGATGACTGCCGCCAGCTCTAGGTCATGCGTAGGGTAGTTCTCCTCGTGTTTCTTCAATTGTCGCGATGCATAGGCAATCACTTTGTCCTTCTGCATAAGAACACAACCCAAACCAACATGAGAGGTGTCGGTGTAAATGGTATATCTGACCCCCTGCTCTGGCAATACTAGCACGGGTGCGGACGTCAACTTGTCCTTCAGTTCCTGAAAGGCTGCTTCTGCCTTCTCATTTTAGGCAAACTTGAGATCCTTTCGAGTGAGCTGAGACAACGGTCTGGCTATCTTGGAAAAGTCCCTAATGAATTGACGATAGTAACCTGCCAGGCTAAGGAAGCTCCTCACTTAAGTAACTGAATCGGGTTGCTCCCAGTCCTGAACTGTGGTCACCTTAGCAAGGTCCACAACTATTCCTTCCTTGGACACCACATGTCCCAGGATCTTGACTTCTTCTTTCCAGAAGTTATACTTCTTGTACTGAGCAAACAACTGGTTCTTCCTAAGAGTATCAAAGACTGCTCGCAAGTGCTCCTCATGTTCTTTCCGACTCTTGGAGTATATCAGGATGTCATCTATAAATACAATGACAAATCGGTACAGATACGACTAAAACACCCAGTTCATAAGGTCCATGAACATGGCCGGTGCGTTTGTAAGTCAAAACGACATCACAAGGAACTCGTAATGCCCAAAGTTGATTCTTAACGCTATTTTCTGCACGTCCTCATCCCTGACACGCAACTGGTGGTACCTTGACTGTAAGTCAATCTTTGAAAAATATTGTGCCCTTTTCAACTGGTCGAACAGGTCATCTATCTGGGTAAAGGATACATGTTCTTCACTGTCACTTGGTTCAACCTGCGATAATTAATACACAATTGCAGCGATCCATCCTTCTTCTTTACAAATAACACGGGTGCTCCCCAAGGAGATACACTCGATCGTATGAAGCCTGATTCCAACAGACCGTCGATCTGTCTCCTCAATTCCTCCATTTTACATGGAGGCATACGATACGTCGGTAGCTAAATGGGTGTCGCACTAGGCACAAGGTCGATAGTAAAGTCGATCTCATACTGAGGAGGTAGTCCAGGTATCGTCCTGAACACGTCCTTGAAATCTCAGACTACAGGCGTGTTCCCAAGAGTCGGACCATCAACATTCTCTAGTAAGGTAGCATAATAATTAATGCGGTAGTACTAATTGACCCGAACTGGGAAAGTAAAGGTAATGCCCCCAGGTCCATGGGCTATCACCACTCGAGTATCGTAATTGATTTCTTCCTTTATCTTGGTGAGCCAATCCATACCAAGGATGACATCATAATGACACAGTGGGGCAACAATCAGGTCAACGAGTACTATTCTGCTTCCTAAGTCTATCGAGCAATCCTTACAAATCTTGGTAGTGTCTGAGAAGGTCATTGTGGGGTAAGGAGTCTCACCCCAACCATAGGAGTAGTTTCCAACACTAATCACTTGACTGCTACACATGATATTATTAAAATAGTGGACTCGGTGTGTAACGCCCCGTGTTCTCAGGACCCGAGTTCACGACCCGTTTCTCAAAAACCCTAGTGTTAACGTTAAAGGATGGTCAAATTCGAGTGTACATACATTTTTTTTCTTTTATCAGAGTAAGCAAATGAGCGTCGTGTGGACAAATCGACATAAAAGAAAATTTTATTATCTTTCAAATATACAAGAAGCTGCCCATAATGACTTATACAAACCAATGTTTCTGAATTTAACAAGTACAAGATTTATAAGAATTTAATACATGATGAATAGAAGAAAGCATATAAATATAAGCCGCAAGACCACGCAGCTCCTCCAGGCAAATCAGCCATGCATCTCTGGTGATCGTACCCTGCTCCTCATCAAGTCTGAACATGTATATCACTAAAGCCACCTGTACTACCTGTACGGTTGTATATTTGATGGATGAGTGGCCAACTCAGTGTGAATTCTCCTCAAGATTACACACCGCCACATTAGGTAAGCATAGTTATAAAATAAAGCATACAAAAAAGAGTGATGCAGATCTTATTATATGCATGGATGTATGGAATGCGTTCACGCCCCGGGGATGCTCATCCGTGCGGACAGGGCCGCCGCCCATGCAATGCGTTCACGCCCCGGGAATACTCATCCGTGCGGACAGGGCCGCCGCCCATGCAAATCATCGACCTGGAAAAATCATCCAGTCGGACAGGGGTCGATAGTCGGTGGTCTGGGAGCTAGCGAAATGATACCCTGAAAATCTTAAGGGCACGTGCTACAGCATCTAGATTAGCCACCCGTCATCACCAATATGCTATGGATGCATGATTAGCCAGTCCATTATTAATCCAATTACACTCAGCAGGTTTAATAAGCTCAAAGGTCACTGAGGGGAGCTCAGAGCCCATCATAGGCCGACAGCTCAGGCATAGTGTCCCATTCCACCATCCCTAGCTCATGAGGCTACCACCTTAGGATGTTTAATAGAAACTCATCGACTAGTGGCCAATCATATTACAGTATGTGGGGCTTACCATCGCATGGTTGCACGATATAAAACATCAAACTCATATAGGGCAAATACCAAAACAAACCACGTAAGCAGATATCAAAATAAGCCACATAGGGGCGAGTATCAAAATATGCCTCATAGGGCGAATATCAAAACCATACGATAAAGACCATCCTTAAAAATCATTGGGCACAACAACCCTGGATGGTAGGCATACATCAATCATCCTTCTAGACCACCACTCAATAACCACCCAGCCGAAGGTCCATTACGATCACAACTAGTCAAGTTACATCCCAAGTATGGGTGTACATTTATATGTGAATTTTCCACTAATGTACCAGTTTAAGTTCCGTAAGCAATCCACAAATAATCCACGAGCATGAACAATTATACAGAATAATCGTAAAGCATGTAAGACAGCAATTTAATTTCCACCAGCTAACACATGTGATTATAAAGGAACATATCAATTATGAATTTAAATAAAGACTATAACTTAAGCTAATGAGAAGATGGAAAGCTCAAGGGGAAGAATCATCACCTTATACTTTGAATCGCCTACCCGTGTTGCTAGAGAGTGCGTGGTTCCTTAGAATCAACCCTATCATGAATTGTAAAGTTGTACAATTAGGTCCAATCTTACACACTGCTTAGGATTAGAGTTTTAACCTAGGGTTTGGATCACTTAGGTTTTGGTTATGGAATTTGAACCCTATTTTGTGTGGCCATTTACGATACTATCCATGGAAGGAATTAATAAAATTAATCAAGTGAATTGGTTATTAGTTTTAGGATTATAAACAATGACTACTATTATATTTATCTAATACAACCCACGATGAATGATCATATTATTAATTCCAAAACAATTATCAATATTAATAATATACTTAACATTTAGCCGTTGTGATATTAATAGTTATTTAGATGAAAATAAATAGTGTGTTCTAGTGTTAATGCTATTTTAAGAATGATGAGGTAAAATATTAGTATTTTAATAATGAAAATTTTCATATGCATCAACTAATACCTGAATGGCTAATTTACTAATGGTCAATCACATCTAATTTTAATAATAGAAAATAGTAATAACAGTAGAAATGATAATTGGAATAAGTTAAATCTGGAAGTAAATGTGGACGCACCTTGCCGACTCGGTCCGAGTTGAGTCGACTCAGCTCACACATCCACCGACACCTCTTCTTCTCTCTCTTCCTTCTACCTTGCTAGGATGCCCATCAATGAGCCTGGACAGGCTATCCCACTCAAATCAACTAGACTCGGTTCCATCCAAGTCAACTCGGCGAGTCAAGGACCCAACTTAAATTCAACGTCCCATGCTACCTCTCTTCATCCTCCTGCCACTTTCTCTCTCTTCTACCCAACTCAACTAGGGCTCCCCTGACTCGGTCAGCAAGTGGGGGTAGGGAGCATCAGCACCCCAGTGAGTTACAGTCGAGTTAACTCGACCCAACTCAACGTGGTGCAATGGGACACCCTCACTCTCTGTCTCTCTTTCTCTTTCTTTCTTCTCGCCTCACATTTCTTTATGGAAACCCAGCTGGACCTAGACCAGCAACGTCCAGACTCAAGTAGAGCTTGAGACAACAACCTTGCCCCAGTTGCTCCATCTTGATGCGGCAGCAATCCGAGGAAAGGGCCAACGCCCCTCCTCCTCTCTCTCCCCCCTGCGCTCGTTTCTCTCCTACCTCTCATCTCTCTCTTTTCTTTCTTCACACCAGGGACATCACCTGTCATTGACAACCTGAGGAACGGCATGCCCGAACTGAGCAAACTCGGTTTGAAGCGACGGGGAAGATGATGCTCATCAATGGTGGATTTCTTTCCGATGCCTCTTTCCCCATTCGGACGGCATGGGAGAGTTTCTAGGGGTCCAACAGAGCTCTTGGATGCAGGAAAACGAAGGTTTCATGGCGTTTACTTGATGGGTTCAAAGGGAGAAAGAAACAACTGTTTTTCTTGGGTTGCTGCAGGAATGGTGGTAGGGTCTGTTCCCAGCCCATATTATGGTGTTTTTGGCCCTACCTAGACCGTTGGATTGAACCCAAACGGTCAGGATTCATTCTATTTGAAACTGCCTCGAGTACAGCTAGTAAAGCTAAAACCGCCTGTGGTTTCGCGTTACTGTGGGTAGAAAACCTTGGGGCGTTTGAAATGGGCGGTTAGGATGGTCCGAAATGAACGGCCGAGATTTGGAGTCTCCACTTCACGCGGATTGCCTACATGGCAACAGACAGTTTCCAGTTTTGGAATTTTTTTTGTGTTTTTGAGGCTGCTTGAGCCAGTTGTTGTGTGAACACACGTGTGCAAGGGCTTGAACGAGAGGCATGGTTCTGGTTGGGCCCTTGCCGTTCGCATGATGGACGGTCTGGATTATCAAGGTGGGGCCGTCAGTCGCTGAAAGGAGAGAGAGATTCTTTCTTTTCCAAGAAGACGCGGGTCAGAGCTAGTTAAGGCAGCTTGCACGGTTCCGTGCACCGCGAGTGCACCACCCCTGGTGCACATTCCACTCATGTATGGGGTCTGTCATGATGTTTGGGTAAAATCCACACTATCCATTCTATTTCTTGGTCCCAACTAGGGCCTCTTACCAAAAATCAGGAAGATCTAAGCTTTAGGTGGGGTCACAACATGATTTGTAATCGTATATTGGGTTCTCATCAATCTAGTAGTCGGATTATTTAAAAGTTGGACGCCAATGGTTAAAAGGTCAGAGGGGCTAAAATATGAAACTTATCTAAGAACTAGGTGGTTTATACGTTAATCAACGTGGATGGATTGTATTCCCATTGAAAAAGGATGTCATTTACGTACATGGATTTCACGAGAATTCGTGGCTTGCATGCACGGTTGGAAAAAAAAAATAGGTGGGGCCCATAGTGATGTTTGTTAAGAAATCCATTCCGTTCACCGTCTTTGGCACGTAGTGCAAACCTATGGTCTCAAATTTGAAGTAGATCCAAACTTCAGGTGGACCGCACGATCTACTAATACATTGACCGTTAATACTTTAATCAAACAGTTGCATAGTTCTTACAATATTTACAGTTCTACCCTTTTTCTTTTCAAAACTTCTGCTGTCTGTTACTCATAAGTCTACCGTCTAAATGTGATGAAATTTGATAGGTGATATTTATTTTTCACGTACTTTCCGTTGCCCAAATTTAAGCTGTGATCTCTCAATGATGACTAAGATTCTCCTTTAATAGCTAATATATTTTAAAAATTTAAAATAATATTTGTACTTCTCTGATTGACAGGTTACCGGGCAGTTGGGACCTAAACCCTAAGACCTTCATGATGATCAGTTTTTCCATGATGTTTACATGGCCCGTTTGGCGGATCCAAACATGATGGGTGGTTAGATGACTTGTTAATAATAAGAGGACTTGATGGTTAGCACTCTGGCCATGCATGTCAGTAGATGTACGGTCAGTTTCGTAAATGGATGGTCATAAGGTATGTTTCTAGAGTGATTACGGGTATGACACATATACTGTTGGATTCGAGTGACTTGTTCACATGTGTAAGTTCCTCGGATTGAAATTCTAATGGTAGGTTAAGCATATTCATATGGGGTGAACAACATGGATGGTTCAGAATCTTGATCTGGTAAGTGTATGAACGGATGTAGAGGTCAAGTAGCTAATTTACTATGATCTAAAGGCTGAAATTAGACGTGTATGGTTAATTTTTGATAATTAGGCCTGATATACAATTTCACGTGAAACGGATTATGGGAACCATGTGATTAAGGATTCAAGGGTCTAGGTTAGTGGCAATTTCGTAATTACTGCCGATCTATGAGTTTTGGGAAATCTAATGACTCCACATAGTTATAAACACGTTTCTAAGCAGTTCTTACAAAAGAACGTTTATCTAAATCATTATGGATAAGGAGTTATTTGTCACGTCATCTAAGGGAAAGTACTTACGTCAAATCACGTGATGGGTGAGCTTGTCTTGAAATTCAACGGTCAGATGGCTTGATTTATGAATGAAGATCATCCCCAATGATTAAGTTAGAGGCAGGGAAAGGATGTAAGGCTAGAATAGTTGGATTGGTATCGTACACATGTATATGTCACGTTAAATCTTATGGTAACGCTCGAGGACTTTCGATGCCCGAGCATCGAAAAGTTCGGGGCGTTACACGGTGTCTACTAACAGAAATACGGGTGTACCTTGGATGTGGGCAGTGACTTCGAAGGCTAAAGACATTGTAGCTGCTGACTCAGATGCTTTAGCTGCAAGTGCATGTACTCGCACCTGTTGAAAACAGTTCGGTTGCGTTGCTGTAGGTCATTGAGGCGGCCTAAATCGAGGTGCAAGTAGCCGATAAGATGGTTGTACAGGTGGTATTGATCGTAGAGGTGGAGCTGAGATAGCTTGTGGCATCTGATGGTTGATTTTCTAAGGAGGCGCGAAGCCATTGTCCCTCATCCTGGTAAAGCAGTAAGTGTCAGTATGACCTGACTTCTTACAGTAGGTGCACCACAGATCTGATCGCCTAGGATGTGTTGGTGGAGCCATAAGCCTGGGAGGCAAATCTGCACGTGGTCTCTTGCCGAGGAACGGTCTGCTCGACAAATTAGGTCGAGGCCTCAGACCTATGGGTACATGTGTATGGGATAGTCTGTTCCCATCCTGCTCAGCTAGCAGGGACATGCTCAGTAGCTCAACATAGTTGGGAATGCTAGCGCAACACATCTTCATGCGGATCTCAGGCCGCAGACCCTCAGAAAATCACTGCATCTTCATCGGCTCATTCGCTAGTATCAAAGGAGCATATCTAGCTAGCTCTGTAAAGCGGTTTTCATACTCTGCTACGGTCATCCCTCCCTGTCGGAGGTGAAGAAACTCTCCCTCCTTTTCATTGCGGTAAGTAAGGGGGAAGTACTTCCCATGGAAGCGAGTCTCAAAAGCTTTCCACATCCATACATACCTAGCAGTCACTGTCCGTAGGATGCCGTCCCACCATACACTAGCCTCCTTCTTGAACATGTATGTAACTAACTTAACCTGCTCTTCCTTAGTGCAGTGCAGCGGCTTCAGCATCTTAAAGATGCTGTCAAGCTAGTACTCGGCCTCCTTAGGTCTATGAGTACCCGCAAAAGTGAGAGGTCAGAAGCATTGAAATCGCTCAAATAAGCCATTAGCATTCATGTTTCCAACAGGGTGCACAGGTGGTGCAGGTGGGACCACGCTCATGTTCTGGGCAAGAGTCCCCGCAATGGTGGTCCAAATCTGCTGCTGCTGTTGCATAAGGAACATCATCTGCTCCAACTTATCAGGAGGAGGGGCCGCCTGATGCATGTGTGGCATCGATGAGGACGCACGGTTCTGTTTCGGAACCGGTGGTGGAGAAGGTGTTGGCCCATTGGTGGGGCCAGTGGCCGGTTGTGAATCTGGCATAGTGTCACTGTCAGGGCCCAAGCTGGGGTCCGTGTGGCTATTGCTCAGGGGAGGTGCCCCGTCAAATGATCCACCAAGTGTAAGACGTGTTGTACTCCGAGTGGCCTTAGGTGACATTCCTTATATACAACATAGGGTGCAACACGTGTAAGATTTTGAATAACAATACTCAATTTCTCAAGCATTCTACACATTCCATAACGAAAGGAGCTTCATGCATTTCATTTAACTAAAATCATCACAATCATGAGATGTAGTCTTACATGGATCATGACAGAAGATGCATGTGAGCTAATCTAAACAAAGCTTTAAACACTAGAACATGCCAACAACTCTACCATACTACTAAGCCTATCAAGGCTATAACATAGAAAGTAAGAAAACAAAGAAAACCCAAAGACGACTACAACATATGACTAGTCGTTCGACTCTGGTGATGGAGGAGGAGCACCCTTGTCCTGCATACAGCACAGGAGAGCCTTCAAGGTGCGAGACACCTTCTTAAACCTCCATTTCATGTAAGCCTGACTCTCGTCAAGCTTTTGTTTCACTTCGGCCCCGGTCTCTCTGACCTCCTGTCTCAGGGTGACTTGACTCTCCTCAATCTGAGCAAAGCGGGCTTCTAAGGCAGCCCGATCACTGTGGTGCTCATGTGTAGCAGGAAGAGGGCCCACATCCGCGGGTGCCCTCTTCCCATGAGGGAAAGAAGTGTGGAGAGGGAGAAGATCATAGCCACTAGCTCAAAAAGGGCCATGGGGGTCAGAAAAGCTTGGAAATAGGGTGGATTGTGAGGCTTGTGAGTTATGAGACATAAAGGTGTAGGCTTTGTGCTCAAATAGGTAGGAAATAGGAAAAATGGGGAGTTGTATGAGATAGTTTTGAGGAATATGATGAAGGGTGGGTATGTAATGTAGAAGAAGAAGAAGATATGAGAATGGAGGGGGGATTTGAGAAGAAAAGTGAGATTTTGAGAGGTTTGGATGGTGTAAAAGCTAGGTGGGGGTTGAAATGAAGCAAAAAGGGAAGAATAGAGGGCCCCACATGAATTTCATAGGCCCACATAAGTGCAAAGGGGCGGTGGACCGCCGGACCCGTGAGCCCGCCGCGGCCCACTGACCCGACCGCGAGGCCTCGCGGTAGGCGCAATGGCATCGGGGTCCCTTGGACCTAGGGCAGTGGCTTCACCCTGTGGGCGATGGCATCCCCCTCCTGGGGTGCCTGAAATGTACGGGGGCCACTTTGGCCCCCCTGTTTTGTGTCGTTTGGACCCCTGAGTCCGTTTGAGGCATTTTCGGAGTTCATCTCGCGCATATTCACCCTTTTCGGGTCATTTGAGTGTGGACTACGCCAAATCATTGCCTAAACCCATTAATTAGAGGTGTAGAAAGGAACTGGGATCATCTCACATGATCACAGAAGCATACGGGTCATATTTCAACTGTCAGTTTCGCCCATCAGTGAAACTTGGAATCGTACGATTATTTCTACGTTTTATCGTCCCCTCATACATCAAAGTACGTTAGTGTGCATCGTGTTACCATAACCCAGGTCCAGTTTAATCTAAATCATGCTCTGATACCAACTTGTAATACCCCGAAAATCAAGGGTCGAGCAAAGCTCAACTCCCGAGTTCCAACACATCACTTATGCAACATAGATAATGATCATTATATGTTGTTCATATTATTGCATCAAACATGAATGGGATGACACTAAATCAACATCTCATAGTCCAGAGATGATTAAATTTAGCAAGCGGAAGACTGTGATAGATATATAAAGTATATAAGTGGTTATAAATCTCCAGAATATGATCATGTCACCAGGCTGAATATATACATGTTTGTTCCAAAATATACAAAATAAGAAAGTGTAATGTCCAACTAATTCGTATCCCTGTAATCCCGTTGATTAATACATGGTTTACATAGACCTGCCTGATAGCTGCATATAGGAGAACTCATCTCGTAGAAGTCAGGTTCCGCTCCGTAAGCCTCACCATCATCTGCAGCTAAAACAGAGTCTAGTTGGTATTTTAAAATACCGTCCTAGAGTGGGAGTGCGCGATAAACTCAGTGGAGCTATAAGGCAAAGGTTAATATGTTATTAATTCAATCAAGCAGTAATGATAAAGCAGTACAACAATTATGTCCTAAGTACTCTTGTAATGTAGGAATGCTATGCTATAATGATTCATGCCCTCACCTGCATTCCCTCAGCGACATCATCTCACGATCGCGCATGACAAACTCCCTAAGCGTGCGCTTCCTCGCAAAAGCACATGCAATGCGGTGCATGAACGTGTTAGCCAAGTAATTTATTAGGCATATTCATACAGTAGATTCAGGAAGCTAAGTTACCTCCCTTTATATCACTTACCCAAACAATGATCCATCTAGGGTCGTCAATCCTAATTAATCACATACAATAGACAAGTTATAAGGCAACATCACCCCTGATTTAAAAGTAGTGGATAGGCAAGTTTAGGTCACTACGGAGAGGCTCGTCACCTCAGCGTAGGCTTGATTTATACTCAACGTCACTACAGGAGGCTCGTCACCTAAACGTAGACCGACAGCTTGAATACAGTGTCCCATACACCACCATATTCGGCTCAGGAATTTGGGTTGCTCACTGGTCATTATAGGAAGGCTCGTCACCCCAGTGTAGGCCGACAGCTCGACCACGGTGTCCCATACACCACCATGTCTAACTCATGAGTCTTAGTGGATCTTGGTACCATGGTTAAACGAGCTTTACACTGGTAAGTGGTACCTTAGATTCAAGCAGTAGTGTCCATACATGGTAAATACACAATAGCCCAATCGGATTATTTGACAAGTGCAATTTGTATGAGCGTATGTTGAATTGATCGGCATGGAGCGCGTAAGCACTCCGCGTGGCCTAACCATTGTCGACAATAACCGTACGGCTCGAATTCATCGAACGTATCTAAGGTGGTGAGGCTAGTTCGGCCACTCGATCAGAAACTATTATGGATTGCTTGAACTACATAGTAGTCCCAATCACACTCAAACACAGCATATAGATACATGTGATATTCATAGTAGCATTTAACAGACAATTTAAATGTAAATCTCATTCGAGCATTTTATCGAACACGTTGAACATATTGTTTTACATTTGCATTTTAACTATAAATCACGTAGTAGTAGATTACATTATATGAAAGAAACTATTACTGTGGACAAGGTAGTTGAGAATCCTATCTCAACACCCTTGTTAGAAATAATTTATCAAACACTTTCTCATTTAGACATTTTATCAATCACTTAGACTACATAATACTATATACACAAACCAAATTAGTTATACATATATTTTGGCAAATCCTTTTATAAAGGAATTGTCATACACACAACACACATATATTCTAGATTAATAGTCATGGCAAGCATAAATCATAATTTCACCTTCATTCAAACATTTCAACAAACACATATGATGCACTTTATATTCACATAGTACACACACATGCATAGTTTATCAGATGCATCGTAACTAAGATCAGATGGCGACAATCAAGTCAGACATAAATCATTGATGACATTAAAAGCCTTGAAAACCATAACCTAAACATTTATAGTCCACACCTTTTGTCGGTACGCCCGTTACGAACTTGGTTAGTACCCAATGTCTTTGTCTACAGCACAACAGCTACCTAAAGCACGAAATAGGTTAGCTATTTCGTTGATTCCTCTATTTGGATTTCAAGAACGAGATTAAGGTTAGGATTTCTTGCCCAAATCAAAGCTAAAATCGATGGCGTGGCGATGGTGGGGTGGTGATTCAACACGAGGAGCAGTGGAAATGAATCCCAGTAACGATCTCCTGAACTCTCTCTCTTCTCCTCACTCTTTTCTCCTCTTCTCTCTCTTCTCTCTCTTAGGGTTAGGAAAATTCGTATGGAATGAGAGAGGGGTGGTTTAAGGGCATTATATAGGCCTAGAAGTGATGCTAATAGCCCTAGGGCCATGATATACTTAGGGTATAGCCAAAGGGTGGCTGTTTCGGGCTAACGGAACTCATCTGGAGGTCTATTGCTCGCATACAGTTTGAAGAAGGTTCCCTGATAATGGATCTATGCCAGGTTAAAGTTTCGGCCCGATTGGATTAGTGGATCGATCGTGGAGGATTTGTTTCAGTTCAACGGTCATCGTCACTCGATCAGGGCCACAAGTATACCAATGGGTGTAGGAAAATTTCTCTGATCTAAGGGTGTAGTTGGGTCAGAATCTGACGGTCTGAAACTTTAAATTTGGCCTGAAAGTGAACAGCCCCATTCATTTAAGTTTGAGTTCATTTTCTAAAGATATTCGTGTTTCTCACACACTTTGCTTAGGGCTCAAGTTATACGTTTCTGGATACTATTTGGGCTCGATTCCTGCGATAATTGTCAGGCCCAATAAGGCGGTCATAACTGTATAGTTTCAAGGTAATCGGACTTTCGACGCGCGGTCCAGGTCCGATGCGGAGTTTCAATGTGCTCCCGAGAGCAACTGGGTTTTGAGATTGATCCTAAGTTTCTAGGAAATGTTGGGTTAGCGATTCTAGTGGTTTTGGGTTTTGAAGTTCATATAGAAAGTGGTCCGAGCTAATTTCATTGATTATTTAGTTTAGTACTTAATTAATTTTTGTCTAATTTCCACAGAATTTGGTCCTTAGTGATTTCTGCTTGAGGTGGTACTTGGGTCTTTGTACGAATTTTTCTGAGATGTTACAACTGTTATTTGGAGTGCGGTCAAGTGGATCTTTTGATATAATTCATTATATATATATATATTGATTTCTAAAAATAGATGAGTTGGGTTCAGCCCATTTGAATTGGCCCATTTAACTCGGCTCATTCGACTTGGCCCATTTGATTAGGCCTAATGTGATATATGAGGCCCGTTGTTGAGGCCCACCTTGATATATATGATGCCCATGTTGTGAGGCCCATATTGTTGTATTTGTGGCTCATTCGTTAAGGCCCACCTTGATATATATGAGGCCGTTGTTGAGGCCCACCTTGATGCGTATAAGGCCCGTTGTTGAGGCCCACCTTGATATATATGAGGCCCATGTGATACGACCCATTTGATGTATTTGAGGCTCATGAGTCGAGGCCCAATGAGATGTACACAAGGTCCATTGCAATGTGTGATTCCACCATGGTTTATGTAATGATGTTTATGACAGGCTATGCCTTGGGAGTAATGATGGTTTGAAGCCCACATTGTAAGTAAAATGTTGGTTAAATGTCCGCATTGAACTCTCTTTAGGGCCCATTGATAGACCTATACTTGTTGTGGGTAGGCCGTCTAGGCCCATCTTCGTTGTAAGAATAGTTCATCACTTTATAACATGTTTAGTATAATTCCATGACTCATGCCATATGCATCATATGTATGCTTGATATGAGTAATGACTGATCATAGCATATGCTATTGGTAAATTATTTATGGGACTCACTGATAAGAGTTACCCACATGAGCACGTGATACGCGCAAGATTGCTGTATGACTGACGGTGTGATTCATGTATCTCACATTTGTGTGTCATGATCATTGTATGCCCTAGTGATATCAGGGTCGTGGTTCCACAGGCACATCGTGGATGGCCGTATCGGATACCGAAAATACTTGGTTCTAGCACTGTGGGCACTTAGGATGTCCTTGGGTGAAAGTCTTAGAACCTTTTTGGTACCAAGAGATGTTCTAACGTCTAGACCAAGTGGATACACGAGCGCAGTAGTGCCGAATACCAGTAGACCGCATCTCCCACTGTGTCGTGGTTGGTTGGAAGAGGGTGTGGCCTTATCTGCCTGAGTGAGAGGGTTGTAAGCTAGACTGAGTTTGACCAGCTCACAAATGAGTTCATTATCGATGAGTCGGGTAGGTATTGGCAGACTACTAGTCAGGAAGATAGTGTGGTCTCTTCCACTTACTGGGCTGTGCGGCTAGGGAGGCGGTAGTCAGTGTGAGGTGTATTAGACCCCGGTGATATCCTAGAGAAAAACCGTACTGATATGTGTACTTGATGAGGACTGGTATGCTTGCTTTGCATCTCGTATATGACATTTGGCTACATAGGCCTCACATCGCATGGCCTTGGTATGACCGATAGCATTCATGCCTTGCATCGCATAACCTTGGTATGACTGATAGTATTCATAGACTTACCGCATTTTTCACATTACTCTGATATTGTACACTTGGCACTTGCCTTGAGCACACACTTACACCACCCTCAAAGCTTTTATAAGCTTATGTATGACCATTGTGTGTAGGTGTTGTTGGATCGCAGCAGCGTTGAGGCAGGAGTGCGTATCAGATCATTTTGGAGCTTTTTGATCACCTTGTATTTCCCTTTCCTCATTGTACTTAAAGATTTGATATAGTGGATATGTGGTGATGTTGTTTTGTGACTTGGTTATGCTTGTGGTTATGCTCCATTACTAAAAAAATTTCATACTGAAAATCCTCCTTGTAGGATCCCAGGATCGGAATCTGGCATGAGTGCCGGGATCCGAGAATGGGGTACTATAGAGGCTGTCGGTGCCAGATTTGGCGATCAAAAATTTTGTGAGCCCATTTTCTGAGTTTGGGGTGTGACAAATACGGTTTGACCGTGTTGACACCTTTAGTGCATTGCATGCGCATGTGCACCGTGTGCACGTGCAGATACAGTGGGACCCACCCTGATATATATGAATGAAATCTAGTCCATTCATCAGTTTTGTTGGGTCCTGCTAAGGTACTGGATGAAGAGTGGGGTCAATTAGGTGATCAGGTGGGCCACACTTGGTGATTCAAGTGTCTTTTAATGGTCAGATCTATCCACAACTTGACTCACATTGAAGTATAAGGTTTTTAGACTTGTTTAAAAGGGTAATTAGTGGTTAGATAATTTAATTATGATAGTCGGTGCTTTATTTTAACATTTTGAGTGTTGTGGACTCGAAGGATGGTGTATTGATACTTTGGGTCTCGATGAACACTGAACTTGATGACGTGACGGTCCAGCTTACAAATTAACAGATGGATGGTTAAATATATAGAAGAAGATTACTTCTATTCGTCAGATTTGGGCTATAATGAAAATGAGCAGTTCCATAAGTTAGGTTATCAAGTAACACCTGAGTACTAAAAGTACGTGGTGTTACAGTGTTGATGACACACGTGCACCATTTGTGGCCCAGATGGACAGCGAGGATAAGAAGACATATGTCACGGTGGTTTCCGCTGTCCAGACAGCTGGACTGTGAGGATATAAAATACATGCATCACATGGGTCCCACGTCCCACGTGTGGATGATGTGGCCATCACACAGCAGGTAGGTCCCATCGTCCCACGTGCTGGACGGTGGGGATATAAAATACTTACATCACATCAGGGCCCCATCGTCCATTACTGGACGGTGTGGATGCCATACATACATCAATGTTGGGGCCATGTGCTGGATACAACACACGTGTAGGGTGGGCCCTGTAGATGGATGGCGAGATGAAACAGATGGAGGGCGTGGATGAAACAGATGGACGGTGTGGGTGAGATATACATACATTACGGTGGATCCCACCATTCCTGCTGGACGGTGAGGATACAACACAATCATCAAGGTGGGTCCACGTGAGTGGGCCACCCTACTTTCGATCAAACTGAAATTTGTGTTTTTCCCTACGGCCAGGCCTGTATGACCGGCTGACATGAGACAAATGAGGCAGATATGCCTATCAAGTGGACCACACAGCAAAAGCAGTGGGGATTGAGCGTCTGCCATTGAAACCCTTTTGATTGTCACAAAAGTTTTAAGTTAATATGAAATTTGTTTTTTCCTCTTAATTCAGGTCTAAAGTATCTATTCATAATCCTGTTAAATCTCGATCTCCTACCTGATCAGGGCATTGAGATCATTTAAGATTCGCTCGGTCTTACAACTTGAGTCAAACCATGAAAACTCCGTTTAAATATGGTTCCATCAGTCCGTGATCCTAATTGTTCTAAACTTCTGGGAATGTCACGAAACCTTATATTTTTGTTATGATAAGCCAATGCGACCCCTTATGCTTTTGCCGCGCACTTTGATTATCTAAGCACTACTTGGAAACTTCAGGTTCAGGGTCCCTACGTGAAACTTTAGTTTAAAATTTTCGCAAATCTATCTGGGATTTCAAATCAAATTCTAAGTATGCTTAGTCTATAGTTGGGAATCCACCTAAAATCCTATAATTCTGCCTCTAATAAATTTCACATGGTGAGACTGTGGGAAATATTATTCCTAAACAAAGAGATGTTTTAAGGAAATCCAAATTACAGTTCTTAGTACATTTCCTTAAGTTTAGGAAGTGCTTATGCCTAAACTAATTTAGAATATGGCTGTTGAGGAAAACTCCTATAAGCCCAATTCCGATCCACTTGCTAATTATTATGACAATGTTATTTCTAGCTAATAAAATTTTAGGGAGGTTCATATTCTGGATTCCTAGAAAGTTTTCACTTGGACGTCAAGCATACGAATGTTCTTGTGTAGCCTTGTGTACATTATAATGAGTACTTGGTTCACCTATTTAATTTCTAAGTCTAAACAACCATTTTGGTAGTTTACATGGGACTTGAAGTTTTTTTATTTCTAAGTTCAAATGACTAAACCTAAAATCCTCAAGGGAACCTAAATTTTTAAGTCTCCACATTCTTAATTTTCCCCTAACTACAAGGGAATTCTACACCAATTCAAATGATCATCTCGATAATTCCCGAAGGAACCTAAGTTCATCATAAGACCTCAACTTTTCCCAATCCCAGGGGAAATTCCACCTAACTTCAAATGGCTAACATAATAGTTCCTAAGGAGGCCTAAGTATGAAGTCACTATGTTTTAAATTTATTCTAAGGGAAATTCATATAAGTCTAAGGTCCAAAAGTCTATCTTAAAAGTTTCAAGGGAACCTAAAGTTGAAGTACCTATGTTCTCAATTCCTCCTAGCTACAAGGGGATTTCTCCTAAGTTCAAATAGTGGTTCTAATAATTTCTAAGGGGTCCTAAGATTTTGGGTTTTCTACGTTCTCAACCATTCCTCTAAATCTAAGGGAAATTCTCCTAAGTTCAAATTTCTAATTTTAAGCATCCTAACTTGAGACATTTAAAGTTTGTATAAGATCATTTCCCAAGGCCAAGTTTGTCCAAACTATGCTTTGATACTAACTGTAACGCCCCAACTTTTCAGGACCTAAGTACACTAACCGTTTCCCAAAAACCCGAGTGTTAGCCTTAAAGGATGATTGAATTCAAGTATATATATTTTTTCAATTATCAGAGTAAGCAGATGAGCATAAAATGGACAAATCTATATAAAGGAAAATTTCATTACCATTCGAATATACAAGAAGCTACCCATAATGACTTGTATAAACCAATGTCCCCATTCTTACAAATAAAAAATGAAATAACATTACATGTGAAACAAGGTAAATTACAACAATCTTGAACTATGAAATCCTGTAGCAACCATTAGCAATTAGAATCATGCACCCTTGTCAACTATAGCCTGCTCCTCACTAATATAAATGTGAATATCATCTGAGCCATCTGAACTACTGATACAGTTATATATTTGATGGATGAGTGACCAACTCAGTGTGAATTCCCCTCAAGATCCGCCGCATTAGGTAAGCATAGTTATAAAGCAAAGCATACAAAACAATACATGATGCAGGTCTTATTAGATGCATGGATGTGTGAATGCAATCATCGCCCCGGGGATGCTCATCCGTGCGGATAGTGGGCTCGTCACCCATGCAATCATCGACCTGGGAAAAACATCCAGACGGTCTGTGCCCTGGGTAAAACATTCTGACAGTCATTGGGCTCGTCACCTATGAATATGACTGCTCATTAGCGCAACATTCAACGTAATCGTATGGGCATGATGATCCAAGTCATCATCATAAATCGAATGACTGGTCATTAGCGTAACATTCAGCGTATTCATATGGGCACAATGATCCAAGCCATCGTAAATATGCCATGTATGCATGATTAACCAAGTCATTATAGTCCATTTACAAGCAGCCAATTTAAGTAACTCAATGGTCACTACAAGGGGCTCGTCACCCAGCGTAGGCCGACAGCTCAGGCATAGTATCCCATGACCACCATCCCCGACCCATGAGATTCTCCTACCTTAAGATGCTTAATGAAAACCTATCGACTAGTGGCCAATCCTATTACATTATACAGGACTTACCATTGCATGATTGCACGGTATAAAAACATCGAACCCATATAGGGAAATTACCAGAACAAAGCCACATAGGGCGATATCAAACAAGCCACGTAGGGCAATTATCAAAATAAGCCACATAGGGCGAGTATCAACACCATGCGATAAAAGATCATCATTGAAAGCCATTGGACACATCAACCCTGGATGGTAGACCCACATCAAAGATTAATTTAGACCACCACTCAATAACCACTAAGTCGAAGGTCCATTACGATCACAACTAGTCGAGTTACATCCCAAGTATGGGTGTACATTTATAAGTGGGGGTTTCCCATGAATGTACCAGTTTAAGTTCTAGAAGCAATCCACAAGTAATCCACAAACATAAGAAGATATACAGGATAAACATTAAGCATGTTATGTAGCAACTCAATTCCAACAATTAACACATGTGGTTATAGAATGGAGATATCAATTATAAATTGAAATAAAAACTATAACTTAAGCTAATGGAAAAATGAAAAGCTCAAGGGGAAGAATCATCGCCTTATAGATCACCACTAATGTTGCTGGGAAGCATGTGTGCCTTTAGAATCCATCCTACCATGAATTGTAAAATTGTATGGTCAGATACAGGTTCTATACGTTCCCTATGGTTTAGATCATAACCTAGGGTTTGGATTACTTTTAAGGTTTTAGCATAGATTAGAACCTCATGCTAGGGTTTAGTTATAGGCCTTAGATTCTAGGACTTGAATCCTAAATTAGTATCACTACTCTTATTATTACTATTATTAATTTTGTGCGATGGATTGAATAATATTCGTAGTAGGAGTACTAATCCATTATTGATGATGGCTCCTAGGTTCTTATTTAAATATACTGTCGTTATCTAATATTCCTACAATGACTAAAAATCTCCTAAATAATGTAAGTAATAATGATTGAATCTTTACTAACGATAATAATAAGGGCTAATACTACTAGTTATATTAACAAGTATCTTAGTAATCCCATAAAGAAAAATGATAAATACTTCTAGACGCTCATAGTTATGATTATTAATAATAGATACTAGGAGTTGCCTTGGATTATGAAGTTCTAACGTTAGATCCAATCCTAACACATTGTTTAGGGTCAAGGTCTTAACCTAGGTTTAGGGTTTTGATGTGGGATTAGGGTTTTATCCTAGAGTTTAGTTGTAGTTAACTCTAGGATTTGAATTGTAGTTGGTGTACAATAAATTAAAATATTGATTTAAATAGTTAGAAAATAATTATTGATCTTAGTTTATAATTAATATAAATTAACATAGTAATAACAATAGTTATGATGATGTTAAATACTTTGATCTATTACTAAGGATAATATTTAAGAGAGTCGATTAAAATACTACTATTTAATAAATAAAATTCTTATTTATAATAGACAGTTATAACACAAATAACCTACTAATGTTCTAAATGGAAATCCCAATACAATGTATGAGAGGAAATACACCTATAGTTGGTTCGACTCGGATCAACTCAGTTCGGTACCTGACTTAACTCGGCTCAACCGGTGTGACTCGGTTAGTGCAATCATTATCCAATCTCTCTCCCTCTCTACATCTCTACCTTCTCTTTCTTCCTATCTCCCCACAAGGCTTGGAATGGGTTAGACCCACGCCCAACCAAACTTAGTCCAGTGAGTTGGACTCGGTCTTCACTCTCTGTTTTCTTTTCTTCTTTCTCTTGTTCCTTCTCTTCCGCTTTTCTCTCTTGTTCCTTCTCTTTCTCTTTTCTTTCTCTTCCCTTCCTTCTCCCTTTCTTGCAACATCCAACAAGGACTGAGCTCAACCCAAGGCCAACCTCAATCCGACTGAGTCGACCCAGCAGGTCGCTGACTCGACGATGAACCTGGCAGCGTTGCATTGATGCACGCCCACTCCCTCATTCTCTCCTCTCTTTTCTCCTTCCGTTTTCTTTCTTCCTTTCCTTTCTCCCCCGCCTGTGTCACCAGAGCAAGAAAGATATCCGGGGCCCAATCGACCCTAAGAATCAGTGGGTTGGGATTTACCTGACTCGACGTAGACTCGACCCACGACCCATCTCCCTCTCTCTATCTTCTTTTCAATTTTCTTTTCTTTCTCCCTCTATTTCTTCCTCTTTCCCTACTTTTCTCCTATTTGTCTGCTGCTCCCAGCAGCGACCAGACTAGACGTTAGCCCGAGTTGAGGTGGTGCGGCACTACAGCTCGTCCGATCTCGCCCCCTATTTTCTCTCTCTTTCTCTCTTTTTTTCCTCAAGTGCGGCCGCTGTTAAAGCATGGGGTAACGATCCTCTCAGCTTATACGTCTCTCCCTTAGAGCCCTAAACTCCCCACAGCCGTTGGATGCTCAACAATTGGCTAAGATCTCACCCTAAAGTCCGGTTTCTAAAATCGACTTAAGAAGGCTGGTTTCGGCCGCTGGTTTTCTAGGAAAACTATAATATTCATGAATGGGATGAAAGGCTAGGATTTTTCGGATTGAATGGCTGGGATTTTAGGAGCTATTCTCACATGGATCGCCCTCGTGGCAGCAACAAAATGAAATTCCCATTTTTGGAAAGATCTATTGCACGCCACCCCCTTACACGTGTTTCTGTGTGCACATATGTGTACGTAAATATGTACAGACAACGTGTGTTTGGTTGAATGAGGTTGCTCCACTCGATGACTGATTTGGATTAGGTCAAGGTGGCCTGCATTGGCAACAACGGCCCGATTTTAGAATGGTAGGAAACACAACCTGTTCACCCATCCAGCCACTTGTACCTGCTGTTGCACGCATGCACATGCACGTGGGTCATTGTAAAAGTTTAGGTTTTGGTCAGTTTCGAGGGGCACATGCGATGGACAGTTTGGATCTTCGCAGTGGGGCATGATGGTGGGCCACAGCGTGACCAAAAATGGCTCGGTCCATTTTAAAATTTGAAGCAGTGGGAAAGAGAAAGAGGGAGAAATCCTTTCCCTTTGAAGGCAATTGTGGGTCAACCCGCTTTGACCCGTCCTGCAAGTCTGGTGCACAGCGAGTGTGCACCAGTTGTTCACACTCACTCCACTAGGTGGGGTCCACCATGATTTTGTGATAAATCCAGTCCATCCATTCACTTCAAAGGTCCCAATCAGGGCCTCTCACTGATAATCAGGAAGATCTAAGCTTTAGGTAGGCCATACAGGTTCATCTACGTCCTTTAAGTGTTGACTACGTTGATTCAACGGTTGGATCAACTTCAGTCCGAGCACCAATGGTTAAAAGGTCTTGATGGATCATTCGTATGACTCTTATAATATTTTACTAGCCATATACTAATGCTAACATTATTCTTATTATTTTTACCACTTATTACTATCACTGTTTATTTCTTAACTATTATTATTATTATCTCTACATATGTGCGCATTTTAAATCATGCTACGGGTCCCACCCTGTAGATTCTTAGGACCATCCATTTCATGTTTTTTATATCATTAGACATTGAACTATTGTTATTTATGATTATCATTTGTAGGGCCTACTTCTAGGTAGAGTTGTCCTCATGATCCAAAGTTGTCCTCATGGTGGATCAACTGTCATGATTCATGTACCTAATCCCTAACTAACTTTAAACGTTAATTGGGGATACACTGCACGGATTGTCAAATTACTAATATTCGACACCTTGTCCATTCAACTAATCTCAACGGTTGGATTTACAATAGAATGTAGGTGGATTTTTGCTTAGGCTAGATTTGTATTTATACTAAGTTACATTACATGGTAACACCCAAGTACTCTAAAGTACGGGGCATTATAGGTTGCTTGGGAGGCAAGTCCTTGGGAGATACCTTGAAGTCTTCAGAAGACTAGACCTCAAAATCTGAGAGGTCGATCTCCGAATACGCCCCTTTAACGTTCTCAAGGTACTTTTCGTACTCGATGCCGTACAAGGCGTCCCCTGTCCTCCTCAAGCTCATTGGAGGCCTTGAACTCCTCCATGACACTCACCTAGGTCGCTGGATGGCCGCCTGAGCCTCCCTCATCTTGATATTGAGATCATTGCAGCTCTCCCAAGTCGGACTTCCACCGAGCACCTCTCTCCAGGGCTTCAGCAAGGAGCTACTTCGACGCCTCTAGTTCGGTGAGTGCCACCTCCATTAGAGCTTTCAGGGTCATGCTCGCCCCCTCTACTTGGGCCCGCAGGGAGGCATTCTTAGAACGAAGCTGCTCGACTTCGAACCCCTTTCGTAAGAGTGCGCCTTCAACCTCTTTATACTCCACCTTCACAGGCAGGATCTCGCGATGAGAGTTTAGGAGGGATGAGGTGAACTGAAACAAAACCATGCCAGAAAATGTAAAGACAGCTGAGCAACCTAAGAGAAAACACCGAAAGAAAACTCACCCTCGGGAGGACCTTCGCAAACTATCCCGCTACCTCATCTGGAGACAACTTCATCGTCTTAGTAAATTCAACGTCAAGGACATGATTTTCGATCCAGGGCAGAAGGCCCTCTATTGTAGCGGGATTTGACCAGAGAGACCTTTAGCCCTCGCCACCTTGGCCCCCAGCTGGGCCCTCCACCTGAGATATGGGAACTTAACCTCGGTTTCCACGACCCTTCGAACTCCAGTAGCCCGGACCCAAGTTGAAACTGCCCTGCAGTCACCTCAGCCACGTCGACGATATGGGTAGTGGTCGACACATCATCCACTCTCTCTCGAGCTGCGGAAGACGACGAACCAATCATCCCCTTCTTCTTAGAGGTCGACCTCTGCTTCTTTTGGGCCACCTCAGTTAGAGAGGGAGCTTTGTGATTGTGGCTCCTCTGCTTAGGCATCTCTGCACAACAGAAAATAGCGATCAATAACTGCATAAAATTGAAAATGCTCCCGACTAATCTCCTAAAAAGATATACCTGTCAGGGTTGAATCAAGACCTGACTTAAGCAATAGTTAGGGTGTGATCAGACTCCTCCAAGACCTCAGCCCAGCTCCCACCGACCTCGTTGCAACAATCTGAGCTCGTTCTTCTCCACCAACCCTAGCATGATACTTGGGCAGAACTGCCATGAATAACAATAGTTAGAAATAAAGAAAGAAAATTAAACTAAAGAACAACGATTTGGATATACTGACCTGGCGTGGCGAAGGAGGTCGGAACCTAAGAGTTCAACTCAGAAATCCTTGGTGTCTCCCAGTCCCCCGATGCCTAGAACCACTTAGCCTTCTGGTTCTTGTTCGAGGTCAGGATGCCCGTGACTATAGCCTTACCAGTCTTCTTCCAGGTATCAAAGTAATACTAGCCCTCATGAAGAGGGTTGATTTTACTTGGTACAAGTGAAGAAATTCGTTCACTATAAGCTCGGCATGGTTAAGCTCGAGCCAGAGAATGAATGTCCCCACTAGTGCTCTCCAAGCATTAGGGGCCCTGGAGCCAGTCCCAAGTATGCGAGGACCTTCCTCACTATCCTCTATAGAGGAAGCCTCAGCTAGCACTGGAGGGTGACCTAGAAGATATCTACCTTGCTCTCCTGAGGCTCATTAAGGAGCTCACTCGGTGTGGGAGCTCAGAGCACCACAGAGTCTAGGACATGGTACCCTAACCTAATTGAACCAGGTCGGCCTCTGTCAGCGAGGACTCCACCAGCCCTTTCTCCTCTTCTTCTGATGAAGACCTGTTGACCTCTTCACCTACTGGGGTAGCCCCCCCCACGTCTACCAGAAGTTCAGCCGAGGACCGCTTCTGCGACTTATGGGATACCTGGAAATCCCTGTTGCTCATCGCCATCAATGAGGATGGTGGGCTTGACATGGGACGAAGATCATCCACCCCACCATCGCGACAGGACATCCCCTCCTATCGATCGGATGTTTCAAGTGCATATCCATACATGAGGATCATTGGAAGTCCAAAGGAAAGAAAAGGAAAAGATGTATGGAGGGGGTTAGAAAATTGGAACAGGGCTTACCAAGGAACAAGGCCTGCCTGAGAAGACTCCAGAAAAATGCTCGAAGTCTTGCCGGGGATTGCCTGACGTCAAAAATATGCAAAGAGTGTGGCGGAAGTGAGCACATCGAGAGCGAAGAGGCAAATAACCCTGGATGGAGTTAGGGCACCCCCTTTTATAGCAATTCTGCTAGTATAGCATTAAATGACAGCTTTTAATGTGCAGCCCGAGCACTAACTTGATGCTCGCGCTCGGGACACGTGGACTATCCCCATTAGCCCATACTCAGACATGTGGAATGTCCCCCAATGCCTTGTCGTCCTGCCTCTTTATGGAGTGCCACACGTCAACGTTCGAAAGGCAAAAAACCAAGAAGGTGTACTGCTAACACATGTGACCACAAGCGGTGTGCAACCCCATAAGCATGCCCCATCATGATTACAGATACGCCTTGACTCTTGCGCATGCTGTCTTATCCAACAATTAATGATAAACTGACTCAACGATCGAAGCACGCGATGATCTGACCTGACCTCGACAGACTTACTTATCAAGCCCACTACGTGGACTCGAAAGTAGGGGGGACTTACTATTATAGGGAAAATAGGCAGACCAATGAGTTAAGGTCACGTCTGGACCTTATGCACTTCTCCAGGTCAGACACGATTGTAGAATTAGCCTCCTACTTCGAAACTGCATAAGAAGTAAGGTCGAGCTCGTCCACTAGTCAGCAGGTTGGAACATCCACCGACTTGCTCAATGTTAAAAAGGGCTCAACCGCTCACCAAAAGAGTCAAGTCGGCACGACTCACCATCTATAAAGTATGACTTGATCACAACCACGTCTACTCGAAATCACAGTCGAAGATCTAGGAGTTTAACTGGGATATGGATCTGCCCGGGAGCCCATTCGGGAATATAGGAAGATTCTCGCGACGTATACGGAATCTGAATCCTACTATAATTAAATGAGGAAATCTCTCCTACACCACCACTTCTCCTCATCTATAAATAGGAGTACCCCCAGTGGTGAAAGGTACACTCAATCTGTAGCCAAAACTCTCTACTCAATTGAGACCTAGATTCCATACCGGACTTAGGCATCAGAGGGCCCCCTATATGAGCCAGGGTCTTCCCTGTCATTCCTTGCGCAGGTACACAGGTCCAGGGAGAGCTAACCAGATTTTTACATCAATAATAATATTATAATATGCTTATATGTAGATGATATACTTATCTTTGGAACCAATGTTAAGTTAGTCAATTCAACTAAGAAACTCACGTCTTCTAACTTTGAAATGAAATACTTAAGAGAAGCAAGTCATATATTATGTATTCAAGTAATTAAAAAAGATGATAGCATTACTCTGTCTCGATCTCAATATGTTAAGAAAATATTAAAAAGGTTTAATCACTTTGACTACTTACCTGTTAGTACACCTTATGATTATACTGTGCATTTTAAGAAGAATACAAGAAGTAGTGTATCTCAGCTTGAATATTCTCAAGTAATTGATAGCCGAATGTATCTAATACCGAAGTGTTTTGAATTTGAAACATGTGGGAGATTGTTGTATTTTAAAGATTTTTAAAAAATAATTTTGTTTTAAGGTTTAAGTTTTTTCCTTCAATATATTTTTTGAAAGTGTTTTTATTTTTAATATAGCTCTGTTGGCCCACATTGAAAAGAACCAAAGAAAAACATAAATATATAAGAGATGAGTTTTGCATGGAACTTGAGCCCCTTCTTAGGGGGCATGTGAATTTGGTTCAATGCCATTGACCACACACGCGCATGCACGTTGAGCTGAGTCATGCTGGGCCGTGGCTGCATCAGATTTGGGTGTAGGTCTAGGTTTGGGTCTAGGTCTGGGTTTATGTGAGGACTAAGAGTACACTTGCATTAAGGATTTTGTTTTGTACTCCACGAGTATACTCACACCTTTCGGTTGTGCGCAAATTTCAAACTAGGGGCGCATCTGCTCGGGTAGTCACACCAATTGGGTTCAAACCCAATGGACCTAACCCATTTGGTACGGTGTTTTAAGCACCTAATCGTGGTGTATATATAGACCCACTCCTTTTTCAAATTAATTAAAAAAATCAATGATTTCTTTCTGATTCTTCAAAATTCGTCAATGATTCAGTATTGTTTTACCAACTGAGTTTGTTGCCAAGTCAACTCACTTCGATTAAGTTCTGCATGTTGGTTCAAGCTCGTGTACAGCGATGCACCATTAGGATTGGGTAATAATCGTTGTATCCTGGAGGCCACCTATCCAAGATTCCTGTTGCACTTGTGATGCAGTCCAAGGAGGACAAATTTGGTTTCAAGCTGAGTTTCCCAGTCACACCTCGACTTAAACAAATAAGTCATATTTTTATTTTATTTTATTTTTTCAAATATTATCTATTGTTTTCAACACATTATTTCTAACAGGAATGACCTATCATTACTGCCAATCCCAAACCAGACTAATGAATATTATTGGTGAGGTTTGGATCCTCCATTAAAAAAAAAAAGGTATCTACTGGTTTTAGGTTAACATCATCTAAAAACCTGACCTAGATTTTAGTGGTTAGGTGCGTGGCCAAAATTTAGAAGCAACTATTAAATTGGTTAGGTACAATGCTCCCCTTAACCCACCCAAGCAATCCGCAACCCTACTATAAGCTATTTGGGGTAGGTTTTCTTAGTCTCTCTCTATTCAAATTTTTTTAAAAAAATTTTTGTAGAGATATATTTGGGGTCAACTTTACAAATCCTATTGCTCCAATCATTTATATCTAAGACCTCATTTTCAATAAGTAAACAAGAAATCATCTTCAAAATTGGCACATGATGGAATGAAAGTGAGGGTCTTTTAAAATGTTATAGAGTAAATATATTCGAAGGGAAGCAAAGCAAATGATAGTAAGAACAGTTTTTAGATGGAGGTCAACTCCCTTTGATACATCCAAACCGAGAGCCATCACATGTGAGGCTTACATGGATCCAAGAACCATCCGATGGTGGATCCTAGGTAACGAATACGGTGGGATCAAACTGCTAAATTGTTCCTCAATACATCACAAAAGAGTGTCCACATATTAATGGTTAGGATTGTTCAACCAATCTAATTTTGGGACCATGACTTAACAACAATTGGTTCCACAATTTAGTAAAATTTGAGTTGATTGTACACCCATGTATAGTTTCTGTTGGCCTGTGTATGAAGCCTCATACCCTTCCAGACCATCAAATAATTTTGCATGTCACTATGAAGGTGTTTTGTGTCAATAGATATAGTAAACTATTTTGTTTGAGGTATTTTAGTAGGTGATTGTACGGCTTGGACATGTTTAGATGCATTTTAGTAGGTGAGGAGTGTAAGGCTTGTGCATGTTTGGATGTAACCTAGATTTAGAATGGCCTTTTTATTTTATTTTATTTTATATTTGCACAAGCAAGAACCGTTTGACACACTAATGCAAAATGCAGACTGTGGGGTGTGGGGTGTGCTAAATTCTTGTGTCTATGAAACCCTTGTTGTTTATGCATTACTCAAAAAACAGATGAGAAGCATGAAGGCAGGAATGAAAAATACAGTTTGGGGATTGTTATGGGTAAAATTGGACTGACCACATACCTGGAGTAAAATGGGAAGATCGGGGGAAGCACTCCAACATGAATGGTCGGTTATCAGCTCGGCCTTGAGTGCCGACCATAATTGCTATGACTAATTTAAGTGGCAGTCATGAATACCAACCTCAGCCGCCGAGCTAAGACTGTACAGTCTCGACCAATGGCTCTAAAGGTCAGCTTCGTGTATCGATCCTGAGGGTGACCTCAGCCTCGAGGACCGTCTTCTACCAAGGACCCTGACCTCAAAGGTCGGCCCCTACCATAGAGCTCGGCCCCGGCCATCGACCTCAGAATAGGAAGAATCCACTCTGTATACGGCTGGGATTCCCTTCCAAGAGTTCTGCTGAGGATTACGTCGAGAAGGGTGTGATATATACGGGAACATAATCATTTTATAATGTGCATCTATCTAATAAATTCATTGCCACATACGTAAGTAATCTCAAGGGCTTATAAATAAGAACCCTGCTTAAAGATAGAGGTACGCTCAATGATCCTAACCCTGCTACTCCCATTATTTCCCTAGCCTGACTTAGGCATCGGAGGGCTTTAGGCTACAACCGACACCCCAAGTGTCTTTGTGTTTTGTAGGTGCTTGACGGGCTAGCAGGGACAATAAGATTACAACATCAACAGTTTGACGCCGTTTGTGGGAAACAACAGTAAAGTTATTCAAAAATCACCTATTGTATCTTCACCTACCTAGCAATGGCTAAAGAAAAAAGAGGGTTTTGGCCACCATCACTGCACCAGACGAACGACCTGAAAACTTATAGGATTCGCCTTTAGAACACCATACCAACCCTCCTATGGTGGCCGACAAAGGTCCCACAATAGGGGAGGTCGGCTCATCTCTTTGAACACCAAGTCAAAGCCTTTGCCAGCAATGTCGACCGGATAATGCAAATACTGGAGAGGTAACAACCACTTCTTGATCATGGTGCGTAAGCAGGTGCGTCAACCGAATTGTCCCGACCTCCCTAGGTACCCCATGACTCTCACATAGTAAATTAGTGAACTAACGTACTCACTAACTCTGACCTGTGCCACACCCTAAAGAAAAGGAGGCGTGGGAAGGCCCCCAAGGTCATCGTAGAGAGTGAGGTCCCATGGGAAACCGAGCTCAAAGAAATCCGAGGACAGCTCGACGACATCCAACAAGCCTACCACGCCTGAGCCTTGACCTTTGTTTAAGCCATGTTGGAGGAAATAAAACCTCCTTTTACTGACAGCATCATGAAGTCTCAACTTTCATCAAGGTTTCAGATGCCCCATATTACCCCTTACTCTGGATCCGGAGGCCCGGTCGAGCATCTTGAATCTTTCAAACCCTGGATGGAACTTCACGGGGCTTCGACTCAACGATGTGTTGAGGATTCTCTCTGTGTCTGTCAGAGGAGATATGAAAATGGTATAGACAGCTGAAACCGAAGTTTATTAGCTCCTTCACCCAACTCAGTAAGATCTTTATCACACAGTTCATTGGTGGGGAGAACAGAAGGAAACTATCAACGCACCTCCTCACTATCACTCAAAGGGAAGATGAGCTGCTAAAGAAGTACATCATCCACTTCAACGAGGAGGCGGTACAAGTGGATGACTACTCTGACCAGATAGCTCTGGCCGCCATAATATCCAGTTTAAGAAAAGGAAAGTTCCTCTTCTTGATTTGCAAGAATCCCCCAACTACCTTGATCAATCTCCTTAACCGGGCCCAGAAGTACTCAAACGCGGAAAAGTCTTCAACTCATGAAAAGCTACTCAGAGCTCAGGTAGCTCGTCTAAGGAGAGAAAGGGCAAGGAGGAAAGGGATCTGCCCACCATCAACAACAAGAAGAGAAAGGAGGATGATCTGAGCAGAGAGGTCAGCGCCCAAATCGACGTCTAGAGAGCTGGTTCTGCTCATATACCTTGCTAAACATGACTCCCGAGCAGGTGCTCATGGAGATATGCGACAAATGATCCTAAAATGGCTAGCATGATGAAGGCTAACACTGACAAGAGAGACAAATGGAAGTACCACCACTTTCATCATGACCATGGCCACACCACCTCCAAATGTTTCAATCTCAAGGAGAAGATTGAGTCAGTCATCTGGGGCAGGCACATACGGGAGTACGTCAATAGAAGGAGGGATGACCAACTAGACAAATGGGACAAGCAATAAGGTGATAAAAATAACAATGAAGTGACATGCGAAATATGCACGATATTCGAGGGAACGGCAGGGGGTGGAGACTCGAACAGCGCACGTAGAGCTCATGCCTGAAATAAAAACAGTAACATCATGGAATGCCATGTATACCTCACTAGCAAGGCTGCGAAAGAATTAAAGGTAGACCCCTACAACTTGACCTTCACTGAGGAGGATGCCTGAGGAATTCACCACCCACAAGACGATGCCCTGGTGGTCACCATGACTATAACCAACCATAAGGTGCATCGCATATTGGTGGACACTGGCAGCTCGGCCGACATCCTCTTCGCCACTGCCTTTGAAAAGATGGGGATCAGGAGATCTAGATTACGGCTTGTCCGCACCCCTTTGCTCGAGTTTGCAGTAGAAAGGGTCACCCCTGAGGGGAGTATATTGCTTCCTGTGACCGCTAGAGAAGGTCATAACTAGATGACCATCATAATCCACTTTCTCGTGGTCAATCGCCCTTCTGTTTACAATATAATATTGGGACGACCATCCCTCAATGTCATGAGGGCAGCAGTGTCTATATATCACCTCACGATGAAGTTGTCGACTGAGTATGACATAGGTCAAGTTAGAGTCGACCAACACGAGGCCCGACAATGCTACTCGACAGTACTCACTCAAGGCGAAAGCATAACAACAAACAATGGCCATCACCTCTCTAGACCCCTGAGAAGAATCCATCAAGAGAGGATCACCTGTGGAAGACCTGGTGGCCATACCCCTCTGCGGGACCGACTCAACCCACACAGTTCAGGTCGAGTTGTTACTAGTATCGGATTAACAAAATGAAATCATCATCTTGCTGAAGCAGCACACGCGACATCTTTGCGTGGCCCCATCAGGACATGCCTGTCATTAACCCAGAGGTAATGGTTCACAGATTGAACGTCGACCCTAATCACCGACTGTGAGACAAAAATGACGTGTATTCGAGGCAGAAAATACATAATCATCGGTGAAGAGGTCAGTAAGCTTCTCGAGGTTGGGTTCATCGAGGAAATCTACTATCCCGACTGGATAGCGAACGTTGTGTTGGTGAAGAAGTTTAATGGCAAATGACGAGTATACATTGACTATACCGATCTGAACAAAGGATGCCCAAAAGATAGTTTTCCTCTCCTGTGGATTGATTAACTAGTCGATAATACGATCGGGCATGAACTCCTCAGCTTCATGGACGCCTACTCAGGCTATAACCAAATTACCATGATGAGCACGATAAGTAAAAAATGGCCTTTGTCACTAACAAGGGACTCTATTGCTACAAGGTCATGCCTTTCGGATTGAAAAACACTGGAGCAATGTATCAACGCCTCATCAACAAGGTGTTCGCTAAGTAGATCAGGCACACTATGGAAGTCTACATTGACGATATGCTGGTCAAGAGTACCAGAGCGGTGAAACACGTGGCTGGCCCTGAAGAAATGTTCATCATCTTGAGAAAGTACCAGATAAGACTTAACCTGAACAAATGCGCCTTCGGGGTGAGCTCGAGGAAGTTCCTCGGCTTCTTGGTCAACCAAAGGGGAATTGAGATGAGCTCGAGGAAGTTCCTCGGCTTCTTGGTCAACCAAAGGGGAATTGAACGAGCTCGAGGAAGTTCCTCAGCTTCTTAGTCAACCAAAGGGGAATTGAGGCAAATCTTAATAAGATTCGGGCACTTTTGGACATGAGCTCGCTTAAGACCATAAAAGAAATTTAGTGCCTCACAGGTAGGGTCGCATCCCTCAACGGATTTGTCTCTAAAGCTATCGATAAGTGCCTACCATTCTTTTAACAACTCAAAGGTAAGACAAAACCCATATGGACCGACGATTGTGAACAAGCCTTTTGACAGCTCAAGTAGTATCTAGGGTCACCCCTGTTGCTCTCCAAGCCTAAAAAGGGAGAACCATTGCTGTTCTACTTGCCTGTCTCAGCCGCCGCGATGAGCTGGGCCCTGGTACGAGAAATCAGAGGTAAACAACTTCCTATTTACTATGTTGTAAAGCCCTGGTCTAGGCTGAGATCAGATACCTTGATATTGAGAAGTTCACATTGGCCCTGATTGTGTCATCACGATGTCTCCGCCCCTTTTCCTAGGCTCACACCATTATTATACCGACCAATCGGCTACTCCGTCAAGTACTCTAAAAACCTGACATGCTAGGAAGACTGATAAAGTGGGAGATTAAGCTTGGTGAATTTGATATCATGTACCGGCCTCGATCCGCCATCAAGGGCCATGCTGTGATCTACTTTATCACCAAGTTCCTCGACTCTGAAACTCAGGAGGGGACCGAGAATAAGGAAGAAACGATTCATAAGAGTGGCTTCTCCATGTCGATGGATCTTCAAATTTAAAGGGCAGCAGAGCAGGCATAATCCTTATTGCCCCCAACCAAACCTGCATACAGTACGCCATAAGGTTTGGGTTCTTGACTTTTAACAATGAGGCAGAGTATGAAGCACTCCTCGTTAGGCTTAGATTGGTAAAGACTATGGGAGATCAAACTTTAAAATTTATAGCTGTAAGACCTGTATCCTAAACCGTACCATTCTTTAGACTTCCGCGGTCCTCCAAGTCGAATTCCAACAACCTGTAACCTGTAATCGGCGTTTGCGCATGACCCTAAGTCGCATCTTATATATATATATATATATGTTGACTTAACTCAAAACTTGTATCCTAGCGACCGCATCATCACCGCGGTTCCAACAATGCGTCTTACGCGCCTATGCGATACCCGGGCCAGGAGTTGTGGGCCCACGTTCATTCCGAAGAAACGCCACGTGTTGTGAATTTCAGGAGAATCTCTATGACACATCACATCAATCAATCAAAGTACACATCCTATCACAAGTACAAGTCAAGTACAAACAACCCATCTCTCTCCCATTCCCAAAGTTAACTCTCTCTCTCCACTGATCCCTTCCTTACACCCATCACTCCATCACCTTTTCATCCCATCACTTCTCTCCCTCTCTCATTCTCTCTCTTCACTCCCAAGCAACCCAAGAGAAGCCAACGTCCAAGCCTCCCAAGGAGAAGCTAGGTGGGGCCCACTTCCCTACCCTAAAAGCTCCCATCCCCATCATCAAAACTTCATCATCCTCTATCAAAGAAGGAGCTTAGGAGATTAGCATTCCAAGGGACCAAGACGAAGGCCAATATGTGGGTGATCCACCGTTATTTTTCAATTTGATGGCCCACTTGTGATGGGACCAAATTTGATGTATGTGTTGTAACTATATGAGGGGCCCATAGTGGCGAGGTCCCTCCACTACACCGATCTCTCTCTCTCTCTCTCTCACTCCTTTCCTTTTTATATGGTGATAATGATGATGAGGTGTGTGGCCCACCGGATGTGTGCATGTGTGTGGATGTTGGGCCCACCTTGCTGGACCGTCCAGCGGCAAGCTCGCTGGCCTGTCCACCCAAATGAAGAGAAAATATAAATATCTACTTGATTTAATGCGGCTGGTGGGTCCCATACGTGTGGACCCACCTGGAAGTGGATTGGCTGGAGCACACACATAGCTTACTGCTGCTAAAAATTGACGTCAGCCAGCTCTGTGGGTCCCACTGCTGCATCATGTTAGCAGAGTAGTGGCCCACCATGATGCAGTGTTGCATCTGCACCGTCCGTGCAGTGGCCCACCTTGATGTTTGTGTTTATTACACCATCCATCCAGACGGTGGGACCCAACAACATCCAGCTACTGTAATGATGTAGCAAGTTCTGTGGTTCCAACTTGAGGTATGGGTTATATCTCACAGTCCATTTGTCATGGACATGGGCCCACCCCATATGTGTGACACTTGTGGGTGGGACCTACCTTGATGTATCTATTCTATAATCCACGTAGTCCGTCCGTCCAGCGTCCAGGTCTGGACGCTGGACCTTTTTCAAATAAAAAAGAAGAAGAAAGTATAATAAAATAATATTATAAAAATATACACACACACACTGTATATATATATATATATATATATATATATATATATATATATATATATGTGGTGGGCCCCATGTGGGACCCTCCTGCTGGACGGTTTATAATATTATATTATAAATATATATACATATATTGCATATGTATATATGTACATTGTGGGCCCCATGTGGGACCCACCCGCTGGACGATTTGGCTAGGGAACCTCACACCAGTTATATAGCTGAGTTGACATCAATAAGTGTTGTGGGACCCACAGCTATCCAGCTGGTCAGTTGACGTCAGCAAGCTCTGTGGGTCCCGTTTGATGTATGTGATCTCCATGCCTTCCACCTATTTACATCTAAACCATCCATCCAGATGGTGAGCTCATCTCAAGGCTTGAGACAAAAAATAAAAATAAAAATGAGGCAGATCTATCAGGAGGACCACACTGCAGAAAATAGTGGAAAATTGAACGCCTACAATTGAAATCCTCAGGGATCACAGAAGTTCTGGATCAATATGATATTTGTTTTTCCTCTTTATTCAGGTCCTTATGACCATATGAATAGATTGGATGGAAAATAAAAGTTATGGTGGACCTTGGAAATTTTAAGGGTGGAAATCATTATCTCCAACGATATTTGTGGTATGGTCCAGATGATCTTCTGATCCATTTTTGGGGAATGCTTTAAAATGATCTATTAAATTGATGAATGGTATAGATGGTACAGCCCATGTGATGTGGTCCACTTTGATGTATTTGTGGCCCATCTGTGAGGCCCATTTTGATATATTTTTGGCCCATCTATGAGGCCCACTTTGATGTATTTGTGACCCATCTGTGAGGCCCACTTTGATGTATTTGTAGCCCATCTTGAGGCCCACCTTGATGTATTTATGGCTCATCTGTGAGGCCTACCTTGATGTATTTGTGGCCCATTCGAGAGGTCCAATGTGATGTATGTGTGGCCCATTCGTTGAGGCCAATGTGACGTATTTATGGCCCATCCGTTAAGGCCCACCTTGATGCAATTGTGGCCCATTTGATGAGGTCTGATGTGATGTATATTGGCCCATTGTGATGTATTCGGGGCCCATGTATTATGGCCCATTTGATATATATGAGGCCCATATATTGCGGCCCATTTGATGTATCTGAGGCCCAATATGATGCATATGTGGCCCATGAGTGAGGCTCATGGCGATGTATATTACGCCCTTGTGTGAGGTCATGGGCCCATTATATGTTTGGCTCTATGTGGGCCACTCCTTGGGAGCAATGTTGGTTAAATGTCCACATTAATGGGTGATGATGGTTAAATGTCCATATTGTGACCTTCCCTCGGGCCTTTGTTAGGCCCATTCTCATTATTCTGGGTCAACCCAAATCATTGGTTCCATTTGATGTCTTTGTGCTACTGGATTGGGCATATCCACGGCCGAGGGTCGATCTTTATATTGTGGTTTAGATCGGCTATTCATCTACGGACCCCGCCTTGCATATAGGTCGATTGTTGAGGCTGATTATCGAGGCCAATTGTCGAGGCTGATTATCGAGCTGATTGTTGAGGATGATTATCAAGCTGATTGTTGAGGATGATTATCGAGGCCGATTATCGATGCTGATTATCGAGGTCGGTTATCGAGGCCGATTATCGATGCCGATTGTTGAGGCCGATTGCCGAGGCCGATTATCAAGGTTGATTGTCGAGGTCAATTGTCGAGGTTGATTATCGAGACTGATTGTCGAGGTCAATTGTCGAGGACGATTATCGATGCTGATTATTGAGGCTGATTGTTGAGGCCGATTATCAAGGCCGATTATCGAGGCCAGTTATTGATACCGATTATGAGTATGTGATAGCATAGCATCATGATACATACCCATATGCATCATCTGCATGTTTTTTATGAGATGTGATTGACCCTTGCATATGCCATAAGGCAAGTTGTTTATGGGACTCCCTGATAGGTGGAGTCGTCCCACATGAGCGCATGGTACGCGCAGAATTGATGCATGATTAGACTATATGAGTCATACATCTCGCATTTGTGTGATGGGATCACTTGGCGCCCTATCAATATTAAGATTGTGGCCTCCATAGGATCATCGTGGATGGCCGGATGGGATATCAAAAATATTTGGCTCTAGCATATGGACACTTTGAATGTCCGTGAGTGAAAGTCCCTAAACTTCCGTGGCTAAGGGATGCTCCAATGTCTAGACCGAGTGGAAGACATGATCACCGAGTGCCGAATACTAGGAGGCCGCACTTTCCACTATGTCGTAGTCAGTTGGGAGGGGGTGTGGCCTTATCCGCTCGAGTGAGGGGGCTGTAAGCTAGGCTGAGTTTGACCAGCTCTCGAATGGGTCCGCTATTAATGAGTTGGGTCGATATTGGTAAGCTGGTAGTGAGGTCTTTTTCATTGGCTGGGCTACGCGGCTGGCAGGGGCGGTAGCCAGCTTGGAGTGTACTAGACCCCGGTGATGATCCCAGAGATGTACGATACTGATATATGGACTTACTGAGTAGCAGTTGCGTACTCAGCATTTGATTCATTCATAAACTATCCACTCGGGCTGGTGGTGTGTTACTATTTGTTATGTACCTTTACAATGGACTGGATTTCGGTTGGGGCGCACGACTAACCTGAGATCAAGAGTTTACCACATGGAATTTGTCTATCCAAATTTAGGTATGAGACTAGTTTGGATAGAAGTCCCTTGCGATGAACCCATAACCTGTAATACTACGTACTATCATCCCGAATCACACTCTATCTTGGTCATTTCATTCGCATGCATATTGCATTACATTGGCGGCATATGGCATTTTGGATTGCTATGTTTCTGCATTTATATGGCCTAAATGAGGTTGACGGTATTCGTGGACCCGTCAGGATTTGCATATTGTGTTGCATCCTCAGTATATGATATTTGACTTACTATGACTCCTCATTACATAACGGATCTACATTTTTTCCTCAGTATATGATATTGACTTATTATGTTTTGCATCACATAGCCTGGATAAGACTGATGGTAATTATGGACTTACCAGCATGTTTCTGCATTACTCTGATATTGCAAACTTGACACTTACCTTGCGCACACACTTACACCACCCTATAAGCTTTCTATAAGCTTATGTACGATTAATGCGTGCAGGTGACGCCGGGATGCAGTCGTAACTTAGTAGGAGCAGGAGAATGCAGTCGAGCTTCAGGAGTTTTCGTTATTATTATCATTGTATTTTCGTTTATGCGCATTGTACCTTAAAGTTTTTTATCATAGTAGATTTTGTGATGATGTTGTTGGTTGTTGTTTGTGGGTTATGCTTACTGCGAATCAAATTCATGTTAAAAATCCTCCTTGTAGGATCCCAGGATCGGAACCGGGTGTATGGGTGCCGGGAGTCGAGAATGGGGTACTACGGAGGCTATCAACACCGAATTCGGTGATTGGCAATTTTGTGAGCCCAGTTTTCGAGTTTGGGGGCATGACAATAGCGATTCACAGCTTATTGTCAACCAAGTTGCTACTGAGTACCAAGCTAGGGGGGAGAAAATGATAGCCTACCTATAGAAGGCAAAAGAGCTCATTGAAAAATTTAGCAAATGTGAAGTCACTTTGGTCCCCATAGTAGAGAACTCTCACACAGACGCACTGGCAAAACTAGCCATAGTAGCTGAGGACAACATCACCTGAGCAGTCCCAATTGAGTTCCTACCCGAGCCCAGCATCGACTAACCTGAATCGAAGGAAACACTTCCTATTACCCCAACACTGAGCTGGATGGACTCGATCATAAGCTACCTCCAGTGGAATGAACTGCTAGACGACAGGCTCCAGGCATGAAGAATTCAAAATCGGGCATCTCGGTACACCATGATAGGGGACGTCCTTTATAAGGGGGGATTTTCTCTACCGTATCTTGGGTGCCCCTGACCTAATGAGGCTGAATACGTCCTGAGGGAAATCCACAAAGGCATTTACGGTAATCATTCTGGCGGAAGAGCCCTGGCCCAGAAGGTGATCCAATAATGATACTATTGGCCGACCATGCATGAGAACGCTAAGCAATATGCAAGAAAATATGATAAGTGCCAACAATGCAATACTGGGACAACCATTCGAGCAGCTGACCCCAATGACTTTCCCCTAACCATTCACTCAGTGGGGGGTGGATATCATAAGACTCCTACTAATGGGCCAAGCCAAACCAAGTTCATTGTCATACCTGTTGATTATGTCACTAAATGGGCCGAAGTCGAGCCACTACTAAAATTACCGAGCAGAAGATTATCGACTTCTTTTAGAAGAACATTATCTGCAAATACGATATCCCAAACATAATCGTTACTGACAATGGCAAGCAATTCGACAATGCACGCTTCCGAGGACTCTGCGAAGGACTTGACATTCGCAATGTCATCTTATCACCTTGGCATTCCCAAGCCAATTGACAGGTAGAGGTGGTTAACAAGATCATAAAAAAAAAATCATCTCAAAACCAAACTCGAGAAGTCTAAAGGAACCTGGGCCGAGGAGTTGCCATACGTCCTTTGGGCGTACCGAACAATAGCTCGAACCTCGACTGGAGAGACCCCTTTCTCCTTGGCCTTCAGCACGGAAGCTGTGATACCAATCGAGGTCGGGATTCTAACAACACATATCAAGTTGTTCAACTCAAATGAAAATGCTGACCAAATGACCAAGATTTTAGATCTTCTAGAGGAAGAAAGAGGGAGAGTGCAATTGAGAATCACTACTTATCAACAAGGAGAATCACTCTAGAGTTAAGGTGCACAGGTTTCGAGTAGGGAACCTGGTCCTTCGCGAAACTTTCCAGAACACCAAGGAGCCCAGCTCGAGGACATTAGGGCCAAGTTAGGAAGGACCCTACAAGGTAACAGGCACGATGCGACCAGGCGCGTATTGGCTCGACGACATGAATGGACAACCCTTACCTCATCTATGGAATGCCGAACACTTGAAGATCTACTACTCCTAAGAAAAGATCTATAAGTCTTATGGACATGACATATGAGCACGACAACTAGGATTATTCAACCTGACAACTACTACCTACTATCAACTAAGGGTGACCTCTCATTCTCAAAGGGTAAAAAGGTGCTCTAGATGCTCTTACTATTCTTTCTTTACTGTTTTGTGAATTCAACAATAAAAGGACTTTTGCCAGTCAAGGGGATGGAAATTTCTTTTAATAAAAATTTCCAGACCACCAAACCATGTTGATCGATTACCAGGGACTTCCCTTAGCTAAAGGGAAGAAAGTCCCTCCTGCGAGTATTCGACCCACCACATTCTCGACCTATTACTTCTACTCTGCTTGATCTACTCGTTCTACTTTGCCTGACCTATTAACTCTGCTAACTTAAGAAGGCCACACATATTCACAACATTCATGGCCAACCATGCATAAGATCACGAATTGCAAAAGGAGTAAAACCTTTCATTACTAAAAAGAGGATGAGCATTACAATGAAAACAAAGACAAAAAAATGTATACAAGTATAGTAGGAGGGGGGCAAGGCTTGCCCTATTCCTGAGGAGGTTGCTCGGCTTCAGCTTCGGCTTTAGTAGTGGTGGGGTCCATAGGAGCTTCATTGGCAAGACCACTGAGGTCGAGGTTTGGGTACCTCCGCCGGACATCTTCCCAGCACTGCTAATTACCAAGGTTGAAGTAATCCTCCAACTCGTCGATTTGCTCCTGGGAAGCTTTGTACGCCTCCATAGTTGCTATATGTGCCATAGGAAGAGAAGCCTTGGCCTCGACTTCTGTTATCTTGGCGCCTACCCCGACCAGGCACGACTTCGCCTCCTTCATCTCACCAAACATCTTAGCCTTTCTCTGCTGCTCCTCAACCAGAAGGTCCCCAAGGGTTGTTCTCTCCTCCCTGAAACCCTCAGGGCTTCCTGCAAAGACTCGACCTGGGTAGTGGGCGCGTCCTTAGTCGTAACAACGGCCTCCAGGTCCACGGTCTTGGCCTGGAGATCAGCCCTCTCCGCCTTAAGACGGCCCCCCATCATTTGAAAGCCTTGACGGGTGGGAATTTTCCCAGGTGTGGCCTGAGAAGGAAAAATATATTAAAAAAAGGGAGGCATTAATTGTCTATGAAAAAGTTACAAGAAAGCTAGAAGTTTGGGAGCATAAGAAAGGGGCAGAGGACTTAATACCTTGAGGAACATGGTCATAAACCCTCCTATGAAGGCCTCAGGGTGAAAGGACAACATCGCGGCAACCTCATCCTCGGACAAATTGCAGTTGCTCCACTGAGCCAGAATAGCCATATGTTGAGTAAGAGGTTTAGGTGACCCAGACTCGGCCGCTGCTGCCTTGGGATCTGACGTCCTAAGGTATCTCCCATCTCCAACTCCTAGTGACTAACGACTTCAGCGCCTGGCGGTCCTCATTCCAAGCTAAGGATGACTCTAGGTTTACGACTTCCCTCGTAGATGGTTTTGAGTGGGGGGGATCTCCCTCGTTGGTTCACTTGATTGAACCCACTGAGCCGCCTCGACTCCCCTACTCGCGATCGCCTCAACCGACCTCGGATGCCTGGCGACAGGAACCTCAAGGGCGGGCTCAAATCTACCCTTAGCGGCCCTAGAAGACTCTCCCTGATGGGGCGAAGAAGGAGGGCCATCCTTCTTAGCCACCCTCCTTAACCTCTCCACCTTGGCCATAGAGGGAAGCCTTATTCTTTTTGGCAGACAAGGTTGGTCTGCCATTTTTACAAAAAATAAAAATAAAAATATAAGGGTCAGATAAGAAAAGGCAATGTTTGGTGATGTAGAGTGGGTCGCGGACAGTTTCATGGCCAAGATGGATCAGAAAAGGCCCGGTCGGCGACAGAAGTGATCTAGACCATCGGACCTTAAATCGGGCGTATCTCATAATCCGGAATGAGTTACCTGACGTAAAATATATGATTTTGGGGTAGAACGAGGTACTTTATCCAACCAACCCTGCTATGTTGGGTTGTGATGCCAGAAATTGTGAAAAACCCCTAGATCGACAATCGTTTCCTTGTTTTAATTTCATTTTTACAATAAATAGTAAGTTTTAGTTTGATTATAACTCTTCATCCGTCGGGCTTTTGGAGTTACGCCCAATGTGAAAAGAGCTTAGAATAATTAGGAGAACGGTTTGGTGAAGCCAAATAGGACACTTACTATTTTTGGCTGAAACCCTTGCGCACTAGTAAACATCACATCACGACCGTCTATAAATAGTAAGTTTACTATTTATAGTAAGTCGCGATTTCTAGGAGTTTTAGTTGTAGTTTGATTCTGATTTCTTTCCCATTGCTTGGTACCCCTGTTTAAAGGGTTGTGAACTCATTTTTATTCATTCATTAATCAATTTCAAAATTATTAGAATTTATTTCTATTTTAAGCTTCTTTCCTCATGGATTCGAGAAGTCTCTGTGAGGAGTCTAGAGAAGTTCCGTGGATTTGGAATACTTATCCTCTTGAGGAAGACGGTGCTCGACCTCACATCCTCCCCTGCATCATTTGGGCATAAAAGCACAAAAGGACTAACTAGCTGCGACGTACCTATTAATTCAACTATGGATAGGTTGGCCCGGTGCGAGGATGAATGAGTGATCAGCCTCCTTCAATTTCTTTCAACTACACTCCTCTCCTTCGCAAGTCTAACTTGGCAAAGTTGCAACTGAGAGAGATCAGGCTGGCTTCGGGGAAGAGCTGTAAGAAAACATGACCATATTCAGTAAATAATAAATTGACCACTGACCAAAATAAAAAAAATATAAGGGTTACAGCTCGGCAACTCTATCAGGGAAATCGGATGCGGTGGAAACCCGAGAGTGCAGTCTGCCCACCTCCGCTATTGGGCCCTCTCACTCCCCTGACACGAAGAAACACTTGTCCTTCCAACCTTTGTTGGAGGACGGGTTATCAGTGATAAGGGCCTAGCCCTAGTTCGTCCAGGAAGAAAAGTATACTAGCCCTGAGCACTTGGGCTGGCCTTGGCTCTGTACAAGTACAAAAGCTCATCTGCAGTTAGCTTACCGAGTAGATGCCACAAGATGTATGTTCTAAAGATGGCCTGCCAGACATTGGGAATCAGTTGGCCCGGGGCGAGCCTGAAGCGGTGGGCGACATCTCGTACAATAGACTGAAGGGGAAGCTACAGACTGCACTGGAGGGCCATGACATAGGTGGCCACCTCACTCGCCCAAGAATGGCCCAGATCTTCCTCGAGCTTAGGAGCCCAGAGCCCCACGGAGTCATGGATGTGGGATTCCGACCTGATCGAGGCTAGGTCTGCCTCTTGCAACCTCAATCCGAATGGGCTGACATCCGAGGACGACCCCTCAGCAGGTGTAGTGGCCAACCTCATCGGGGCAGACACTACCTCTTCCTCCTGAGCCTCCATCATCGGAGATGGTTCGCCTGAGAATGCACCCAACCGGGAGTCCTCGCTTTTAGGGATGGACTCCCCGTGAAAAGCCCTTGACACAGATGCCCTACCAGAACCCTCTGACATTTAAAAAGGAAAAAGGGTGAGAAGGGGTAGAAAAAGAGCAAGGAAAGATGGAGAGGAGATGGATGTGTTGCCGAAAAAATAAAAGAAATAACTCACCAGAAATCGCCTATCGGCCGAACCTGGCTAAGCGAAACAGAAGGAAGAAAGAGATGGGATAATGTGTGGGCAACAAGTGAAACAAGTGAGGGCACCCCGCATATTTATAAGTATTTGGGCGGAGGCACTAAATACACACACATTTAATGCCGAAACCTGAAAAGATGCCTTGGCATGCGCCTCTGTCCACGTGATAGCTTAGGGTTCGCGGATAGGCCCCACTACCAAGGTAGAGACGGGTGCCCGCCCGCCATTCGTCTGAGGGCGGAATGGTGCCGCTCTGCGCATGCCTCCTCATACAAATTGTTTCTATCATCATGATATCCTTCTCGATTCCAGCGTTCTTAGCCTTTCCTTTTTCCACATTAATGATTTGATGCAACACGGTATAAGGAGGTATGCATCGATTGAGTTGACCTTCCGACCTCCCACATACGAGATCTCATGCTTGAGTTTCAATCCAAATCCACTTACTTCTCAAGCTTTTCGAGATAATGCTTGGAAGTAGGGGACAACTGTTATGGGTAAAATTGGACTGACCATACACTTGGAGAAAAATGGAAAGATTGGGGGAAGCACTCCAACATGAAGGGTCGAGTATCAGCTTGGCCTCGAGTGCCGACCATGACTGTTATGCGTAATTCAAGTGGCGGCCATGAATACCAACCTTAGCCACGGAGCAAAGATTGCATAGTCTCGACCAGCTGCTTTAGAGGTCGGTTTTGTGTATTGATCTTGAGGAGTGACCTCAGCCTCGAGGACCATCTTCTACCAAGGACCCCGACCATAGAGCTCGCCCTGACCATTGACCTTGGAATAGGAAGACTCCACTTTGTATACGGCTGGGATTCCCTTCCGAGATCTCCGCCGAAGATCACACCGAGAAGGGCGTGATATATACAGGAACAAAATCATTTTATGATAAACATCTATTCGGTAGATTCATTGCCACATACGTAAGTAATCTCAATGGCTTATAAATATGAATTCTAGTTAAAGATAGAGGTACGCTCAATGATCTTAACCTTGGTACTCCCATGTGTGCCTAGCCAGAATTAGGCATTGGAGGGCTCTCAGCTGCAACCAGCACCCCAAGTGTAACGACTCAAAAAATCCCGTACAAAAACCCAAGTACCACCTCAGGCAGAAATCACTCAGGACCAAATCCTTTAGAAATTAGACGAGGATTAACTAGTGTTAACTAGATTACATACGAAATCCTCACTAATCACTTTAAATACAATCTGCAAGACCCAAAACTTGTGGAATCGTTGACGTTATATTACCCAAAAATCTAGGATCAATCTCATTACCCGGCTGCTCTCGGGAGCATCACGAAACTCCGTATCAGATCTGGACCGCACATCGAAAGTCTGAATAATAAGAGGTTATAGAATTAGGACCGCCTTGCTGGGCTTGACAACCATCTCGGAAGTCAAAACCAGATAGTGTCTCTAGGCTATTCGCTTGAGCCCAGAGCGAGGAGTGTGAGAAAATATGGTTTTCTTTAGAAATTAAATCTAATTTAAGTAATCTGAGAGTTGTCGCTTGCGGGCCAAATATAAGCAATCAGACCGTCAGAATCTGACCCAAATACGCCCTCGGATCAGGGAACATTTTCCATATATGTCTGTGTACTTGTAACCCTGATCGAGTTTCAGTGACCGTTGAACTGAAACCGGTCTGCCACGTGTGATCTGGGAACCCGACTGGAACGAAAACTTAACTTGACCTAGATTCAAGGTCGGTGAGCTTAAGTCCGACCTTTGGCTCAAGGGGGGCTCCAAAACTGCTCCGTTGAGACGGAACAACCTCACTTTGGCTATAACCTAGGTATACCATGACCCTGGGTCTAATTTAGTAAGTTTTAAGCCCATATAAGGACCTTAAACCCTCTCTCATTCAGCCTATACGAATTTTAGAGAAACCCTAAGAGAGAAAAGAGAGAGAAAGTGTGAGAAGAGTGAGAGATTCTTCCTGATACTCTACCTTGCTATCCTATGTGCTTAACTATCATGATCTAATCATTTTTCCGGCGATTCTGGCTTCACTCCTAGGTAAGAAAAACCTAACCCTAATTTGTTCTAAGGTTTTCAATGTTGTAAGTAGCAAAATAGCTGACTCAATTCGTGATTTAAGTCATCATATCAACCTCGACGAAGACTTAGAGATTATATCGACTTCATTACGCTTCTACGGTGTAAGGTGCGGACTATAGACGTATAGGTTATGGTTTTCAAAGCTTTCAAAATCAGATAATGATAGCTTTCTGGTTATGGATCGAATGTGATTGGGGCTAAGTTATAGTCCAGGCAATCGGTAACAAGCTTGAAGTCGTGGTCGAGATTCATTTGCTACGTAGGGCGTGTTTGACGAACCCGAGTGGTATGTTGGTCGTTGGCAGTGGTTAGGCCACACGAAGTGCTTATGAACTTCATGTCGATCGATGCAATGTGCGCTTGTATTAGTCGAGCTCACCAAGTAACCCGTGTGTCATTGTATGTTCACCATGTATGGACGCTACTGTTTGAACCTAAGGTACCAAACTCACCAGTGAAATCCCGTTTAACCTTAGTACCTCGATCCGCTAAGACTCATGAGCCGGGCATGGTGGTATGGGACACCGTGGTCGAGCTGTCGACCTACGCTGGGGCGATGTGCCTCCCCGTAGTGATTAGTGAGCAACCCAGACTCGTGAGCTGAATACGGTGGTATGAGATACTGTATTCGAGCTATCGGCCTACACTGATAAGGTGATGGGGGAGTGGTGTAACGATTGCGTATAACAGCCCTGACAGCCCTTTGTAGTGACCTCGAGCATACTTTTAATCTGCGGTGAGGCGACGAGTCTTCCCGTAGTAAACAGAGTATAAACTAGGCCTGTATTGATAAGGCGATGGGGGAGCGGTGCAACGAGTGCGTGCAACAGCCCTGACAGCCCTTTACAGCGACCTAGAACTGCATCATCATATGAGATTATCTAGGACTGACGATCCTAGAATGGATCATTGTTTGGGAATGATATAAGGGAGGTACCTTAGTTTTCCAATACTGCTGTATGAAAAGGACTAATAACAACTCGGTAATCATGCTCATAACATAGCACTGCATGTGCTTGGTGTTGTGGAGCACTGAGGGACGAACGCATGTCGCAGACATAAGATGGTGTCGCACGAGGGATCATTGGCGAGGGCATGCATCATGACTACATTTCATCCTTACATTAATAAGAGTAGTTAGGATTGTTTGACTGAACTGCTTTATCATTACCGCTTGACTGAATTGATAACATGTTAACCTATGCTTTATTGTTCCACTGAGTTAGCTACTCACTCCCACGTTACGGGACGGTGTTCAGGACACCCACCAGACTGTCTTAAATGCAGGTATCAACAAGACGCAGGAGGCTAAGCCTGATTACTACGATGATCAGGATGAGTTCTCTTACATGCAATTTTCTGGAGGCTTCGTTTAGGCCATTCAGATGACGGGGCTACAGGGTTTACCATTATAGTTGTACCATTTTTTGGCATTTTGATTTTGAAACTAATACATGTATATGGTGACTCAGTAAAGTGTTCATACTCTGGAGAACGATTGTGACCGTTTCTGGCTTTATATACATTTATATACATCTTTCAGTCTTCCGCTTGCGTTTTATAACTTGATCTAGAGTATGAATTACTGTTTTGGTATAATCTCACTCATGATTATTGCACTAACACAGCCAGCATTTAATCATGAGCATTTATGTTGCATAAGTGATGTTTTGGAACTCCGGTGTTGAGTTGCTACTCGACCCCCGATTTTCAGGGCGTTACACCAAGTGTCTCTCTGTTTTGTAGGTGCTCAACGGGATAGCAATGTCAACAGGCATGTATGTACATAGCCAAGATTACAGCATCAACAGGCATGTATGTACATAGCCAAGATTCAGATATTTCTTTTGTTTCAGAAGCAGAGCCATTTGGTGCATTCCTGCAAAATGCGGACTACGCGATGTGCGAAATTCTACTTATTATCTATGCATTACTCAAGAAACAGATGAGAATCATGAAGAAAGGAACAAAAAGTGCAGATATTTCATATATGAAGGTGAGCCAAAAACTTCTGAAATGATGATTTCAGTGGCAACGGTAAGATAACTAGAATATAGAACCTGCAACAAGATTATCAAAAGAAATTCTTAGAACAGTCTAGCACCACTGTGCTAAAAAAGAAAAACTTCGTTTTTTGAAAGAAAAACGATTTTCAGCGTCCTCTGGCAACGTAAGCAACAGAGGCTGCAGCGAAAATTGTGGTGGCAGATGACAGCCATGTCCACAAGTTCTTCCTCTTCTGCGATTCGGCCACCGAAATCTGCAGAGACTTAATCTCTTCCCTTGCTTCTTCAACCTTCCTGACACGAATTTCAAAAGCCCTCTTGATGGCTTCCAGTTCTGCCGCGAATGATTGAATTTCGCCATCTATCTCCTCTCCTTCTCCTTTCCCGCCCTTTTCTCCATCTTCCATCTCACACACCATTTCTGATGTATCCTTCAGCATTGATAAAGCTCGTCCAAACGCTGTTTCTGCCAATTTTATTCTCGTCTGCAGATCGTTGAGACCTTGTCGAGCCTCCACTAGACTTTTCTCCATAGAATTTCGATCCTCAGTCAGCAATTCGTATAGTCGGGCACTCTCTTTCTTCGCTTCGAGCAATCCATCACGCTCTAATCTTGTCCGTCCAAGCTCTTCTCGGGTCTCTTCGTTGCTCTTCCCCAGCTCTACAACTTCCATCTTTAAGCTCTCCGCCTCTTGTTTTTGCTGATCGAGGTCCTTCAAAACGCCATCCTTCTCATGAAGAATGCCATCAAATGCATCTTTTTGATGGCTTAGATCAGCATCCAGCAGACCATTCGTCTTGGTGAGATCTCCACACAATTCTTCAAGTTCTGACATGGAAGCGCTGAGGCGGCTCACCTCTTCCTGCAACAGGGTTATCTCATCCTCCCGAGCAGCCTTCACCCGCTCCATCTCTTCCTTGTCTCTAACAATGTCTTCTATCTTCTTCATCAGATCATCAACCCACTGCAACGACTCCTTCAAACTCCTGTCAATCAAATTCTTCTCGATCATCAAGGATTCGAGGGTTTTCTCCTGCTCTGCCCTTTCTTTCACTAGCCCATCCCGCTCCGACCGTAGATTCCCGACCTCCTCTTGGATAATCACATTACTCTTCTCCAGCTCAAGCGTTTTCGATATCAGAACTTCAGTCTCCTCTTTCTGTCGATCAAGATCTGTGCGGGCTGCATCCCTCTCACGAACAACATGATCTAAAGCATCCCTACAGCGTCCAAGTTCGGCTTCAAGCAAGTCCACCTCTTTCCGCAGCTCAGTCATCTCGGCATCTTGCTCGGCCCAGGTTCGCTTGATGACATCCATAGCTTTAACTGTGTCCTGCAACTCTTTCTTGAGATCATTGAATTGCTGTGATGACTCTTCCAGACGCCTCTGCATCGAAGCCCTCTCTTCCATCAAAGATTCGAAGCGTCTCCCCATCTCCATCTTTTCTTCCACCAGCCCATCTCGTTCCATCTGCAGATATCTGTTATCCGCTCGACCCTTTGCACTGCTCTTTTCCAGCTCCGCCACAGCCAATCTCAACCTTCCCGCCTCCTCTTTATGCAGATCGATGTCCTTTCGAACGCCATCCACCTCTTTCCTCAGCTCCTTGACCTTAATCTCTTTCTCAGCCATGGTCCGCTCGATCTCTTCCCTGTCTCTGACGCTCTCCTCCAACCTCGCATCAGAAAGTGTGACTCGAGTCATCAGCTCTTCCCTCTCTTGCTCCATCGATTTCATCATTTGGGTCATCGCTGATTGCATCTCCACTTCCACCGCTGCCATTTTCTCCACGCTTGCAATCTTTTGCCTCCATTTCTCCTCTCGCTGGCCCAATTCCGAAGCGACGATGAGGACGCTCATGGCCTGCTCAATCTCGGATGCAGCAATTTCATCTTGATAGATGGATTTTTCGGCTTCTAACTTTTGGGTTTCGGCAATGGACCGTGCGAGCTCCGATTCGAGTGCTTCTTTGGATTTTTGTAGCGTGTCGATCTGCTCTCTTCGCTCGACGGTCTCTCGGACGAGGAGATTGTTGAGGGCTTTCAAGCTCGCCAACTGCTCCGAGGTATCGTCGTGGGTTGTTGCTTCTGTTCGGTTTTCTTTATTTTGGAGCTTCTTCTTGGCCATGGCGATTGAAAAGTTTCAGAGAGAGATGAGATGAGATGAGAGTGGATTCTGTGGAGGAGAAGCAGATGAGAGTTGGCTCTGGAGAGTGGATTCTGGAGAGAGTTGGCTCTGGAGAGTGGATTCGAGTTGGCTCTGGAGAGTGGATTCTGGAGAGAGTTGGCTCTGGAGAGTGGATTCTGTGGAGGAGATGCAGATGAGCGTTGGGTATGTGGATGAGAAAAAGAGCCGTTAGTTTTGAAATTCAAATTTCTTGGCACGAAGAATGAGATCCTGGTGCATTAAAGAACACGTAATGCTCCACGTGAACGACACGTGTCATGATATCATTGGCTGCAGGGCGGGCTTATCTTTTCCGAAACTTGAAATGCGGAAGATATGGTGTGGAGTAACTTATTTGTTGCACTGCTAGAGAATGGCTATCCCAACATATTCCCTCATCTTTTGCTTAAGAAGCATATGTATACTTCAATATAGACCTTTATAAGATAATGTGTCCCATAATAGAAGTGAACTTAGCATTGATTCGGTTTGTTCGGATGATTCTAACCGTTCTTTTTCTTCGCAAAAAATAAATGGTTAAGAATTAAATATCAATGGTTTATTTTTAACAAGCAAGCATCTGTTTTAATCACAGCTTAAAACATCTTTAATAGACAATCTCGACGGTTTATTTTAAGGTACGTATACAGAATAGCAGCCGTCAAGCCGATGGCAAGTGTACGGATGTCCATACTTCGAGGGTACATCCTAAGTTGAGAGATACTTGTATAGAAATTTCCGACTGTCCGACCCATTTATGGCCCATTCTCCGTTCCCGAGACGAAGCCCACCTGATTTTACTTTTCCAGAACAACCCCGGCTGTACGGATGCCTTCCCAAAGGTCGAAAATGCCCTGCTTTTTCCTTCAACGGATCGGCCGAGCACTGACGCTCCTCGATCGCCAAGTTGTACGAACGGTTCGAAGGAGATCAACGTTACATGCGCCCCACAGTTATGTATTTAGTATATCCACAGCGTTCATCCATTTTTCGAGATCATTTCGGAGCATTATCCAAAAACAAAAAAAAATCATATCGAAAGATCAATTGGACCACACCACAAAGAGTAGCAGAAAATTGATTTTCACCGTTGAAACTTTTGTAGGGCTCACCATAACATTTATTTTCCATCCAATCAATTCATAAGGTCACAAAGACCCTGATGAAGAGGAAAGACAAATTTCGTAATGATCCAAAGCTTCCGTGACCCGTAAAAGGGTTTCAACGGTATATGTTCAATTCCCCACTGCCTTTTACAGTGTGGTCCACTTGATAGTTAGATCTATCTTATTTTTTTTTTGTCTCAAGCCTTAATATGAGCTCGTCAAATAGATGAACGGTTTAGATATAACACAGACCTCATGATGGCATGGGACCAAAAAAACAATAAAGAAATTAAAAAAGAAAAAAAGAAAAAAACGACATAATGCCGCGGCACTACCGCCGGTTCGGTGGCAGTGCAGCGACCGTCTTACATAATTTTATTTTATTTTTTTATTTATTAATCAGGAGAACTTTTTCTCCCTTACATATTTCACTAATATAATTAGGTAAATATGCATATATAAATATATAAAAATACGCTTCACTTCACGGTAATTTCCATGCATTTCGCAATCAATTCGCTTAATTTATTTCTTTTTCTATTTATTTAACAATCACAGGTCCTTAAATTAGAATGAGTTACTTAACATACCATATATGATTTTGGGATAGAAGAAGCTAATTTAGCTAACCAACATAGTAATTGACCGTGAGATGAATGGAAATGACGATGTAGTGATGCGAATTGACCATGAAATGTATGAAAATGACGATAAAGTGAAGTGAATTGATCATGAAGTGCGTGGAAATGATCGTGAATCAACACGGAATCGCCGGGAATGACCAAGAAATGCATGAAAATGACGATGAAGTGAAGTGAATTGACCGTGAAGTGCGTGAAAATGGCCGTGAAGTGAAGTGAATTGACCGTGAAGTGCATCGAATTGACTGTGAATGAACACGGAATCGCCGAGAATGACTGTGAAATGCATGGAAATGACGGTGAAGTGAAGTGAATTGACCGCGAAGTACGTGAAAATGTCTGAGAAGTGAAGTGAATTGATCGTGAAGTGCGTCGAATTAACCGTGAATGAACACGGAATCGCTGGGAATGACCGTGAAATGCACAGAACTGACGATGAAGTTAAGTGAATTGACCGCAAAGTGCATGGGAATGGCCGTGAAGTGAAGTGAATTGACCGTGAAGTGTGTCGAATTGACCGTGAATGAACACGGAATCGCCGGGAATGACCGTGAAATGCATGGAAATGACGGTGAAGTTAAGTGAATTGACCGCGAAGTGCATGGAAATGGCCGTGAAGTGAAGTGAATTGACCGTGAAGTGCGTTGAATTGACCGTGAATGAACACGGAATCGCCTGGAATGACCGTGAAATGCATGGAAATGATGATGAAGTGAAGTGAATTGACCGTGAAGTGCAAGGAAATGGCCGTGAAGTGAAGTGAATTGACCGTAAAGTGCGTCGAATTGACCGTGAATGAACACGGAATCGCCGGGAATGACCATGAAATGCACGGAACTGACGATGAAGTTAAGTGAATTGACCACGAAGTGCATGGAAATGGTCATGAAGTGAAGTGAATTGACCGTGAAGTGCATCGAATTGATCGTGAATGAACACAGAGTCACCGGGAATGACCGTGAAATGCATGGAAATGACGGTGAAGTTAAGTGAATTGACCACGAAGTGAGTGAAAATGGTCGTGAAGTGAAGTGAATTGACTGTGAAGTGCGTCGAATTGACCGTGAATGAACACGGAATCGCTGAGAATGACTGTGAAATGAATGAAAATGACGATGAAGTGAAGTGAATTGACCGCAAAGTGCGTGGAGATGGTCGTAAAGTGAAGTGAATTGACCGTGAAGTGCGTCGAATTGACCGTGAATAAACACAGAATCGCCGGGAATGACTGTGAAATGCATGGAAATGACGATGAAGTGAAGTGAATTGACCGCGAAATGCGTACAAATGGCCGTGAAGTGAAGTGAATTGACCATGAAGTGCGTCGAATTGACCGTGAATGAACACAGAATCGTCGGGAATTGCATGCACTTCGCGGTCATTTCAATGCACTTCACGGTCAATTCACTTCACTTCACGACCATTTCGATGCATTTCATGGTCAATTCTCTTCACTTTACGGCCATTTCCATGCATTGCACGCCGATATCCGGCAATTTCGTTTACATTCACAGTCATTTCAATGCACTTCACGGTCAATTCACTTCACTGCAAGGCCATTTCGATGCATTTCACAGTCACTTCTCTTCACTTCACGGCCATTTCCATGCATTTTACGGCGATATCCGGCAATTCTGTTTACGTTCACAGTCATTTCGATGCACTTCACGGTCAATTCACTTCACTTCACGGCCATTTCCAAGGACTTCACGGCCAATTCTCTTCACTTCACAACCATTTCCATGTATTTCACAGTGATATCCGACAATTCTGTTTACGTTCACAGTCATTTCGATGCACTTCACGGTCAATTAACTTCACTTCACAGCCATTTCCAAGGACTTCACGATCAATTCTCTTCACTTCACAGCCATTTCCATGCATTTCACGGTCATATCCGGCAATTCCGTTTATGTTCACGGTCATTTCGATGCACTTCACGGTCAATTCACTTCACTTCACGGCCATTTCCAAGCATTTCACGTTCAATTCTCTTCACTTCACGACCATTTTTATGCATTTCACGATGATATCCGGCAATTTCGTTTACGTTCACGGTCAATTCGCTTCACTTCACGGCCATTTTCAAGCATTTCACGGTCAATTTCCTTCACGTCACAGTCATTTCCATGCATTTCACGGTCATTCCCGCATATTCCGTGTTGATTCACGGTCAATTCCACGCATTTCATGGTCAATTCCCTACACTTCACAGTCATTTTCATGCATTTCGCGGTCAATTCGTTTCACTTCACCGTCATTTTCATGCATTTCATAGTCATTCCCGCATATTCCGTGTTGATTCACGGTGAATTCCACGCATTTCACGGTCAATTCCCTTCACTTCACGGTCATTTTCATGCATTTCGCGGTCAATTCGCTTCACTTCATCGTCATTTCCATGCATTTCACGGTCATTCCCGCATATTTCATGTTGATTCACGGTCAATTCCATGCATTTCACAGTCAATTGCCTTCACTTCACGGTCATTTCCATGCATTTCGCGGTCATTTTCGCATATTCCGTGTTGCTTCATGGTCAATTCCACGCATTTCACGGTCAATTTCCTTCACTTCACAGTAATTTCCATGCATTTCGCAATCAATTCGCTTCACTTTATAGTCATTTCCATGCATTTCGCGGTCATTTCCCATTATGAAAGAAGATGAAGAAAAGGGGAGGGAGATGAAGAAAGGGTTAGGAATGAGAGGGATTGGAAGTTGAGAAGATGGTAGAAGGATTAGAAAAATAGAGGGTTTTATGAAAGAAGATGAAGAAAGGGGGAGGGAGATGAAGAAAGGGTTAGGAATAAGGCTTTGGGCGTATGGGGGAGGATATATAAGTGTCTTATGTGGGACCCACGGACATGTACCAAAAAAATAAAAAAAATCGGGCGGCACTACCGCCCCGGACATCCAGAGTGCGGTGACACTATCGCCCGGGCTCTAACGAGTCCGAGCAGCAGTGCCGCCGATCCGGTGGTAGTGTCGCGGCACTCTGGATGTCTGGGTTGTAGTGCTCCCCGGGTGCGGTACTGCCGCCTGATTTATTTTTTTCAGTGGGCCCCACACTAATCGTACTCTATTTTGGTGGGCCCCAAGTTTAGATTCACGAGTCATGACCAGAATCATACTCCATTTTCAATGGGCCCCACACTAATTGTACTTCATTTTGGTGGGCCCCACGTCCGAACAGTTTATGTCCAACTAGAGAATTGACAGTGAAATGAGTGGAAATGGCCGTGAAGTGAAGTGAATTGACCGCGAAGTGTATCGAAATGACCGTGAACGTAAACAGAATTGCCGGATATCGCCGTGAAATGCATGGAAATGGCCGTGAAGTGAAGAGAATTGACCGTGAAATGCATCGAAATGGTCGTGAAGTGAAGTGAATTGATCGTGAAGTGCATCAAAATGACTGTGAAGTGCGTGCAATTCCCGACGATTCTGTGTTCATTCACGGTCAATTTGACGCACTTCATGGTCAATTCACTTCACTTCACAACCATTTGTACGCACTTTGCAGTCAATTCACTTCAATTCATCGTCATTTCAATGCATTTCACGGTCATTCCCGGCGATTCCATGTTCATTCACGGTCAATTCGATGCACTTCACGATCAATCCACTTTACTTCACGGCCATTTCCACGCACTTCGCGGTTAATTCACTTAACTTCATCGTCATTTTCATGCATTTCATGGTCATTCCCGGTGATTTCGTGTTCATTCACGGTCAATTCGATGCACTTCACGTTCAATTCACTTCACTTCACAGCCATTTCCACGCACTTCGCGGTCAATTCACTTCACTTCATCGTCATTTCCATGCATTTCACGGTCATTCCTGGCGATTCTGTGTTCATTCACGGTCAATTCAACGCACTTCACGGTCAATTCACTTCACTTCACGACCATTTCCATGCACTTCGCGGTCAATTCACATAACTTCACCGTCATTTACATGCATTTCACTACCATTCCCGGCGATTCCGTGTTCATTCACGGTCAATTCGATGCACTTCACGGTCAATTCACTTCGCTTCACAGCCATTTCCATGCACTTCGCGGTCAATTCACTTAACTTCATCGTCAGTTCCATGCATTTCACGGTCATTCCCGGCGATTCCGTGTTCATTCACGGTCAATTCGATGCACTTCACAGTCAATTCACTTCACTTCACTGCCATTTTCATGCACTTCGCAGTTAATTCACGTAACTTCATCGTCATTTCCATGCATTTCATGGTCATTCCCAGCGATTCCGTATTCATTCACGGTCAATTCGACGCACTTCACGGTCAATTCACTTCACTTCACGACCATTTCCATGCACTTTGCGGTCAATTCATTTCACTTCATCGTCATTTCCATGCATTTCATGGTCATTCCCGGCGATTCCGTGTTCATTCACGGTCAATTCGATGCACTTCACGGTCAATTCACTTCACTTCACAGCCATTTCCACGCACTTCGCGGTCAATTCACTTAACTTTACCGTCATTTCCATGCATTTCACGGTCATTCTCGGCGATTCCGTGTTCATTCACGGTCAATTCGACGCACTTCACGATCAATTCACTTCACTTCACAGCCATTTCCACGCACTTTGCGGTCAATTCACTTAACTTCATCGTCAGTTCCGTGCATTTCACGGTCACTCCTGGCGATTCCGTGTTCATTCACGGTTAATTCGAGGCACTTCACGGTCAATTCACTTCACTTCACGGCCATTTCCACGTACTTAGCGGTCAATTCACTTCACTGTCATTTCCATGCATTTCACGGTCATTCCCAGCAATTCCATGTTCATTCACGGTCAATTCGATGCACTTCACGGTCAATTCACTTCACTTCACGGCCATTTCCATGCACTTCGTGGTCAATTCACTTCACTTCATCGTCATTTCCATGCATTTCATGGTCATTCCCGGTGATTTCATGTTGATTCACGGTCATTTCTACGCACTTCACGGTTAATTCACTTCACTCCATGGACATTTTCATGCATTTCACGGTCAATTCGCTTCACTGCATCATCATTTCCATGCATTTCACGGTCAATTCGCATCACTTCATCGTCCTTTCCATTCATTTCACAGTCAATTACTATGTTGGTTGGCTAAATTAGCTTCTCCTATCCCAAAATCATATATGGTATGTTAAGTAACTCATTCTAGTTTAGGACATATGCTTGTTAAATAAATAGACAAAGAAATGAATTAAGAGAAAGAAAAATATTTTTATATATTTATATATACATATTTACGTACTTATGTATTAGAGAAAAAATGTAAGGGAGAAAAAAATAAAATAAAATAAAAATTACAAATCTTTTGTTGACTGACACCAAACCAAGAAGAGGTGCCGCATAGCCTATCATCATTTTTTTTTTTTTTGCTTTATTGTTTTTGTGGGTCCCATCATGAGGTCTGTGTTATATCCAAACCGTACATCTATTTGGCGAGCTCATATTAAGGTTTGAGACAAAAAAATGAGATAGATCTAACTATCAAGTGAACCACACTGTAAAAGGCAGTGGGGAATTGAACGTCTACCGTTGAAACCCTTTTAGGGCCTATTTGGGCAAATGTGTTAAGGTGTATTAACACGTATTAGGAGGGATAGGATTGTCAAATCCCACCGACCCTACCCCCCTCGTGTTTGGGCGGCGTCGACTGCAGGTGCTTGATAGCTCTTCGATGTATTAAGCGAGATATGGAGGGATTGCGAAATCCCTCCTTGGAATCGATGCTGGCTCTCTCACATCCTTCCCATCCACAATGAAACCTGATCTACTCGTACAGCGACCGATGGGATTTCTCAATCCCTAGAGATGGCGGGAGAGAGGGTATGGCGGGAGAGAGGCCATGGCAGAGGTGTTTGGCGCGAAATCGCTCCTATATAGAGGGATGCATGTTCGAGGCCCGTTCTTGCTGGGTAGAGAGGTATTGTTTCGTGCACTGCCATGGACATTGTGTGAGGTAGGTGTTCCCAAACTATCCTTCAAAGAACTATCCATTCTTCGGTAGCTTTGGGTTCCATATGGGTTTTGTTGTTTTTGTGATGAATTTGCTTCTGGTTGGTTCTTGTGTTCTCGTTTCTTTGGTGTAGATAGATGTTGCAGTGGTTCTGAGTTTCCTGTATGCTATTTTGTATTGGAACAATGAAAAGTTGCAAATGGGTTTGACATTTTTCATATGGGTTTTGTTGTTTACGAAATGATTTATGTTCTGTTTTGAAATTTCACCTGTTCTAGAGATGGATACTGCAAATAAGATTCGAACTCAGAACGTCTATGCTGGAAGGAAGTAGTTTGACGTGTATTGTTATTAATATGGTGAATTTGCTTGTGGTTGGAGATTTCTGGGCTTCTTATGCATGGATATAGGCGATTTCCAATCTTCAGATGGGCTTTTTACTTATAAAATTTTTTCGATTTTGGAGAAATCTGATATGCTTTTTGTGAAGTTGCACAAATATCCTATTTTGAGAGACCTGTGGATTTACTTATGGTTGGAGTTTTCTGGCCTTCATATGGGCTTCTTACATGTTCTTCTGTTTGTTTTCCTATCTCCTGGTTTGAAACTTCTCGATTTTTGGACATGGGTATTGCAAAGAGGGGGCCAAAAGGGGGTCTTTCGTATGTTCTTTTATGTTGGATTCCTGGGTTTTTCATTTGGTTTTTGTTGTTTGTTTGGTTAATTTTGCTTCTAGTTGGTAATCTCTGGGTTTTTTCATAGACATGAGTATTGTTAGTATTGGGTGGAGGTATCTGACATGCAAATTGTATGTTGAAACATTGAAAATTTTCACAGGATTATTGTTATTTTTGGTGAAGAATTTGTTTTTGGTGTCAGATGTTATTGCATTTTTTCTGGACATGGGTATCTCTGATGTTCACGTGTAAGGTTTCTGTATCCTTTGCAAGCCTTCTGTCTGATTCTCCAGAAGTAATGGATGCTTCTTGGTTTGAATGTTGTCCATTATTTAGTGATCAGTTGTGCATCGGGTCATGAGTGTTGGGGCATTTGAAGCTTCTGGTGTTCTTTGAAGGATAGTTTTTTTTATATGAAAAATAATTTTGTTATTGCCTCTGCCTCTTCATGTTGTCCTTATTGACTGAGGTGATTGCTGATGGGGATTCTGCTAATGTATTCAAGTGGGCTTTCTTCACCGTTGTGCAGATTTTCTGCTAAAATTCCTTATTATAGTTTGTGCATTCTCTGGATGCATGCATGCCTGGGTTTACTTCCAATTAAATACTCTTGTTTTCCTTTCATAGTTTGTAACTCATGCACAAATTTAGAAGCTAATAAGATAGTTGGATCCATTTCACCTGACCAAAGTTACATGGACCTGAATATCTAATGGATTAATCTCCATAACTTTACTGTCAACTATTTCCTACATAATAGAATGGATAACTTAGTTTGATACAGTAAACATGCAACTTATGGTGGAAGTCCTCTCGGAAAACTTCCATTACAAACGAGCTAAATAATGGGCTGCCAGAAACCCCTCAGAACCAATGCACATTAGCTTGCTACGGGGTCAATCTGTGGACACTGTGGACTCAACAAAACACTGTATTTAGATAAATGGAACACATGGTGTGTAAGATATTGGAATGGGAAACCATCTCATAGCGAGTACTTCCATTAATCATATACAGTGTATGTTTGATTGGCTTTCCAGGCTACATATACCAACAAGCACTGTCGTCCAACTAGTTGTATGACATTCATGCATGAAGTGGTAAGGTTCAAAAGATTTTGTAATGGTAAGGTTCTGAAGATTTTGGATATTGGCATGCATTTTGTCCTTTTAGATAACTATATTATAACTCAGTGTGAAAGAAGTATTGCAGATTGTTCTTATGGTTGATATTTCTTTCTACAATTCATGCATCTGTAAATGCTCTACTACCCTCTGTTTCTCACAAGAAATCTTTTGAATCCATCTGCATTTTCTGTTGTTTCTCCTTAGTTGGCATGTGTTGTGTGGCTAAATGAGATTTGCTTGTCATTATTTGTGTGGCATGTGTTGTGTGGCTAAATGAGATTTGCTTGTCATTATTTATGTGGCATGTGTTGTGTGGCTAAATGAGATTTGCTTATCATTATATGTGTGGCCTGTGTTGTGTGGCTAAGCGTTTTTTGTGTTTCTCAGTATGGTTATTCATTTGCAAAAAAAAAACTAAACATGTTTGGTTTAGCTAGCTCTTTCAAATGATGGCAGTTTATGATTCTTTTGCTTTTGGTACCAATGAAATGTCAATGCAAAACACCGATAATATGACCTTACAAGCCTTTTGCTTTTGGTACCATTACATGGGCGTACTCCACTTTTCTTTTTGTAGACTCAAAGCACTTAGCTTTGTCATCTCTTGAGACTAACCATGGGTGAGTCGAGGTTGCCCAAGATAGCCTACGGGTCCATGGCATAGATCGGGTTAAAGGTCAAGAGATGGATGGAGTAGATGGAGATCATGGAGTTTTTACACTCTTACAATAAGGCCACAAGTGTGATTCCTTCATGATGATTCCTGTTGATTTTGGCATCCTCTTAGATGGTTGAGACCAAGCCTCATTGCAGTGTCAATCATGTGGTATGAAAACCTTACTGATGAGTTCTTCAAACTCATCTCTTGCTACACACTGGTTTCAAAAGGACAAGGAACTGCGTTGTCAAATCTCTCAATGTCATCCTCTCAGAACAAATGTACATTAGCTTGCTACAGTGTCAATCGGTGGACACTGTGGACTCAGCAAAACATTATATTTAGATAAATGGAATACATGCTGCCCATATATTGGAATGGGAAACCATCTCATAGCGAGTACTTCCATTAATCATATAAAATAGATGTTTGATTAGCTTTCCAAGCTACATATACCAACAAGCACTGACGTCCAACTAGCTGTATGACATTCATGCATGAAGTGGTAAGGTTCAAAAGATTTTATAATGGTCAGGTTCTGAAGATTTGGATATTGGCATGCATTTTGTCCTTTCAGATAACTATACTATAACTCAGTTTGAAAGAAGTATTTCAGATTGTTCTTATTGTTGATATTTCTTTCTACAATCCATGCATCTGTAAATTTCTTGTCGGTATGTTTCTCACAAGAAATCTGATGAATCCATCTGCATTTGGTGTTGTTTCTCCTTATGTGGCATGTGTTGTGTGGCTAAATGAGATTTGCTTGTCATTAGAGAAAGTCTAGTTATGATTCTCAGATCTATCGTGAACCAAAACTTACACCTATCAAATTGGGAGACATTGTTTTGGTCATATTTCAACATCTAAACCTCAACCAATCTGGTTTGCTGATTGTGACCTAACCACAATGGTTTCTACAATTTGGTCTGTTTAAGTTGAGTCTATACATGCCATGTGTACAATCTTCGAGTGCCTGCATATCAAGTGTCCTATACTGCCTGAGTATCATATAAACTCCCCCATTTTTGAAGAGAGGTTTGTCCACCAATACACGCATCTACACGTGCTAGCCTGGACAGTGTTTTTACCATCTGAGACGTACATATGGTGGAGACAAATCTGGATATGGCAATATATGAAAATAAGGCTTGCCTATTAATGAGGAAGAATATATTTGCAGAGTGAATGTGTCCCATTGGTGAGTTTTCTTTTAATACGTCTGTTATTTTAGAATAGTGCATGTACAGACAGTTGGTGTGTACTAACAAGCTAATGAAATTTTTTATAAAAAATAAGGGTCCTAGGCATGAAATTTCTAGTTGGGTTAGGAAGAAATTATACCTGATCACATACTAGGTTGTTGACAAGGTCCATCAACTTTATTTTTTACTTTAGGAGATGGATAGCGACGATGAAGACGACGTAGCCGAGACCATGGTGGTGCAAGCTGTGGCCGCATGCATAGCTGCTGTTGGTGAATATTGCCGTCACTATATGTTAAGAGAACCGGCGCATCAAGGGGATGACGAGCGGTCAAGGTTTATAAACTCCATCGTGCGTGCCAGTGACAATGATTGTTTTACACAGTTGAAGATGAGACGACAATGTTCTTCTCATTATGTGATGTACTGCATGATAGAATGCACCTACGCGATACTCGACACGTTAGTCTTGAGGAGCAAGTAGTGATCTTCCTCCATACTATAGGACATAACATGCGTAATCGTGTGATAGGACACAAATTCATACGTTCAGGCGAAACGGTAAGTTGTCACTTTCATCATGTCCTTAATGCGATAGTGTCCTTGTACCCTGATTTCGTGAAGCACGCGGGTACTGAGAGCCCACCGGAGATTCAATCGAATCCTTACTGGCAAACATATTTTTAGGTAACCGTCTCGTCAGGGGATGCCATTTTCCGTTTTGATTTTGTAGAAGCTAATATATGTCATATTATCTTATATCTGAAATTCGATGTCATCGACGATAGGATTGCGTTGGTGCAATAGACGACACGCATATTCCCTCTCATGTGGAATCATCCCAACATCCAAGCTTTCGCAACCGAAAGGGTATCGTGTCTCAGAATGTACTTGCTACTTGTTCTTTTAACATGACATTCTTATACGTGCTAGCTGGATGGGAGGGTTCCGCTTCGGATGCACGGGTCCTACATAACGCGCTGACTCGGAGTTATGATCCACTAATTGTACCAAATGGTAATTGTTTATTCAGAAATAACATATAATATTCTTCATCCTAAACATCATTCTTAACACACTAACCCCTATGACCCTAACTTTTACGCAATGTAGGAAAATATTTCATCGTCGACGTAGGATACGCTCACTCACCTGGTTCCATGGCACCTTACCGCGGTGTTCGATACCACTTGCACGAATATCAAACCGGGAGAGCACCTATGAACAAGAAGGAGTTGTTCAATTACCGACACGCGCAATTGTGTAATGCAGTTGAACGTTGTTTTGGAGTAATGAAGGGACGGTTTCCTATCTTGAAGACAGCTGCGCAATATCCATTTGAAACCCAGGTTCAGATTGTAGTAGCATGTTGTATACTACATAATTTCATTCGTCAAGAAGATGAAATTGGACAAGATTTGGAGGATGCTGGTATAACTATGGGGGATGCAGAGAGCAATCCTACACTAAATGAGATATCAACAATGGATGAGCGCCAGTGGCTAGTGCAAGCGACACAACGGGAGAAATCTACGTGGATTAATGTTCGAGATCAGATTGCAGACCGAATGTGGTCTGACGCACAAACAAATAGTAGGACTACATAGGGTCCTTTTATTTCTTCAGATACATTAACTGATGTTATTTTTTGAGAAACACACACACACACACACACATATCTATATATATATGAGAGAAGACTGTCGAGATGCAGTCTGTCATTTTTTGACGTACATATTTGCTCGATACAATTAGCATCCTTTCCGTAATACGTAGTTGCTAGTATACTATTGAACTTCATTATTGTGTAAGTTGGTTTTTAATTATTTGTTAATCCACGCAGTAGGTGACATGTCTGATTATTCTGTAAGAGATACACAAACTCCAACGCAGTCCCCAATAAGAACTCCGGTTCTGCCGACAAGATGCTCTCCACTCGAGAAGACTATTAAATCGCTTGTTGAACCGCTATCACGCACTGCAAAAATCAAATGGACTCGGACCATAGATTCAATTTTATTCGATGCTTTGCTTGAACAGATATCTCTAGGCCGAAAAGCAGATAGCGGTTTTAAGAAGGAGGCATATAATGAGGCCGTGGCGGAGGTGTCGAGGAAGACGCAAATTACGGTGAACTGGCAAAACATTCAAAACCAAATGCGGTATCACAAGCGTGAGTACAACGATCTGAAGGACATGCTGGCCACAAGTGGGTTTGGTTGGAACAACGAGAGTATGGTAGTAACCGCACCCGACGAGGTCTGGGATGAGTACCTGAAGGTAATCATTGCGTACAATCCCTTACATTGCAAATCAGGATTGTATCAAATATGTTTACTAAACTAAAATCTTTCTTAATTGTAGTCGCATCCAAGAGCAGAAAGGTTACGTGGAAAGCAGATTGAGTGAATGAACGATTTGGCGGCGATTGTTGGTTCGGACCATGCAACAGGCCGCTACGCTCAGGGAAGCAGAAACATGGCTGCCTTTTCCTCTCGTATTCAACGAGATTTGAATGACTCTTGGACTGAGCAGGACGATGAGACGGATGTACCCATCGATCTTTCCGAGGATCATCTCGGAGATTCGATTGGGAATTATGACTTTTCAAATGATTTACGCCGGGCAACTGGAAATCGTTTATTCCGTAGCACTCCTAACCGAGGGACTAACTCTGAGAGTAGTCGTGGTGGGAGTGCGTCTGTGAAATGGATGCATGCTGCTCGTCCCTGTGACGTCCTTGGCACTTCCCTGGATGGTGTGGCGGAGGCAATGCGAAACTTTGGACTTGGAAAGGAGATGAACCGCACTGGTAAAGTGCTGAATGTGCTCGAGGAGGTTCAAGGACTGACCAACAAAGAGTTTATAGAGGTTGGTCAGATGCTGACTCGGGATGAGCAGCTAGCATCCTTTTTCGTAAATCTTCTCCCGAAGCGGAGGGTGGAGTGGTTGAAAAAAACCTTGTCTGATATGAATGGAGGAATTGGTGGGGGTTCTTCTTGATGGATTAAATTACTGTTACTACGCATCGAAACAGGAATTTCTATTTTGTGGTTTTGTAATAACTATATACTAATTTGTGGGGGAACGGTTAGTGATGTTTCTTCTCTTTTTATGATGTATGTATATCTGTGTTAAATGTTGGTTGGATACTTGGCCACTATAATATTCTGCTTGCATTTACATATTTATGATATTTGCTTAAATGTTGTTTTATCAATCTATCATATTCACATGCTTTCATTTTATGAATATTATAACATGCATTTTCTCCTATCCTCGTCATATATATGTGAATGTAGATGGATTACAGTAAATACTATGTTGTAATCATTGGACGAAGACCAGGGATATATATGTCCTGGGATGAGGCACGACTGCATGTGGAGGGATTTAGCGTGCCAGACATCGATCATTCAAAACATTCCAAGATGCGACCGCATGGTGGAATGCAAACTATGCAAGTTCAAGTAGTGGATTAATTAACAGGGGACGTGGTGAGGTATATTCACCTACAGATGCTCGGAATTATATCCAAGAAATTTCGAGATCCATGGTGTGCAAGAGTACACAAACAGATGATGCCACCCTGAAAGTCAGGGAAGTGGTGGTAGCATTAGTAGTTGCAATCTTGGTTTTATTCTTCATATTATATATAATAATTAAGCTATAGTTTTGGATGGTGTTGCACCACTTGCTATTTAAATTTTGGTAGACAATAGATAACTTATCCTCAAACTCTTTGATATGGCATGTATAACTGCATCTTAACTACAAATCTCATTATCTGTAAATTTAAGTGTAAATTGTGATAGAATTGCATGCATTGATCCTTTCTTTTATCCATATCAGGCTTAACCTCCATTACTTTGAGGTATCGTCCCTTACAAATGAAGTCCAGCCTCTTGCTCCCGGTTGAACCAAGGGCCAGGTATGACTACTTGAAACCCAGATTGGAGTCCTGAATTATTTCTTAGGTAACGTGTTTCTGTGTGTAGGCAACAGATGTGTGTTTGGAGGCTAATGACCACATCTATTCTAACACAGGTGAATTTAACAGTGAGGAGTAATACCCTTTGCATATAGGCAATCGTCTCTTTGTGTGTAGTGATAATGTACTTACATCAGTCAGATATGAACAGGTAAATCTCAGCATTTCAGTAGTTGATGGAGAAAGTAGATTTGAGAAATATGGTGTTCTCTTCCTTGCATTATCAATACGAATAAGTACTGAGTCTGCACATTGGCATCATGAGTTTTTGTTTAGTACCTATTTATATTATATTCATTTTCGTATTAAACTGTTTACAGGTTCACCCTTGGGTTTATCCGTTCGTCATTATCCATGCCTACAGTATGCAATGGTGTAGAAGATAATTCAGTTGCCACTGAAATTACCCCTCCTTACTATGACGTTAGACATGTGAATTTGTTGTTGTTTTGGGGTTGAGGAGCGGGTTCCTTTTGGATGTTCCCGAGGCTATCCTTTTTTTTTTATTTATGTGTCTATTTTAATTTGTTTTTGCCTTTTATTTATTTACCTATGGATTTATTTTTTCTGTTCGCTATTCTCGTGCATCCTAGACCATTCTATTTCTGTTTTATTCTGAAGCGTACATTCTCTGAGCAGGCTGGTTTAATAAAATTACGTGGTTGATATTGTTTGATATGAAACATGTTTTCATACAACGGTTTAGTGCCCCACTAATGTGTCGATTGGGTGGAGAATCAACGCCGTTGAATTGGTAGAACTGCCCATTGAAAACACCTGGTGAAGAAGCTGAAACAATATCTTCATTAGAGGGGCCACATCGATTACCCGAATGTGTAGATAACATGATCAATGGCCATCCAGTTTTCTTAGTTTTTTTTAGGGGAGCATTTGACAAAAAAAACTTCTCCCATTGTACAACGAACGGCCTCGATGGTTTTGCTTTTCGGTTTGTATGAGTGCCCCAATGGTATGAGTGATCTAAAGCGTTGAAACTATGGGGTCCACCATGGACAGATTGGCCCGTGATGCATGGCCCGTGATATCCACCGTTTTCTGATCGTGATGCGTGGCTTGTGATGCATGGCCCCTGACAATTTATTGATTGGTTTTCGGTTTGCATGGGCCACCGAATGCATGGCCCGTGATATCCACCGTTTTCTTCCCTTGAACAGTGTCAGTATCTATAAATTGCTTCAGGAAGAATGGTGTTCAATCTCGCCAAACACCAATCCAATGGTTCTGACAGTTATCGGAAGCATTTCCTCACTTATCCAAACAACATTAGTGGTGGGATGGTTGCAATACCACACCACCCAAACACGTCTGCAGTTGGTCATGGAATTGGTGAGTACACCCAAACCACTGACAGTTCATTGACATCATTAAATGCGTCAAATCACCCAATTCCATACACTTCGATACGCCTAAAAAACATTTGCACAAACAGGGCCTTAGGGGTAACGGAAGTTTTGGATCATTAGGAAATTTGTCTTTCCTCTTCATGCGGGTCTTCGTGACCTTATTACGAATAGATTGGATGAAAAATAAATGTTATGGTGGGCCTACAAAAGTTTCAACAGTGAAAATCAATTTTCTGCTGCTCTTTGTGGTGTGGTTTAGTTGATCTTTGGATATAAATTTTTTTTTTTCTTTTGGATAATGCTCGGGAATGATCTCGAACTATGGATGGACGCTGTGGATATACTAAAGCCATGTTACGTTGTTCTCCTTTGAACCGTGTGCACAACTCGGTGTTCGAGGAGCGTCAGCGCTTGAAGGAAAAAGCAGGGGCATTTTCGACCTTTGGGAAGGCGTCCGTACAGCCGGGGCTTATTCTTGGAAAGTAAAATGAGGTGGGCTTCGTCTTGGGAATGGGCCATAAATGGGTCGTACAGTCGGAAATTTCTCATACTCATACTTATTACCCCTGTATCAGTGACCTATCAATTACAAGGCCACGGAAAATCGAAAAGAGAGAAATTAATATGGTGCCAATCGATGTAAGTGAGGTCCATGAGTGTTGATCCGTACAGTTGATCTGACGGTAAGTTGAAGGCAAGTGGGCGAATCCTAACCTTTGGCCTAGATGTCTACAACAACGGTAAATAAAAAAAAGAGGCTAAAACATAGATATCTAGGATCATGCGGCCTACAAGATTTCAAGGGAATCTGCCATCGATGTTGGATCCCATCGGATTACCGGTCCAGATCATCCTAAGATGGCCCCATTTGTACTGAGGTACACGCATACCTTGCAGGGAAAAGATGAGCTAAACACAGACAATTTGGGGGAGCGGATTCGGTGAGGCTTGGGTGACGTATCCAGGCCGTTCATCCGTGTTCCCAGATCATTCCAGGGCATTTACCCAAAAATGAAGCAGATCCAATTATCAGGTGGAACATACCTTAGGAAACAGGGGTGATTGAACTCCCTACCGTTGAAAACTTCTGACGCACACCTTAATGTTACCTCAGTGTTTATTTGCCGTCCAATCCGTTGACAATGTCACCTGAGTTTGGATGAAGAGAAAAAAACAAATATCAACTAATCCAAAACTTGTGTAGCCAATTAATAGACGATCACACTTTTTTCTATTGTATGGTTCACCTGGTAACTGGATATGCCTCCTTCGGGACAACGCACTAAAATGTTTAGAGGAATGGACAATGAGTCGGACAATAAATATAGACATCAAGGTAGGCTCATGCTAAGTATTATGACAACCCCAAGTGCTAGACTGCGATGTAGTAGTAACTTGATGACACTAGAGTTGTACTCACAGAGATTTGTTATTGTGCAATTTCTGAAATATGTTAAGAGTTAGAATTAGAATCTAAACTAATTACTAAATTTTAGTTTAAAAGAGTGATCTTGGAAGAAATTATCAGAGATAAAACACTATAGTATCAAGAATCCACTTATAGCTTTCTTAATGTTAATTTACTTGATTCAATTAGATCACATAATTAGAATTGAAGTCCTATCATATCTAATTGAATAATGGAGCAGTTAAATCATCATTCATATACTTCAAAACATATTTGAACTTTTATTGAATTAATTTCCTAATAAAGTATCAACGACTTGATTGTAGTATATTCAAAGCTGTATATGCTTATATATATTTAGCACACATGGATTGTCAAATTTTATAAGACAAAAATATTTGAAGTTAAATCACAAGTATGAAATCACAACTACTCTACATGTCTAAAGATAAGTTCAAGATTGGCTTATAATTAGCTCAAGATCGGCATATCGTCTCAAGAGAAGTTTAAAACAAGTTCAAGACAAGTTGTCCCATGTATTTGCTAAAACACGGGTGATATAACCCTAAAAAAACCTTAGATTAGGTACTTTCAAAAGTCAAATTAATTTTGAATTTTTAATAGTGTTTTTGCTCTAGAGTTCAGCCAACCTAACTTTTGTTTTGGCCAACCTAACTTTCTCGACTAATCTAACTTTAAGTTTGAGTTTAAAATCAAATTCTGTTGAAAATTCAGCCAGTCTACTTTTGGTTCATCTAGCCTAAACTTGAAATTTAGCTACCCCGAGTGAAGTTCAGGTCAAATTTCAGCAATACATTTTTTTGGAATTCGCAGGAATTCGGCCAGCCGATTGGCAATTTGGCCAGCTAAATTTTACCTCGAGCCAGCCAAATTTTAGATAAATCTTATCCTGCGCAATCTGATAACCATTAGATCAAATCCAATGGAATCCAGTCAGCAAAATTTCCAATATCTTTGGCTATAAATAGAGGCCTTCTCTTATTCTAAACTACAACAAAAAATTAATCTAAACTTTCTGTAAGTGAGAGAGAACCCAAGTCCTCGGCAAGCTAATTGTGTGATATTTATAATTTATTTTTAACTTATTCAATTTCATTTCTCAAGATCATTTCAATCTTATTTTAAAGAGTATTCTATACTCCTTTTGAGATCTAAGAGAATTAAATCAAGTAGTATTTGAGTTTTTCATTTATAAAATACTATAGAACCCTATACTCTTTCTTTCGAGCAAATACTGTCTCCTTTACATAAAAGAAAAAAGTTTTTTCGCTACAAGCTTCTACTATATCTTCAAATCGGCATTTGAAAGTAAGCTATTTACTGCTTTATTTCATTTAGGTTTTTCTGAGATAGCCTGTGAAAATTTCAGTGGATTGATATGTGATAGTCCGTGAAAATCACAAAGTGAGTTTTTGTTTTTGATAGCCCGTGGAAATCACAAAAGGGGTTTTATTGTAGTGAGTCCTTGAAAATCACAAAGAACTGTATAAGGTTGTTAATGTGAACCTGTGAAAACCTTGTTATAGTGAAAGCCAAAATAACGAGGGTAGTAATTTTGCGAGTGGAGTAGGAGCAGTTGTTTTAAGCACCTAACCACTATAACTCCTCATACTTTGTGGTGAATGTTTACTTCTTTTTGCTGGTGGATGTTATTTATTTCATTCTTATGGTGAATGTTGTAATTATTTTATATTCTCTTGTTAGTTTGAAAGATTGATTTTAAAGATATGTGTGAAATAAGGTTGTCCTGCCTAATATTTTAGATAAAGGTTGTCCTACAAATTATTTGGAATCAAGGTTTCAATACTTAGACAATTGAGATTTTGTATTATTTATATATTCCACTTTTATTTCGATTATTTGGCATTATCCTATTTACCCCCCCCCCCCCCCCCCCCCCCTCTCGAGGATATCACTAACTCTCCTTTTCAATATTTATCGTGCTCGGAGTCAATGATAGATCAATGGAATATACAGATCAATCGATTACAAAACATGTAGGAGAATATCAATAATCTTCCTAAGCATCCAAAACATCTAAAGTGTCCGGAGTCGATAATGGATCAAAGTAAACTGAAAATACTTCTTCATTCAAACCCAATATTTATGAATTGTTCAACATGAAAACTAAATAACTTAAATCAAAGTAAAATAAATATTAAGAAGAACTAAAAGCTTCACCTCTTAGCTTTAGATAAGAGATTAACCAACCATAGATATGATTGAACTAAATTCAAATAGAAAAACATAAAAACTAACTAGAATTAAATGATCGAAAAGGTGAAAGAACTCCTTGAAACTCCAAAACTCCTTGCTCTACTCATTCTATCCTAATTTTGTATTTTGAAGATCCTAAAACATCACTTTATATAGCCTTGATTCACATCAACTTCAAAACTGACTTGATTTTACGCAGCTATAGCAGCTTCGATGGCATTGAGCTCCCATCGAAGAGTCTATTAGTGCCCTAATTTTTACATCATATTTGTCAATCACATGAGTCGTTATGTCATGCATTTGGTTGAGAATTTGGAAAGTGAAGACTGAAGACACAAGCTTAGTTAAAGCATCAAGGAAGCATGAACAGGTAAAACAAGTGCCTTGGTGACCCTAATCCTTGACCCAAAACAACCCATATACCTCTAGATGATCTTGACCTAATAGGAACACCTTATTGATCATCCCTTAGCCTTAGGAGACCAAGAAAAATATGATAAAGCTATAAGAGGTGCGAATCTGCTATGTAAAAGATAGCCTAAAATAACAAATTTTAATTGATGTTCGATGACATCGAGCTGCCATCGAATATAGTTGTCGATGACATCGAAGGCCTATCGATGACATCAATCGATAGTAAAAAATGTCCAGCAACCAACTGAATTTATTCTTTTATTTTCTCGATGGCATCGAGGTCCCTTCAATGACATTGGAACTTAAGTTTCGATGACATCGAAGACCCCTTGATGACATCGATTAAAAGTCAGGATTGTCCAGTAAGAAATTGAATTTTTCTCTGACTTTCTCGATGGCATCGAAGACCTTTCGATAACATCGAAACTTGAAGTTCAATGACAACGAAGGACAATTTGATGACATTGAAATATGTCCAGCATGAAATCACCAAATATTTTCTGAATTGTTCGATGACATCGAGGTACCCTTCGATGACACAGAACCATTTTCTGCCTATTTTTTGACCGTTGAAGCTTGAACTTTTTTTAAAAGGGCATTCGGTTCTTGGACTTTTTGTGGATTTTTGGAGCAACAGAAGGTAGGGTAATTCTATATTCATATCACTCATCCCTAGCCTCTATTCTATTGTGTTCGAAGCAATCTTCCTTGAGATGTCCACTCATATGAGGATTCCAATCCCTACATTGAAGATGTTCTTAAACCCTTCCATTTCTTAGAGATTGGACTTAAGCAATATTGGCAAACCATTGTCTAAATTATCTAGGAGACTCATTTAGATGAATCCCCTAGGAAAAACAACTTTTCACTAGTTGTAGGAGAATTAACCAACCTCCTATCTCCTTGGTCACCTCAGAGGAGCATCATATGCAAGGTGGCTGATTGTAGAACTAAAGCCTTGGCAAAATAGTGGCATCATGATCGGGGGATCATCGGGGAGCTGATTGAAGCACGGGGGAGAGAAGATCAAGCAATCAAAGAGGCGCTACAAAAGGGGCTCAATCCGACAAGTAAGTTGTCATTGTAAGAGTCCAGATTTACACTCTTTCCTTGTGTAGGATTGATGGTAAGAGTTTGTAAACCCAAACTCAAAATAGGTTCTTGTGTAGGACCTTGGCCTTTGGCCTAAATTCCAGGTTCTTATGTAGGACTAACACTTTAGTGTGGAGTCTAAATTTTCAGGTTCTTGTATAGGATCTTGTGCTCTTGTGTAGGGCCTAAATCCCAGTTTCTTGTATAGGACCTTGTGTCACGCCCTGAACTTGGAGACTAGGCTCACAAAATTTTCGATCGCCGAATTCGGCGCCGACAGCCTCCGTAGTACCCCATTCTCAGCTCCCGGCACCCATATACTAGGTTCCGATCCTGGGATGCTACAAGGAGGATTTCTAATAACCAATTTGATTCGTAATGAGCATAACCACAAGCATAACCCACGAACAATAACCACAAGAACACCATCACAAAATCCACTATGATATAAAACTTTTGAGTACAAGGCGTATGAAAGGAAAATACAATATACTGAAAATGACAAAAACTCCAAAAGCTCGGCTGCACGCTCCAACTATGGTAAGACTACGGCTGCGTCTCAGCGTCACCTGTACGCATCAATCGTGCATAAGCTTATAAAAAGCTTGGAGGGTGGTGTAAGTGTGTGCGCAATATGAGCGTGCTCAGAATGCAATGTAAGAGTAATGTGGAAACATGCTGATGAGTACATGAATGCGGTTAGCCGTACCAAGGCTATGCGGTGCAAGATATGAATACTATCGGCCATGTCAAGGCCATGCGCTGCATAATGCAAGTCAAGCATGCCAATCCACCTCCACGTATCAATGCAGCTACTCACTAGAGCATCAAATCAGTACAGTTCTCAGTCTGAAAAACCACCGGGGTCTAGTGCACTCTAGCCAGCTTGCCATCCCTATCCGAACGCACAACTGGGAGAGTGGAAGAGACCTCACTATCCACCTACCAATGTCGGGCCCAGCTTGTTGATAGCGGACCGATTCCTCAAGCTGGTTAAACTCAACCTAGAAGTTGCCCCCTCACTCAAGCGGGTAAGGTCACACCCCTTTCCAACCGACCATGACACAGTGGGAGACGCGACCTACTAGTATGCGGCCCTCACACGCTCGTGTATCCACTCGGTCTCGACGTTAGAGTCATCCTCTGGTACCATGGGGTATAGGGATTTTCACCTAGGGACATCTATGGCGCCCGTATACTAGAACCAAATATTTTTGGTATCCAATCCAGCCACCCATGATGTATCTGTGGAGACTATGGCCCTGATGTTGCTAGGGCATATAATAATCATGATCACACAAATGCAAGTGCATGAATCACCCTACCAAACATGCAACAATCCTGCACACACCGCGCGCTCATGTAGGGCAACTCCGCCTATCAGGGAGCCCATAAACAATCCGCCTTACTATGATCAGTCACTCGTCATATCAGACATACATATGATGCGTATGATCATGAATCATGGATCTATACTAAACATGTTATATAGTGACGGGCTTGTGCATAATGGATATGGGCCTAGACGACCTACCCACTACGGGTATGTATGGGTCTATTACTGGGCCTTAAGGAGAGTTACAATGCGGACATTTAACCAACATTGTACTTACAATGTGGACGTCAAACCAACATTGTTCCCAAGGCATAGCCCGCTATAAAATATCATTACACAAACCATAGGGAATCACACATTGCAATGGACCTATATACATCTTATTGGGCCTTGACCCAACGGCCTTAGATTCATTAAGTGGGCCGCCTCATATGGGCCTTATATAAGTCAAGTGGGCCGCATCAATGGCCTCATGTACATTGCAATGGGCCATACTCCATGGGCCTTTGAAAACATCACAATGTGCCTCGCAACATGGGCCTCATATATATCAGAGTGGGCCTCGACAACGGGCCACCAATACATCTAATGGGCCTAATCTCATTGGCCTTATGTATATATTAAGGTGGGCCTCAACAACGGCCATAAATACATCAATATGGGCTACATCACATGGGCCTCATATATGTACCAAGGTGGGCCTAATCACACGTATCAAATGGGCCAATCCACCGTTAAAATTCTTAAGGCCCACCAATATATATATATATATATATATATATATATATATATATATAACACACACACACACACACAACCTAATATAAATAATATATATAGGGAAAAGGTACACTGAGCTTAAGCTGACGATAAGCTCCCCATGAGGTCGAGCTGGGTGGGCCCCACTATAATGTAGATTTTCCATGCAACCTGTTGATAGGATCACATGGACCTAGGGCCCACTATAATATTTATTTGAAATCCAACCTATTCATAAGGTCACGTGGACCTTGGGTAAGGCCCACTGTAATGTTTATTTGAAATCCAACCTATTCATAAGGTCACGGGACCAGGGCCCGCCGTGATATTTATTTGCCACCCCACCTGTTCATATGGTCATGTGGACCAGGGGCACACGGTGATGTTTATTGACATCCAGCCCATTCAAAAAGGTCACGTGGACCAGGGTAGGGCCCACCATAATGTTTATTTGTTAAACATCTTACCCATCAGTTAGATGCACCATTCCATCGTGGGCCTAGCTCTTGAAAATCAAGTCAATCTATGACTTGTGTGGGCCACACCAGATCCAACAGTTGAGAGCGGCAACCCGCCATTAAAACATTCATAATCATTTATTAGGCCCACCAAGATGTGGTTCACAAATCCAGCCCACCCATTATGTGTGTCCCACTTGGCTGAGGGTTCAGACAAGTTTCAGCCGCATCCAAATTTCAGGTAGGCCCCACCATGTGATTTTATATGTTTTTGGCATGTCTTCACATGATTTTAGATGGTATGGCCCACCTGAGTTCCGTATACGGCTGATTTTTGGCAGGGGGGCCACTGTCCTAAGGGCCCACCCAATGCACGGTGTTGATGATCGAAACGCATCACGGTGGGGGCCATACCGGGAGCCACGAGGCCCACCACCGTCCGCCATACCATGTAAGCCGCAAGCGCCGCTCACGTTGCGACGCGAAGAGCAGCGGCCGCCGCCTCGCCTCAAATTTTTTTTTTTTATTTCATACGGTTTTTAATAGGCAGGGCCCGCCTTAGACAAATCCGACCTAGCCACTCGCTCCAACGGCTCAAGACAAGCCAAAAGAGTCCAATATGCGATATGATCTGGCGAGAAAGAGAGATCAAGGTGCGTTTTAATGGCAAACACCATTATTTCTTATGGTATGGCCCGCCAGAGAATGGGATTAGCTTCATTTTTTTCTTTTTGTTTAAATGAACGCCAAAAGCAAGGTGGGGCCTGCATGGATCAGCCCCATACATCAAGGTGGGGCCTGCATGACCAGCCCACCCCAAAAGCAATTTTTTTCTTTTTGTTAGCTTGAAAGTACACACCCATGCAGTACATGCACTTCATGTTGGCCACGCCCGTCCAGCGTCCAGAGAAGCTGGACGACATGGATATAAAACAAGCATCATGGTGGGCTCTGCACACTGCCATGGTGGGGTCCTCGTGGCGGCCCACCAAGGTTTGGATCAGTTGATGTTTGTATTTTCCTTCATCCAAGTTTGGACAGTAAGGTGGGCTCCACCAATGGATTGTAGTGTGGTCCACTAAATGGACAACATGGATGCAATATAATATATCATCGGGTGGGCCATCAACAATGAAAGAGCGAGAGAGAGAGAGTAATAGAGAGAAAGAGAGAGATCGGTGGAATGGAGGGTCCCCGCCACTATGAGCCCCTCTTTAATCACAAATATATACATTAAGTGGGTCCCTTAAAAAGAGAAGTAATGGTGGATCACCCATCTCTAAGCCTCCTCCTTGCTTCTTAGCCTCCTTAGCTCCTTTACTTGACTTTTAAAAGTGTATGATGAGCTTTTAATGGTGGGGATGGTGGATCAACAGTTGAGATGGGAGATGAGAAGGTGTAGATAGAAGATAGGAAGGTGGACCACACTTGGGAGGGAGAGGGAAGCTTGGACGTATGGAACCTTGTTGCTTGGGAGAGAGTTTTTTGAGAGACATGGAGAGTTAATGGTGAGAGGGATAAGTGGAATGGTGGGTGTAAGGAAGGATATGGGTTGGGTTGAAAAGTTGTAAAAGAGGTATGGTTATGGTTGAAATTTGTAAAAAAGAGTAATGGTGAGAGGAGAGAGAAGTTGACTTTTGAAAAGGGAGGGATGGGTTGTTGTACTCAAAGCATGGTGTATACTTGACATGATTTGATGGGACATCTCGTAGAGATTCCCTTATATCCGCAACGCGCGTTGTTTCCTTGGAATGAACGCAGACCGACATCTTCTAGCCTCGGTATCAGTTTGGTGCGCGAGTCACGGCGTTAGAACCGCGATGACGGCGTGATCCATATAATACAAGTTTCAGTTTTATCCAACTTTGGTATGCAGGACTCGGCTTAAGATCGCGCGCAAACATCGGAAACGGGTCGAGAGTTGCCATAATTTGACCAGTATGACCGCAGAAGCCAACAGAATGGTACGGACTAGGATACGGGTCTTACAACCTCCCCTCTAAATAAAAATTTCATCCTCGAAATTTGCACAATCAACGCAACTAGACATAACTCATAATAGAAGAGGAAACCAGGCATCGTCATATAAAATCAGAGACAATATACAAGAACAATATGGGATCAGTCATCAACGTGATGGGGATAGCGCTCTCGAATCTCGGCCTCGCGCTCCCAAGATGCCTCATCAATAGAATGGTGACCCCACTGAACTTTCACTAAGGGTATGACTTTAGTCCGGAGGACCTGCTCCTTTCGATCAAGGATACGAATTGGCTGCTCAATTTAAGAAGCATCCTCACGAACCTCTAGCGGCTGCCAAATAATAACAGGGACTACGTCTGACCCACACTTCCTCAACATAGAGACATGAAAAATGTTGTGGACACCAAACAACTGAGATGGTAAGGCAAGCCGATAGGCCACAGCGCCAATGCACTCAATGATCTCGAAAGGTCCTATGAATCTCGAGGCAAGCTTACCCTTCGCTCTAAATTGAACCACACCCTTCATGGGTGAAACCTTGAGATACACATGGTCCCCTACATTAAACTCTAAGGGACGACATCGGCGATCAGCAAAAATCTTTTGTCGGCTCTGAGCTATGCGCATCCTCTGCCTGATGATATCAATAGCCTCTGATGTCTCCTGCACAAGCTCGGGACCTAGGAGACGCCGCTCTCTAATCTCAGTCCAATAACTCAGAGATCTGCATGGTCTGCCATACAATGCCTCAAAAGGAGCCATGCCAATGGTCACCTGATAGCTGTTGTTGTATGCGAACTCAGCCCATCGCAGATGCTCGTCCCAGCTACCCCCAAAGTCAATCACGCAGGCTCGAAGCATATCCTCAAGGATTTGGTTGACTCTCTCGGTCTGGTCATCGGTCTGCTGATGATACGTGGTGCTGAGCTGCAAAACAGACCCCATCGCTCTCTGAAAGCTCCTCCAGAACTGAGACGTGAACCTTGGGTCTCGGTCAGAAACGATCGAGACTGGAACCCTGTGCAGTCTCACAATCTCCTCGATGAATAACCTCGCAAGCCGGTCCAAAGGCCAAGTCGCATGAATCGTAAGAAAGTGTGCCGACTTCGTCAGACGATCAATGACAACCGAGATGGCGTCATGACCGCGCTGAGTCCTCGAAAAACCCATAATGAAATCTGTAGATATGTGCTCCCATTTCCACATCGGGACGCTCAACGGCTGCAATAAACCAGGGGGTCTCTGATGATCAGCTTTGACACAGGGGTCTCTGATGATCAGCATGTGTCACACTCAACCACAAAACTGGTAATCTGGCGCTTCATCCCTGCCCAAAAATACTGTCTCCTCATATCACGATACATCTTCGTCGAGCCAAGGTGGATAGAAAACTGCGATCGATGTACCTCGGTTATAAGATCTCTGCGCAACTCAGGAATATTCGGGACACACAATCGGCCTCTAAAGCGAAGTCCACAATCAGAACCAATCTGCCAATCTGTCTGACTCTCAGATGCTACCTCTGCTCGGCAATCCTGTAACGACTCATCTGTCTGCCGAGCCTTGACACCCTTAGGACAAGAGAGGGTTGAATCGACAGGCTCGATAGCTGAATGATAGAATATTGTAGACCAAAATCAAAGTCATACTCTGTTACATCCTCAAGCATCCTCCACTCCCGAATCATCATGTGTGCCACCAGGCCTCGTGGCTGACGGTCGAGGGCATCTGCCACCACATTTGCCTTGCCTGGGTGGTACTGGAGGTCAAAATCATAGTCTTTCAAAAGCTCCATCCAGCGTCTCTATCTCATGTTCAGCTCAGGCTGAGAGAATAAGTACTTCAAGCTCTTGTGGTCGGAAAAGAGCTTGAACCTGACTCCATAGAGATAGTGCCTCTACACTTTCAGTGCGAAGACAACTACTGCCAGCTCCAAATCATCCGTGGGGTAGTTCAACTCATGGACCTTGAGCTGACGAGACGCGAAGGCTACTGGCCTACCGTGCTGCATCAGGACAGCACTTAAACCAATACGTGAGGTATCGGTAAATACAACAAATCCATCACTCCCAGAGGGAAGAGTGAGCACAGGAGCGGACGTCAGACGGTCCTTCAGCTCCACGAATACCAGCTCATATGCATCAGTCCAAACAAAATCTGTGCCCTTCCGAGTCAACCTGGTCATCGGGGCTGCAATACGGGAGAAGCCCTCAATGAAACGCCGATAATAGCCTGCAAAGCCAAGGAAACTGGGGATCTCGGACGCAATCGTGGGCTGGTCCCACTGACACACTGCCTCAACATTCGAGGGGTCCACTGTGATACCCTCCCTCGTTACCACGTGACCGAGGAACTTCACCTCCTCCTACCAAAACTCACACTTCTCCAGCTTCGCATACAGCTGGTGGCACGGAGGGTCTACAAAGAAATCTCCAGATGTTGCATATGATCCTCACGGGTCCTCGAATATATCAGAATATCGTCGATGAAGACCACAACAAACTGATTGAGATATGGACGGAAGACCTCGTTCATCAACTGCATGAAGACCGCAGGTGCATTGGTCAGTCCAAAGGACATGACCTAAAACTCAAAATGACTGTAACGCGTCCTGAAAGTTGCTTTCGGGATGTCCTCCTCTCGGACACGAATCTGATGATAACCAAAACGCAGGTCAATCTTCGAAAAGAACTGTGCACCCTGCGGCTGATCAAATAAATCGTCTATCCTCAGGAGTGGGTACTTGTTCTTAATTGTGACCCGATTGAGCTCGCGATAATCTACGCAGAGCCTCAATGAGCTATCCTTCTTCCTGACGAAGAGTACCGACGCTTCCCAAGGCAAACTACTCGGACGAATAAATCCCAACTCACACAGCTCGTCTAACTGTTAATGTAGCTCACGCAACTCCATCGGTGCCATACGGTACAGGGGTGTCATGCCCCAAACTCGAAAACCGGGCTCACAAAATTCCCGATCGCTGAATCCGGCGCCGACAGCCTCCGTAGAACCCCATTCTCGGCTCCTAACGCCCATACTCCAGGTTCCGATCCTGGGATGCTACGAGGAGGATTTTTTTTTTTACATCAGTTTAATTCGTAATAAGCATAACCAAAGGCATAACCCACAAACAACAACCAAAAACTCCATCACATTTCCACTATGATAAAAAACTTTACAAGTACAATGAGAATAAAGGGAAATACAATGAGAATGGACAAAAACTCCAAAAAGATCTGCTCTGTGCTCCTGCCTCAGCGCTGCTGCGTCCTCGCGTCACCTGCACGCAATGGTCGTGCATAAGCTTATAGAAAGCTTAGAGGGTGGTGAAAGTGTATGCGCAAGGTAGTAATGCAATTATGAAGTATCAGAGTAATGCGGAACATGCTGACGAGTCCATGAATACCACTAGCCATACCAAGGCTATGCGATGCAAGACATGAATGATGTCGGCCATACCAAGGCTATGCGATCCGAAATGCAACTCAAGCATACAAATCCTCATCTAAGTCCACATATCAGTACAGCTCAAAATCTGGGATATCACCGGGGTCTAATACACTCTAAACCAGATTGCCGCCCCATCGCGTGCAATAAGGTAAGTGGAAGAGACCTCACTACCCGCTTGCCAATATCCGGCGCGGCTCGTCGATAGCGGACCCATTCCTCGAGCTGGTCAAACTCAGCCTAGCATTGCCCCCTCCTCTTGGACGGGTAAGGCCATACCCCCTTCCAACCGACCACGACACAGTGGAAAGCGCAACCTCCTAGTAATCGGCCATCGGCGCTCATGCACCCACTCGGTCTAGACGTTGGAGCAACCTCTTGGTACCATAAGGGTTTAGGGACTTTTACCCAGGGATATCTATAGCACCCCATGCAGAACAAGATTTCCTGTATCCAATCCTGTCAACCATGATATGCCTGTGGAGGCTACGGCCCAGATGTCGCTAGGGCGTATAGTAACCATATCACACAATGCCAATGCATGAATCACACTATCCAATCATACAGCAATCCTACGCGTCTCGTGCGCTCATGTGGGGCAACACCACTTAACCGGGAGCCCCTAAACAATCTGCCCGAAGGCATATGCTATGATCAGTCACTTTCCATACCAAGCATACATATGATGCGTATGATCATGAATCATGAGACTATACTAAACATGTTATATGGGGTAGATGTTGTTCATAAGGACGGCCTATCAGTATGGGCCTAGACGGCCTATCAGTATGGGCCTAACAATGGTCCTAGGAGAGTCATAATGCGGACATTTAACCAACACTATACTACAATGTGGATGTCAAACCAACATTGTTCCCAAGGCATTGCCCGTCATAAACATCATTACATAAACCATGTTGGGATCACACATTGTAATGGACCTTAGGTACATCCCATTGGGCCTTAAATACATCAAATGGGCCTTATCACATGGGCCTTATATTCATTAAATGGGCCGCATTAATGGGCCTTATGTGCATTGCAATGGGTCATAACCCGTGGGCCTTAGATTACATCAAATGGGCCTAATCTTATGGGTCTTATATGTATGAAATGGGCCTCGTAACATGGGCCTTTCATTCACATCAAAGCGGGCCTCAACAATGGGCCATGATTATGGCAAGGTGGGCCTCATCACTTGGGCCTTTATGCATAACAAGGTGGGCCTCAATGGATGGGCCACAAATGGCCCAAGATGGGCCCCATAATATGACAAAGTGGGCCCGCTTGAACTATGGATCTGACTCATTCTTTGGCTCACGCCATGAAATGAGCCTACAAAATAGATGGACAGTTTACATGCAACACTAGCATCATGGTGGGCCCCATGAAGGCCCGACATCAGGTATACGTATATTACATAATATAATATATATATATACATAATATATATACCCATAATATATATATATATATATATATACACACCCATACGGCCACACGTGCACACACCACATGCACATACATCGTACACACGCCACATGCACACGCACGCACCCACATACACCCACCCACCCAGGCACGCACCCACGCACACGCTGTGGGCTCCACCGTCCAGCGGACGGTGGGATAAAACACATGAATCATTTGGGCTCCACGTGGGGCCCACTGTAATGTTTACATGCCATCCAACCAGTTGACAAGGTCACACGGACCTGAGTGAAAGGAAAACACAAATTTCATCTTGATCCAACACTTCTGTGGATGGCAAACCTTTAACTCACGCTGTTTCCTTTGGTGTGGGCCGCCAGAATGGTGGATGGGCCTGATCTTTGGAGGGGGCCCACTGATGGCAGTGGCCCACCATATGAACTGGGTGGATGACAAATAAGCATCATGGTGGGGCCCATGGCAGGTGCCATGGGTGGTTGTTGGACGTCCGCCGTCCACAGTAGCAAAGAGGCTCGTGCGCGCGCCGCCCTCGCCGACAAGTGGCCGTGCCGCTTTTTTTTTTTTTTTTTTTAAATTTTCAGGAAAAATTGCATGTGGGGCCCGCTTTAGGTAAATCCACACCGTCCAACAGATTCTAGGGCTCAAAATACACAAAATAAGCCTAATATACAATATATTTGGTGTGTAGATACAGCAAGGTGGACCCTAAAAGTTTTGAACGGTAAGAAACTGTGTTTTCCATGGTATGGCCCGCATGATTATCGGATTTACCTCATTTTTTGGCTCAACGCCTAAAACGAGGCAAAGAATAGGATGGATGACATGGATTGAATATATATATCAAGGTGGGGCCTGCATAAGCGGCCCACCAAAAACCCTTCTCTTTATTTTTTTTCTTTTTTTCTTATCCTCTGCTGTAGCCACCTCCATAGGATCGGTCTAAGACCTCGATGTGAAACGAGGTATCCTTCACTCGGTCAGCTAGGCGTGGGCCAGCGTTGCAACGAGGTATCTTCACTCGGTCTACTACTTGAGCAAGCGGCTGAGTGGGCCCACCTCAATTCACATTTCACTAACGGCCACTCCCATTATTAGCCATCTAAAGGTGGGCCCCCAATAGATGGTTGGGATGGTACAAAAACATCATGGTGTGTCCCTCATGGATGGGGTCCACCGAAAATGGCATGGATGATAACATACATGTTAGGAGGGCCACAATCATAGAAAGAGAGAGAGAGAAAGAGAGAGAGAGAGACATCGGCAATATCGGAGGGACCCCGCCACTATGGGCCCCTCTTGCATTCAACATACATCAAGGTGGGTCCTGCTACACATGGGCCCATTAAATCCAAAATCCAACGGTGGGGATCCCTTCTTCACCAAATTAGACGGTCTAGATAACCCTAGGTATGCAAGAAAATAAATATCATGAAGATCAAAGTGGGCCATCGGCCACATTTTAGGGTCCCAAGTGAGATCCAAACCATTGATCGGTTGGCCTCACTTGGCCCATCTTAAAAGAAATGAAAACTACTCTATTAAAGCACCCACCACTTGATCTTCTTGCTCTTATGGGCTCCTTAGCTCCTTGGCTTCGATTTCAATGGAGGAGATGAGGAATGGATGGCTAGGATGGGGGATCTTGGGATGGAAAGGTGGGCCACACTTGTGGTTCTCTTGGAGTGGGCTTGGAGAGGCTCATACGTATGGTGCTCTCTCTCTCTCTCTTGCTTGGAAAGGGGATTTTGAGAAATGAAATGAGAGAGAGGGTTGTAAAGAAAGAGGAGTGATGGGTGATGGATGTGTTGATGTGGTAAGTGATGGGTGTAAAAACTTTTTGACTTTTGTGGCCATTTGTGTAAGAAAAGTATGGGCTTTGTAAGAAACTTTTGACTTTGGGGTTGCTTGGGGAAGAGTGTGAAGTGATGTGTACTTGACTTGATGGGATTGCTTGATGGTTGATTGATGTGACATCTCGTTAAGATTCTCTTGGGTTTCGCAACGTGTGGCATTTTCCTCGCACCGAACGCTGGCCCACATCTTCTGGCCAGAGTATCGCCTCGGCGCGCGAGTCGCGGCATCGGAACTGCGGCGACGGTGCGATCGCAAGGGTACTAGTCTCGGGTTGAGTTGACTCAGGTTGACAGCGTGTGAATTAGGGTCGCACGTAACGCCGGTTAAGGGTCGAAGGTTGCCAAAATTTCTACCAGAAAGACCGCGAGAACTACGGAACGATATGGTCTAAGATGCGGGTCTTATAGGGGCCTTCGAGATAGGCGCGGTAACAGGCACAAGATCAATCTGGAACTCAATATGATGGCACGACGGCAACCCCGGAATCTCCTGAAACACTTCGGGAAAATCACAGACCACCGACAACTGATCGATACACAAGGCAACGGGCTCCTCGACTGAGCAGGTCATCAAACAAGATAATAGCTCTCCTCGGGGCTCTGCAATGAACTAAAACTGTGGCAAGCCAGGTATGCAGAACATGACTATCCTCACAGAACAATCTAAGATGGCGTGGTACTCGGCAAGCCAATCCAAGCTCAAGATAACGTCGAAGTCCGTCATCGGCAGCGTAAACAAGTCAGCAGGTAAAAAGATATCACCAACCAGAACGGGCAAGACGAACAGAAATGACCCAATATTGTGGTCTTCCCCAAGGGTGTCGATATGGTCAATCCCTCACTAGCAGACTCTGTCGGTAATCCAGTCGATCGACAAAAATCCTCAGACATGAATAAGTGCGAAGCACCGAAATCAAATAATACTCGGGCGATGCATGAAGAGACTGGAAGTATACCCTCAACAACTCCTCCTGAGGTCTGTGGGTCCTGTTGAGCTACATAAAACTTAGCTTGAGCTGGCTAGGGAGGTGCCTGTTCCCTTGGAGGGTGCTGTTGTTGCTGATGTCGCTGAGGCACTCGAAACTACGCCTCTCTTCCGCCGCGGTCTCGAGGTTGGTGTTGCCGGTCCGCCTTCTTGAGGGGCCTCGGTTGTAAATCTGTTGTGCCGTCGCTTCTTCTTGCGTGCTCTCGGCTGCTGTGGTGCTCTCGGCTGCTGTGGAGGCTGTTGTGGTGCTCTCGGCTACTGCTACTGCTGAGGTCGGGGACACTCCCACCTACGATGTCCTACCCCACAGCAACCATAGCAGGTATTAGAAAGCTGCCTCTGAGGTAGTGCTGCTGGGGGTTCAGACGGTGCTACTGGTACTCTGGCAGATGAGTGGATCCTATATCTCTGCGGTCGTCGGTGCTGCTGGGAGCTACTGGAGGGGGCCTGCCTCTTCTGACCCCTCCTCTGATCTCGATCGCTCTGTCCACTGGCCCACTCTGCCTCATAAATCTGAACCCTCCGCACTATCCCCTGGAAGGTCGGGAGCTCATGCCCAATAACACGGCCTCAAAGACCGTAACGTAAGTCGTTCTCGAAACGGTGGGCCTTTCGCCCCTCATCATCAACCATGTATGGCGCAAACCTCGATAGCACCACGAAACGGGCCGCCTACTGTGCCACGGTCATGTCCCCCTGCACCAGAGTCTCGAACTCCAGTGCTCTCTGACGTCGAATGTGGTCGGGGAAGTACTGCTCCTTGAAGTGGTCGATAAAGTCCTCCCATGTCCAGACGTAATCGGGTCCTGCAACATGGGTAACGGAGGTCCACTAATGCTTGGCCTCGCCCTGGAAGAGAAATACTACTAACCAAACTCGCTACTAGGTCGTGCATGATATAGTATCAAAGATTTTCTCCACGTCGGAGTGCCATCTCTCAGCTGCTATCGGATCTGGCTCACCTTGGAAATGCGGAGGATCGAGCTGTCTGAACTCTCGAAGAAGAGCGCTTGCATGCTCCTACTTTGCCTGAGCTGCAGAAACAACTGGGCGTCTGCCCTACCCCAGAAGCGCAGCAGTCACTGCCTGCAACATCTGCTGTAACTACGAGTCACTCACGGGCACTATTGGATCCGCACCGGCATCAGGTGGAGGAACGTCATCCTCAGGCAGGGGAGCAGGGATCTCTGGCGGTGGAACGGGAGGCGCTGGTGGTAAAGCTAGAGCCTCAGGTGGTGGAGCGGGATCCTAAGGTGGTGGAGCGGGAGTCGATCGGGTCACTCGCCTGTGCGGCATATCCTATAGGAAAGAACAATGACGCCAATCAACCTTGAGAATCTCACGTTAGGAAACTCAATCGGAAGGTTACGCACTCGGAACCTAATTGTCCTAAGCTCATAGCAAACATGTGATGCTGTTCTCGGTTATTCCTCAAGTTATGCTCTGATACCAACTTCTGTCACGCCCCGAACTCGGAGACCAGGCTCACAAAATTCTCGATCGCCAAATCCCCCGCCGACAACCTCCGTAGTACCCCATTCTTGGCTCCCGGCACCCATATACCAGGTTCCGATCTTGGGATGCTACAAGGAGGATTTCTAATAACCAATTTGATTCGTAATGAGCATAACCATAAGCATAACTAATGAACAATAACCATAAGAATACCATCACAAACCTCTAACGACTGCCAATCAATAACATGAACGATGTCTAACCCACACTTCCTCAACATAGAGACATGGAAAACATTGTGAACGCCAGACAACTGAGATGGCAAGGCAAGTCGATAGGCCACAGCGCTAACGCGCCTAGTGATCTCAAAAGGTCCTATGAATCTCGGGGCAAGCTTGCCCTTCGCTCTAAAATGAACTACGCCCTTCATGGGTGAGACCTTGAGATACACATGGTCCCCTGCATCAAACTCCAAGGGACGACGCTGACGATCAGCAAAACTCTTCTGCCGGCTCTGAGCTGTGCGCATCCTCTGCCTGATGATATCGATGGCCTCTGACGTCTCCTGCACAAGCTTGGGACCTAGGAGACGCCGCTCTCCAACCTCGGTCCAACAACTCGGTGATCTGCATGGTCTACCGTATAGTGCCTCAAAAGGAGCCATGCCGATGGTCGCCTGATAGCTGTTATTGTATGCGAACTCAGCCAATCGCAGATGCTCATCCCAGCTACCCCGAAATCAATCGTGCAAGCCCGAAGCATATCCTCAAGGATCTGATTGACCCTCTCAGTCTGGCCATCGGTCTACGGATGGTACGTGGTGCTAAGCTGTAAATCAGTCCCCATCGCTCTCTGGAAGCTCCCCCAAAACTGAGACGTAAACCTTGAATCTCGGTCAGAAATGATTGTGACTGGAACGCCATGCAGTCTCACAATCTCCTCGAGGAATAACCTCACAAGCCGGTCCATAGACTAAGTCGCACGCATCATGAGAAAATGTGCCGACTTCGTCAGACGATCCACAACAACCAAAATGGCGTCATGACCGCGCTGAGTCCTCGGCAAGCCCATGATGAAATCTGTCGACACGTGCTCCCACTTCCACATCGGGATACTCAACGGCTGCAATAGACCAGGGGGTCTCTGATGATCGGCCTTGACACGCTGGCATGTGTCACACTCGGCCACAAAACTAGCGATCTGGCGCTTCATCCCCGCCCAAAAATACTGTCGCCTCATGTCACGGTACATCTTCGTCGAGCCAGGATGGATAGAAAATCGCGATCGATGCGCCTCGGTCATAAGATCTCTGCGTAACTCAGGGATATCCGGGACACATAATCAGCCTCTGAAGCGAAGTCCACCGTCTGTACCAATCTGCCAATCTGCCTGACTCTCAAATGCCGCCTCTACCATATAACTCTGCAACGACTCATCAGCCTGCTGAGCCTCGATCACCCTTGCGACAAGAGAGGGTTGAATCGACAGGCTCGATAACTGCACGATAGAAGACTACAGGCCGAACTCAAAATCATACTCTGCTACATCCTCAAGCATCCGCCACTCTTGAATCATCATATGCGCCACCAGGCCTCGTGGTTAACGGCTGAGGGCATCCGCCACCACGTTCGCCTTGCCCAGGTGATACTGAAGATCGAAGTCATAGTCCTTTAGGAGCTCCATCCAGCGCCTCTGCCTCATATTCAACTCAAACTGCGAGAAGAGGTACTTCAAGCTCTTGTGGTCGGAGAAGAGCTCGAACCTGACCCCATAAAGATAGTGCCTCCACACCTTCAGTGCGAAGACAACTGCAGGGAGCTCCAAATCATGCGTGAGGTAGTTTAGCTCATAGATCTTAAGCTAGTGAGACGCGAAGGCCACTGGTCTCCCGTGCTGCATCAGGACAGCACCCAAACCAATATGCGAGGCATCAGTAAATACAATAAATCCGTCACTCCCAGAGGGAAAAGTGAAGACAGGAGCGGACGTCAGATGGTCCTTCAACTCTTTAAATGCTCGCTCGCAGGCGTCGCTCCAAATAAACTCCGCGCCCTTCCGAGTCAACCTGGTCAGCGGTGCTGCAATACAAGAGAAACCCTCAATGAAACGCCGGTAATAGCCCACTAAACCAAGGAAACTGTGAATCTCACTGACGCACTGCCTCAACCTTCGAGGGGTCCACTGCGACACCCTCCCTCGTCACCACGTGACCGAGGAACTTCACCTCCTCCTGCCAAAACTCGCACTTCTCCAGCTTCGCATATAGCTGGTGTGCACGGAGGGTCTGTAACATAACCTCCAGATGCTGCTCATGCTCCTCACGGGTCCTTGAATAGATCAGGATGTCGTCGATGAATACTATAACAAACTGATCGAGATAAGGCCGGAAGACCTCATTCATCAACTGCATGAAGACCGCGGGTGCATTGGTCACTCCGAAGGACATGACCTGAAACTCGAAATGACTATAGTGCGTCCTGAATGCCGTCTTCGGAATGTCCTCCTCTCGGACACGAATCTGATGATAACCAGAACGCAAGTCAATCTTCGAAAAGAACTGTGCACCCTGCAGCTGATCAAACATATCATCAATCCTCGGGAGCGGATACTTGTTCTTGATCGTGACCTTGTTGAGCTCGCGGTAATCTATGCAGAGCCTCAACGATCCATCCTTCTTCTTCACGAAGAGTACCGGCGCTCCCCACGGCGAACTGGTCGGACGTATAAAACCTAACTCACGCAACTCGTCCAACTGGTTCTGCAGTTCCCGCAACTCCACGGTGCCATACGATACGGGGCCTTCGAGATAGGCGCGGTACTGGGTACAAGATCAATCTGAAACTCGGTGAGTCAGCGAGGCGATAATCCCGGAATCTCCTGGAACATATCGGAAAAATCATAAACAATAGACAACTGGTCGATACAAGCGGCAACAGGCTCCTCAACGGCACAGGACATCAAGCAAGACAACGGCTCTCCTCGGGGCTCTGCAACGAACTGAAACTGCTGCAAGCCTGGTATATCGAATGTGACGGTCCTCGCGGAGTAGTCCAAGATGGCGTGGTACTCGGCAAGCCAATCCATGCCCAGAATAACATCGAACTCGGACATCGGCAACACATACAAGTCAGCGGGCAAGAAAATTTCTCCCACTAGCACGAGGCAAGACAAACAGAAGCGGCATAATACTGTAGTCTTTCCTAAGGGTGTCGATATGGCCAGACTCTCATGAGTAGACTCCAACGGTAGGCCAGTTGATCGGCAGAAACTCTCGGCCACAAAAGAATGCGATGCACCAGAATCAAACAACACACGTGCAGCGCATGCAGAGACTAAAAGCATACCCTCGACAACCCCTCCAGATGACTGCGGATCCTGCTGAGCCGCGTAGAACCTAGCCTGAGCTGGCTGGGGAGGTGCCTGTCCCCTCTGAACGTGCTGCTGCTGCTGGGGTCGCTGAGGCGGTCGAAACTGCTGCCTCTGCTGCTGCGCCTCGGAGGCTGGTGCTGATGCTGCCGAGAGGGCCTCGGTGGGGGGCCGCTGTTGCTTCGCCGTGCGGTCTCGCCTCTTGTGGTGGAGGCCGCTTGTGGACCTCTCGCTTCCGCCGTGCCGTGGGGGCCTCTCTCTTCTTCTTGCGCCGGGCGGGGACACTCCCACATACGTGCCCCGTCGCACCGCACCCAAAACAGGTGCCGGTGAACTGCCTCGGAGGTGGTGCTGGAGGTGCTGCTGGCGCTCGGAAGGCTAGGCGACCTGTGCGCCTCTGCTGCGGTGGTCAACGCTGCTGCAAGTCACCAGAAGGAACATGCCTCTTCCGGTCTCTCCCCTGACCGTGATCAGATTGAGAACCGGCCCACTCAGCCTCATAAATCTGGGCCTTCCGTACCACTCCCTCAAATGTCGGGAGCTCATGCCCAATGACACGGCCTCGAAGACCGTAACGCAAACCGTCCTCAAATCGGTGGGCTTTCTGCCCCTCATCATCTACTAGATATAGTGCAAATCTAGACAGCGCTACAAAACGGGCCGCGTACTGAGCCACTGTCATATCACCCTGCACCAAGGCCTCGAACTCCAACGCTCGCTATCGTCGGATGTGATCAGGAAAATACTGTCGATCGAACCGATCCATAAAATCCTCCCATGTCCATACAAAATCAGCGCCTGCTGCTAGGGAGACTGACGCTCACCAATGCTCAGCCTCACCATGGAGGAGAAATACGGCTAATCGGACTCGCCGCTCGGTCGTGCATCCCATCGTCTCAAATATCTTCTCCACATCGGCACGCCATCTCTCAGCTATCGTCGGGTCTGGCTCACCCTGGAAGCGCGGGGGATCGAGTCGTCGGAACTCTCGAAGAAGGGCACTCGCGCGGTCCCGCTCGGCCTGCTCCAGTGAGACAACAGGGTGCCTGCCCTGTCCCTGAAGTGCAGCCGTCACAGCCTGTAACATCTGCTGCAACTGGGAGGCACTCATGGATATGGTCGGGTCCGCACCAGTCTCTAGTGGAGGAGCAGCATACTCAGGATGGGCAATAGGAATCTCTGGTGGTGGAATGGGCATAGTAGGTGGTAGTGCGGGAGTCTCAGGCGGTGATGCGGGAGTCTCAGGTGGTGGTATGGGGGTCGATCGGGTCACACTCTTGCGCGTCATGTCCTACAGGAAGATCGAAGGCGCCTATTAACTTGGAAACTCTCGAAGGTATGCACGTTAAGGGTCGATTGTAAAGATCGCTAAGCTATCCGAACTAAGGACTCAATCATTCTAACTCATAGCAGACATGTAATGTTGTTCTTGGTTATTCCCGAGTTATGCTCTAATACCAACTTTTGTCATGCCCCAAACTCAGAAACCGGGCTTACAAAATTCCCGATCGCTGAATCCGGCGCCGACAGCCTCCGTAGAACCCCATTCTCGGCTCCTAACGCCCATACTCCAGGTTCCGATCCTAGAATGCTACGAGGAGGATTTTTTTTTACATCAGTTTAATTCGTAATAAGCATAACCAAAGGCATAACCCATAAACAACAACAAAAAACTCCATCACATTTCCATTATGATAAAAAACTTTACAAGTACAATGAGCATAAAGGGAAATACAATGAGAATGGACAAAAACTCCAAAAAGATCTGCTATGCGCTCCTGCCTCAGTGCTGCTGCGTCCTCGCGTCACCTGCATGCAACGGTCATGCATAAGCTTATAGAAAGCTTAGAGGGTGGTGAAAGTGTGTGCGCAAGGTAGTAATGCAGTTATGAAGTATCAGAGTAATGCGGAACATGCTGACGAGTCCATGAATACCACTAGCCGTACCAAGGCTATGCGATGCAAGACATGAATGATGTCGGCCATACCAAGGCTATGTGATGCGAAATGTAACTCAAGCATACAAATCCTCATCTAAGTCCATATATCAGTATAGCTCAAAATTTGGGATATTACCGGGGTCTAGTACACTTTAAACCAGATTGCCGCCCCATCGTGCGCAATAAGGTAAGTGGAAGAGACCTCACTACCCGCCTGCCAATATCGGGCGCAGATCGTCGATAGCGGACCCATTCCTCGAACTGGTCAAACTCAGCCTAGCATTGCCCCCTCCTCTCGGGTGGGTAAGGCCGTACCCCCTTCCAACAGACCACGACACAGTGGAAAGCGCAGCCTCCTGGTAATCGGCCATCGGCGCTTGTACACCCACTCGGTCTAGACGTTGAAGCAACCTCTTGGTACCATAAGGGTTTAGGGACTTTCACCCAGGGATATCTATAACACCCTATGCAGAACAAGATTTTCGGTATCCAATCCTGCCAACCATGATATGCCTGTGGAGATTACGGCCCAGATGTCGCTAGGGCGTACAGTAACCATATCACACAATGCCAATGCATGAATCACACTATCCAGTCATGCAGCAATCCTACGCGTCTCGTGCGCTCATGTGGGGCAACACCGCCTAACCGGGAGCCCCTAAACAATCTGCCCGAAGGTATATGCTATGATCAGTCACTTTCCATACCAAGCATACATATGATGCGTATGATCATGAATCATGAGACTATACTAAACATGTTATATGGGGTAGATGCTGTTCATAAGGACGGCCTATCAGTATGGGCCTAACAATGGTCCTAGGAGAGTCATAATGCGAACATTTAACCAACACTATACTGCAATGTGAACGTCAAACCAACATTGTTCCCAAGGCATTGCCCGTCGTAAACATCATTACATAAACCATGTTGGGATCACACATTGCAATGGACCTTAGGTACATCCCATTGGGCCTTAAATACATCAAATGGGCCTTATCACATGGGCCTTATATTCATCAAATGGGCCGCATTAATGGGCCTTATGCGCATTGCAATGGGTCATAACCTGCGGGCCTTAGATTACATCAAATGGGCCTAATCTTATGGGTCTTATATGTATGAAATGGGCCTCGTAACATGGGCCTTTCATTCACATCAAAGTGGGCCTCAACAATGGGCCATGATTATGGCAAGGTGGGCCTCATCACTTGGGCCTTTATGCATAACAGGTGGGCCTCAATGGATGGGCCACAAATGGCCCAAGATGGGCCCCATAATATGATAAAGTGGGCCCGCTTGAACTATGGATCTGACTCATTCTTTGGCTCACGCCATGAAATGAGCCTACAAAATGATGGACAGTTTGCATGCAACACTAGCATCATGGTGGGCCTCATGAAGGCCCGAAATCAGGTATACGTATATTACATAATATAATATATATATATATACATAATATATATACCCATAATATATATATATATACACCCATACGGCCACACGTGCACACACCACACGCACATACACCGTACACACGCCACATGCACACGCACGCACGCACATACACCCACCCACCCAGGCACGCACCCATGCACATGCTGTGGACACATGAATCATGTGGGCTCCACGTGGGGCCCACTGTAATGTTTACATGCCATCCAACCGGTTGACAAGGTCACACGGACCTGAGTGAAAGGAAAACACAAATTTCATCTTGATCCAACACTTCTGTGGGCCCACAAAGGGTTTCAATGGCAGACCTTTAACTCACGCTGTTTCCTTTGGTGTGGGATGCTAGAATGGTGGATGGGCCTGATCTTTGGAGGGGGCCCACTGATGGCAGTGGCCCACCATATGAACCGGGTGGATGACAAATAAGCATCATGGTGGGGCCCACGGTAGGAGCCGTGGGTGGTTGTTGACGTCCCGTCCGTCAAGAAAGCGGCCTTTGCCCTCGGCTGACAGTGTGGCAGCTAGCTGCCGCCATTTTTTTTTTTTTTTTTTAAATTTTCAGGAAAAATTGCATGTGGGGCCCGCTTTAGGTAAATCCACACCGTCCAACAGATTCTAGGGCTCAAAATACACAAAATAAGCCTAATATACAATATATTTGGTGTGTAGATACAGCAAGGTGGGCCCTAAAAGTTTTGAACGGTAAGAAACTGTGTTTTCCATGGTATGGCCCGCCTGATTATCGGATTTACCTCATTTTTCGGCTCAACGCCTAAAATGAGGCAAAGAATAGGATGGACGGTGTGGATTGAATATATATATATATATATATATATATATATATATATATATATATATATATATATATATCAAGGTGGGGCCTGCATAAGCACCCACCAAAAACCCTTCTCTTTATTTTTTTTTTTTTTTTCTTATCCTCTGCTGTAGCCACCTCCATAGGATCGGTGCTAAGACCTCTGGTGTGAAACGAGGTATCCTTCACTCGGTCAGCTGGGCGTGGGCCAGCGTTGCAACGAGGTATCTTCACTTGGTCTACTACTTGAGCAAGGGCCTGAGTGGGTCCACCTCAGTTCACATTTCACTGACGACCACTCCCATTATTAGCCATCTAAAGGTGGGCCCCCAATAGATGGTTGGGATGGTACAAAAACATCATGGTGTGTCCCTCATGGATGGGGTCCACCGAAAATGGCATGGATGATAACATACATGTTAGGAGGGCCACAATCATAGAAAGAGAGAGAAGAGAGAGAGAGAGAGAGAGAGAGAGAGAGAGAGAGAGAGAGACATCGACAATATCGAGGGACCCCATACTATGGGCCCTCTTGCATTCAACATACATCAAGGTGGGTCCCGCTACACATGGGCCCATTAAATCCAAAATCCAACGGTGGGGATCCCTTCTCCACCAAAGTAGACAGTCTAGATAACCCTAGGTATACAAGAAAATAAATATTATGACGATCAAAGTGGGCCATCGGCCACATTTTAGGGTCCCAAGTGAGATCCAAACTACTGATCGGTTGGCCTCACTTGGCCCATCTTAAAAGAAATGAAAACTACTCTATTAAAGCACCCACCACTTGATCTTCTTGCTCCTATGGGCTCCTTAGCTCCTTGACTTCGATTTCAATGGAGGAGATGAGGAATGGATGGCTAGGATGGGGGATCTTGGGATGGAAAGGTGGGCCACACTTGTGGTTCTCTTGAAGTGGGCTTGGAGAGGCTCATACGTATGGTGCTCTCTCTCTCTCTCTTGCTTGGAAAGGGGATTTTGAGAAATGAAATGAGAGAGAGGGTTGTAAAGAAAGAGGAGTGATGGGTGATGGATGTGTTGATGTGGTGAGTGATGGGTGTAAGAACTTTTTGACTTTTGTGGCCATTTGTGTAAGAAAAGTATGGGCTTTGTAAGAAACTTTTGACTTTGGGGTTGCTTGGGGAAGAGTGTGAAGTGATGTGTACTTGACTTGATGGGATTGATTGATGGTTGATTGATGTGACATCTCGTTGAGATTCTCTTGGGTTTCGCAACGTGCGGCATTTTCCTCGCACCGAACGCTAGCCCACATCTTCTGGCCAGAGTATCGCCTCGGCGCGCGAGTCACGGCATCGGAACCACGGCGACGGTGCGGTCGCAAGGGTACTAGTCTCGGGTTGAGTTGACTCTGGTTGACAGCATGTGAATCAGGGTCGCACACAACGCCGGTTAAGGGTCGAAGGTTGCTGAAATTCTACCGGAAAGACCGCGGGAACCTACGGAACGGTACGGTCTAAGATGCGGGTCTTACAGGGGTCTTCAAGATAGGCGCGGTACCAGGCACAAGATCAATCTGGAACTCAATATGACGGCACGACGGTAACCTCAGAATCTCCTGAAACACGTCGGGGAAATCACAGACCACCGACAACTGATCGATACACAAGGCAACGGGCTCCTCGACTGAGCAGGTCATCAAACAAGACAATGGCTCTCCTCGGGGCTCTGTAATGAGCTAAAACTGTGGCAAGCTAGGTATGCAGAACATGACTATCCTCGCAGAACAATCTAAGATGGCGTGGTACTCGGCAAGCTAATCCATGCCCAAGATAACGTCGAAGTCCGTCATCGGCAGCGCAAACAAGTCAGCAGGTAAAAAGATATCACCGACTAGAACGGGCAAAATGAACAGAAATGACTCAATACTGTGGTCTTCCCCAAGGGTGTCGATATGGTCAATCCCTCACTAGCAGACTCTATCGGTAATCCAGTTGATCGGCAAAAATCCTCAGACATGAATAAGTGCGAAGCACCAGAATCAAATAATACTCGGGCGATGCATGAAGAGACTGGAAGTATACCCTCAACAACTCCTCCTGAGGTCTGTGGGTCCTGTTGAGCTACATAAAACCTAGCTTGAGCTAGCTGGGGAGGTGCCTGTCCCCTCGGAGGGTGCTGTTGTTGCTGATGTCGCTGAGGCGCTCGAACTCGCCTCTCCGCTTCTCGCGTCTCGAGGCCGAGGCCGTCTTTAGTCTTCTTCTTGGGGGCCTCGGTTGTAAGTCTGCCGTCGCTCGCTGCAGCTCTCATCTTTGCGGTGCTCTCGGCTGCTGTGGAGGCTGTTGTGGTGCTCTCGGCTGCTGCTACTGCTGAGGTCAGGGACACTCCCACCTACGGTGTCCTACCCCACAGCAACCATAGCAGGTATTAGAAAGTTACCTCTAAGAGTAGTGTTCTTTGGGGGTGCGAGACGGTGCTTCCGGGTGCTCGCGCGATGAGTGGATCCTATATCTCTGCGGTCGTCGGTGCTGTTGGGAGCTACTGGAGGGGGCCTGCCTCTTCTGACCCCTCCTCTGATCTCGATCGCTCTGTCCGCCGGCCCACTCTGCCTTATAAATCTGAGCCCTCCGCACTATCCCTTGGAAGGTCGGGAGCACATGCCCAATAACACGGCCTCAAAGATCGTAACGTAAGTCATTCTCGAAACGGTGGGCCTTTCGCCCCTCATCATCAACCATGTATGGCGCAAACCTCAATAGCACCACGAAACGGGCCGCCTACTGTGCCACGGTCATGTCCCCACACCGCAGTCTCGAACTCCAGTGCTCTCCGACGTCGAATGTGGTCGGGGAAGTACTGCTCCTTGAAGTGGTCGATAAAGTCCTCCCATGTCCAGACGTAATCGGGTCCTGCAACACGGGTAACGAGGTCCACTAATGCTTGGCCTCGCCCTGGAAGAGAAATACTACTAACCAAACTCGCTCACTTGGGTCGTGCATGATATAGTATCGAAGATTTTCTCCACGTCGGAGTGCTATCTCTCAGCTGCTATCGGATCTGGCTCACCTTGGAAATGCGGAGGATCGAGCTGTCTGAACTCTCGAAGAAGAGCGCTTACGTGCTCCTACTCTGCCTGAGCTGCAGAAATAACTGGGCGTCTGCCCTACCCCAGAAGCGTATCAGTCACAGCCTGCAACATCTGCTGTAACTACGAGTCACTGCCAGATCCGCACCGGCATCAGGTGGAGGAACGTCATCCTCAGGCAGGGGAGCAGGGATCTCTGGCGGTGGAACGGGAGGCACTGATGGTAAAGCTAGAGCCTCAGGTGGTGGAACGGGATCCTCAGGTGGTGGAGCGGGAGTCGATCGGGTCACTCGCCTGTGCGGCATATCCTATAGGAAAGAACAATGACGCCAATCAACCTTGAGAATCTCACGTTAGGAAACTCAATCGGAAGGTTACGCACTCTGAACCAAATTGTCTTAAGCTCATATCAAACATGTGATGCTGTTCTCGGTTATTCCCCAAGTTATGCTCTGATACCAACTTCTGTCACACCCCGAACTCAGAGACCAGGCTCACAAAATTCTCCATCGCCAAATCCGGCGCCGACAACCTCCGTAGTACCCCATTCTTGGCTCCCGGCACCCATATACCAGGTTCCGATCCTGGGATGCTACAAGGAGGATTTCTAATAACCAATTTGATTCGTAATGAGCATAACCATAAGCATAACCAATGAACAATAACCATAAGAATACCATCACAAAATCTACTATGATAAAAAACTTTTGAGTACAAGGCGTATGAAAGGGAAATACAATATACTGAAAATGATAAAAACTCCAAAAGCTCGACTGCACGCTCCAACTGCGGCAAGACTATGGCTGCGTCTTAGCGTCACCTGCACGCATCAATCGTGCATAAGCTTATAGAAAGCTTAGAGGGTGGTGTAAGTGTATGCGCAATATCAGCGTGCTCAGAATGTAAGGTAAGAGTAATGCGGAAACATGCTGATGAGTACATGAATGCAGTCAGCTGTACCAAGGTCATGTCAAGGCCATGCGATGTATAATGCAAGTCAAGCATGCCAATCCACCTCCACATATCAATGCAACTCCTCACTAAAGCATCAAATCAGTACAGTTCTCAGTCGGGTCTAGTACACTCTAGCCAGCTTGCCGTCCCTATCCGAACGCATAACTGGGAGAGTGGAAGAGACCTCACTATCCGCTTGCCAATATCGGGCCCGGCTCATTGATAGCGGACCGATTCCTCAAGCTGGTCAAACTTAACCTAGAAGTTGCCCTCTCACTCAAGCGGGTAAGGTCACACCCCTTTATAACCGACCACGACACAGTGGGAGACGCGGCTTACTGGTATACTGCCCTCACGCGCTCGTGTATTCACTCGGTCTCAATGTTGGAGTCATCCTCTGGTACCATCGGGTTTAAGAATTTTCACCCAGGGACATCTATGGCGCCCGTAAGCTAGAACCAAACATTTTCGGTATCCAATCCAGCCACCCATGATGTATCTATGGAGGCTATGGCCTTGATGTTGCTAGGGCATATAATAATCATGATCACACAAATGCAAGTGCATGAATCACCCTACCAAACATGCAACAATCCTGCATGCACTGCGCGCTCATGTAGGGCAACTCCGCCTATAGGGAGCCCATAAACAATCCGCCCGAAGGCATATACTATGATCAGTCACTCGTCATATCAGACATACATATGATGCATATGATCATGAATCATGGATCTATACTAAACATGTTATATAGTGACGGGCTTGTGCATAATGGATATGGGCCTAGACGGCCTACCCACTACGGGTATGTATGGGTCTATTACTGGGCCCTAAGGAGAGTTACAATGCGGACATTTAACCAACATTGTACTTACAATGTGGACGTTAAACCAACATTGTTCCTAAGGCATAGCCCACCATAAAATATCATTACACAAACCATAGGGAATCACAGATTGCAATGGACCTATATACATCTTATTGGGCCTTGACCCAACGACCTTAGATTCATTAAGTGGGCCGCCTCATATGGGCCTTATATAAGTCAAGTGGGCCGCATCAATGGCCTCATGTACATTGCAATGGGCCATACTCCATGGGCCTTTGAAAACATTACAATGGGCCTCGCAACATGGGCCTCATATATATCAGAGTGGGCCTCGACGACGGGTCACCAATACATCGAATGGGCCTAATCTCATTGGCCTTATGTATATATCAAGGTGGGCCTCAACAACGGCCATAAATACATCAATATGGGCTCCATCACATGGGCCTCATATATGTACCAAGGTGGGCCTAATCACATGTATCAAATGGGCCAATCCACCATTAAAATTCTTAAGGCCCACCATAATATATATATATATACACACAACCTAATATAAATAATATATATGGGGAAAAGGTACACTGAGCTTAAGCTGACGATATGCTCCCCATGAGGTCGAGCTGGGTGGGCCCCACTATAATGTATATTTTCCATGCAACCTGTTGATAGGATCACATGGACCGAGGGCCCACCATAATATTTATTTGAAATCCAACCTATTCATAAGGTCACGTGGACCTTGGGTAGGGCCCACTGTAATGTTTATTTGAAATCCAACCTATTCATAAGGTCACGGGACCAGGGCCCACCGTGATATTTCTTTGCCACCTCACCTGTTCATATGGTCACATGGACCAGGGGCACATGGTGATGTTTATTGACATCCAGCCCATTCAAAAAGGTCACGTGGACCAGGGTAGGGCCCACCGTAATGTTTATTTGTCAAACATCTTACCCATCAGTTAGATGCACCATTCCATCGTGGGCCTAGGTCTCGAAAATCAAGTCAATCCGTGACTTGTGTGGGCCACACCAGATCCAACAGTTGAGAGTGGCAACCCACCATTAAAACATTCATAATCATTTATTAGGCCCACCGAGATGTGGTTCACAAATCCAGCCCACCCATTATGTGTGTCCCACTTGGCTGAGGGTTCAGACCAAGTTTCAGCCACATCCAAATTTCGGGTAGGCCCCACCATGTGATTTTATATGTTTTAGGCATGTCTTCACATGATTTTAGATGGTATGGCCCACCTGAGTTCCGTATACGACTGATTTTTGGCAAGGGGGGCCACTGTCCTAAGGGCCCACCCAATGCATGGTGTTGATGATTGAAACACATCACAGTGGGGGCCCACAACTGGAGTCGTGAGGCCCAGCCGATCGTCCGCTCGCCATGCAGCCGTAGGCGCTGCTTGCATCGCCTGCTGCTGCCTTAGTCATTTTTTTTATTTCCTACGTTTTAATAGGCGGGGCCCGCCTCAGACAAATCCGACCCAGCCACTCTCTCCAACGGCTCAAGATAAGCCAAAAGAATCCAATATGCGGTATGATCTGGCGAGAAAGAGAGATCAAGGTGCGTTTTAATGGCAAACACCACTATTTCCTATGGTATGGCTTGCTAGAGAATGGGATCAGCTTCATTTTTCAGCTCAACACCTAAAATGAGGTGAAGAACGGAATGAACGGCGTGGATCAACCCCATACATCAAGGTGGGGCCTGCATGAGTAGCCCACCCTAAAAGCAAAATTTTTTTCTTTTTGTTAGCTTGAAAGTACACACCCATGCAGTACACGCACTCCATGTTGGCGACGCTCGTCCAGCGTCTCTGGACGCTGGATGGCATGGATATAAAACAAGCATCATGGTGGGCTCTACACACTGCCATGGTGGGGTCCACGTGGCAGCCCACCAAGGTTTGGATCAGCTGATGTTTGTATTTTCCTTCATCCAAGTTTGGATAGCAAGGTGGGCTCCACCAATGGATTGTAGTGTGGTCCACTAAATGGACAACATGGATGCAATATAATATATCATCGGGTGGGACATCAACAATGAAAGAGTGAGAGAGAGAGATTGGTGGAATGGAGGGTCCCCGCCACTATGGGCCTCTCTTTAATCACAAATACATACATTAAGTGGGTCCCATCATAAGTGGGTCCCTTAAAAAGAGAATAACGGTGGATCACCCACCTCTAAGCCTCCTCCTTACTTCTTAGCCTCCTTAGCTCCTTTGTTTGACTTTTAATGGTGGATAATGGACTTTTGATGGTGGGGATGGTGGATCAACGGTTGAGATGGGAGATGAGAAGGTGTAGATAGAAGATGGAAAGGTGGACCACACTTGGGAGGGAGAGGGAAGCTTGGACGTATGGAGCCTTGTTGCTTGGGAGAGAGTTTTTTGAGAGAAATGGAGAGTTAATGGTGAGAGGGATAGGTGGAATGGTGGATGTAAGGAAGGATATGGGTTGGGTTGAAAAGTTGTAAAAGAGGTATGGTTGTGGTTGAAATTTGTAAAAAGGAGGAATGGTGAGAGGAGAGAGAAGTTGACTTTCGAAAAGGGAGGGATGGGTTGTTGTACTCATGGCATGGTGTGTACTTGACATGATTTGATGGGACATCTCGTAGAGATTCCCTTGTAATCCACAACGCGCAGTGTTTCTTCGTAATGAATGCAGACCGACATCTTCCAGCCTCGGTATCGGTTCGGTGCGCGAGTCGCGACGTTAGAACCATGGCGACGGCGCGGTCGCTATAATACAAGTTTCGGTTCGATCCGACTTTGGTATGCCGGACTCGGCTTAGGATCGCGTACAAATGTCAAAAATGTGTCGAGAGTTGCCAGAATTTGACTGGTAGGACCGCGAAAGCTAACGGAACGGTACAGACTAGGATACATGTCTTACACCTTGGCTCGGGAGTAGAGCCTAAATGACCGGATTCTTATGTAGGACCTAGGCTTAGGAGTAGAGTCTAAATGATCGAGTTCTTATATAGGAACTTGGCTCTTGCGTAGGGCCTAAAATATCAGGTTCTTGTGTTGAACCTTGGCTAGGGAATAAAGCCTAAATTTAAAGTCCTTGTATATCGCTGTAAAAGTTAGAGGTGAACTTAATTTAAAATCTCTAATAGAAATATACAGTATACTCATGGGTTGAGTGCGTCTACCGGGAGTGGAGTAGGCAAGTAGCCGAACCACTATATATGATTGTGTTTGAGATTGTCCTTTGTGCATCTGTTTACTTTTGTATATGTGTTTGAATGTTTAATTATACATGCATGATTAGATGAATGCATAATGATTGATAGGTAGCACATCCCATACACACATATTTACTATCTTGATATAGACTAGTTGTTGATTTGCATATCATTTGTAGTCTATGTGATTGGACCATCTATTGGCTTGGAAGCGTTAGAGTTAATATTGCCTTGCTTAGTTTAAGTTAGACAATTGGGATTTTAAAAGGTTTTGATTTTTAAATAGGTCCTAATTATCTCCCTCTAGGACATAGCCTTCTTTCATTAGCTCCATCAAGCAAGAAAATTAGATTTTATAGATTTTTGCAATGAGATTGAAGGTGGCTTCGATGACGTTGACACTTACTTCGATGGCATTGAAGGTGTTATCGAAGGGTTGATTTCTGCACTTTAACTCCTTGATTTTATTCCTTCCTCACTTGGTTTCCTTAGATCTTGGACTCTTGAAATATTCAATCTTGACCTCCATAGATCCAATCCTTCATTATCTTTTTTCAAGTTCTAAATCCATCCTTTTAAACACATATTCATCTTAGGCTTCTGAATCACCTTGCATGACGAAAATGTATATAATTAAATCAAATTAACACTTAAGTTCCAGGAAAACTAATGTAAGTAAAGGGTTAAATATGTATTATTTGAGTCTCAACAGTAAGGGTCACACCCTCTCGGGGGACTCTGGGTATCACTTAATCGGCTCCCACCTTAATAGGCCCCACAGAATGACATCATTTCAAAATAGCCATATTTCTCGTGAGGGATATTTTTTTCTCCCCGACATGAGATTTTTAATTTTTCGGATGAAACTACCATTCGACACCACCTGCTGGATCAGACAACCTTACTTGCTTGAAAAAGAAATCGTGAGACCCATAAAAATAACACTTGGGCATATCCCTTAGCCGATCTGATCCATTCGTTCAATCAAGGGCATGCTTGGACATTGGAGGGCGTTGATTTCATCTTCATTTGAGGCCTCATCGCCTTAGTAGAGAGAATGGTGTCCTTTCTCTATTGGACTGTTTCTTCTGGTGTGGTACATCCCAGATGCTTTCTTCCCGAATTCTTAGGCCCCATGCCCTAAAATTATTTTCCCAACCTAATAGTTGGAGGAAATTTCAATGGATATGCATGGTGGGCCCCACAATATCAATTTGTAAGCCATATATGTGGGGCTGGACCCATGTTCCAAACCATTTAAGGGTTTTTGGTGATTTGTTTTTGAGAGATAGGGAACTACCACAACCACCACTACCATTGAAGCTAGAGAGAGGGGACCTTTCATGCCCCGAAATTCGAGTATAGAGTGTGCACCCTCAGACCTGACTTTCAGTTCGTAACTCATATACAAAGTATACTAACTTAATTCCTTAATCAGTTTAATCAGAGGTGATAATTACATTCAGTTTAAGTTCCACCCCAACTCCAATCACATATGCATAACACTTAGCACCAATCAACCAGGCATATATAAATCTTGACGACCCTTCAAATAATATAAATATTAAAAATCATTTATTTATTATATTAAATATGTTTATTCCAGATTAACATTATTTCAATTAGATAAATCTAAACAATTTTATAAAATCTCAAAATCAATACCAATATGCATCATACGCTAATCAAACTATTCTAGCAAATAAATCATATAATTAGAAATGATCTAATGCCACCACTTCATCTTCAGATAAGTATGACCACATTTCACATGAGTCGTGTTCAGGTGCAGTAAATCCTTCCGGTTCTTGCGCCACATTATCTGCTAATGGCTCTTTTGTATGGTTTTTCCATTAATAAAAAAGTAAGCTGGTCAGGCTTAGTAAAATAATCCAGCATGGTTCATGATCATACGAATTAAAATAACATAAAAATATATATACGATGATATTGATGCAAATGGTGTATGAATGCATCAGATAGGATGATCGTCCATTTGCTTGGGTTGGAAGTTGTCAACTTGCATCCACCCGTTGGGTAGGCTTCCACCTTTCGGTAGGCTTGGTCATAGCCCGCATTTGGTAACGCTCTCCTAGGATCGACATTTCTTTCAGGGAGGGCCCCTAGGATCGACAATGTATTATGCAAATATAATGAATGATAGATGATGTATGAATGTATCATTTTCATAACTACCACATATATTTGTCTTGATAAATAAATTCAATGTACAATTATAATTTCATGCAATTTGGCACAGATTAACATATAATTTACCGCATCATACAATATTTTAATAAAACACTAAAATCAGTATATCAATCAATCAAACCATCACAAATAATTTATTTTAATTCTGATGAATCATGAGACACGTTGGGTTACTCACCTGAGTTTGGTAGTGTAGAATCCATAAGGTAATTAGATTGGTTTGAATTCAGAGATCCTATCAGTTATATCAATAACATTATTATTCATCTAGTTATTTTACATGGTAGGGCCTACGTTTGATATACATCCTAAGTGGCCAAACCCTAAATGATCAAATAATTAAAATTATATGTTTATTAAATTTAATTATCAAGATTTAGATTTTCTTTTTAAGATCCTGAAATTGAATGTAAATAATTAATTGGGATGGGCCACCGAATGATTGGATCATCTAGATTCTTGGGGCCTTCGTATATTTTGCCTCTACACATTGGATGAATTGTGTAGATTTAACCACATATACATCGATGACCTATCTTGACTTTCTACGCTAAGTGATACCAATTAGTTGCGCAGAAATCTTAACTTTCCTTATTAAACATTTATAGATCTGACTAGTGTGACCCATTTAATGGTTAGATCGATCTAAAATTCAAGGAATTGTTATCTTTTGGTGCTTATGATCAAATGACCTGTTCATATCTATCTTAACACAATCAGATTGTACCCATTAAATTTATTCCTAAAATATTATTGAACAGATCTGAAATCATAAAGCATCACTTTGTTAAAATTGTCTTTACACATCTATACAATGATCGTGTGAATGATCCACACCATCCATTGTACAGATCAAGAAGAAATTAACAATATAATAAAAAATTAAAAAGATCTAAGGGTTGAAACTTACCTGATCAAGCCCTCTTAGAATCTCATCTCCCTTTTCTTTAAGCTTCCTATCTCTTTTTTTTTTTCTTATGCAGAAACCTCTCTGTATCCCTTTTTAAAGAAACTTCTCATAAGATAAGATGAGCACATCATCCCTTATCATGAATTTGAATTATTTTTTATGACATTTGATTAAAATTTTTTTATTATTACTACTCCAAGAATCGATCCTTAAACCTCTTTCTCAACTAAGAATGTCTATACCAACTCAACTATTGACTTGTTTTTATTTTTTTTATTTAAAAATAAAATTTTTAAATATTTATTTTAATTTTTTTAATGCATCAAAACTTAGGGTTGTTACAATCTATCCCCTTTAAAATAAAATCTTATCCTCGAGATTTAGAAACTAACATCTCAATTTTTTTTTTGATTTTAATGACATTGGTCACGCTTATGTTATAGATGGTTTTAGACACTGGATTGGTCTCTTAATTTTTCTAGTAGTGAATTTATAAGTATGTAAAATTTGATAAAAAAAACTAAGGTTTATAGAAGATTCAAAAATTCAGACAGTGAGGGTTATCTAGAAATAAACGTTTTTTTTTTAGTTAAAAATAAAACTAAATTTGGTTTAAAAAATTTTAAATTTCTATTTTCTTAATTATTTTCTTTTAAACTTGATTTATCAATCTATGATGTGGCCTTTGAATCACCTTAATTGGACTCGTACTTAATTAGTTATGAGCTTCTCAAATCGGGTGATTTTCATTATTTAACAAAATATGAGGAGAATTTTTTATTTTTATTTTTTTAAATATTATGGGGTCCTAGGTTGGGTTTATAAGTTTCAGACATCACAAAAATCAATGATCTTATGTATTGCATCTCTCGAAATGACCAACGGAAAATTTCAAATTCAGACCGACAAACACAATGTTATTTATAGAATTTTAACATTCAAACAAAAAATCAGAATGACTTAAAAATTGGAAAGTATATCATTAACTATCTGATGAAAAAAAATCAGATTAAAATCATTAATTTTACTAGGGTTTTCATCGCTATTAAGGGGAAAAAATCGTGCTGTTCAACAGTCGTTTCTATCGTTTATAGATGTTTATAATTTCTCTACAACTCGAATCATTGTAAAATTTTATAGAGTTGTCCAGGGGTGTGTACATGACTCAAAAAAAATATTCAGAAATTATTTTGAACAATAATTTTATCTAGTTTGATCGGGGATACTAAAATAGTCCAGATTTTCACTCTATAATGTTGAAATTTATTAGAAAATTAGAAATACTTTTCCCATACCTTGAAAATTGGGAAGACGTTGTCCTATACCTGACGAAAGATTCTAATGAGTTTGATATTTTTAAGTAAATTTTTTTCACCAAGTATGGACTTATGATCCTATAAGAAAGAATTTTTAAAATTTAGTAGAGATTATCATTTTTATTTTATTTTATTTTATACTTAATATATATATATATATATATATATTTCTTTAAATAAAGTAATTAAAATAAAAATATTAATTTAACCAAAGGTAATTATCAAAATGATTAAAAAAAACTCTATTAGTTAAATCAATGGAAAACCAGTATGGGCAGATTGATTTTCAGTTTGATGACTATTGTTTTTATCACATTTTATTGTACTTTAAAATTTCCGATTCGGTTTAAAATTTTTCTGGAGATCTTATTATAAGTTTATTATGTCTCTATAAAATCTTAGCTAAAAATTTCAAACTACAAAATTTTTTAAAATTCCTGCAGTTAGACCTATCCAGAATTTGATGATTTATGACCAGCCTGTACTAACTCACTGGATCAGTAAAGTGACTATGAGATTCAAATTTTATTATTATTTTTATCTTAATTTAGACTTGTCTATATTCGATCAGGCTTTTGAATCGCCTCAACTTTTATAGTTATGAATTTTACAAGTTGGGTAATTCTTGCTGCCCATTGTTGTCCAGCAGAATTTTGTGGATTAAATATCTTTAAAATTTATTTTTATTATATTAATTCATCTTAATCTAAATTATATTTAAATAAGAGTATAAGGAATCTAAATTTTTATTTCTACATTCCACAAAAATTAATAGGAACTTAAATTTGAGTCTCGGAATTCATCAATCCATACATCAATCAAGAGGGAAATCCTATTGAAATATTTCTAATTTCAAGGGTCTACAATTTATGAAATATATTAAGGTACATATCTTATAGGTCACTCTAGGTTTTAGAAAAAGTCTCTTTCTAATACCATTCTGTCATGACCCGAAATTTGAGTACAGAGTGTGCACCCTCAAACCCGAGTTTCAGTTCGTAACTCGTACACAAAGTGTACTAACTTAATTCCTTAACCATTTAATCAGAGGTGATAATTACATTCAGTTTAAGTTCCACCTCAACTCCAATCAGACATGCATAACACTTAGCACCAATCAACCAGACATATATAAATCTTGACGACCCTTAAAATAATATAAATATTAAAAATCATTCATTTATTATATCATCATACTACAAATATGTTTATTTTAGACTAACATTATTTTAATTAGATAAATCTAAACAATTTCTTAAAATCTCAAAATCAATACCAATATGCATTATACGCTAATTAAACTATTCTAGCAAATAAATCACATAATCAGAAATAGTCTAATGCCGCCACTTCATCTTCAGATAAATATGACCACGTTTCACATGGGTCGTGTTTAGGTGCGGTAAATCCTTCCGGTTCTTTCACCACATCATCTACTAATGGCTCCTCTATATGGTTTTTCCATCAATAAAAAGGTAAGCTGGTCAGGTTTAGTGAAATAACCCAGCATGTTTCATAATCATAGGTATTAAAATAACATAAAAATATATCTACAATAATATTGACGCAAATGGTGTATGAATGAATCAGATGAGATGATCGTCCATTTGGTTTGGTTGGAGGTCGTCAACCCGCATCCACCCGTTAGATAGGCTTCCACCTTTCGGTAGGCTTGGGCATAGCCTGCATCTGGTAACGCTCTACTAGGATCGACATTTTTTCCACGAAGGGCCCCTATGATTGACATTTCTTTCATGAAGGGCCCCTAGGATCGACAATGTATTATGCAAATGCAATGAATGATAGATAATGTATGAATGTGTCATTTTCATAACTGTCATATATACTTGTCTTGATAAATAAATTCAATGTACAATTGTAATTTCATACAATTTGGCACAGATTAGCTTGTAATTTACCGCATCATACAACATTTTAATAAAACACTCAAATCAGTACATCAATCAATCAAATCATCACAAATAATTTATTTTAATTCCAATGAATCATAAGACACGTTGGGTTACTCACCTGACTTTGGTAGTGTAGAATCCACAAGGTAATTAGGGTGGTTTAAATTCAGAGATCCTATCACTTATATCAATATCACTTATATCAACAACATTATTATTCATCTAGTTATATTACATGGTGGGGCCCACCTTTGATATACATCCTAAGTGGTTAAACCTTAAATGATCAAATAATTAAAATTATATGCTTATTAAATTTAATTATCAAGATTTAGATTTTCATTTTAAGATCCTGAAATTAAATGTCAAATAATTAATCGGGATGACCCACTAGATGATTGGATCATTCAGATTCTGGGGTCTTGGCATATTTTGCCTCTACACATTGGATGAATTATGTGGATCCAACCACATATATATTGATTGCCCATCTCGACTTTCTACGCTAAGTGATACTAATTAGTTGCACAGAAATCTCAACTTTCCTTATTAAACATTTATAGATCTGACTAGTGTGGCCCATCCGATGGTCAAATCGATATGAAATTTAAGGCATTGTTATCTTTTGATGCTTAGGATCAAATGACCCATTCAGATCTATCTTAACACAATCATATTGGACCCATTAAATTTATTCCTAAAATATTACTGAATAGATCTGTAATCATAAAGCATCACTTTGTTAAAATTGTCTCTACACACATATACAATGATCATGTGGATGATCCACACCATCCTTGTATAGATCAAGAAGAAATTAACAACATAATAAAAAAATTAAAAAGATCTAAGGTTTTAAACTTACCTGATCAAGCCCTCTTAAAATCTCATCTCCTTTTTTTTTAGGGCTTCTTATCTTCTTCTTTTTTTCTTATGCAGAAACTCTCCGTATCCCTTTTTAAAAAAACTTCTCATAAGATAGGATGAGCACATCCTCCCTTATCTTGAATTTGAATTATTTTTTTATGACATTTGATAAAAAAAAAATTATTATTACTACTCCAAGAATCGATCCCTAAACCTCTCTCTCAATTAAGAATGTCTATACTAACTTAATTATTGACTTGTTTTTATTTTTTATTTAAAAATAAAATCTTTAAATATTTATTTTAGTTTTTTTAATGGACCAAAATTTAGGGTTGTCACAGGACCACCACCACCACCAAATTGTGAGAGAGAGAGAGAGAGAGAGAGAGAGAGAGAGGACCATCACCGCCACCACCACCACCACCACCACCTCCAAATCAAGTGAGGGAACCACCACCACCACCGAATCGAGAGGTAGAGGAAAGGGTTGTAGGTGATGGTGTGTTCCACTTCTTATCTAGAGAGGGGGGGCCTTTTTCAAATCGATGCCTATTTCATCTTCATCTACTTCATTGGTTAGATCAAACACATCCACCATATTTATAAAGCAACCATTATCGAAATATTTTAGGCTCTCCTCGAGCCTTTTTATCCTAGACATGAAGTCATCCATTCACTTCTCACTGATTGACGTACCAGTCATGGAACTTATTCAATGGTGCAAGGTGGTACCAACCGAGAAGGTATAATGTCCCTCAACAGATTATTGATTGGACAAATTATGGCAGTAATGTCTCACATGACACTCTCTGGGTTATTTTTGACAAATATCCGAGTTGGTCGTACATGCTTGTTTCTTCCAGGAAAATGAATCGGTCCTACTTTATCTTCGTAGTAATAAGCCTCATTAACATTTGAGGTAGCCAAAAATGGTTTGTTATTGGCCAACACCAATTCGACTTTATGTTGATTCCAAAATATTATGAATTGATGTAAAGACGATGGGATGCACGTAAAGGTATGGATCCAGTGTCTCCCAAGAAACACGTTATAACTGGACGAAGTATCGATCATGAAGAAAGGGGCCAATACTCTTTTAGTGCCTATGATCAAGTCGACCGGTAATACAGTATGTGTGTTAATGACATGTCCAGTAAAGTTACTGACTGTTACCTCAGATGGGATCAAATTGGTCATAGTTTTTCCCAATGTTGGCATCATTCTTACTAGGAGAAGATTAAAATCAACCCTATTGTCAACCAAAATTCTAGTGACTGGGCAGCCCTCGAGGTGAGCAGATATGTACAATAGTTTAAGATGTTGAGTCATATCATGGGTGGGTCTGTCAATGACTACCCTTTCAGACAACATACCTGACTCCACATTAACAGTATTTACTTGTGCTGTCTCGCTCACTCTCGGTGTCAATCGCATCTTCTGGGGAAAAAGAAGCATGTTGTAATACCATATGAGGATCGAGTTCCTTCACGTCACCTATCATCTCACTAAAATAAGATAGTCTAGCTTGAAAACTGAATGGTAGAGTGAGTACCATGTTGCAATGAAACACTACAGGTGGCAATGATCCAAAAATAATCTCTGCATCCATACATTGCCTCCCAAGTGTTTTCAAGTTTTGCTGCTCATCAGAACCTGCACCAGAACATTCAGCATTCTTATCCATCATTGAAGTTGCCTCTATCTATTTAAAAATGGGTGACGATATTTCCAACGATTAGATTGTCACCATTACTTCCTCAATCAGTAGATCGTCCCCTAAAAACCACTCATCATTGAGATAAGCAGATAAATAATCATGATTGCCAATATTGGTTAGTTTTGCGATACTATTAGACTGGGAATCATCCTCTATGACCTGGCCATGCATGTCAGGTTTTAGAATTGCTTCGACCATTTTTATGGTTATTTGTTCCTCTAATTAAGGAATTTTCAAGAATGGTTGTGACTGCCCAGCTCCTCAATGAGATGTACTATGAGACCCGAACCGAGTTTGCATGTGTGCATGTGTGTGTGAGTATGCATCTTGTTCATCATGGTCTCGCGGTCCTACCGGTCGAATCCCGGTGACCCACAACCCTTAGATAGTGTTTGCGGTCATCCTTGAGTTCGGTTATGTAGACCCGACTCGGATTGACCAGAGACCTATGCCATTACGACCGCATCATCGCCACGGTTCCAACACCGCATCTTGCGCATAAATCCGATATGTAGAACAAAAGTTATATACATTCATTATATCACCATTGATCATGTGGCCCACTTAGGTGGAATGCATGTGGACCACCATCACCCATGGCACAAGTCCCCATACACACTACACACACCACCTAAATCTCCATAACTCACACTACCAAGACCTCACACACCACCCACACCTAACCTACCCTAGCAAACATTGTTTATATCACCATAGGTTATGATGTGTGCATGATGATGTGTGTGTGGCCCATTTAGTGGGCCTATGATGTCCCAAAATAAATAAAAATAAAAATCCAGCAAGGTGGGACGCCCTTACCACCCAACTCCATGATCTTTGGACACCTTAATTAATGCATGTAAGTGTCCTAGTCTTAGTCTATGATCTGGACATATGTGGGGCCCACTGAGGCAGGCCACACACCTTTTTTATGGCTGAGATTGTTGAGATATAGGCTGATATATCCAGCCATGTATTGTTGTCGAGAAATTTCTGGACAAATTTTTTTGCTGGACTTGGGCTTGAATTTGGGACTGATTGGGGGACCTTTTGTATCCATCAAATATAATTTTTTGAAAGGTGGGGATCTCATCTTGATGTCCCTCAAATTTTAGTCCCATCTGACCTTCATTGGGGTCCCAAAGGTGTGATCCAAGTGAGGTGGACATTCTGGATTTTCTGTACTGTTCCAGCAACATTCCACCCTGGACAGGTTGGAATTTCGAAATTTATTAAAATACTTTTGGGTGTCTAAAAATTATGAAAATTTATAGGGAGGTGGTCCACTCATGGTAGGACTCACCTACAAAATTTTTAGGCCAATGGACACCTTTGCATATCATGGTGGTGGTTGGACCGGCCCATTACAATATGGTGTCCAGATCAGTCCGATTTTTAGGACAGATTGACTTCTTTAAATAAATTAAAATATTTTTTAAATGTACAAAAATTCTAAAATTTTGTGAAGTTGTTTTCCACCCATGGTGGGACCTACCTACCAAAATTTTGGGGCCAATGGACCCCTGTGCACACCGTGGCGACGGCCGGATTGGCCCACCACGTTGGGACGTCTGGGTCTGTCTGATTTTTTGGATAGACTATTTTATCTAAATTAATTAAAATGTATAGAAATATCCAAAATTTTTGAAATTTTGTGGAGGTGTGTCCCACCTATGGAAGTATCACTCTGTAAAATTTGAGCCCCAACTGACCCCATTTGGGCATCTAAAAGAATGGGCCAAGATGGTTGGACTGCCAAAATTTTCTACTATGCAGTCTAGCAATATGCCTTGATAAAAACTATAATTTAAAAATATTTTCTCAGATGGTGGGCCATCTTTTTAGGTTTTCTCTTATTGTATGCATGATGAGGGACCTTAGCCTTCAATTCCTAGAGTTTTAGAGGCCCTGGACCCACTCCAATGGAGTGCCCAAATTTAGGACAACAACATGTTATAATTATGCTTGGCCTTTGGACTGAAATTTTGAGGAGTGAGGCCCACCACATTGTGAAGAATCTTAGAGATAATAATTTGTACATTTAGTTCTTTAAATGTTGGGCTTAATAAATGTACTGTTGAGGCTCACCACAGTTAAATTTAATTGGGTCCATGAATGTGGCTAGTTGTTGAACTCTTTAGGCCCAATTGGGCTGGAACTTTCCAGATAGGCCCATTGAACTCTTGAGCCATTTTTACCATACTATTGTGTTAGATTAGTGGGTCGGATTACACATGTATATGGGCCCTTGGTTGCCCACCAAATCAACTTTATACTTGGGCCGGGTTGTAGGCCCAACTTACTTGACTAAGAGCATGACATTTGCCCATGTGATTTGAGCAATGGGTTGCCCGCTAGGACACCACAATATATGAGATTAGTGGCCTTTATGTTAGGCCCTAACCTTTCCCCTATGGGCCCATAGTGGTATATATGGGTTGGGCTATGTGTGTTCCCCATGGACCCATGTTTTGGACAGGCCTTGGGCCGCTTTTCTGAAGCCCAACATGAATGTATGTGGTATATAATGGCTGTCAATTTCTTATTTCTAATGTTGTGTGGGCCTTGGGCCTTGATCCTTGATCAATTAGAGATGGGCTACCTTTTGGGGACCAATTGTGGTTGGATGTCCACATTGGTGTCCCTAAGGTAGGCCCATGGACTTCTATGGATGGTTAAAGGCCCACCATAGACCCTTGCTAGGTTCGTTTCATCTATTTAGGTCCATATCTTTTTTCTCCTTAGTCTCGTAGGCTACCCCAGGTATATGGGCCCCCACTAGAGGTTGTATTCCTTATGAGAAATTGGTTAAGTACCTAGACCCTTCATGGTTAGATAGAGAGTTCATCTTCACCTCATTGGCACCCCTATTCATCTTCATGGCCCACTCCCAGATGCATCATATGCATACTTAGTTGAGGTATGATTGGTTATGGTTGTGTCATTGTGTAGGACATGTTAGTATCTCCCCGAGAGATGGATGCTTGGGATTGATGCATGGGTGATTGTGTGATTCATGCATTTAACATTACATAGCTTATGGATATCCTCCCTTACTTCATCAGGGCCTTGCCCCCACAGGGGTATTTATGAATAGTCATATGTGTGGACAATAGAAATATTAGTTGAGCATACCGGGTGCATAGGATGCCCATGGGTGAAATTTCCAAAACTTCCATGGTACCAAGGATCTACTCCAACACCGTGATCGGGTGGAATATATGAGCGCACGAGGGCCTTATACCATTAAGCGCGACTCCCACTGTCTTGTAGTCGGTTGGATAGGGGTGTGGCCTTACCTACCTGATGTGAGGAGGCATTGCTAGGCTGAGTCTGACCAGCTCGTAAATGAGTCCGCTACCTCAGGCCTTGTTAGTGATTGGCTATCCACAGGCGGGTAGTGAGGTCTCTTATGCTCATTTGACTGTGAGGGGTCTGTAGAGCGGCAGTCATTCAGCAGTGTAATGGACCCCGGTGATTTCCTTATGATCGAAAATGTACATGACTTGTGGTTTGGATATGAGCACTGACATTACTTGCATTGCATTAGCATTGGTTGTACAAGCCCCTTCATGCATTGCCTTGGTATGACACCCAATACTCATTACATCTTATACATGATAAGCTTGGGTAAGGCTAGTGATATCCTCATTGATCATGCTTCTCTCCTTGTATCTCCCACTACTCTTCTGTGCACCATTATCTCACACGTACACAACCCTCTAAGCTTCTATAAGCTTATGCATGATTAATGCGTGCAGGATACTCTAGGCAGGTGACATAGCAGCAGAGCATGGAGTAGAGCTAAGCATTTTGAGGACTTCAGTGTTGCTGACCTTTCTCTCTTTTTATTTATCTCATGTATGTCCTTTTGGACCTTATGGATGATTGTAAAAGTTCAAATTTATAGTGGACTTTAGGATGTGTGCCTTTGTTATTCTCAGATGTACTTGCTGTGATCTTGGGTATTCTCTTATTGATAATGATTATACTGTTATTAAAATCCTCCTTGTAGGATCTCAGGATCAGAACCTGTCTCCGGAGCCGAGAATGGGGTACTATGGAGGCTGTTACGGCCAGAACCGGCCATTGGGTTCCTTGGGATTCCGGTTACCGAGTCTGGAGCATGACAGGAGTTGGTATTAGAGCATAGCAAGTAATTTTAGAATAACTCAAGATAACATCGCATGTCTGCCAAGAACATAGGACAAGTAGTGTCCCGAGATTCTTCTCTTCGCTCCGTATTGAGCCTATAATTGTCTTAATTCCTTCCGACGTCATTATTTTGTAGACGATGACGCGTTAACGTGACACCCGTGGTCATGGCACCCGTGGTCGTGGCGCTCGTGGTCGTGGTTCCCGTGGACGAGGTGCCCGAGTTACCTATCCTTCTTGAGCACATCCTACTCCTATTGTTGAGGATCCGATTCCAGAGGTCTCGACCCAGCCTGTTCCTCCAGTTCCTCTGGTTCCCCCACCGATTCCTCCTCCCCAGCCTGTTGTTCCAGTTACAGAGGATCTAGTTGCTCTGATTCCCCACCTTTTCCCCCTCCTCAGTCTGCTGTTCCGATTTCATAGGCTCCTGCTCCGTCGGCCTCACCCATGCCTCCGCATGAGGCGAGTCCCGCCCCTACCTTTCCGACTGTACCTTTAGGAGTTGAGCATTTCCAGCAGCTAATGCAGCTGGTTGCCACCTCATTGCAGACCCGTCAGCCAACTACCACTGAGGTTTCCGAGCAGTCTGACTTACCGCGTGCTAGTGCGATAGCCCGAGAGTTCGGGCAGCATGATCCCCCAAGGTTTAGTGGTGATCCTGACCCTTCTACAGCTGAGGCTTGGCGCACTAAGGTTGCGAGGATTTTTGACACTATACAGTGTCCTGCGAGCCAGAGAGTATCCCTTGCCACCTACCTTCTTCAGGGTGAGGCCTGACACTGGTGGTCATCCGTGTCCAGGATGGTCGGGGCTCAGTTCGTTTGGACATGGGAGGAGTTTGTGACCTGCTTCGACCAGAAGTTCTTCCCTAAGCATGTTCAGATCTAGCAGGCGATCGAGTTTGAGACCCTAGTGTAGGGCGATATGACTGTATCTCAGTATGAGGCCCGTTTCTTGGCTTTGTCTAGATTTGCTCCTCATCTCACCAGTGATGAGAAGATGAGGGCCCGTCATTTTGTGACTGGTTTGCGTCCGGCCCTTCGCAGCCATGTGGTGGGGCATTGCTTGAAGACATTTAACCCGGTTGTGCATCGGGCACTAATTTATGAGGAGGACTGGGATATGACCCAGAGATCGAGAGAGCAGAGTTTCGGTGGAGACCGGAAGAGGAGTGCACCAGCCAGCAATTCTAAGCAGCATCGTCAGCAGAGGTGGAGGGGCAGATCAGGTTATCGGCAGCCTGTGGCTCAGTCAGTAGCCTCTTCATTGTCATCAGCACCGTCAGCTGCTTCATCTTCCGACCCATTTTTTAGTGTATGCTTCGGTTGTGGACAGGCCGGGCATCGGAGGCGTGAGTGCCCTCTCCCTATTCAGCAGTAGCGGCCACCGCAGTTGCCCCCTCCTCGTCCTCCTCAGCAACAGTAGAGAGCAGAGCTTCCACCCACCGCTCCTAGGACTCCTCCTCGAGAACAGAGGCGACCAGGGCGGATCACCTCGGCGAGATAGCAACGAGAGACAACAAAGAAACGACGACGGCGGCAATTGCCGCAACACCAACACCAGAGGGGATATCCGTATGTTGTTCAATCCGTGGGTCCAGTGTGTATAGCAGCCCAGCAGGCTCAGACTCAGGACCCTCAGTCTTCCGGTTTGCTTCCTCTACCAACTCAGGGCCATTTTTATTCTGTGTAGTAAGCGCCAGGCTAGGACCCGCAGTCATCGACCGATGGAGTCGTTGAGGGTATTCTTCTTGTTTCTGCTTATGTTGCTCATGTTTTGTTTGATTCTGGTGCTTCCCATTCTTTTGTGGCCGAGCAGTTTTGCCGATCGACCGGTATTTCGTTGGAGGCCTTGTCTGAGGCCTTGACCGTTACGACTCCCATTAGGAAGTCTATTGTGCTGACCTGTCGCTGTCCTTCTTGCTCGGTGTTAGTGGGCGAGATGTTCCTCCCTGCCGATCTATTCATGATGCCGATGGCAGGATTTGATGTGATTCTGGGTATGGACTCGCTTGCGGAGTATCGTGCCGTCTTAGACTGTGCCGCAAAGACGGTTACGTTCACATTCTTGGCTTGCTGGTATTCCAGTTTGTCGCCAAGCCCAGAGGAGAGTCATTATCTAGTTTCTTGGCTTCGGTCGTTGAAGATTTTGTGGCAGGGAGTATTGAGCAGCTGCCAGTTGTTTGTGAGTACCCGGATGTGTTTCAAGAGATACCAGGTTTGCCGCCTCGTCGGTAGGTGGAGTTCCAGATTGATTTAGTGCCCGGTGCTGCGGCTATCTCGAAGGCCCCCTACGGATGACATCGTTAGAGTTGAGGGAACTGCAGGAGTAGTTGGATGAGCTCAGGGAGTTAGGTTTTTATTCGTCCCAGCAGTTCGCCTTGGGGAGCCCCGATATTGTTTGTGAAGAAGAAAGATGGTTCGTTGCGACTCTGTATAGACTATCGCGAGCTCAACAGAGTCACCATTAAGAACCGATACTCGCTTCGCTGTATTGATGATCTGTTCGATCAATTACAGGGTGCGCAGTATTTTTCCAAGATAAACTTGTAATCTGGTTACCATCAGATTCGTGTCCGAGAGGAGGACATTCTGAAGACGGCTTTCCGAACATACTATGGTCACTTTGAGTTTCTGGTCATGTCGTTCGGACTGACCAGCATGCCCACCATATTCATGCAGCTGACGAACGAGGTTTTTCGGCTGTTCCTCGATCAGTTCATGGTGGTATTCATCGATGATATTCTTGTATATTCGAGAACCCGAGAGGACCATGCTGAGCACCTGCAGATTGTGCTTGAGACCCTCCGTACCCACCAGCTGTATGTGAAGCTGGAGAAGTGTGAGTTTTGGCAGGAGGAGATGAAGTTCCTCGGTCACATAGTGATGAGGGAGGGTGTCGCTGTGGACCCCTCGAAGGTTGATGCAGTGCGTCAGTGGGGCCAGCCCATGAACGCGTCCGAGATTCGCAGCTTCCTTGGTCTAGCGGGATATTATCGACGGTTTATCGAGGGTTTCTCTCATATTGCAGCACCGTTGACCCGGTTGATGCGGAAGGGTGTCGGCTTCATCTGGAGTGACACTTGCAAGAAGGCATTTACAGAGTTGAAGGACCGCCTCACGTCCACTCCTGTTCTCACTCTTCCTGATAGGAGTGAGGGTTTTGTTGTTTTTACTGATGCCTCTAGAGTTGGCTTGGGTGCTATACTGATGTAGCACAGGAAGCCAGTGGTGTATGCCTCGTGCTAGCTTAAGGTCCACGAGTTGAACTACCCTACTCATGATTTGGAGCTTGCAGCAGTTGTCTTCGCACTGAAGGTGTGGAGGCATTATCTATATGGGGTCAGGTTTGAGCTCTTCTCGGATCATAACAGCTTGAAGTATCTATTTTTGCAGTCCGATTTGAACCTGCAACAGAGGCGATGGATGGAGTATTGAAAGATTATAATTTTGACCTTCAGTACCACCCGAGTAAGGCAAACATGGTGGTGGATGCGCTCAGCCGTCAGCCACGAGGCCTGGTGGTACATATGATGGTTCGATAGTGGCAGATGCTCAAGGATGTTTTAGAGTTTGACTTTGAGTTCGGTCTGCAGTCTTCCATTGTTTAGCTTTCGAGCTTATCGATTTAACCCTCTTTAGTGGCTAGGATGATTGAAGCTTAGTAGACGGACGAGTCACTTCAGGAGTACTAAACAGAGGCCGCAACCGTGGAGCAGTCAGACTGGCAGATTGGTTTCGATGGTGGATTACTCTTCAGAGGCCGATTGTATTTCCTAAACGTGTCAGAGTTGCGTCGTGATCTGATGACCGAGGCACACCAATCGAGACTTACTATCCACCCAGGCTCCACGAAGATGTATCGTGATATGAGGAGGCAATACTTCTGGCAGGGGATGAAGCGCCAGATTGCAAGTTTTGTGGCCGAGTGTGACACATGCCAGAGTGTCAAGGCCAATCATTAGAGACCCCCTGGTCCCTTGTAGCCGTTGAGCGTTCCAGAGTGGAAGTGGGAGCACGTATCGATGGACTTTATCATAGGGTTGTCAAGGACTTAGCGCGGTCACGATACCATCTGGGTTATCGTCGATCATTTAACAAAGTCGGCTCATTTCATTCCAGTGCGTGCTTCCTGGTCTATGGACCGGTTGGTGAGGTTATTCATTGAGGAGATAGTGAGACTGCACGGCGTCCCGGTTTCAATCGTTTCATACCGAGACTCCAGATTTACGTCTTAGTTTTGGAGGAGTTTCTAGCAAGCGTTGGCAGTCACTTTGCGTCTCAGCACCGTTTATTATCCACAGACGGATGGGCAGACCGAAAGGGTCAACCAGATCCTTGAGGATATGCTCAGAGCTTGTGTAATCGACTTTGCGTGTAGTTAGGATGAGCATATGCGTCTCGCTGAGTTCACGTACAACAACAACTATCAAGCAATTATCGACATGGCTCCTTTTGAGGCACTTTATGGCAGACTGTATAGATCTCCTAGTTGTTGGACCGAGGTTAGAGAGCGTTATCTCTTAGGTCCCGAGCTTGTGCAGCATACGTCAGAGGCTATTGATGTTATCAGGCAAAGGATGCGCAAAGCTCAGACCCGGCTGAAGAATTTTGCTGATCGTCAGCATCGACCCCTCGAGTTCGCAGTCAGGGACATGGTATATCTCAAGGTCTCGCCTATGAAGGGTGTGGTACGCTTTGGTATGAAGGGCAAGCTCGCCCCAAGATTTATTGGACTTTTTGAGATTACCAAGCGCGTAGGCACTGTGGCCTATAGGCTTACCTTACCTCCTGAGTTATCCGTGATCCACGATATATTTCATGTTTCTATATTGCAGAAATGTGGGTCAGACACTATTCTCGTGATTGATTGGCAGCCACTTGAAGTCCGTGAGGATGCTTCCTACATTGAGCACCTATTCGTATTCTCGATTGGAAGGAGCAGGTCCTCAGGACTAAGGTCATTCCCTTAGTGAAGGTGCAATGGGGTCATCATTCGGAGGTCGAGACGTCTTGAGAACGCGAGGTCAAGATTAGAAAGCGTTATCCCCATTTGTTTGTTGATTGATATATGCAAATTGTATTACTTTCTCTTTTGATGATTGCTAAATGATGATGGTGTTTGCTTTTCATTTTGTCCTGCATTGGTCAATTTCGGGGATGAAATTTCTTTGTTGGTGGGGAGGGTTGTGAGACCCGAACCGAGTTTGCATGTATGCATGTGTGTGTGAGTATGCATCTTGTTCATCATGGTCTCGCGGTCCTACCGGTCGAATCCCGGTGACCCACGACCTTTGGATAGTGTTTGCGGTCATCCTTGAGTTCAGTTATGTAGACCCAACTCGGATTGACCTGAGACTTATGCCATTACGACCGCATCGTCGCCACAGTTCCAACGCCGCATCTCCCACATAAATCCGATATGTAGATCAAAAGTTATGTACATTCATTATATCACCATTGATCATGTGGCCCACTTAGGTGGAATGCATGTGGACCACCATCACCCATGGCACAAGTCCCTATACACACTACACACACCACCTAAATCTCCATAACTCACACTACCAAGACCTCACATACCGCCCACACCTAACCTTCCCTAGCAAATATTGTTTATATCACCATAGGTTATGATTACTTCCCTTAAAAAGCTTTTCCCTCTCTTTTCCTCTCATTTCTCTCTCTCTTCTCTTCTTCTCTAGCAATTTTCCTCCATTTCTCCAGCCTATTTTCCTCCATTTTTCCAGCCACCTTCCTCCTTAATCCCCCACCATCTAACCCTTGAAACCCCATCTCCACCATTTATCTATCTCCCTTGGTGCTAAAGGACCTTAGTGTGGATGTTTGGTGGTCATCTTTAATGTGGGTGAATATTCTTTTGTTGAATTCCTTTATTTTCCTTAATCTCATTATTTCTTCATGGATGGATCATATGGGACCCACCAATCCATGGTGGGGATCCCATTTGATCCCATGGATGTAGCCCTTTGGCCCATCCTATATGCATGTCAGGATCCATGATAGGGCTATTCTCCATGGACCCCATCATGATGTATGTAATGATCCACTCCATCTTAAGGTCATCTAGACCTTAAGGATCAAGTTGGGATGACATCCCAACCATCCATAGCAATTATAGATCATGTATGTAGTAATTTTATGTTGCATGCACAATCAATATAGTTGTATGGGTATGATTCATTCTTGGGAGGGCCCATTAGTGGCAGGGCCCTACCCCTATGGCTGGATTACCTTCTTTTCTTCCTCTATCTTCTCTGATGTGTAGATGATGATGTGTGTGTGGCCCATTTAGTGGGCCTAGGATCTCCCAAAATAAATAAAAATAAAAATCCAGCAAGGTGGGACGCCCTTACCACCCAACTCCATGATCTTTGGACACCTTAATTAATGCATGCAAGTGTTCTAGTCTTAGTCTGTGATCTGGACATATGTGGGGCCCACTAAGGAAGGCCACACACCCTTTTTATGGCTGAGATTATTGAGATATAGGCTGATGTATCCAGCTATGTATTGTTGTCCAGAAATTTCTGGACAAATTTTTTTGCTGGACTTGGGCTTGAATTTGGGACTGATTGGGGGACCTTTTGTATCCATCAAATATAATTTTCTGAAAGGTGGTGATCTTATCTTGATGTCCCTCAAATTCAACCCCATCTGACATTCATTGGGGTCCCAAAGGTGTGATCCAAGTGAGGCGGACAGTCTGGATTTTCTGTACTGTTCCAGCAACATTCTACCCTGGACAGGTTGGAATTCCAAAATTTATTAAAATACTTTTGGGTTTCTAAAAATTATGAAAATTTACAAGGAGGTGGTCCACTCATGGTAGGACTCACCTAAAAAATTTTGGGCCAATGGACACCTGTACACATCATGGAGGTGGTTAGACCAGCCCATTACAATATGGTGTCCAAATCAGTCCGATTTTTAGGACAGATTGATTTCTTTAAATAAATTAAAATATTTTTAAATGTACAAACATTTTGAAATTTTTTGGATTTGTTTTTCACCCATGGTAGGACCTACCTACCAAATTTTGGGGCCAATGGACCCCTATGCACACCGTGGCAAGGGCCGGACTGGCCCACCACGTTGGGACGTCTAGGTCTGTCCAATTTTTTGGACAGACTATCTTGTGTAAATTAATTAAAATACATACGAACATCCAAAAATTCTAAAATTTTGTGTGGGTGTGTCCCACCTATGGAAGTATCACTCTGTAAAATTTCAGCCCCAACTGACCCCATTTGGGCATCCAAAAGAATGTGCCAAGATGGTTGGACTGCTAGATTTTTCTATTGTGCAGTCTAGCAATATGCCTTGATAAAAACTAAAATTCAAAAATGTTTTCTCTGATAGTGGGCTACCTTTTTGGGTTTTCTCTTATTGTATGCATGATGAGGGACCTTGGCCTTCAATTCCCAGAGTTTTAGAGGCCTTGGACCCACTCCAATGGAGTGCCCAAATTTCAGACAACAACATGTTATAATTATGCTTGGCCTTTGGGCTGAAATTTCGAGGAGTGGGGCCCACCACATTGTGAAGAATCTTAGAGGTAATAATTTGTACCTTTAGTTCCTTAAATGTTACGCTTAATAAATGCACTGTTGAGGCCCACCACAGTTAAATTTAATTGGGTCCATGAATGTGGCTAGTTGTTGAACTCTTTAAGCCCAATTGGGCTGAAACTTTCCAGATAGGCCCTTTGAATTCTTGAGCCATTTTTACCATACTATTTTGTTAGATTAGTGGGTCAGATTACACATGTATATGGGCCCTTGGTTGCCCACCAAATCAACTTTATACTTGGGCTGGGTCGTAGGCCCAACTTACTTGACTAAGAGCATGATATTTGCCCATGTGATTTGAGCAATGGGCTGCCCACTAGGCCACCACAATATATGGGATTATTGGCCTTTATGTTAGGCCATAACCTTTCCTCTATGGGTCCATAGTGGTATATATGGGTTGGGCTATGTGTGTTCCCCTTGGACCCATGTTTTGGATAGGCCTTGGGCTGCCTTTCTGAAGCCCAACATGAATGTATGTGGTATGTAATGGCTACCCATTTCTTATTTCTAATGTTGTGTGAGCCTTGGGCCTTGATCCGTGATCAATTAGAGATGGGCTACCTTTTGGGGACCAATTGTGGTTGGATGTCCACATTGGTGGCCCTAAGGTATGCCCATGGGCTTCTATGGGTGGTTAAAGGCCCAATATAGACCCTCGTTAGGCTCGTTTAATCTATTTAGGCCCATATCATTATTTTCCTTAGTCTTGTGGGCTACCCCAGGTATGTGGGCCCCCACTAGAGATTGTATTCCTTATGAGGAATTGGTTAAGTACCTAAACCCTTTATGGTTAGGTAGAGAGTTCATCTTCACCTCATTGGCACCCATATTCATCTTCATGGCCCACTCCCATACGCATCATATGTATGCTTAGTTGTGGTATGATTGGCCATGGTTGTGTCATTGTGTAGGACATGTTGGTATCTCCCCGAGAGATGGATGCTTGGGATTGATGCATGGGTGATTGTGTGATTCATGCATCTGACATTGCATAGCTTATAGATATCCGCCCTTACTTCATCAGGGCCTTGCCTCCACAGGGGTATTCGTGGATGGTCATATGTGTGGACACTGAAAATATTAGTTGAGCATACCGAGTGCATAGGATGCCCATGGGTGAAATTCCCAAAACTTCCATGATACCAAGGATCTGCTCCAATGCCGTGACCGGGTGGAATATATGAGCGCACGAGGGCCTTATACCATTAGGCCGTGACTCCCACTATCGTGTAGTCGGTTGGATAGAGGTGTGGCCTTACCTGCCTGATGTGAGGAGGCATTGCTAGGCTGAGTCTGACCGGCTCGTAAATGAGTCCGCTACCTTCAGGCCTTGTTAGTGATTGGCTATCCATAGGCGGGTAGTGAGGTCTCTTGCACTCGTTTGACTATGCGGGTCTCAGAGCGCTAGAATCATTCAAATAGTGTAATGGACCCCGGTGATTTCCTTATGATCGAAAATGTACATAACTTGTGGTTTGGATATGAGCACTGACATTACTTGCATTGCATTAGCATTGGTTGTACAAGCCCCTTCATGCATTGCCTTGGCATGGCACCCAGTACTCATTGCATCTTATTCATGATAAGCTTGGGTAAGGCTAGTGATATCCTCATTGATCATGCTTCTCTCCTTGTATCTTCTACTACTCTTCTATGCACCATTATCACACACCTACACCTCTCCTTGTATCTTCTACTACTCTTCTATGCACCATTATCACACACCTACACCTCTCTTTGTATCTTCTACTACTCTTTTATGCACCACTATCACACACCTACACCACCCTCTAAGCTTCTATAAGCTTATGCACGATTGATGCGTGCAGGATACTCTAAGCAAGTGACATAGCAGCAGAGCATGGAGTAGAACTGAGCATTTGAGGACTCCAGTGTTGTTGACCTTTTTCTCTTTTCCTTCTATCTCATGTATGTCCTTTTGGACCTTATGGATGATTGTAAAAGTTTAAATTTATAGTAGATTTTGGGATGTGTGCCTTTGTTATTCTCAGATGTACTTGTTGTGATCTTGGGTATGCTCTTATTGGTAATGATTATATTGTTATGAAAATCCTCCTTGTAGGATCTCAGGATCAGAATCTGTCTCCGGAGCCGAGAATGGGGTACTATGGAGGCTATTACGACCAGAACCGGCCATCGGGTTCCTTGGGATTTCGGTTACCGAGTTTGGGGCGTGACATGCACTCTTGGTCTTTGCCAATTCTCTTCTCATGGCTGCTTGACACCACTACTAATGATGTTTTTGAGTTTGAGTCATTGCTTCAGGGGCGGCCAGAAATTTGGGATGCATGACCCTTTTCTAGACCTTGTTCAGAGTACTATACTAAGATCAGCAGTCAAAGAGCACTTTCCTCAATCGATAGGTCTCTCTCCTTTTGGTCCTTTTGGAATTGTATGCCCGACTTACCTCGCTGGCCGAGGTGGATTTTCCACATCCTGGGCCATTTTGGCACATTGGCTGCATAGTGGGGAGACCTAATTGCTGCGTTGGGTTGTTGTCGATTGTTCTACAGAACTTGCGGTCGCTATATAAGGCTAGCATCGTCCCGATCTTGTTCATTGTGGCACATTATGGTGATGACCAGGTCCAAGATCAACCCTTTGTCTTGGTCAATCCAATTTCCATAGGTTCACTATATCCATGTTGATGTCCAAATTTTGCGGGGATAGGTCAGTATCTATCAGCATCGCTTCTTCACATTTTTTTGAGAATTTCAACAGTTTGCAATTAATGTTATCCTGTACGACATTCCTGAACACAAAAAACTTGTTAGTGGAATGAGAACGCATCTCATGCCATTTACAATTGTTGATGCTTGAATCTAGTCGATCCTGCTTCGCTTCCTATGAGCCTCTTAAATACCTGCAAAGAAATGGTGAACAAGGAAGACATTGGGGGCGCTGGTTGTGGCCGAGGACCCTCCGATGCCTAAGTCAAGTGTATGGACTCACATTAAACATAGTAGAATCTGGATACTTATGCTTACCTTTCTCTTGAATAAGTTGGTGTACTTATAAGTTGGCCCGGCCATCCGCGTATTTGAGAGATTTCATAAGATATGCTAGAGGGACCCATATTGGTGTTAAAATCTACTCTCAGTTATTTCTTCGATTACGCCTCGATCTGCATGATCTTTAGTTGAGATCTCGCTGGGAATCCCGCTTGTATAAGGTGTGGGATTCTTCCTAAATGTTTCTATTCTAAGGTCGGGCTTGGTACCCGAGGTCGAGGTCGACACCAAGGTCGGGCTCGACACTCAAGGTTGAGGTCGAGCTCAATACTTGAGGTCAGGGTTGATATCGAGGTTAAGGTCGATTCTCGAAGTCAGGCTCAACACTCGAGGTCAAGATCGATACCCGAGGTTGAGCTCTGTAGGTTCGTTGATAAGCCTTATTTCCAAACTGATTTAACTATTACAGCATTTTCGTTGAGTTTCTTTGCTTAGCTGTTCTTTTCTAACTTTGTCCAAGGGTTTGTTCCGAAGGTCGCTTTGCCACATGGTCCGTACATTAGGCCAGTTCAGTTTTACCCATAATAATAAAATTTAACTTAAAAAAAAAAAAAAAAAACTCATCATCCATGGGTATTTTATGGTTAATGGGAACTTTAATGTACTTCCCTGATATAAATATCTCGAATATCTCATCGGCCCGGGGGATATCAAAGGTATATATCTTTTGAGCCTTTTGCGTAGTCGGCGTAGATGTTTCCTCCTTGGCCAATGCTAGGCAAATAAGTGGCTTTTTTGCCACTATCTCGGCAATTGCAACTTTGTAGTTAGGGTCATGATAGTATGTCCCAATTGTTGAGTTCTTTTGCTTGTCTCCTTCCTGGAGAAGCTCCTCATATCTGAAAAATTTCCTAATTAAGTCATGTAAATCCGCGAACTCCATTCTAATGAATTTCTTTCGAAGTTTATATTTCAGGTCGTCTTGTGTAAGTTGCACAAATTTAGCCTCAGTCGTGACGACCCTACATTAGCTTTTCGCTCTTTTAAATCGGGTGATATAACTCTAGCAAGATTGCCCAGGCAACTGTTGAGAACATAAGAGATCGGCCATGGTCATCTCCTTGTCCTTGAAAAAAAAAAAAACTAGCCATGGAATTTCTCCTCCATCTCCTGCCAGGTATGCATTGAGTTTGGCAGTAAATTATAGTACCATGTGAAGGCCGCTGTCGTCAATGAATGACTAAATAGTTGCAACTTGTGATACTCGTTGTTGTTAATTATAGTACCAACGTGTTCTATGGTCAATTGACCAGGATTGCCCATGAATAGGGTAAAATCCGGTCGATAGTTCATTGGTAATGGGTGTTGTCAGTCAATCCATTCGGGATAATGCTTATAGTAGACTGGGATAGTATTGTGGTTGATGACATGGCCTGCAACCTCTTAGACCATTTGTATGATTTGGTCACGATCTATCTGCTACGATTCAACCATAGGCGGTGGATCAAGACCTACCCGATTACGGCCCTCATTGAAATAACATATTTCTAAGAAAAATGATGGAAGGGTTGTCCTCTCGACATACCCTGATTCTGAACTTCAGGAACAAAATTCATGACCTACCGCTTTGGTCACCTAAACTCAATGTGCAACAGAGCATTCCACCAATCTTGGATTGGGACAGGATGCAAGTTCTGTTGTAGGGGAGGTATTAGTGGCGGCTGAACCATGTTACCAATAAAACTTTCTTTGACGTTATATTGCATTATCGTAGGTGTTCTTTTAGTGATGATGGCCATCAATTTGTGCATGGCCTTTGTTCGGTTAGTCATCTATCTGTTCATAGTTTCAATTTGAATATAACATTGCTTGGCCTAAGAGTGTACTAACTCTACATGAGCTCTCCCATATTCTTGAATGTTCTGGATACTCATTTGCACGTCCCCGAGTCTGACCGTTATCTCTTCAAGCGATGCGGTCCAAGAGGTCGATGCCCCCTCCTGGTTCACGGGATTAAGTGTTGGACTATTATTCAGATTCAATGAATCGGGGGTCACTTAAACCTGTGGGTCCTCGGTTGGAGGTGGTACGATTGGTGTCGGGGGTTTATCTTTAGCAATTTGATTGCTTCTTCTATTCATATTTCCAATTGATTGATTCACTCTGTTGCGGTGGTAGGTAAACCAAAGATAGGGTCTCACCGGGCGTGCCAAGAGATGTTGCTACTATTTCAATCTCGGTCACATGATTAGTGTGGGCATGCTAGAATTGAATGTGCGGCTCAATTCAAACCGAACAGCTATGACCCCAAGCGCCAAGATATGCGATACGTCATTAATTGATTATATATGACCAAGTTCTAATAAGATTGGTTGCCCAATCAACCACTCGCACAACGTTGCTTAATATGATTAGGCGATAGTCAGAGGGTGGGGTTCGTCCTCTGAAAATGGGCACACCTCTGCCTTTCGTACAAAATGACTTTTTCTCTTTAGTACAGATAAAATGAAAAGGAAATTTTTATAATTGGTTGCGGAGAAAAAATGCAGAACTGCTTCTTTGGATGGAGAACTTCTCTTGATACTCGAATTGAATCTAGCTTATGAGTATAAACTCGAATTATAGCTAAAGTTAACAACTACTTGATTATAGCTACAAATTACACTAAGGAATGTAAATGACTAATAAAGATTACACCAAGGAATGTAAATGATTGATAATTAATTATAGCTACAGATTACACAGCTAAGGGTTGTCGCTTATCAACACAGGGTTGCTTGGTACTACAACTCAAGGGTCGAAGTGTGTAGATTCCGAGCAGGGGACCTAGTCTTTTAAGAAATCTTCCAAAATACTAAGGAACCCGGCTTGGGAACCCTAGGGCCGAACTGGGAAGGACCTTACAGGGTGGCCAGTATGGTCCGATCAGGTACCTTTCAACTGGAAGATATGGATGGACAGCTCTTACCTCACCCACGGAATGTTGAGCACCAAAAGATCTACTATCCATGATAAATTGCCGCAAGTGTTACGACTATATTCGACTGTCCACCTCGAGAAAAAGGTATTCATTATCAACAAATTGCAACATGCTCCACTATAAGAAACCTCCCTTATTTAAAGGAAAAAAGGTTCCTTCCTACATTTATATTGTTTTCTCTACTAGTTACGCGACCTAAAAATCTACATGTTCAACTACCGATTGAAAATCTACACATTCGATTATCGAGTGAAAAGCTACACGTGTAACTACCATATCGACTAATTACACACGAAGGCATAAAGCTGATTAAACAAAATGTATATTTTCATTTCATGAAAAATTTACAAGGAAAATACAAAAAAGAGAGTTCTATCCCTAGGGAGGCTCCTCAGTCTCATGGACAACAATAGCAACAGGGTCTTCGGGAGCATCATCGTCCAGGCAGCGCAAGTCTAGGTCAGGATATCTTTGCTAAATGACTTCCTAACATCGCTAAAAGCCAAGCTTGAAAATCTCCTCCAACTCAGTTGTGCGCTCTTAGGAGCCTTAAATGCTTCAACGACTAGCCTTGACCTCCGTCGGCTTAGCCTCCACATCGGCCGCTCAACCCCTTACCTCAGTAATGTGAGACTCCACTTCCACCACCTAGGCTGCTAGCTCAGCCTTCTCCTACTGCTCCACGGCCAGTAAAGCAGTGTTGGTGGCCTTGTCCTCCTCGGTGACTCTCAAGGCCTAATGCAAGACCTCAACATTGGCGTGGGTCGCCACCTTGGCCTCCGCAGCCACTGCCAGCTCCATAGCTTTGGTCTGGAGCTCGGCCCTAAAAGACTCGAGCCTCCTCGCTGCCTCCTCATAGCGGCTCCTCAGTTTGAGGAAAGCATGTCGGGAGGGGGGAACCCTGATGGAGCCCTGCGAACAAAAAAAAAAAGGAGTCAGCCAACACAAAAAAGAAGAAGAAAATAACATATATATAAAAGAAATTAATGTTATTACCTTAATCAACATCCACGCTACCATGCCTAGTATGGGTTTAGGTTATAGCGAGAGCATCGAGCCAACCTCCTCCTTAGACACGTGGTAGTGGTTCCAATGAGCCAGCGTCGCCATGTGATGAGGGAGGGGTGTGGGAGCCTATCATCCGGAAGTGTTCCTCGCCGCTATCTCCGACTCTATAACTGCAGTGGCCTCTGTCCATTCCTCCTCAGTGTGGTCCAGGGATGACTCAAGGTCGACAACCTCCCTCTGGGCCAAATACGAAGGAGGAGCACCCCAGGCTGAACCATCTGAGGAAGCTTCTTGAAGCACCCCAGTTTCAGCTTTTGTGGCCGCTTCGACTACCTTCGCCTGCTTGGCTAGGGGAAGAACCTCAGGGGCATGATCTAACCTGATCACTCCAATCTCCGAAGCCCAGACCCTGAGGATGAGGGAGTATCCTTCCTAGTAGCCCTCCTCAGCTGCTTTATCTCTGTTGTGGAGGGGAGCTTCAGCCTCTTCGGCCGAGGGCGATTTGCCATCTCTACAAAAATGATAAGCAAAATGGTCAGGAAATAAGAAGAAACAGACAACTTTCAAGAACCATTTAAAAAAATGTACCAGCTACCTGACTACTGATAAGTTGACCTGCTCCAAGAGAGTTGGAGTGATCAGCTTCCTCGAATCCCACTGAGCCAAGGTACACTCCCAGGTGATCCTGACTTGACGGATTTAGATAGTAGAGAGTTGGGGATGATGTCGGGTAAGAGCTGCCAGAAGGCATAAACAGGTCAATAAAAAAAGCTATAAAAAGGAAAAAAAAATAAACTACAAACAACCAGAAGCTACAACTCAAGTTTCGACATGGGGTGGCAAACTTGGTAGGGACCCGAGACCGCAACCTGTCCAGCTCCGTCGTTGGGGCCTCCCAACCTCCAGAAGCAAAGAATCACATGTTCTTCCAGCTCTTATTGGAGGAGGGGTTATTGGAAATAAGGTACTGACCTTTGCCCAACCATGAAGAAAAATAGTACCAGCTAAGAGAACCCAGACTACTCTTGGCCTGGTATAAGTTCAGAAGCTCATCTATAGTAAGCTTGGTGTGATCAAGTTGGTGTCATAAAACATAACACCCGAAGACAGCTCGCCACATGTTAGGGTTAAGTTGTCCTGAGGCAAGCCTCAGGTAGTGCACTACCTCCCCCACCATTGGGTGAAAGGCAGCCGCAAGCCACAGGAAAAGAAAATTGGATAGAGGGCTACCTCCCCCTCAGGAGGATTGCTCAAAAGTTCCCCGATTTGGGGTAGTTGTAACCCCACTGAGTTAGGGATCCGGAACTCCGACTGGAGGGCAACTAGATCCCCCGACCGAATCTTGGAATCGAAGAGACCTAATGATAGAGTCAGTCCTCGAGAAGATGAAGAAGCTACCTCTGTGTAGGGCGGCATGACTTCCTCATCCTGAGATGACATCGCTAGAGATGGTCCACTCAATGATGCGACTAGTCGAGAATCCACACTATCGTGAATGGATTCCCCATGGAAGGCTCTCGATACAGATCTCCTCCTATAACCCCCTGAAGACATTGCAGCAAGGAAAGAAAAAAGAAGGAAGAAAGAAAAGATGCACAGAAGGAAACGTATTGGGAAAAGCTAAGTGACCAGACGATCCGCTTAGTGAAAGGAGAAGAATAAAAAGAGAAAGGAGGTCGGCACAGCTTGGACTCAGCAGAACCAGTGAGCGGAAGAATGAGGGGGAAACCCCTATTTATAAGGATACAAGAAGGAGGGAATTTACTGCCGGAACTACTTGCAAAGACATGAAAAGATATTTCGACGCATGATCTCCTCCACGTGGTGATAAAGGATTCGCTCAGGGCCCGCATTAATAAAGCGAGGACAGGTGTTCGCCTGGGAGTCATCAAAGGCTCTTCACTCTATGCACGCCTCCTCGTAAGTAACCACCATCATAATATCCTCCTTGATCATCGCAATATGCGCCATCTCTTTCTAATTTTCATATTAACTACTACATAACAGAATCGAGGAACATATATGGAACGAGCTGACCTCCATCAATTAGAAGCTCAGAACTTTCCGCCCATACATTAGTTTAAATCTGCTTCCTAAGCTCATAAACATGGAGCTCGGAAGTAGGGGGCAACTATTATTGGTAAAATTGAGATGACCTAATGTATGGGACAGGTGGCAAAATAACAATCAAAACAGACTCTCTGAACTACCAAAAGGCTAAAGAAGATTAACAGAGCAAGAAGACTCAATGACCAAGCTGAAACAGTTAAACTGGTTTGGAAATAAGACTCATCAACAGACCTATAAGTCTCGACTATAAGTACCGACCTCGACCTTGAATGTTGACCTTAAGGACAGATGCTGACCTTGACCTCAGATGCCGACTTCAGGCTCAGAACGGAAACATTCAAAGAGAATCTCGCACCGTATATGGGCGGGATTGCCCAGTGAGATCTCAGCTGAAGATCACGCCATAATTAGAGAAATACTTAAGAACAAATTCCTACTTCAATATGGGCCACTCCACCGTATCTTATAAATACATCACTTAAGGAGGAGGTACATACAACTATCCCAATTTTACTATACCTATTGTGAGTCTATATACTTGACTTATGCATCGGAGGATCTCCGGCCACAACCGGTGCCCCCAATGTCTCATTGTTCTCCATTAGTTTAATGGTACACAGTTGCTTGTAGGAAGCGATATAAGATCAACCCAATTTCAGCAACAAAAGGGTTCATTTTGATATGAACTAGATACGGGTATGGCATGCCTGACATATACATGTACTGCGAACGATCAAGCCAAACAGTATTTAGGTAAAAGGGACCGCGTGCATTGTGATTAGTCGTACGCTCGATTAGGGGTGGCAATTGGTTGGCCCTTGGCGGGCCCTACTCTTAAACCCCAGCCCTATAATTGGGTTGAGTGCGGGTCACAAAGTTACTTGAATATGAAAAACGGTATTGGCATAAATAAAAATAAACTGTCCAATGGGGTGTCAATCTGTCCAGATTTCAACTTATAAGACATTCACACTCTCCAGTGGACCCCACATTATTAGTGACTCATTGGGGGATCTAGACGTTGTCATGAGCTGACTACCTAAGAAGGCTTTGATCTGAAGTATCGTCCATGGGGATCGCAGTTTAAAACTTTTGAGGTCCACATAGGCCGATCTTTATAAATCTGGGCTCTTGAGTGGTCTGATTGTGAGCCGTTTGATGATCTTGGCCGTTGAAGATTGAGACAAAGATGCTACACGCATCAACATCTAAATGCTCTCCAAAAACGTAAGGATTTAAATTTAACAACTCCCAAGAATTTTCTTTAACCATGTATTATGTAAGTTAATACACAAATAACAAGGGATTCAAGCACATCATAAATGTTATCGGGCTTTGATGGTCACGATTAATTCTATGGTTTTCGTCCACTTCCTAACCTTTGTTTTGTCATTACTGCATGTGATTTGCTCCCCTTCTTCTTCTTCTTTTTTTTTACTAATCGAAATGCGTGCTTGACAACTTCAAAGCTTTGCTACTTAGAAGTAGTTAATACCAGTTCTTCTAAGACACTGACACACGTGTGCAGGCTTCGAGATGTGTGGGTCACACCGGGGAGATTTTCAGGATATGAATCGGGTGAAGTCACTCTTCTGATGGGCCACAAGGAATAAAACAAATGGACACAGATGACTCAAGTTTTTCCTTTGTTTTCGATTTGTTTCATGTATAATGTGCCCAATCTGTTTTGTAGAACGGCCTGATTTTTGGACCAGCATATCTACATAGTGTGATCCACCCAATGGGTGGATTGGATGTTCACCATGACACGTGTGCAAGTTTGTAGATATACATGTGTGTGGGATTACAAAACCTCGGCTTCAAAAACCTATATTAATAATCAATGCAATTCTAGAGTCTAGGCTAGCTAACCGGCCAGGTACCTCACGTTTAGATCATGGGTTTGTAGCCCACCTCATAGAAAAGAAAGAGCTGACTTGAGCTACGGATTCTCAGAAGCTTGAGCTTTCAATTGAATTATCTTTAAGGTTTGAATACCGTGTGCACTCTCCACCATCTTTCAAATGGTGAAAACTCAAACGTCCATGTATGAGGAAATCAGACCGTCCAGATTCTGGACCCTACTGTCTATAACCACACCTGGAAGATCACCCATATTGGACCATCTTAAACATCTGATTCAGAATTTATGTTATTATTATTATTATTTCATTTTTTGGCCACCAGGGTATGGATCCTTTAGTCATAATTAATGGGCCTCACAGTTACGAGGATGTATGCCATTTGTACGGTGGATGAGTGACCATCATCTGAAAAATAGTGGTCAACAATCATTGGAGTCTCTTCCAGTACCGCACGTGTAAAACTAGCTATTGTCAAACCCTAAATTAAATTTTTAAACCTTTTTTATTATTTTATTTTTTTCAGTGTTTAGAGCAAGATGACTTTGTCCATGAATTAGCAGCCAAGAATTCTAAGCACCCCGTGCATCGTAGAGCATCAACAGCGTCTTGATGCATGATCCGGACCGTTGATATTATATGACCCACAATGGACGGATTATGTCCTGAAAATTACTGCGGTTAAATGATTCCACTTAGACCATCTATTAATTTTATTCTGTATTGTTGTTTAGTTTTCTTAATCACCGTTTATTTGTCGGCATCAACCTCAAGGGTTAGAATCATCTGATCTGAGTCATTTTAAAGGAATCCTCGATCAGTTGTACGTTCCTTCGTATCAACGGTTAGGATCCCAGAACTATGGTCCCTACATGAAAAAGCATTTGTACCCTATTACAATGCTTCATTAGTGGCTATATACAATCCAATAATCAAATAGATGGAATGAAACGTTTATAATGAGTACAAGAGAATTTAGACCAGTCCATTTATTTTCGGGCTTCATAACTGGGCCCAAAAACAAAGCCCTAGCATGGACCATACCAAAATAAATGAGTTGCCGTCAAATCTTGATTCTTAAGCATGGGCCATTTACCCATACCCTGATCGATGGGCCCATGCCTGATCATGTGGGCCAAATACGCTGGCCTTCGAGCTGTCTAGGCTAATTTAGTGTTGTGAGGTACAGCTGAGAACTTTCTTAAACAGGCCACATTTGCATCCCTGGACATCATTTTTGTTTGATTGACTGTGTTTAAAGAGAAATCAACATTCAGTAGACCTTTTAGCTGGTTAATCGTCAGATCTTCTCACGCATCTTAAGAAATATAGTAATCTCCTCGTTGTCTATTTTTCCCTAATTAATTTTCTTGGGGAAGATGTGTGTGAGATTCGAGCCATTCATCCGGTAGGCCCACTGCAAGTGTTTCGTGGACCAGAGGTTAATCACCATAACTTGTCATGCAGGGCTATCTTTCCTACGAACATGCCACTTTTGTTGGAAATCAGTATCATCCGCGGCATATGGCATTTTGGGTTGCTATATTTCTGCACTTATATGGCCTAAACGAACTTAGCAGGATTTGCACATTGCATTGCATCCGCAGTATATGATATTTGGTTTATTATGATCTGCATTGTGTACTCTGATATTATATGACTCATGGACTTGTCAGTATTTCTGCTTACTCTAATATTATATGATTCATAATCTTATCAGTATTTTCAATATTGTATGATTATAGAATTGTATTGAATACTTGACACTTACCTTGTGCACACACTTACACTACCCTTTAAGCTTTCTATAAGCTTATGCACGATAGATGCGTGTAGGTGGCATTAGGTTGTAGTAGCGTTGAGCTTGGAATGTGCAACGAACTCTTGGAGCTTTGATTTTGACATATGTATTTCCCTTTCAGTATTGTACTCAAATGTTTATATTAGTGGATATGTGATGATGATGTTGCCTTTGTGATTTGGGTAAACTTGTAGTTATGCTTATTACGAGTTAAATGTACATTGGATCCTTCTTGTAGAATCCCTGGATTGGAATCTGGCATATGGATGCTGGGAGCCGAGAATGGGGTATTACGGAGGATATCGGCATCGGATTCAGCGATCGGGAATTTTGTGAGCCCGAATTCCGAGTTTGTGGCGTGACACCTATTTCATGTACGAATTGAAGATAATAGAAACAATCTCTACCATGGCTTTAATCATCATGAACCATAGCTCTAAGCTCTAACTCTAATTGCCTCCATCTTTACGATTGTCATTGCTTCTTGTGCACACTCTATCTTCATCAAACCTTTGGTAAACCCAAAGAAATCGAACAAAATTAGAACATATCTCTAGGAATTACCTTTCTAAGCATGTCCGCTAAATTCACGCTCTTGTAGATGTTCTCAAGATTAACATTATTTTCCTCAAGCACCTATCGAATAAAACGATGGTGAACATCAATATTGTGAGGCCCGTATCCTAGCCCGTACCGTTCCTTAGGCTTCTGCAGTCCTCCCGGTCGAATTCCGGTGACCCACGATCTACTATCGTTGTTTTCGTGCGATCCTGAGTTGTGTCCCTTATATCAGAGTCGGCTTGACTCGAAACTTATACCCTAGCAACCGTGTTGTCGCCGCAGTTCTAACGCCGCATTTCATGCGTCAATGCGATGCTTAGATCATAAGTTGTGGCTTGCGCATTATAATGATTATAGACTGCACGTTGCGGGACTTACCTGTTGCAATGACCTAATTTTCTAAGCCATCATGGGGTCATGTGCTAGGTAATTATTTCCTCTCATTTTCCCAAAAGTTAACACTCTCCCTTACCAAACAATTAATGATGGCCTTACACCATTAATTCAAGCCATGATCTTTACCTCTCTCTCCTATCTCTTTTTCCCTCCCTCTTTCCTTTTCATTCTCATTTGCAAGAGTCATGGAGGTCCAACCCATCCCAAAAAAATCTAGCCCTCTCCCACCTTAGATCCCCACCAATCTAACCTCTTGATCGTCATCTTCACTGTTGAAAGAGCTTCATAGAAGAAGCATCGGAGTATATGGGAAGAAGAAGAAGAGTAAAGTGGATGCTTCTCTCTCTCTCTCTCTCTCTCTCTCTCTGGTTTGATGGCAGTGGGTGCTTCTCTCTCTCTCTCTCTCTCTCTCTCTCTCTGGTTTGATGGCCCACCATGGGTGTATATATGAGATCCATGCTATCTACCAATGGACAACCTTGCTGGACTGTCCAGGAGCAGCAGTTGCTGGCCGTTTTTTGACACACCCTATGGAAGGGAGAACGTCAATATCGGCTTGATCTTTAGCTGTGTGGACCCCACGTGGACCCCACAGTGATGTAAGGGCTTTATCTTCACCGTCCATATGGTGGGGCCACTCCATCCATGGGCCCAAGATAGGCCAGGCCCAGCGGCCAGCTGCTGTCCAGCAGCAGGCCTTGCTGGAGAGGAAAACACAAATATCTGCTTGCTTCAAACGAGTGGGCCACACCGATGTGGATCCCACCTTGATGTATGTGTATTCTATATCCTTAGTCGTCCATCTGCACGGCCCAGATCTAATGCCCGTGGGTTGCACCACAGCAGCAGTAGTAGAGGCGTGCTGGTACCGTGGACCTCCAGGCTTCCCTGCGTTGCTGCTGACCGTTGAGATGATAGGCAAGCACAAATATCAGCTTTGATCTAAAACCTGGTGGGCCACATTGACGTGGACCCCACCCTAATGGTGTATTGTATCTGCTCCGTCCGTCCATCGGAGCCAGCGGGCCATGAGGGGCCGTGAGCTGCTGGACCGCCTGCTGTCTAGCAGCAGACATTGAAGATGAAGGTAAAACACAAGCACCTGTTGTTTTTTTTAAAAAAACTGAAATGAATATTATAATATTATATATATATATATAATGCGCTCGAGCTGACGATAAGCTCCCGTGAGGTCGAGCTGTGTAGGCCCCACCGTGATGTGTTTCGACCATCAACACCGTGCATTTGATGGGTACCCAATAAATTATGGGATATCCCAAAAATTAGTCATATATGGAACTCAGGTGGGCCATACCATCTACAATTATGTGAAGACACCGTTAAAACATATAAAAGCACTTGGTGGGGCCCACCTGAGTTTTTCATGCGCCTGAAACTTGGTCTGAACCCTCATTCAAGTGGGACACACATAATGGATGGGCTGGATTTGCAAACCACATCTCGGTGGGCCCTCAAAAATGGTTATGAATGATTTAATGGTGCACGGCCCCTCCCCACTTCTGTATGTGGTGTGGCCCACACAAGTCATGGATTGACTTGATTTTTGAGACCTAGGCCCATGATGGAATGGTGCATCTGACTGATGGGGTAGATGTTCGAAACGCATCACGGTGGGGCCCACACAGCTCGACCTCATGGGGTGTTAAAATCAGCTCGAGCGAATTGTACCTTTTCCATATATATATATATATATATATATATATATATATATATATATATATATATATATATATATATATATATATAACATCTATTTATGTATGGCAGGTCCCACATGGGACCCCATCCGGATGAAAGTACATTTTCATCCAGGCCGTCCAAGCGATGGGGCCTACTCAGTATGATGTATGTGTTTATATCAGCATCGTCCATCCGTTTTTATGATAGCGGGGCCACCTCGATGAGTATCCATCTGGACCGTCCAGATCATGTGACCCCACCCTTAATGTGTAAAACCATCACCGTCCAGATAGGTCTGGACGGTGGGGTCTGGGCAGCCCTATGTTTTTTTTTAAAAAAATGTATTTATATAATATATAATATTATGTAATATATTATATTATATTTTATACAGATTTGATGGTGGGCCACTTTCACGTGGGACCCACCTTTAATAGGAAATCTACACCGTCCAGATGGATCTGGACGGTGAGTATGGGCAGCGTCCTGCCATTTTGCAGGTATATTATATATAATATTATATTATATAATATATTATATTAATGATATCATATGGGTGTGCCACTACGTGGACCGCACCATGATGTATGACTTTACCTGCACTGTCAAGTTGCTGGACGGTGCAGCAAGTATGTAATCTAGACCGTTCATCCAATGGATACGGTCCTGGATCCCCACCGTGATGAGTAAGTTGTATCCCTACCGTCCATCTATTATGTAGGCCACCGTGACGTATGAGTTTTGCCACGCCTGTCCAGCATGCTGGACAGGCGGGACCCACTGCGTGATGGATGTGCTACACCCAACCATCCATTCATTTGGCTAGTTCGTCTCTAGCTTGAGACCGGAAATGAGACAGATCCTGTATCAGATGGACCACACTGCAGAAAATATTGGCGTTGAACGTCTACCATTGAAACCTCATTTTGGGTTATAGAAGTTCTGGACCAATATGATATTTGTTTCTCCCCCTGTCCAGATCCTTATGACCATGGGATCGGTCCGGATGGGAAATAAATACTATGGTGGGCCCATTGGTAATTTGACTGTGGAAAATCATTATCACCACTGCTATTTGTGATATGGTCCAGATGATCTTTTGATTTGATTCATTATTTGGATAATGCTCTAAAATGATCTCTATAGATGGATGATTGATGCGGCCCAAGTAGTGCGGCCCACTTGTTGTATTTGAGAGGCCAAAAATGATGTATTCAGGGCCCATGGGTTGAGGCTCAGAGTGATGTGTACCGGCCCATTTGAATTGGCCCATTGATCCAGCCCATTTGATTCGGCCCATTTGATTCGGCTCATTTGATTAGCCCATTTGATCAGCCCATTTAATTTATATGAGGTCCAACGAGACGTATGTGAGGCCTTTGTGTGGGCCGACTGTGATGTATTCGAGGCCCAATGTGATGTATTCAAGGCCCATGCGATGCGGCCCATTTGATGTGTATACGGCCCTTATGTGAGGCCACGAGCTCATTATATGTTTTAGCTCTATATGTAGGCCACTCCTTGGGAGCAATGTTAGTTAAAAGTCCACATTGTAAACTTCCATTAGACCTTGTTAGGCCCATTCTTACCGATCCCGATTGTCGTGGCCGATTGTCGATTTTAATTGATGTGACCGATTTATCGATTCTAATTATCGATCGATTCCGATTGTCGTGATCGATTGTAGATTCCGATTGACGTGACCGATTTGTCGATTCTAATTATCGATCGATTCTGATTGTCGTGACCGATTGCCGATTCCAATTGATATGACTGATTTGCCGATTCTGATTATCGATTGATTCCGATTGTCGTGACCGATTGCCGATTTCGATTATCGAGGCTAATTATCGATCGATTCCGATTGTCGTGGTCGATTGCCCATTCTGATTGTCGTGGCCGATTGACCGATTAGCGATCGAGGCCGATTATCATGACCAATTGTCGATTCCGATTATCAAGGCCGATTATTGATCGATTTCAATTGTCGTGATCAATTACCGATTCTGATTGTCGTGGTCGATTGACCGATTAGCGGTCGAAGCCGATTATCGTGACCGATTGCTGATTTCGATTATCGAGGCCGATTATTAATTGATTCTGATTGTCCTGGCCGATTGCCGATTCTGATTATCGTGGCCGATTGACCAATTAGCGATCGAGGCCAATTATTATGACCGATTCACGATTCCGATTGTCGTGACCAATTGCCGATTCTGATTGTGGTGGTCGATTGACCGATTAGTAATCAAGGCTGATTATTGTGACCGATTGCCAATTCCGATTATTGAGGCTATCGATCGATTCCGATTGTCGTGGTCGATTGTTGATTTTGATTATCGTGGCCGATTGACCGATTAGCGATCAAGGCCGATTATCGTGACTGATTGCTAATTCTAATTATCGATTATCGATCGATTCCGATTACCGTAGCTGATTGTCAATTCTGATTGTCGTGGCCGATTGACCGATTAGCGATCGAGGCCGAGTATTGAGGCCGATTCCAATTTGTTGAGGTCGATTGTATAGGTCGATTTCGATTGTCGAGGCCGAGTATCGAGGTCGATTTCGATTTGTCGAGGCCGATTGTATAGGCCGATTTCGATTGTCGAGGCTGAGTATTGAGGCCGATTCCGATTGTCGAGGCTAAGTATTGAGGCCAATTTCGAGTGTCGATTTTGATTGTTGAGGCCGATTTCTATTGTCGAGACCGATTTTGATTGCCGAAACCGATTATCGAGACTTATGTGATGTATATGTAGCTCGTGTTTAAGGCCCAATGTGATGTATACGAAGCCTATGTGATGAGGCCCATTATGATGCATTTGAGGGTCGGGCGATGGAGTCGATTGTGATGTATGTTAGGCCCATGTGAAAGGCCCATCGTGATGTGTATTAAGCTCTTGAGTGAGGCCCATGGTGTTGTATATCAGGAGTATGTGACAGTATAGCATCATGATATATGCCCATATGCATCATCTGCATGTTTGTTATGAGATGTGGTTGACCATTGCATATGTCATTGGGCAGGTTGTTACGAGACTGAAATAGCGGTGAAGACCGCTTGAGTTGAAGTCAGAATATGCTAATATCTCTTAGAGGGGGGTGAATATGAATTTTTAAAGATTTATGAGTTATATTAAAAATCCTATCACTCTAATCCTATCATGTATGTAATTTTTAGGATTACTCAAATGTAACTCTACTAACTTCCAAGCGAGGTAGAGGATCCAATCACAAACTAATCAAGATATAGTAATATGCAACTTAGTTTATGTTGGATGTGACTGTGTATGTGTGTGAGATGTAATCAGATATATAAATATAAATGCATTGTCATGAATCACACATATAGAAATGCAATCACAAACACAATCATTTTATAGTGGTTCGACGATAAGTTTACTCTACTTCCGGCTATCGCACTCAACCCTTGAGTGTAACAAATTTCACTAAGGAGGTTTCCTAGGGTTCACCTCAAACCTAAGGTTTTAAATCAGGTTCACCTTCATCCTTTACACAGAGTTTCTACTCGGTTCACCTCTAACCCTGGAGTTTCACTGGTTTACTCCTAACCAGATGTGTATGCTCTCCATAGAGCAAGGGTTCACACAACGCACCCAGAGGTTTCTAATCGGTTCACCTCTAACCCTGGAGTTTCACTGGTTCACTCCTAACTAGATGTTTATGCTCTCCACAGAGCAAGGGTCTATATAACGCACCCACAGCGTACACTCCCGCCGAAGGCCTCCTACGAGGGCTTCAAAGGGTGAGAACCACTTAAGACCCAATCCTAGAAAGGAATGATCACAAGTGTCCTCTTGGACTCTAGATACTTACAAATAAGTTGATGAGTCCCGTTAAGCACAATGCCGAAGACCTCCTCCTCCTTGTTGATGAAGAGTCTTCTGCTCCCTTGATCCGCAACACAAAAGATATACCAAGACTAGGCTCAGGGTTGGGTCAAGGTTAAGATGGAATCCTACTCTCTAAAGGTTTACCTATAAGGAAGGTAGAGTAGTTCCAATCTTATGCATTCAAGGCATCCCAGCTCAATGATTTGTCATTAAGGTAGTAGCTGAAGGATCCTCGAATGTGGAAATTCATTCTCCAATCCACTCTATTGAATATCAATGGTGAGGGTGGATTGGAGAATGAACTCCCTCGAGAGAAAGGGCTTAGGGTATAAGATGTAAGTTGAAACACACAAAAGCTCTCTCTATTCTCTTTTACAGCAACAAAAGACAAATCCTCCATATATAGGCAAGAAGCTCCAACGGATATAAAACGGTCACATTTATGACAGAGTTCGATATCATCTAGCAGGTTCGATATCATCGAGCTATACTCTCGATAGCATCGATAGTCTGCTCGATGACTCCGTCTCGATGTCATACGCTTTTGAAACTTCTTGCTAATTGGTCGATGAATCGAAACAGTTGTCGATGTCATCAGATTTCGAACTTCGATTTCATCGATGCACTACCAGAAAAAAGGGCAAAGGCTATGGATAAAATCCGTAGTCATAGACCTATGGCTACGGTTTTAATCCGTAGCACGACCGTAGTCGTAGGTTCCATAACAATAGGTCTGGAACCTATGGCTACGGATCTAATCCGTAGCTAGCTATAGGTTCCAACAGCTACGGATATAATCCGTAGCAATAACTACCAAAAATGGGCAAAGGCTACGGATAAAATCCATAGCCATAGACATATGGCTACGCTTTTAGTCCGCAGCACGACCGTAGTCGCAGGTGCCGTAACAATAAGTCTGGAACCTATGGCTACGGATTAAATCCGTAGCAATTATATCTGTAGCGAAAACTTCAAACAGCTACGGATATTATTTGTAGCTAAAAGTCCGTAGCAATATGCCAAATTTAATAAAGGCTACACTTGTCAGATTATTGGTTACGGTCAATATCCGTAGCTATTTTGTACATTAAAAAATTACATATAATCATTTGTTCATTCAATTACCACCTGTACAATCATCCATTCATTCAATTACAATCCTTCATTCAATCAATTACAATTACAATCCTTCATTCAATCAATTACAATTAAATTACAATTACAATTACAATCAATTACAATCCAATTCATTCAATCAATTACAATTACAATTACAATAATGCTGAAAATACAAATCTTTGGCTCCATTAGAGAAATGTGCTCGACTTCACCATGAAATTTCAACAGCTTCGTATATTCCATCATCCTACAAACAGTCATGTCATTCATAAATTAGAATGCCCATTGGGGAAAAGAAAGACAAAGTGAAAGAAGTGCATCATGTATAACCATTTTTTTTTCTTAATGAATTAAAAAAAAAATTCAAAGAGGAATGAAATTAACACAAAAGAAATGGTCTCACCATATGATTATAGGTTTTGGTTTAGGTTTAGGTTATAGGTTTAGGTTAAGGTTTAGGTTAAGGTTAGGCTATAGGTTATAATTAAGTTTAGGTTATAGTTATAGGTTAAGGTTTAGGTTATAGGATTTGGTTTAGGTTAAGGTTCTAGGTTTAGGTTTAGGTTTAGGTTTAGGTTTAGGTTATAGGTTATAGGTTTCGGGACTTGATTATAAATTAAGGTTTAGGTTTAGGAAATCGGGTTCGAGTTCGGGATCGGATTTAGGTTTTGGTTTTCAAGTTGAGATTAGGATTAGGTGTAGGTTTGGGTTTAAGGATTTGAGAATACATTTAGGTTTTAAGTTTAGGTTTAGGTTAAAGGTTTAGGGAAAGGTTATAGGTTTAGGTAATAGGTTATAGCTTTAGGAATTGAGAATGGGTTATGGTTTAGGTTTAGGAAATCGGGTTCAAGTTTCGGATTGGGTTTAAGTTTGGGTTTTCAAGTTTAGGTTTAGGTTATAGGTTTTGGGATTTGAGAATGGGTTCGGGTTTAGGTTATAGGTTTTGGTTTTGGTTTTGCTTATAGGTTTTGGTTTTGGTTTTAAGGTTTAGGTTATAGGTTTTGGGATTTGAGAATGGGTTCGGGTTTAGGTTATAGGTTATGGTTTTGGTTTAGGTTATAGGTTTTAGGATTTGAGAATGGGCTATGGTTTAGGTTTAGGAAATCGGGTTCATGTTTGGGATTGGGTTTAAGTTTTGGTTTTCAAGTTTAGGTTAGGGAGTTGAGATTAGGATTAGATGTAGGTTCATCTTTAGGGAATTAAGCTTACGTTATAGGTTTAGGGAAATGTTAGGTTTAGGTTATAGGTTTTAGGATTTGGGAATAGTTTTACCTTATAAGTATAGGTTTAGGTTAGGTTATAGGTTAAGGTTTAGAGATTTAAGTTTAGGTTATAGGTTTTGGTTTACGTTATATGTTTTTGGATTTGAGAATGGGTTCGGGTTTAGGTTATAGGTTTTGGTTTTGTTTTAGGTTATAGGTTTTGGGATTTGAGAATGGGTTCGGGTTTAGGTTATAGTTTTTAGTTTTGGTTTAAGTTATAAGTTTTGGTTTTGGTTTAGGTTAAGGTTTAGGTTTAGGTTATAGGTTTTGGATTTGAGAATGGGTTCGGGTTTAGGTTATAGGTTTTGGTTTTGGTTTAGGTTATAGGTTTTGGTTTTGGTTTAGGATAAGGTTTAGGTTTAGGTTATAGGTTTTGGATTTGAGAATGGGTTCGGGTTTAGGTTATAGGTTAAGGTTTTGGTTTAGGTTATAGGTTTTGGGATTTGAGAATGGGTTCGGGTTTAGGTTATAGGTTATGGTTTTACTTTTGGTTATAGGTTTTGGTTGTGGTTTTGGTTTAGGTTATAGGTTATAGGTTTTGGTTTTTGTTTTGGTTTTGGTTATAGGTTATAGGTTTTGGTTTAGGTTATAAGTTTTGGGATTTGAGAATGGGTGCGGGTTTAGGTTATAGGTTTTGGTTTTGGTTTAGGTTATAGGTTTTGGTTTTGATTTTGATTTAGGTTATAGGTTTTGGTTTTATTTTAGGATAAGGTTTAGGATAAGGTTATAGGTCTTTGGATTTGAGAATGGGTTCGGGTTTAGGTTATAGGTTTGGGTTTTGGTTTAGGTTATAGGTTTTAGGATTTGAGAATGGGTTCGGTTTAGGTTATAAGTTATGGTTTTAGTTTAGGTTATAGGTTTTGGTTTTAGTTTTGGTTTAGGTTATAGGTTATAGGTTTTAGTTAGGTTTAGGTTGAGGTTTAGGTTTAGGTCATAGGTTTTGGGATTTGAGAATGGGTTCGGGTTTCGGTTTTAGGTTTTAGTTTTGGTTTTGGTTATAGGTATTGGGATTTGAGAATGGGTTCGGGTTTAGGTTATAGGTTATGGTTTTGGTTTAGGTTATAGGTTATAGATTTTGGTTTTGGTTTAGGTTATAGGTTATAGATTTTGGTTTAGGTTTAGGTTTAGTTTATAGGTTTTAGGGATTTGAGAATGGGTTCGGGTTTAGGTTATAGGTTTTGGTTTTAGTTTATGCTATATGTTATAGGTTTTGGTTTAGGTTATAAGTTATAGGTTTTGTTTAAGGTTTAGGTTAAGGTTTAGGTTTAGGTTATAGGTTTTGGGATTTGAGAATGAGTTCGAGCTTAGGTTATAGGTTATGGTTATGGGTTTGGTTTAGGTTTAGGTTATAGGTTTCTGGATTTAATAATGAGTTATGGTTTAGGTTTAGGAAATCGGGTTCATGTTTGGGATTGGGTTCAAGTATTGGTTTTCAAGTTTAGGTTTAGGTTTAGGTTAGGAGTTGAGATTAGGATTAGGTGTAGGTTTAGCTTTAGGAATTGAGTTTAGGTTATAGGTTTAGGGAAAGGTTAGGTTTAGGTTATAGGTTTTGGGATTTGAGAATAGTTTTAGGGATTATAACTATTAATTTAGGTTTTAGGTTATAGTATTAGTTAAGGTTTAGGTTTGAGTTTAGGTTATTTAGGTTATAGGTTTTGGTTTAGGTTATAGGTTTTAGGATTTGAGAATGGGTTCGAGTTTAGGTTATCGGTTTTGGTTTTGGTTTAGGTTATAGGTTTTGGGTTTGAGAATGGGTTTGGGTTTAGGTTATAGGTTTTGGTTTTGGTTTAGGTTTAGGTTATAGATTTTGGGATTTGAGAATGGGTTCGGGTTTAGGTTATAGGTTTGGTTATGGTTTTGGTTATAGGTTTTGGTTTTGGTTTAGGATAAGGTTTTGGTTTAGCTTATAGGTTTTGGATTTGAGAATGGGTTCGGGTTTAGGTTATAGGCTTTGGTTTTGGTTTTAGTTTAGGTTATAAGTTTTGGGATTTGATAATGGGTTCGGGTTTAGATTATAGGTTATGGTTTTGGTTTTGGTTTTGGTTTAGGTTATATGTTTTTGGATTTGAGAATGGGTTATGATTTAGGTTTAGGAAATAGGGTTCATGTTCGGGATTGGGTTTAAATTTTAATTTTCAAGTTTAGGTTAGGTTTAGGTTAGGGAGTTGAGATTAGGATTAGGTGTAGGTTTAGATTTAGGGAATTGAGTTTAGGTTATAGGTTTAGGAAAGGTTAGGTTTAGGTCATAGGTTTTGGGATTTGGGATTTGGGAATAGTTTTAGGTTATAAGTATAGGTTTAGGTTAGGCTATAGGTTAAGGTTTAGCGATTTGAGTTTAGGTTATAGGTTTTGGGATTTAAGAATGGGTTCGGGTTTAGGTTATAAGTTTTGGTTTTGGTTTAGGTTATAGGTTTTGGGATTTGAGAATGGGTTCGGATTTATGTTATAGGTTTTGGTTTTGGTTTAGGTTTAGGTTATAGTTTTGGGATTTGAGAATAGGTTTGGGTTTAGGTTATATGTTTTGGTTTTCGTTTAGGTTATAGGTTTTGGTTTTGGTTTAGGATGAGGTTTTGGTTTAGCTTATAGGTTTTTGGATTTGAGAATGAGTTTGGGTTTAGGTTATAAGTTTTGGTTTTGGTTTAGGTTATAGGTTTTGGTTTAGGTTAAGGTTTAGGCTTAGGTTATAGGTTTTGGTATGTGAGAATGGGTTCCGGTTTACGTTATAGGTTATGGTTTAGGTTTAGGTTATAGGTTTTGGATTTGAGAATGGGTAATGGTTTAGGTTTAGGAAATCGGGTTCATGTTCGGGATTGGGTTTAAGTTTAAGTTTTCAAGTTTAGGTTTAGGTTTAGGTTTAGGAAACTGAGTTTAGGTTATAGGTTTAGGGAAATGTTAGGTTTAGGTTGTAGGTTTTGGGATTTGAGAATACTTTTAGGTTATAAGTATAAGTTTAGGTTAGGTTATAGGTTAAGGTTTAGGGATTTGAGTTTAGGTTATAGATTTAGGTTTAGGTTATAGGTTTTGGGATTTAAGAATGGGTTCGAGTTTAGGTTATAGGTTTTAGTTTTAATTAGGATAAGGTTTTGGTTTAGGTTATAGGTTTTGGATTTGAGAATGGGTTTGGGTTTAGGTTATAAGTTTTAGTTTTGGTTTTGGTTGTAGGTTTTGGTTTAGGTTAAGGTTTAGGTTTAGGTTATAGGTTTTGGGATTTGAGAATGGGTTCGGGTTTAGGTTATAGGTTTTGGTTTTGGTTTATGTTTAGGTTATAGGTTTTGGGATTTAAGAATGGGTTCGGGTTTAGGTTATACGTTTTGGTTTTGGTTTTGGTTATTGGTTTTGTTTTTGGTTTATGATACGGTTTTGGTTTAAGTTATAGGTTTTGGATTTGTGAATGGGTTCGGGTTTAAGTTATAGGTTTTGGTTTTAGTTTAGGATATAGGTTTTGGTTTAGGTTATAGGTTTTGGGATTTGAGAATGTGTTCGCGTTTAGGTTATAGGTTATGGTTATGGTTTTGGTTTAGGTTTAGGTTTTAGGTTTTTGGATTTGAGAATGGGTTATGGTTTAGGTTTAGAAAATCGGGTTCAAGTTCGGGATTGGGATTAAGTTTTGGTTTTCAAGTTTAGGTTTAGGTTTAGGTTAGGGAGTTGAGATTAGGATTAGGTGTAGGTTTAGCTTTAGGGAATTGAGTTTAGGTTATAGGTTTAGGGAAATGTTAGGTTTAGGTTATAGGTTTTGGGATTTGGGAATAGTTTTTGGTTATAAGTATAGGTTTAGGTTAGGTTATAGTTTAAGGTTTAGGGATTTGAGTTTAGGTTAGGTTATAGGTTATGGTTTTGGTTTTAGTTTTGGTTTAGGTTATGGTTTTGGTTTAGGTTATATGTTATAGGCTTTGGTTTTGGTTTAGGTTATATGTTATAGGTTTTGGTTTTGGTTTTGGTTTTGGTTTTGGTCTAGGTTATAGGTTTTGGTTTTGGTTTAGGTTTAGGTTTAGGTTATAGGTTTTGGGATTTGAGAATGGGTTCGGGTTTAGGTTATAGGTTTTGGTATTGGTTTAGGTTATAGGTTTTGGAATTTGAGAATGAGTTCGGGTTTAGGTTATAGGTTACGGTTTTGGTTTAGGTTATAGGTTATAGTTTTTGGTTTTAGTTTTGGTTTTGGTTTAGGTTATAGGTTATAGGTTTTGGTTTTGGTTTAGGTTAAGGTTTATGTTTAGGTTATAGGTTTTGAGATTTGAGAATGGGTTTGGGTTTAGGTTATAGGTTTTGGGATTTGAGAATGTGCGGGTTTATGTTATAGGTTTTGGTTTAGGTTATAGGTTATAGGTTATCGGTTTTGGGATTTGAGAATGGGTTCGGGTTTAAGTTATAGGTTTTGGTTTTGGTTTAGGTTATAGGTTTTGATTTAGGTTATAGGTTATAGGTTTAGGTTTAGGTTATATATTTTTGGATTTGAGAATGGGATCGGGTTTAGGTTATAGGTTTTGGATTTGAGAATTGGTTCGGGTTTAGGTTATATGTTATAGGTTTAGGTTAAGGTTTTGGTTTAGATTATAGGTTATAGGTTTAGGTTAAGGTTTAGGTTTAGGTTTAGGTTATAGGTAATAGGTTTAGGTTTAGAATTAGGTATAGGTTCGAGTTAAGGTTAAGGTTTAGGTTATAGGATATAGGTTTTGGGGATTGAGAATGGGTTCATGTTTAGGTTATAGGTTATGGTTTTGGGTTTAGTTTAGGTTTAGGTTATAGGTTTTTGGATTTAAGAATCTGTTATGGTTTAGGTTTAGGAAATCGGGTTCATGTTCGAGATTGGGTTTAAGTTTTGGGTTTCAAGTTTAGGTTTAGGTTTAGGTTAGGGAGTTGAGATTAGGATTTGGTGTAGGTTTAGCTTTAGGAATTGAGTTTAGGTTATACGTTTAGGGAAAGGTTAGGTTTAGGTTATAGGTTTTGGGATTTGGGAATAGTTTTAGGTTATAAGTATTGGTTTAGGTTAGGTTATTGGTTAAGGTTTAGGGATTTGAGTTTAGGTTATAGGTTTTGGTTTAGGTTATAGGTTTTGGGATTTGAGAATGGGTTCGGGTTGTGGTTTAGGTTATAGGTTTTGGGTTTTGAGAATGGGTTCGGGTTTAGGTTATAGGTTTTGGTTTTGGTTTAGGTTTAGGTTATAGGTTTTGGAATTTGAGAATGGGTTCGGGTTCGGGTTATAGGTTTGTTTTTGGTTATAGATTTTTGTTTTGGTTTAGGATAAGGTTTTGGTTTAGGTTATAGGTTTTGGATTTGAGAATGAGTTCGGGTTTAGGTTATAGGTTTTGGTTTTGGTTTTGGTTTTGGTTTACGTTATAGGTTTTCAGATTAGAGAATGGGTTCGGGTTTAGGTTATAGGTTATGGGTTTTGGTTTAGGTTATATGTTTTGGGATTAGAGAATGGGTTTGGGTTTAGGTTTTAGGTTTTGGTTTTGGTTTAGGTTTAGGTTATATGTTTTGGGATTAGAAATGGGTTCGGCTTTAGGTTATAGGTTTTGGTTTTAGTTTAGGTTATATGTTTTGGTTTTGGTTTAGGATAAGGTTTTGGTTTAGCTTATAGGTTTTGGATTTGAGAATGGGTTTGAGTTTAGGTTATAAGTTTTGGTTTGGGTTTAGGTTATCGGTTTTGGTTTAGGTTAAGGTTTAGGTTTAGGTTTAGGTTTAGGTTATAGGTTTTGGGATGTGAGAATGGGTTCCTTGTTTACGTTATAGGTTATGGTTTTGGTTTTGGTTTAGGTTTAGGTTATAAGTTTTTGGATTTAAGAATGGGCTATGATTTAGGTTTAGGAAATCGGGTTCATGTTCGGGATTGGGTTTAAGTTTTGGTTTTCAAGTTTAGGTTTAGGTTTAGGTTAGGGAGTTAAGATTAGGATTAGGTGTAGGTTTAAATTTAGGGAATTGAGTTTAGGTTATAGGTTTAGGGAAAGGTTAGGTTTAGGTTATAGGTTTTGAGATTTGGGAATAGTTTTAGGTTATAAGTATAGGTTTAGGTTAGGTTATAGGTTAAGGTTTAGGATTTGAGTTTAGGTTATAGGTTTTGGTTTAGGTTATAGGTTTTGGGATTTGAGAATGAGATCGGGTTTAGGTTATAGGTTTTGGTTTTGGTTTAGGATAAGGTTTTTGTTTAGGTTATAGGTTTTTGGATTTGAGAATGGGTTCGGGTTTATGTTATAAGTTTTAGTTTTGGTTTTGGTTATAGGTTTTGATTTAGGTTAACGTTTAGGTTTAGGTCATAGTTTTTGGGATTTGAGAATGGTTTCGGTTTAGGTTATAGGTTTTAGTTTTGGTTTATGTTTAGGTTATAGGTTTTGGGATTTGAGATTGGGTTTGGGTTTAAGTTATAGGTTTTGGTTTTGGTTTTGGTTATAGGATTTGGTTTTGGTTTAGGATCGGTTTTGGTTTAGGTTATAGGTTTTTGGATTTGAGAATGGGTTCGGGTTTAGGTTATAGGTTATGGTTTTGGTTTTGGTTTAGGTTTAGGTTATAGGTTTTTGGATTTGAGAATGGGTTATGGTTTAGGTTTAGGAAATCGGGTTCATGTTCGGCATTGGGTTTAAGTTTTGGTTTTCAAGTTTAGGTTTAGGTTTAGGTTAGGGAGTTGAGATTAGGATTAGGTGTAGGTTTAGATTTAGAAATTTAGTTTAGGTTATAGGTTTAAGGAAAGGTTAGGTTTAGGTTATAGGTTTTAGGATTTGGGAATAGTTTTATGTTATAAGTATAGGTTTAGGTTAGGTTATAGGTTAAGGTTTAGGGATTTGAGTTTAGGTTATAGGTTGTGGGATTTAAGAATGGGTTCGGGTTTAGGTTATAGGTTTTGGTTTTGGTTTTGGTTATAAGTTTTGGGTTTGAGAATGGGTTCGGGTTTAGGTTATAGGTTTTGGTTTTGGTTTAGGTTTAGGTTATAGGTTTTGGGATTTGAGAATGGGTTCGGGTTCGAGTTATAGGTTTGGTTTTGGTTTTGGTTATAGGTTTTGGTTTTGGTTTAGGATAAGGTTTTGGTTTAGGTTATAGGTTTTTGGATTTGAGAATGGGTTCGGGTTTAGGTTATAGGTTTTGGTTTTGGTTTTGGTTTAGGTTATAGGTTTTGGTTTAGGTTATAGGTTTTGGGATTTGAGAATGGTTTCGGGTTTAGGTTATAGGTTATGGTTTTGGTTTTGGTTTAGGTTTAGGTTATAGGTTTTTGGATTTGAGAATGGGTTATGGTTTAGGTTTAGAAAATCGGGTTCATGTTCGGGATTGTGTTTAAATTTTGGTTTAGGTTTAGGTTAGGGAGTTGAGATTAGGATTAGGTGTAGGTTTAGATTTAGGGAATTGAGTTTAGGTTATAGGTTTAGGAAAGGTTAGGTTTAGGACATAGGTTTTGGGATTTGGATTTTGGGAATAGTTTTAGGTTATAAGTATAGGTTTAGGTTAGGTTATAGGTTAAGGTTTAGGGATTTGAGTTTAGGTTATAGGCTTTGGGATTTGAGAATGGGTTCGGGTTTAGGTTATAGGTTTTGGTTTTGGTTTAGGTTATAGTTTTTGGAATTTGACAATGGGTTCGGGTTTAGGTTATAGGTTTTGGTTTTCGTTTAGGTTTAGGTTATATGTTTTGGGATTTGAGAATGGGTTCGGGTTTAGGTTATAGGTTTTGGTTTTGGTTTAGGTTATAGGTTTTGGTTTTGGTTTAGGATAAGGTTTTGGTTTAGCTTATAGGTTTTGGATTTGAGAATGGGTTTGGGTTTAGGTTATAAGTTTTGATTTTGGTTTAGGTTATAGGTTTTGGGATGTGAGAATGGATTTCGGTTTACGTTATAGGTTATGGTTTTGGTTTTGGTTTAGGTTTAGGTTATAGGTTTTTAGATTTGAGAATGGGTTATGGTTTAGGTTTAGGAAATCGGGTTCATGTTCGGGATTGGGTTTAGTTTTAGCTTTCAAGTTTAGGTTTGGGTTTACGTTAGGGAGTTAAGATTAGGATTAGGTGTAGGTTTAGATTTAGGGAATTGAGTTTAGGTTATAGGTTTAGGGAAAGGTTAGGTTTTGGTTATAGGTTTTGGGATTTGGGAATAGTTTTAGGTTATAAGTATAGGTTTATGTTAGGTTATAGGTTAAGGTTTAGGGATTTGAGTTTAGGTTATAGGTTATAGGTTTTGGGATTTAAGAATGGGTTCGGGTTTAGGTTATAGGTTTTGGTTTTGGTTTAGGTTATAGGTTTTACATTTTGAGAATAGGTTCGGGTTTAGGTTATTGATTTGGTTTTGGTTTAGGTTATAGGTTTTGCGTTTTGAGAATGGGTTCGGGTTTAGGTTATAGGTTTTGGTTTTGGTTTAGGATAAGGTTTTGGTTTAGTTTATAGGTTTTGGATTTGAGAATGGGTTCGGGTTTAAGTTATAAGTTTTAGTTTTCGTTTTGGTCATAGGTTTTGGTTTAGGTTAAGGTTTAGGTTTAGGTTATAGTTTTCGGGATTTAAGAATGGTTTCTGGTTTAGGTTATAGGTTTTGGTTTTGGTTTATGTTTAGGTTATACGTTTTGGGATTTGAGAATGGGTTCGGGTTTAGGTTATAGGTTTTGGTTATAAGTTTTGGTTTTGGTTTAGGATAAGGTTTTGGTTTAGGTTATAGGTTTTGGATTTGAGAATGGGTTCGGGTTTAGGTTATAGGTTACTGGTTTTGGTTTTGGTTCGGGTTTAGGTTATAGGTTTTTGGATTTGAGAATGGGTTATGGTTTAGGTTTAGGAAATCGGGTTCATGTTCGGGATTGGGTTTAAGTTTTGGTTTTCAAGTTTAGGTTAGGGAGTTGAGATTAGGATTAGGTGTAGGTTTAGATTTAGGGAATTGAGTTTAGGTTATAGGTTTAGGAAAGGTTAGGTTTTGGTTATAGGTTTTCGGATTTGGGAATAGTTTTAGGTTATAAGTATAGGTTTATGTTAGGTTATAGGTTAAGGTTTAGGGATTTGAGTTTAGGTTATAGGTTATAGGTTTTGGGATTTAAGAATGGGTTCGGGTTTAGGTTATAGGTTTTGGTTTTGGTTTAGGTTATAGGTTTTACATTTTGAGAATAGGTTCGGGTTTAGGTTATTGGATTTGGTTTTGGTTTAGGTTATAGGTTTTGCGTTTTGAGAATGGGTTCGGGTTTAGGTTATAGGTTTTGGTTTTGGTTTAGGATAAGGTTTTGGTTTAGTTTATAGGTTTTGGATTTGAGAATGGGTTCGGGTTTAAGTTATAAGTTTTAGTTTTCGTTTTGGTCATAGGTTTTGGTTTAGGTTAAGGTTTAGGTTTAGGTTATAGTTTTCGGATTTAAGAATGGTTTCTGGTTTAGGTTATAGGTTTTGGTTTTGGTTTATGTTTAGGTTATACGTTTTGGGATTTGAGAATGGGTTCGGGTTTAGGTTATAGGTTTTGGTTATAAGTTTTGGTTTTGGTTTAGGATAAGGTTTTGGTTTAGGTTATAGGTTTTGGATTTGAGAATGGGTTCGGGTTTAGGTTATAGGTTACGGTTTTGGTTTTGGTTCGGGTTTAGGTTATAGGTTTTGGATTTGAGAATGGGTTATGGTTTAGGTTTAGGAAATCGGGTTCATGTTCGGGATTGGGTTTAAGTTTTGGTTTTCAAGTTTAGGTTAGGGAGTTGAGATTAGGATTAGGTGTAGGTTTAGATTTAGGGAATTGAGTTTAGGTTATAGTTTTAGTGAAAGGTTAGGTTTAGGTTATAGGTTTTCGGATTTGGGAATAGTTTTAGGTTATAAGTATAGGTTTAGGTTAGGTTATAGGTTAAGGTTTAGGGATTTAAGTTTAGGTTATAGGTTTTGGGTTAGGTTATAGGTTTTGGGATTTGAGAATGGGTTCGGGTTTAGGTTATAGGTTTTGGTTTTAGTTTAGGATAAGTTTTTGGTTTAGGTTATAGGTTTTTGGATTTGAGAACTTGGTTCGGGTTTGGGTTATAAGTTTTAGTTTTGGTTTTGGTTATTGGTTTTGGTTTAGGTTAAGGTTTAAGTTTAGGTTATAGGTTTTGGGATTTGAGAATGGTTTCGAGTTTAGATTATAGGTTTTGGGATTTGAGAATGGGTTCGGGTTTAGGTTATAGGTTTTGGTTTTGGTTTGGGTTATCGGTTTTGGTTTAGGTTTTGGTTTAGGATAAGGTTTGGGTTTAGGTTATAGGTTTTGGATTTGGGAATGGGTTCGAGTTTAGGTTATAGGTTTTGGTTTTGGTGTAGGTTATAGGTTTTGGTTTAGGTTATAGGTTTTGGGATTTGAGAATGGGTTCGGGTTTAGGTTATAGGTTTTGTTTTAGTTTTGGTTTTGGTTTTGGTTATAGGTTTTTGGATTTGAGAATGGGTTATGGTTTAGGTTTAGGAAATCGGGTTCATGTTCGTGATTCGGTTTATGTTTTGTTTTTCAAGTTTAGGTTTAGGTTTAGATTAGGGAGTTGAGATTAGGATTAGGTGTAGGTTTAACTTTTGGGAATTGAGTTTAGGTTATAGGTTTAGGAAAGGTTAGGTTTAGGTTATAGGTTTTGGGATTTGGGAATAGTTTTAGATTATAAGTATAGGTGCGAGGTTAGGTTATAGTTTAAGGTTTAGGTATTTGAGTTTTGGTTTTAGGTTTTGGTTTAGGTTATAGGTTTTGGGATTTGAGAATGGGTTCGGGTTTAGGTTATAGGTTTTGGTTTTGGTTTAGGATAAGGTTTTGGTTTAGGTTATAGGTTTTTGGATTTGAGAACTAGTTCGGGTTTAGTTTATAAGTTTTAGTTTTGGTTTTGGTTATAGGTTTTGGTTATAGGTTTTGGTTTAGGTTAAGGTTTAAGTTTAGGTTATAGGTTTTGGGATTTGAAAATGGGTTCGGGTTTAGGTTATAGGTTTTTGGATTTGAGAATGGGTTTGGGTTTAGGTTATAGGTTTTGGTTTTGGTTTTGGTTTTGGTTTAGGATAAGGTTTTGGTTTAGGTTATAGGTTTTGGATTTGGGAATGGGTTCGGGTTTAGGTTATAGGTTTTGGTTTTGGTTTAGGTTATCGGTTTGGTTTAGGTTGTAGGTTTTGGGATTTGAGAATGGGTTCGGGTTTGGATTATAGGTTATGGTTTTATTTTTGGTTTCGGTTTAGGTTATAGGTTTTTGGATTTGAGAATGGTTTATAGTTTAGGTTTAGAAATCGGGTTCATGTTCGGGATTGGGTTTAATTTTTGGTTTTCAAGTTTAGGTTTAGGTTTAGGTTAGGGAGTTGAGATTAGGATTAGGTGTAGGTTTAGCTTTAGGGAATTGAGTTTAGGTTATAGGTTTAGGAAATGTTAGGTTTAGGTTATAGGTTTTAGGATTTGGGAATAGTTTTAGGTTATAAGTATATGTTTAGGTTAGGTTATTGGTTAAGGTTTAGGGATTTGAGTTTAGGTTAGGTTATAAGTTATGGTTTTGGTTTTAGTTTTAGTTTAGGTTATGGTTTTCGTTTAGGTTATATGTTATAGGCTATGGTTTTGGTTTTTGGTTATAGGTTATAGGTTTTGGTTTTGGTTTTATTTTTGGTTTAGGTTATAAGTTGTAGGTTTTGGTTTTGGTTTAGGTTAAGGTTTAGGTTTAAGTTATAGGTTTTGGGATTTGAGAATGGGTTCGGGGTTAGGTTATAGGTTTGGGTTCTGGTTTAGGTTATAGGTTTTAGAATTTGAGAATGAGTTCGGGTTTAGGTTATGGGTTATGGTTTTAGTTTAGGTTATAGGTTATAAGTTTTGGTTTTGGTTTTGGTTATAGGTTATAGGTTTTGGTTTTGGTTTAGGTTAAGGTTGAAGTTTAGGTTATAATTTTTGGGATTTAAGATTGGGTTCGAGTTTATGTTATAAGTTTTGGGATTTGAGAATGGGCGGGTTTAGGTTATAGGTTTTGGTTTAGGTTATAGGTTATAGGTTATAGGTTTTGGGATTTGAGAATGGGTTCGGGTTTAAGTTATAAGTTTTGGTTTTGGTTTTGGTTATAGGTTTTGATTTATGTTATAGGTTATAGGTTTAGGTTTAGGTTATATGTTTTTGGATTTGAGAATGGGTTCGGGTTTATGTTATAGGTTTTGGATTTGAGAATAGGTTCGGGTTTAGGTTATAGGTTATAGGTTTAGGTTAAGGTTTAGGTTTAGGTTATAGGTTATAGGTTTAGGTTTATGTTTAGGTTATTGGTAATAGGTTTAGGTTAAGGTTTAGGTTAAGGTTTTGATTATAGGTTATAGGTTTTGGTTTATGTTAAGGTTTAGGTTATAGGTTATAGGTTTTGGGATTTGAGAATGGGTTCGTGTTTAGGTTATAGGTTAGGGTTTTGGGTTTGGTTTAGGTTTAGGTTATAGGTTTTGGATTTAAGAATGGGTTATGGTTTAGGTTTAGGAAATCGGGTTCATGTTCGGGATTGGGTTTAAGTTTTGGTTTTCAAGTTTAAGTTTAGGTTTAGGTCGGGAGTTGAGATTAGGATTAGGTGTAGGTTTAGCTTTAGGAATTGAGTTTAGGTTATACGTTTAGGGAAGGTTAGGTTTAGGTTATAGGTTTTGGGATTTGGGAATAGTTTTAGGTTATAAGTAATGGTTTAGGTTAGGTTATAGGTTAAGGTTTAGGGATTTGAGTTTAGGTTATAGGGTTTGGTTTAGGTTATAGGTTTTGGGATTTGAGAATGGGTTCGAGTTTAGGTTATAGGTTTGGTTTTGGTTTTGGTTATAGGTTTTGGTTTTGGTTTAGGATAAGGTTTTGGTTTAGGTTATAGGTTTTGGATTTGATAATGGGTTTGGGTTTAGGTTATAGGTTTTGGTTTTGGTTTTGGTTTAGGTTATAGGTTTTGGGATTTGAGAATGGGTTCGGGTTTAGGTTATAGGTTATGGTTTTGGTTTTGGTTTAGGTTTAGGTTATAGGTTTTTGGATTTGACAATGAGTTATGGTTTAGGTTTAGGAAATCGGGTTCTTGTTCGGATTGGGTTTAAGCTTTGGTTTTCAAGTTTAAGTTTAGGTTTAGGTTAGAGAGTTGAGATTAGGATTAGGTGTAGGTTTAGATTTAGGGAATTGAGTTTAGGTTATAGGTTTAGGGAAAAGGTTAGGTTTAGGTCATAGGTTTTGGGATTTGGGAATAGTTTTAGGTTATAAGTATTGGTTTAGGTTAGGTTATAGGTTAAGGTTTAGGGATTTGAGTTTAGGTTATAGGTTTTGGAATTTGAGAATGGGTTCGGGTTTAGGTTATAGGTTATGGTTTTGGTTTTGGTTTAGGTTTAAGTTATAGGTTTTGGATTTGACAATGGGTTATGGTTTAGGTTTAGGAAATCGGGTTCATGTTCTGGGATTGGGTTTAAGTTTTGGTTTTCAAGTTTAGGTTTAGGTTTAGGTTAGGGAGTTGAGATTAGGATTAGGTGTAGGTTTAGATTTAGGGAATTGAGTTTAGGTTATAGGTTTAGGGAAAGGTTAGGTTTAGGTCATAGGTTTTGGGATTTGGGAATAGTTTTAGGTTATAAGTATTGGTTTAGGTTAGGTTATAGGTTAAGGTTTAGGGATTTGAGTTTAGGTTATAGGTTTTGGGATTTGAGAATGGGTTCGGGTTTAGGTTATAGGTTATGGTTTTGGTTTTGGTTTAGGTTTAGGATATAGGTTTTGGAATTGACAATGGGTTATGGTTTAGGTTTAGGAAATCGGGTTCATGTTCGAGATTGGGTTTAAGTTTTGGTTTTCAAGTTTAGGTTTAGGTTTAGGTTAGGGAGTTGAGATTAGGATTAGGTGTAGGTTTAGATTTAGGGAATTGAGTTTAGGTTATAGGTTTAGGAAAGGTTAGGTTTAGGTCATAGGTTTTGGGATTTGGGAATAGTTTTAGGTTATAAGTATTGGTTTAGGTTAAGTTATAGGTTAAGGTTTAGGGATTTGAGTTTAAGTTATAGGTTTTGGGATTTGAGAATGGGTTCGGGTTTAGGTTATAGGTTTTGGTTTTGGTTTAGGTTCTAGGTTTTGGGATTTGAAATGGGTTCGGGTTTAAGTTATAGGTTTTGGTTTTGGTTTTAGTTTAGGCTATAGGTTTTGGGTTTTGAGAATGGGTTTGGGTTTAGGTTATAGGTTTTGGTTTTGGTTTTGGTTTAGGTTATAGGTTTTCTGGTTGAGAATGGGTTCGAGTTTAGGTTATAGGTTTGGTTTTGGTTTTGGTTATAGGTTTTGGTTTTGGTTTAGGATAAGGTTTTGGTTTTGGTTTTGGTTTAGGTTATATGTTTTGGTTTAGGTTATAGGTTTTGGGGTTTGAGAATGGGTTCGGGTTTAGGTTATAGGTTGTGGTTTTGGTTTTGGTTTAGGTTTAGGTTATAGGTTTTTGGATTTGACAATGAGTTATGGTTTAGGTTTAGGAAATCGGGTTCATGTTCGGGATTGGGTTTAAGCTTTGGTTTTCAAGTTTAGGTTAGAGAGTTGAGATTAGGATTAGGTGTAGGTTTAGATTTAGGGAATTGAGTTTAGGTTATAGGTTTAGGAAAGGTTAGGTTTAGGTCATAGGTTTTGGGATTTGGGAATAGTTTTAGGTTATAAGTATTGGTTTAGGTTAGGTTATAGGTTAAGGTTTAGGATTTGAGTTTAGGTTATAGGTTTTGGAATTTGAGAATGGGTTCGGTTTAGGTTATAGGTTATGGTTTTGGTTTTGGTTTAGGTTTAAGTTATAGGTTTTGGATTTGACAATGGGTTATGGTTTAGGTTTAGGAAATCGGGTTCATGTTCTGGATTGGGTTTAAGTTTTGGTTTTCAAGTTTAGGTTTAGGTTTAGGTTAGGGAGTTGAGATTAGGATTAGGTGTAGGTTTAGATTTAGGAATTGAGTTTAGGTTATAGGTTTAGGAAAGGTTAGGTTTAGGTCATAGGTTTTGGGATTTGGGAATAGTTTTAGGTTATAAGTATTGGTTTAGGTTAGGTTATAGGTTAAGGTTTAGGGATTTGAGTTTAGGTTATAGGTTTTGGGATTTGAGAATGGTTTCGGGTTTAGGTTATAGGTTATGGTTTTGGTTTTAGTTTAGGTTTAGGTTATAGGTTTTGGAATTGACAATGGGTTATGGTTTAGGTTTAGGAAATCGGGTTCATGTTCGAGATTGGGTTTAAGTTTTGGTTTTCAAGTTTAGGTTTAGGTTTAGGTTAGGGAGTTGAGATTAGGATTAGGTGTAGGTTTAGATTTAGGGAATTGAGTTTAGGTTATAGGTTTAGGGAAAGGTTAGGTTTAGGTCATAGGTTTTGGGATTTGGGAATAGTTTTAGGTTATAAGTATTGGTTTAGGTTAAGTTATAGGTTAAGGTTTAGGGATTTGAGTTTAAGTTATAGGTTTTGTGATTTGAGAATGGGTTCGGGTTTAGGTTATAGGTTTTGGTTTTGGTTTAGGTTCTAGGTTTTGGGATTTCGAATGGGTTCGGGTTTAAGTTATAGGTTTTGGTTTTGGTTTAGGTTTAGGTTATAGGTTTTGGGATTTGACAATGGGTTCGGGTTTAGGTTATAGGTTTTGGTTTTGGTTTAGGTTATAGGTTTTGGTTTTGGTTTAGGATAAGGTTTGGTTTAGGTTATAGGTTTTTGATTTGAGAATGGGTTTGGGTTTAGGTTTTAAGTTTTGATTTTGGTTTAGGTTATAGGTTTTGGTTTAGGTTAAGGTTTAGGTTTAGGTTATAGGTTTTGGGATGTGAGAATGGGTTCCGGTTTACATTATAGGTTATGGTTTTGGTTTTGGTTTTGGTTTAGGTTTAGGTTATAGGTTTTTAGATTTGAGAATGGGTTATGGTTTAGGTTTAGGAAATCGGGTTCATGTTCGGGATTGGGTTTAAGTTTTGGTTTTCAAGTTTAGGTTTAGGTTTAAGTTAAAGAGTTGAGATTAGGATTAGGTGTAGGTTTAGATTTAGGGAATTGAGTTTAGGTTATAGGTTTAGGAAAGGTTAGGTTTAAGTTATAGGTTTTGAGATTTGGGAATAGTTTTTAGGTTATAAGTATAGGTTTAGGTTAGGTTATAGGTTAAGGTTTAAGGAATTGAGTTTAGGTTATAGGTTTTGGTTTAGGTTATAGGTTTTGGGATTTGAGAATGGGTTCGGGTTTAGGTTATAGGTTTTGGTTTTGGCTTAGGATAAGGTTTTGGTTTAGGTTATAGGTTTTTGGATTTGAGAATGGGTTTGGGTTTAGGTTATAAGTTTTAGTTTTGGTTTTGGTTATAGGTTTTGGTTTAGGTTAAGGTTTAGGTTTAGGTTATAGGTTTTGAGATTTGAGAATGGGTTCGAGTTTAGGTTATAAGTTTTGGTTTTGGTTTAGGTTTAGGTTATAGGTTTTGGGATTTGAGAATGGATTCGGATTTAGGTTATAGGTTTTGGTTTTGGTTATAGGTTTTGGTTTTGGTTTAGGATAAGGTCTTGGTTTAGGTTATAGGTTTTTAGATTTGAGAATGGGTTATGGTTTAGGTTTAGAAATCGGGTTCATGTTCGGGATTGGGTTTAAGTTTTGGTTTTCAAGTTTAGGTTTAGGTTTAGGTTAGGGAGTTGAGATTTGGATTATGTGTAGGTTTAGATTTAAGGAATTGAGTTTAGGTTATAGGTTTAGGAAAAGGTTAGGTTTAGGTTATAGGTTTTGAGATTTGGGAATAGTTTTAGGTTATAAGTATAGGTTTAGGTTAGGTTATAGGTTAAGGTTTAAGGAATTGAGTTTAGGTTATAGGTTTTGGTTTAGGTTATAGGTTTTGGGATTTGAGAATGGGTTCGGGTTTAGGTTATAGGTTTTGGTTTTGGTTTAGGATAAGGTTTTGGTTTTGGTTTAGGATAAGGTTTTGGTTTAGGTTATAGGTTTTGGATTTGAGAATGGGTTCGGGTTTAGGTTATAAGTTTTAGTTTTGGTATTGGTTATAGGTTTTGGTTTAGGTTAAGGTTTAGGTTTAGGTTATAAGTTTTGGGATTTGAGAATGGGTTCGGGTTTAGGTTGTAGTTTTTGGTTTTGGTTTAGGTTTAGGTTATAGATTTTGGGATTTGAGAATGGGTTCGGATTTAGGTTATAGGTTTTGGTTTTGGTTTTGGTTATAGGTTTTGGTTTTGGTTTAGGACAAGGTCTTGGTTTAGGTTATAGGTTTTGGATTTGAGAATGGGTTCGGGTTTAGGTTATAGGTTTTGGTTTTGGTTTAGGTTATAGGTTTTGGTTTAGGTTATAGGTTTTGGGATTTTAGAATGGGTTCGGGTTTAGGTTATAGGGTATGGTTTTGGTTTTGGTTTAGGTTTAAGTTATTGGTTTTTAGATTTGCGAATGGGTTATGGTTTAGGTTTAGAAATCGGGTTCATGTTTGGGATTGGGTTTAAATTTTGGTTTTCAAGTTTAGGTTTAGGTTTAGGTTAGGAGTTGAGATTAGGATTAGGTGTAGGTTTAGCTTTAGGGAATTGTGTTTAGGTTATAGGTTTACGGAAATGTTAGGTTTGGTTATAGGTTTTGGAATTTGGGAATAGTTTTAGGTTATAAGTATAGGTTTAGATTTGGTTATAGGTTAAGGTTTAGGGATTGGAGTTTAGGTTAGGTTATAGGTTATGGTTTTGGTTTTAGTTTTGGTTTAGGTTATGGTTTTGGTTTTGGTTATATGTTATGGGCTTTGGTTTTTGTTTGGGTTATAGGTTATAGATTTTGGTTTTGGTTTTGGTTTAGATTATAGGTTATAGGTTTTGGTTTTGGTTTAGGTTAAGGTTTGGGTTTAGGTTATAGGTTTTGGGATTTGAGAATGGGTTCGGGTTTAGGTTATAAGTTTTGTTTTAGGTTTGGGTTATAAATTTTGGAATTTGAGAATGAGTTCGGGTTTAGGTTATAGGTTATGGTTTTGGTTTAGGTTATAGGTTATAGGTTTTGTTTTTGGTTTTGGTTTTGGTTTTGGTTTTGGTTATAGGTTATAGGTTTTGGTTTTGGTTTAGGTTAAGGTTTAGGTTTAGGTTATAGGTTTTGGGATTTGAGAATGGGCGAGTTTAGGTTATAGGTTTTGGTTTGGGTTATAGGTTTTGGTTTGGGTTATAGGTTATAGGTTTGGGTTATAGGTTATAGGTTTTGGGATTTGAGAATGGGTTCGGGTTTAAGTTATAGGTTTTGGTTTTGGTTTAGTTATAGGTTTTGATTTAGGTTATAGGTTATAGGTTTAGGTTTAGGTTATAGGTTTTGGATTTGAGAATGGGTTTGGGTTTAGGTTATAGGTTTTGGATCTGAGAATGGGTTCGGGTTTAGGTCATAGGTTCTAGGTTTAGGTTTAGTTTATAGGTTATAGGTTTAGGTTAAGGTTTAGGTTTAGGTTTAGGTTATAGGTTATAGGTTTAGGTTTAGGTTTAGGTTATAGGTTATAGGTTTACGTTAAGGTTAAGGTTTAGGTTATAGGTTATAAGTTTAGGTTAAGGTATAGGTTTAGGTTTAGGTTATAGGTTTTGGGATTTGAGAATGGGCGTGTTTAGGTTATAGGTTTTGGTTTGGGTTATAGGTTATAGGTTTTGGGATTTGAGAATGGGTTCGGGTTTAAGTTATAGGGTTTGGTTTTGGTTTAGTTATAGGTTTTGATTTAGGTTATAGGTTATAGGTTTAGGTTTAAGTTATAGGTTTTGGATTTGAGAATGGGTTTGGGTTTAGGTTATAGGTTTTTGGATTTGAGAATGGGTTCGGGTTTAGGTTATAGGTTCTAGGTTTAGGTTAAGGTTTAGGTTTAGTTTATAGGTTATAGGTTTAGGTTAAGGTTTAGGTTTAGGTTTAGGTTTTAGGTTATAGGTTTAGGTTTAGGTTTAGGTTATAGGTTATAGGTTTAGGTTAAGGTTAAGGTTTAGGTTATAGGTTATAGGTTTAGGTTAAGGTATAGGTTTAGGTTTAGGTTATAGGTTTTGGGATTTGAGAATGGGTTCGGGTTTAGATTATAGGTTTGGGTTTTGGTTCGAGTTATAGGTTTTGGGATTTGAGGATGGGTTCGAGTTTAGGTTATAGGTTAAGGTTTAGGTTTAGGTTATAGGTTTTGGGATTTGAGAATGGGTTCGGGTTTAGGTTATAGGTTTTGGTTTTGGTTTTGGTTATAGGTTTTAGGATTTGAGAATGGGTTCGGGTTTAGGTTATAGGTTTCGTTTAGGTTATAGGTTTTGGAATTTGAGAATGGGTTCGGGTTTAGGTTATAGGTTTTAGTTTTGGTTATAATTTTTGGTTAAGGTTTAGGTTTAGGTTATAGGTTTTTGAATTTGTGAGTGGGTTCGGGTTTAGGTTATAGGTTTTGGTTTTGGTTTAGGTTATAGGTTTTGGGATTTGAGAATGGGTTCGGATTTAGGTTATAGGTTATGGTTTTGGTTTTGGTTTAGGTTATAGGTTTTTTTATTTGAGAATGGGTTATGGTTTAGGTTTAGGAAATCGGGTTCAAGTTCGGGATTGGGTTTAAGTTTTGGTTTTCAAGTTTAGGCTTAGGTTTAGGTTAGGGAGTTGAGATTAAGATTAGGTGTTGGTTTAGCTTTAAGGAATTGAGTTTAAGTTATAGGTTTAGGAAAAGGTTAGGTTTAGGTTATAGGTTTTGGGATTTAGTAATAGTTTTAGGTTTTAAGTATAGGTTTAGGTTAGGTTATAGGTTAAGGTTTAGGGATTTGAGTTTAGGTTATAGGTTTAGGTTTAGGTCTAGGTTATGGTTTAGGTTATAGGTTTTAGTTTAGGTTATAGGTTATAGGTTAAGGTTAAGGTTAAGGTTTAGGTTTAGGCTATAAGGTTTTGGATTTAAGAATGGGTTCGGGTTTAGGTTTAGGAAATCGGGTTCATGTTCGGGATTCGGTAAGTTTGTGTTTTCAAGTTTAGGTTTTGGTTTAGGTTAGGGAGTTGAGATTAGGATTAGGTGTAGGTTTAGCTTTAGGGAATTGAGTTTAGGTTATAGGTTTAGGGAAAGGTTAGGTTTAGGTTATAGGTTTTGGGATTTGGGAATAGTTTTAGGTTATACGTATAGGTTTAGGTTAGGTTATAGGTTAAGGTTTAGGTATTTGAATTTAAGATATAGGATTAGGTTTAGGTTATAGGTATAGGATTTGAGAATAGATTTAGGTTAAGGTTATAAGTATAGGTTATAGGTTAAGGTTATAGTTTAGGTTAAGGTTATACGTATAGGTTATAGGTTTTGGTTTAGGTTTATGTTTAGTTTAAGGTTTAGGCTATAGGTTTTGGTTTAGGGTTAGGTTTAGGTTATAGGTTATAGGTTATAGCTTTAGGGAATTGAGAATAAGTTTAGGTTATAGGTTTAGGGTGTGGTTTAGGTTAAGGGTGTGGTACCTGCAAACACAGATATAAACACACCCTGTCCAAATGGTCAGGCCTCTCTAATGCTGTCTATAGGAAATGGACAGCTTCATCATGGTCATAATAGCGGTTCCCACCTTCCATGGACCCCCGCTCATCCAGATAGCTCCGACGCACACCGGGTGTGCTCCATTAATTTTGAGCAAATACATAAACATAGCCTGTTCAAATGGTCAGGCCCCTCTAATGATGTCTATAGGAAATGGATAGCTTCATCATGGTCATAGCAGTGGTTCCCACCTTCCAGGGACCCCCGCTCATCCGGATAGCTCCGACGCACATCCGGGTCTAATCTATTAATTTCGAAAAAATACATAAACACGGCCTGTCCAAATGGCCAGGCCACTCCAATGCTGTCCATAGGAAATGACCAGCTTCATCATGGTCATAACAGGGTTCCCACCTTCCAGGGACCCCCGCTCAATATTCGAATAGCTCCGACGCACATCCGGGTCTGCTCCATCAATTTTTATGAAATTATGCATGTCCTGCTCATGAGCATGCCTAATATTGTCAATGCATGAGATTCGGCACAAATACCTTTTCATGATTCAAAGAAGGGAACTCGAGGGTTTTCCTTACCTTCCATTGTATGCTTCCAAGGTGCAGATGGCCCTTGAAACACTTGGCATCTCTTGTCTCTTCAATCTATCTGCAAATCATCTTGGTAATTTTAGTCCAAACACAGATTTAACAAATGAGTAAACACTTGAAAAGACAAGCATAATGAAATAAAAAAGAAAAAGAAAAGAGTAAGCCATGCTCCATTAATCTCTAATAGCAAGTTCAAAAGCAAATTGTGGGAAGCTAGGAACTATACCAATAAAGCTAGTACAGTAAATTCACAATTGAAGACCTAAACAACAAACTATAATTGTTGTGATACCTAAAGTAAATATAATCATAGAGAACTGTTGGAAAACCATCAACAGTGTAGTGGTGAAACTGGAGGAAAAGTCATGGTGGCCATTATCGAAGCTTACCTGCCAAAATATAAAGACAAATGAGCCATTTTCCTTGTAACGGCAGAGAAACCTGTATAGTCAAAATTAAAAAAATTGTAATAGCTAGAACATGAAACTACCAAAACTAGAATCATGTGGAAGCTTTTTAGAAAGGCATTAATATAATGTCAAACTTGCATTAGCTTTAAGATGGTCCCATAATTCCAAACCATCACCCATCAAGATTTTCTTCAATACATTAAGATGCTTCAAGCAACTTAAAATATTATTATTTTGACAAACACTTCAAGTGGATAGCAAACAGAATATGGAAAAGAATGAATATCTGCAGGATGGTAACAAACGTAAATCAAAATGAAAATTTCTATAGAAACAATGGTTTCCCATGCAAGTAAAACACACTAGAAGAATGCGACTTACATGAATTCCAACTTTTTCAACTTTGAAATTGAAAATGGTATATCCCCATAGATGTCGTTGAAAGACCAATCCTGAGGACAACACCCACAAACCCACTCATAAAATGTTAGCAACAAAAATAAACACCGAAGAATCTGTAAGTGACAACAAAATCACCCATCTGCTGACATTAGAGAAAACAATGACTTTATATATAAATGTTAGAAACAAAATTGAGACATAGAAGACACGTACATTGTAACATCCCGAAAATCGGGGGTCGAGTAGTAACTCAACTCCCGAGTTCCAGAACATCACTTATGCAACAAAATGAATGATGATTGAATGTTGACTGTATTCGTGCATTGAACATGAGTGAGATTAAGCCAAAACAAGATATCATACTCCAGAGACAGTTAAATTACAAGCGAAGATCAGTGATAGACATATAGAATATAAAAACTGTGGTGAGTCTCCAGAGTGTGATAATGTTACCAGGTTAAATAATTACAAGCACAATTCTAAAATATACCAAATGTGAGGAAGTATAATGTCTTCTATCCCAAGTGCCATAGCCCCATCAATACAATACCAGGTCTTCATAGACCTGTCAGAGAGTTACATGTAGGAGAACTCCTCCTCAACATCATAGTAGTAGTCCGGCTCTACTTCATAAGCATCGCCATCACCTGAAACTCAACAAATCTGGTTAGTGTGTACAATACCATCCCGTAACGTGGGAGTGAGTAGCTAACTCAGTGGAACAATAAAGCATAGGTTAACATGTGATCAATACAGTCAAGCAGTAATGATAAAGTAGTACAATCAAACACTCCTAACTACTCTTATTAATGCAAGTATGAATGCAGTCATGATAGATGCCCTCACCACACCCTCTCTCGTGTGACACCATCTTACGTTCGCAGTATGCTTTCATCCCTCAGTGCTCCACATCTTTCAGGCACATGCAATGCATGCTGAGCATGATTATCGAGTTTTTATTAGTCCATTCCAAACAGCAGGATTGGGAAACTAAGGTACCTCCCTTGTATCATTCCCAAACATGATCCATTCTAGGGTCATCAGTCCTAGTTAATCTCAGACGATAGTGTGTTTTCTAAGTCACTGCAAAAGGCTGTTACGCACAAAGGTTACACCACTCCCCCACACTACCAGAAAAATGGGCAAAGGCTACGGATTAAATCCGTAGCCATAGACCTATGGCTACGGTTTTAGTCCGTAGCACGACCGTAGTCGTAGGTGCTGTAACAATAGGACTGGAACCTATGGCTACGGATTTAATCCGTAGCTATATGTACCAACAGCTACGGATATAATCCGTAGCAATAACTACTAGAAAATAGGCAAAAGGTACGGATAATATCTGTAGCCATAGACCTATGGCTATAGTTATAGTCCGTAGCACAACCGTAGTCGTAGGTGCCGTAACAATAGGTCTGGAACCTATGGCTACGGATTTAATCGGTAGCAATTATATCTGTAGCGAAAACTTCAAATAGCTACGGATATTATTTGTAGCTAAAAGTCTGTATCAATATGCCAAATTTAATAAGGGCTACACCTGCTGGATTAGTGGCTACGGTCAATATCCATAGCTATTTTGTACATTAAAAAATTACATATAATCATTTGTTCATTCAATTACCACCTGTACAATAATTCATTCATCCAATTACAATCCTCCATTCATTCAATTACAATCCTTCATTCAATCAATTACAATTACAATCCAATTCATTCAATCAATTACAATTACAATCAATTACAATCCAATTCATTCAATCAATTACATTTACAATTACAATAATGCTGAAAATACAAATCTTTGGCTTCATTAGAGAAATGTGCTCGACTTCACCATGAAATTTCAACAGCTTCATATATTTCATCATCCTACAAACAGTCATGTCATTCATAAATTAGAATGCCCATTAGGGAAAAGAAAGATAAAGTGAAAGAGATGCATCATGTATAACCATTTTTTTCCTTAATGAATTTAAAAAAAAAAAAAAAAAAAAAAAACTCAAAGAAGAATGAAATTGACACAAAAAAAATGATCTCACCATATGATTAGAGGTTTTGGTTTAGGTTTAGGTTAAGGTTAGGTTATAGGTTATAATTAAGTTTAGGTTATAGGTTTTGGTTTAGGTTAAGGTTATAGGTTTAGGTTTAGGTTAAGGTTTAGGTTAAGGTTATAGGTTTAGGTTATAGGTTATAGCTTTTGGGAACTTGATTATATGTTAAGGTTTAGGTTTAGGAAATCGGGTTCGGGTTCGGGATCGGGTTTAGGTTTGGGTTTTCAAGTTGAGATTAGGATTAGGTGTAGGTTTGGGTTTAAGGATTTGAGAATACATTTAGGTTTTAAGTTTAGGTTTAGGTTAAAGGTTTAGGGAATGGGTATAGGTTTAGGTTTAGGTTTAGGTTATAGGTTATAGCTTTAGGGAATTGAGAATGGGTTATGGTTTAGGTTTAGGAAATCGGGTTCAGTTCTGGGATTGGGTTTAAGTTTGGGTTTTCAAGTTTAGGTTTAGGTTTAGGTTAGGGAGTTGAGATTGGGATTAGGTGCAGGTTTAGCTTTAGGGAATTGAGTTTAGTTTATAGGTTTAGGAAAGGTTAGGTTTAAGTTATAAGTTTTGGAATTTGGGAATAGTTTTAGGTTATAAGTATAGGTTTTGGAATTTGAGAATAGGTTCGGGTTTAGGTTAGGTTTTAGTTATAGGTTTTGGTTTAGGTTTAGGTTTAGGTTATAGGTTTTGGATTTGAGAATAGGTTCGGGTTTAGGTTATAGGTTTTGGTTTTGGTTTTGGTTATAGGTTTTGGGATTTGAGAATGGGTTCGGGTTTAGGTTTTGGTTTTGGTTTAGGTTATAGGTTTTGGATTTGAGAATGGGTTCGGGTTTAGGTTATAGGTTTTGGTTTTGGTTTTGGTTTTGGTTATAGGTTTTGGGATTTGAGAATGGGTTCGGGTTTAGGTTATAGGATTTGGTTTTGAGAATGGGTTATGGTTTAGGTTTAGGAAATCGGGTTCATGTTCGGGATTGGGTTTAAGTTTTGGTTATAGGTTAAGTTTAGGAAATTGGGTTCATGTTCGGATTGGGTTTATGTTTTAGTTTTCAAGTTTAGGTTTAGGTTTAGGTTAGGGAGTTGAGATTAGGATTAGGTGTAGGTTTAGCTTTAGGGAATTGAGTTTAGGTTATAAGTTTAGGGAAAGGTTAGGTTTAGGTTATAGGTTTTGGGATTTGGGAATAGTTTTAGGTTATAAGTATAGGTTTTAGGATTTAAGAATGGGTTCGGGTTTTGGTTTTGGTTTATGTTTAGGTTTAGGTTATAGGTTTTGGGTTTGAGAATGGGTTCGAGTTTATGTTATAGGTTTTGGTTATAGGTATTGATTTAGGTTATAGGTTATAGGTTTAGGTTATATGTTTAGGTTTAGGTTATAGGTTTTTTGATTTGAGAATGGGTTCGGGTTTAGGTTATAGGTTTTAGTTTTGGTTTAGGTTATAGGTTTTGGATTTGAGAATGGGTTCGGGTTTAAGTTATAGGTTTTGGTTTTGGTTTAGGTTATAGGTTTTGGATTTGAGAATGGGTTCGAGTTTAGGTTATAGGTTTTGGTTTGAGAATGGGTTATGGTTTAGGTTTAGAAATCGGGTTCATGTTCGGGATTGGGTTTAAGTTTTGGTTATAAGTTAGGTTTAGAAATCGGGTTCATGTTCTGGGATTGGGTTTAAGTTTTGGTTATAGGTTTTTGGATTTGAGAATGGGTTATGGTTTAGGTTTAGGAAATCGGGTTCATGTTCGGGATTGGGTTTAAGTTTTAGTTTTCAAGTTTAGGTTTAGGTTTAGTTTAGGGAGCCGAGATTAGGATTAGGTGTAGGTTTAGCTTTAAGGAATTGAGTTTAGGTTATAGGTTTAGGGAAAGGTTAGGTTTAGGTTATAGGTTTTGGGATTTGGGAATAGTTTTCGGTTATAAGTATAGGTTTTGGGATTTGAGAATGGGTTCGGCCAGGTTTTGGTTTAGGTTTAGGTTTAGGTTATAGGTTTTGGATTTGAGAATGGGTTCGGGTTTAGGTTATAGGTTTTGGTTTTGGTTTTGGTTATAGGTTTTAGGATTTGGGAATGGGTTCGAAGTTTAGGTTTGGTTATAGGTTTTGGTTTAGGTTTAGGTTATAGGTTTTGGATTTGAGAATGGGTTCGGGTTTAGGTTATAGGTTTTGGTTTTAGTTTTGGTTATAGGTTTTGGGATTTGAGAATGGGTTCGGGTTTAGGTTATAGGATTTGGTTTTGAGAATGGGTTATGGTTTAGGTTTAGGAAATTGGGTTCATGTTCGGGATTGGGTTTAAGTTTTGGTTATAGGTTAGGTTTAACAAATCGGGTTCATGTTCGGGATTGGGTTTAGGTTTAGGTTTAGGTTAGGGAGTTGAGATTAGGATTATGTGTAGTTTTAGCTTTAGGAATTGAGTTTAGGTTATAGGTTTAGGAAAAGGTTAGGTTTAGGTTATAGGTTTTAGGATTTGGGAATAGTTTTAGGTTATAAATATAGGTTTTGGGATTTGAGAATGGGTTCGGGTTTAGGTTTTGGTTTATAGGTTTTGGTTTATGTTTAGGTTTAGGTTATAGGTTTTGGATTTGAGAATGGGTTCGGGTTTAGGTTATAGGTTTTGGTTATGGTTTTGGTTATAGGTATTGATTTAGGTCATAGGTTATATGTTTAGGTTTAGGTTATAGGTTTTTAGATTTGAGAATGGGTTTGGGTTTAGGTTTTAGGTTTTGGTTTTGGTTTAGGTTAGAGGTTTTGGGATTTGAGAATGGGTTCGGTTTAGGTTAGAGGTTTTGGTTTTGAGAATGGGTTATGGTTTAGGTTTAAGAAATCGGGTTCATGTTCTGGATTGGGTTTAAGTTTTGGTTATAGGTTAGGTTTAGGAAATCGGGTTCATGTTCGGGATTGGGTTTAAGTTTTGGTTATAGGTTAGGTTTAGGAAATCGGGTTCATGTTCGGGATTGGGTTTAAGTTTTGGTTATAGGTTTTTGGATTTAAGAATGGGTTATGGTTTAGGTTTAGGAAATCGGGTTCATGTTCGGGATTGGGTTTAAGTTTTGGTTTTCAAGTTTAGGTTTAGGTTTAGGTTAGGGAGCTGAGATTAGGATTAGGTGTAGGTTCAAATTTAGGGAATTGAGTTTAGGTTATAGGTTTAGGGAAAGGTTAGGTTTAGGTTATAGGTTTCGGGATTTGGGAATAGTTTTAGGTTATAAGTATAAGTTTTGGGATTTGAGAATGGGTTCTGGTTTAGGTTTTGGTTATGGGTTTTGGTTTAGGTTTAGGTTTAGGTTATAGGTTTTTGGATTTGAGAATGGGTTCGGGTTTAGGTTATAGGTTTTGGTTTGGTTATAGGTTTTAGGATTTGAGTATGGATTCGGGTTTAGGTTATAGGTTTTGGGATTTGAGAATAGGTTCGGGTTTAGGTTATAGGTTATAAGTTATAGGTTTTGGTTTTGGTTTTGGTTATAGGTTATAGGTTTTGGTTTAAGTTTAAGTTTAGGTTATAGGTTTTGGGATTTGAGAATGGGTTCGGGTTTAGGTTATAGGTTTTGGTTTTGGTTTTGGTTATAGGTATTGATTTAGGTTATAGGTTTATATGTTTAGGTTTAGGTTATAGGTTTTGGATTTGAGAATGGGTTCGGGTTTAGGTTATAGGTTTTGGTTTTAGTTTAGGTTATAGGTTTTGGGATTTGAGAATGGGTTTGGGTTTAGGTTATAGGTTTTGGTTTTGGTTTTGGTTATAGGTTTTGGTTTTGGTTTTGGTTAAGGTTTAGGTTTAGGTTATAGGTTTTGGGATTTAAGAATGGGTTCGGGTTTAGGTTATACGTTATGGTTTTGGTTTAGGTTTAGGTCATAGGTTTTTGGATTTGAGAATGGGTTATGGTTTAGGTTTAGAAATTGGGTTCATGTTCGAGATTAGTTTTAAGTTTTGGTTTTCAAGTTTAGGTTTAGGTTTAGGTTAGGGAGTTGAGATTAGGATTAGGTGTAGGTTTAGCTTTAGGGAATTGAGTTTAAGTTATAGGGTTAGGGAAAGGTTAGGTTTAGGTTATAGGTTTTAGGATTTGGGAATAGTTTTAGGTTATAAGTATAGGTTTAGGTTAGGTTATAGGTTAAGGTTTAGGGATTTGAGTTTAGGTTATAGGTTTTGATTTAGGTTAAGGTTTAGGTTTTTGGATTTGAGAATGGGTTCGGGTTTAGGTTATAGGTTTTGGTTTTGGTTTAGGTTATAGGTTTTGGGATTTGAGAATGGGTTCAGGTTTAGGTTATAGGTTTTGGTTTTGGTTTTGGTTATAGGTTATAGGTTTAGGTTATAGGTTATAAGTTATAAGTTATAGGTTTTGAGATTTGAGAATGGGTTCAGGTTTAGGTTAAGGGTGTGGTCCCTGCAAATACAAATATAAACACGGCCTGTCCAAATGGTCAGGCCCTTCCAATGTCGTCCATATGAAATGGACAGCTTCATCATGGTCATAACAGCGGTTCCCACCTTCCAGGGACCCCCGCTCATCTGGATAGCTTCGACGCACATCCGAGTCTGCTCCATTAATTTCGATTAAATACATAAACACAGCCTGTCCAAATGGTCAGGCCCCTCCAATGCTGTCCATAGGAAATGGAAAGCTTCATCATGGTCATAACAGCGGTTCCCACCTTCCAGGGACCCCCGCTCATCCGGATAGCTTTGATGCATATCCAGGTCTGCTCCATCAAGTTTGAGCAAATACATAAATACGGCCTATCCAAATGGCCAGGCCACTCCAATCATGTGCATTCTTGAGAAGAGACGTACCAGATGCTTGAATCTGAAATATGCAACTCCAATCCTCCCACATGCAACATCCACCTGAAAGAATGCGGGTCTGCTCCATCAATTTTTAGGGAATTATGCATGTCCTACTCATGATCATGCCTAATATTGCCAATGCATGAGATTCAGCACAAATGCATGGGATTCAGCACATACCTTTTTGTAATGCCCCGGATTTTTGCCAACCTGGGATTAGACGTCCTTAGGCAATGGGTCGATCCTAATACCTCATTAACTTGTCAGAATTGAATCCCAAAGTCTAAAGCCGCCTTTGAATTCATTTCCTTCACAAATCCAACCCTTCACTACCTTGTGCTTTCAATTTTTCAAAGCACTTTAGCCCTAGACACTAACTTAAACTAGCTAAGTAGTAAAACTTGGATCACTTTATATACCAACTACAAAGGCCTAAGTACCATCTCAGACAGAAATCTTACAGGACTAAATCCTTTAGAAATTAAGTGAGATTTAGCAAGTGTTAAACTAGAGTGCCTATGAAATTAGCACCAATTGCTTTAAATACGTTCTGCAAGACTCAAAACTTGTAGAATCATTGACGCTAGTTTACCCTAAAACTTAGGATCAATCTCATTACCCGGCTGCTCACGGGAGCATCTCAAAACTTCGTATTAGGTCTAGACAGCACATCGGAAATTCGATTAACACGAAATTAAGGAACTAGGACCGCCTCACTGGGCTTAACAACCACCTCAGAAATCAGGTCCAGCCGATGTCCCACGGCCATTCGCTTGAGTCCGGAGCGAGGGAGTGTGAAAAACACTATTCCCTTTACAAAATAAATATCTGGAATAGTGATCGGCACCATTCGCTTGCGCATCGATAAGATAAGCAACTGACCGTCGAATCGGACTAAATTACACCCTCGGATCGGAAAAATTTCGAACATTTACATGTACTTGGAATTTTGGATCGTGGCCCACCGACCGTCGAACTGAAAGTGGTCCGCCACGTGCGATCTGGGAATCCGATCGAGTCGAAAACGTAATCCCACATAGATCCATGTGTGGTGAGCTTAATTCTGACGTTTGGCTCAAGGGGGGCCACCAGAAACACTCTTTTGAGCTGGAATATCGCCGAAATGCTTATAATAGCAGTAACCCTTGAACCTGAGTCTATTTTGGGCAGGTTTGAGACTATATAAGGACCTTAAATCCTCTCTCATGGCAGCCATACGAATTTGAGATTTGAGAGAGGGAAAAGAGAGAGAAAGTGTGGGAGTTGTGGGAAGATCTCCCTCTATCGCTCTACCTTCGCTATCCACGGCTTAACCACCTCATTCTTGCCTTTTCTGGCGATTCCGACGCCATTTCTAGGTAATAAACCCTAACCCTAACCTTTTTGGGGATTAGGCTATAGGTTATGAAATAACTAACCGATTTCACTCTTTTTAGGCTGCCAAACTCCCGTATACGGAAGCTAGACAAACCTATCGTTTCCGTTGCGATTCTACGACAAAAGGTGCGGACTTTAGGTGTATAGGTTACGGTTTTCAACGCTTTTAATGTCAGATAATGGTAGATTCATGATCTGCATGCAATTGCACATGTACAAAGTGCTTTCCGTTTTCTGTTTCGATTAGAATTGTAGAATTTGGAATTTCACATACTCTAGGTATTCGTATAAAATACCGTATACGTATTTTTTATGGAAATGTATTTGACATGTTTATTTGTCGTAGGGATATATGATGTATGGATAAAATACTCATTTGGCGAAAGTGTTCGCCTAAATACATGTTTACTAAAATACACCATGTATGTAGAAATACGGTGTTGTAAGAAGTACCATATACGTGTATATTTTAGCGATGTGTTTGCCATGATTATTTGTCGTATGATTATATAATATATGGATAAATTACTTATTTGGCGAAAGGAATCGCCGTAATACATGTTTGCTTGTATACACTATGTATATTGAAAATGCGTATTCTAGAAAATACTGTATACGTATAAATATTGGGAGATGTATTTATCATGATTATTTGCTGTAGTAATATATTATACATGGATAAAATACCCACTTGGCTAAAGGATAGCCCTAATACATGTTTTGCTAACATACACCATGTATGTTGTAACAGTGTATTCTAAGTGTTTGTGAAAATGATTGAATGAGTACCGAATTCTCATTCGTACTCGCCATGACTAATTGTCATGGATTCATGATTGTTGTATTGGCGATACCCCTTTGACGAAAGGATTTGCCCTAAATCACGCCACGGCCAATATACACCATATATGCTAAAATGTGTGGCCCAAGTGTTTGTGGGAATGACTGAATGAATATGGAACTTGGATTCCTGCTTGCCATGACTATCCGTCGTGGGTGTACGCGTGTTATGATTGGGGCAACTCCCTAGTGAAAGGATTTGGCCTAATGCCTATGTGATCGACATATGTCATGTATGTCGATGTATGTTTGTTTAAGTGTTTCTTGAAATGTCTGAATGAGTAGTAGTTAGCAAAGTGTAATGTATAAGGGTGTTGAGATATGATTCTCAACCTCTTTTAACTATGTGTAGGATCTCCTTGGATCGTTGTGTGATTAGGAATTGAACATGTATAAACTCATGCTTGTGTTGTGATTCATAACATGCTCAACTGCTTTATGATTATAACTATGTAATGCATATGTTTAAATTTATATTTACGTTGTATGATCCGTCATGGGTGATGGGGGAGCGGAGCAACGAGTGTGCTGTCTGGCAACCTTGCGACCTAAACGGATAATACCATACCTTGATTGTATGAGTTGAATCTTGATCCATTACTGCTTTATCTATCTGCAAGTTATCATGTTTGGGGCTATGATTATAGTCCAGACAATCGGTACCAGAATTGAATTCGTGGCTGCGATTCATTTGCCACGTGAGATGTGTTCGACGAACCCGAGTCGTACTTCGGTTGGCGATAGTGGTTGGCCACGCGAAGTGCTTATGCATTTCATGTCGTTCAACTTGTTGTGCGCTCAAGTTAGCCGAGCTCGTCAAGTAACCCGATCTGTCTTATGTATGTTCACCATGTTTGGTCGCTACTACCTGAACCTAGGGTACCAAACTTACCAGTGAAATCCCTTTTAACCATGGTACCTCGATCCGCTAAGACTCATGAGCCGGGCATGATGGTATGGGACACCGTGGTCGAGCTGTCGGCCTACACTGGGGCCACGTGCCTCCCCGTAGTGACCAATGAGCAACCAGACTCATGAGCTGTTTATGGTGGTATGGGACACTATATTCGAGCTGTCGATACTTACGGCGAGAGCCGAGTACGGTGAGACCTGTGCTCGTGCTGACGGGCGACGAGTCTTCCGTAGTATCTTCGAGTATACTCCAGGGTCTGTGATTGGCGACGAGTCTTTCACAAACAACTAGAGTATGAGTTGAGCCGAGTACGGTGAGACACATACTTCGAGTGACGGCTAGTGATTGAGCCGAGTACGGTGAGACCTATACTCGAGTTGGATGGTCAATGAATTGAGCCGCATACGGTGAGATCTGTATCCGTGCTGACGGGTGACGAGCCCTTTGTGATGCCTTCGCTATGCTTCTCGAACCATAATATCGTATGAGATTAACTAGGATTGACGACCCTAGAATGGATCATGTTTGGGAATGATACAAGGAGGAGGTACCTTAGTTTCCTAATACTTCATTTTGAAATGGACTAATAATAACTCGGTAATCATGATCATCATCGCACCGCATGTGCTTAGTAGATGTGGCGCACTGAGGGAGTTAAGCATTCGCGAACGTAAGATGATGTCGCATGAGGGTGGTTTGGCAAGGGCATACAGCATCATGTCATTTCATTCTCGCACTTAATAAGAGTAGTTAGAATTGTTTGATTTGTACTTTTTATCATTACTTGCTTGATTGAATTGATAACATGTTAACCTATGCTTTCTTGTTCCACCGAGTTGATCACTCACTCCCACGTTACGGGACGGTGTTGTACACACCCACCAGACTTTGTTGATTTCGCGATGATGGCGATGCTTATGAAGCGAGCCGGACTACCTCTATGGTGATGAGGAGGAGTTCTCCTATCATGTAACTCTCGATGGGTCTTTGAAGACCTGTGCCTTGCATTGATGGGGCTATGGTACTTGGGATGAAGATATTACACTTACACATTTGATATATTTTAAAATTATACTTGTAATTATTTAACCTAGTAATGTTATCACACTCTAGAGACTCATCATAGTTTATATAGCTTATCATCTATCACGGTCTTCCGCTTGCAATTTAATTGTCTCGGAGTATGATATCTTTGTTTTGGCTTAATCTCACTCATGTTCAATGCACGAATACGATCAACATTCAATCATCATTCATTTTGTTGCATAAGTGATGTTCTGGAACTCGGGAGTTGAGTTTATGCTCGACCCCGATTTTCGGGCGTTACAAGTTAAGTTGGTATCAGATCATGATTTGGATCAAACTGGACCTAGGTTATAGTCACACGACACACATTGACGTACTTTGACTTAGGAGGGAGCGACGGAATGTAGAAATAGTTTAGGGATCTCTAATATCACTAAATAACACAATGGGTTGAGATCAACCGTAGAATCGGACCCGTAGGCAACCATGATTACACGAAACGATCTCGAAAACATTTCTAGGTTGTCTAGTGATGGGTTTGAGATCCCATCCATCCCATCCGCAATCATTGAAACATTCCTAGCCGTAATTAATGAGTCTAGATAAATCGTCACCCCAACTGTGAAATGTTAACTACTCCGAATCCTTGGAGCTTCTCTGGACTCCTCACGAGACTTCTCGAGTCTTCGAGAAAGAAAGCAAAAAAATAGAAATAAATTCTAATAAATTTGAAATTGATTAATGAATGACAAAAAAAAAAAAGAGTTCACAACCCTTTAAATAGGGATACCAAGTAATGGGAAGAAATCGAACAAACTAAACTACAACTAAAACTCTATATATGGTTCGTGATGTCTACTAGTGTGTAAAGTTTTCGGTCCAAAAAAATATAGTAAGTGTCCTATTTGACTTCACCAAACCGTTCTCCTAATTATTCTAAACTCTTTACACGATGAGTGCAACTCCTAAAACCTAACGGATGAAGAGGTAATTAAACTAAAACTACCATTTTTAGCAAAATGAAATTGAAATGGGGAAATGACCGTCAATCGGAGGGTTTTCTCGTAATTCAGGGCTGCGCAACTCAACATAGCTGGGTTGGTTGGCTTCATTAGCTCGTCCTACCCCAAATTCATATATTTTACGTCAGATAACTCATTCCGGATTACAAGATATGTCCTGTTTGCCCGAAACTACCCGAAATAGAGCGAATCGGGGTCGGGGGGCCAAACGGAGCACTTCCGGAGGGATCCAAGGTGGGACCCAGTACTTTTTGGAGCCTAGGGGGCCTGGGGAACACGCCCATGGGGCCTCCTTTTCAAAATTCAAATTTTTTTTGGCGATGCCCTTGCCGACTTTTTGGTTGGGCCGGGCCCGCAGCTCTGGCCGACCGAGTTTGGGGGTCTTGGGACCTCCCTGATGTGTGGGCCGTCCATCGAAACACCCCCGATACCATACCTCCTTCACAAACTCCCCCTCTAAGCTCCCTTGTCCCCTCCAAGTTACTGCCCTCTCTCTTAAAACTCCCCTCTGATCGTCCCATCTCCTATTTTCGACCACAACCTACCCACTTCCATCATGCATTGCAGTCCTCTTCTCCATTTCCTCTCCGGTTTCTCTCATTTGGATGCCTACACGCCCCCTTGAAGCTCTAAAATCGTGCAAGCTCCCTAAGCCATCCTATTTTTTTTATTTTCCTTCTCCATTCGCTGTCTTTGGGGCCTTTACAACATCTGTTGAGGCTCACATCTGTGGAGAACCAAACCTCCAGCCCTTTCTCTCTCTCTCCATCACTTTTTATTCACTTTTCCATGGCTCTATCCAAGCTTAGTTCGGCCACCTTCGCGGATGTCTAGCTATCCACACTATTGTTTGAAGGTTGCATGAGTTACCGTCTTTGGATGTTTATGCTTTCATGATCGATGGGTGTAGTAGTTGGTGCGATGTTCTAGATGTGTGAGGACGTTTAGGGCCCGTTCGACCAACTGCATTAGGTGAGTTTCAGGTGGATAGAATTGTATAAGTAATAATAAATGTACGTGTAGGGTATGGTTCCTAGATTGGTGTATCCCATGTTTTCCAATACCATGTTTGGAGTGTGTGCAATTAAAAGTAAATTCCGAGATTTCCTTTCAAATAACACTTAGAAATTCCGATTCCTGGGATTTGGAAATCCCATCTCATGCTTTCCCACACGAGGCTCATTTTCCAAAGCCTATACCATTATTTTTAATCCCCTCCCACCCTCCTACCAACCATGTCACTCCCAATCCCGAGGTAGGATTAGTAATGCAATCCCATTTAGTACAACTTAAGACCACTGGCCAAATAGTGTTGAAATGATAAAGTCCCTTGATACACATTAACCCACCACACTCTGACAGATTAAGCTTTTATAGTAAAGGGTTGTTTGACAAATGGGCCCATAGATTTGGACCTAGAGCAGTGCTTCGACAGACCTGACAGTATAGGAAATCCAACCAATTAAGGACGTGAACTCTAGAACCCCCTTTGTGGTTGGTTTGAGCATGTGTGACATGCTCGGGCGTAGTTAAATTCGACTTTAGGCAACTCAATTCCAATTAGACAACTTTGACCTTAAGTAATAAAACCATTCCTTGTATTAAAAATGAAGTGAAATCATCTAGCGTATAAGCATAGACTTTGGACTCACCTATGGATTCCCGCTACTCCTAAATTAAGACTAGACTACTGGTTAGGCTAAGGAAAGTAAAAGACTAATTAATTATGTTAAGCAAATTGAAAATAGACTTAGTTGTTCGGCTTAACCGACTCAGACCCACTACACAATTTTCTTTCCGTGTTGGCCCAACCATTTACAACTAAAAGTTTATAATTTTATCCCTGAAAAGTGTTAGGAGTATATAGCTGATAGAGACTTTTTCTTTTAGGCCTAAGGAATTGCCCAAATGGGCAACAGACAGTTAGGAATTAGGTCCCAAATCGTATGCCATGTCGGCATACATATTGTGCTTATGAACGTAAGAAGATAGCCTACCTATTAAGCTAGACATGATTAAATAGGATAAGTTTGGACCGCGATAAAATTCCTTGGTAGAATTAGGCATCTTGCCTCAAACTCACACCCATCCGTGATAGCCCCTTTCTATAATCCTAGGTACCAAGACTGATGTAGTGGGAGACCGCATCTCATTTTATGTCAAGGATAGGTTATAAACTACACCTTGTTCCGATATACGGAGCAGGACATAAATCTTAAGCCTTGAGGGTGAAAATAAAATTTTAAGGGGGGTAGAACATTATGAGCCCAATCTGGTTAGGTCATCTATTGCATCTCTTTGATCTGGGTGACACAGCGAAAGCGTGGCGGACCCTACCCCACTGGCCCAAGATCGAAACTGTGCTCGTTGAATACGCACATTATAGAAGCCCTAACAAGTTCTACTATGAAAATGTTTTAGGATGATCTAGTAAGATTTGATTCACCCTTCCCTGGGACATAGATAATATCGAGGACTCGCTTAGACTAAGACCTAAAGGGCAACCTTAGAATAAACAATTTGAACCTTTCAATGATGGACATTCCCTACGTTTCTAGAGTGATCGGACTACGGAGTTATTGAAATATACAACTGCGAAACATTCGCGGCTTGACCCAATTCTCAATCCTATGTGACTACCAACAAACTCACTGCTGACGAGCAGAAGACCAGGATCCACTAGGATTTGGAAGGGATACGATGAGCTTTCTACCTTAGCTCGGTAGATGATCGATGTATCGGGATCAAGCCCACCATAAACGTCTCTCCGTGTTGGTCAAACATTGAAAACAGCTATCTTACTCTAAATTGGTGGGAATTATCGTCAAGACTCCAAATAGGTAAAGAAATAAATTGTAACAAACCATCAGGGTATGAGAAATGGATAAAGAAATAAGTTTTAAGGGGGGTAGACTAAAATGAACCAACTAGTACATACCCTACCAAGCGTAGAAACTTGGAACCAATAAGTCTTAGGCAAATGAAATAATAAAAACCTTCCCCTATTACCCTTAGCCAATTTCGGGGATGAAATTTTATTTTAAGGGGGGTAGATTGTAACGCCCCGGACTTTTTGCCAACCTGGGATTAGACGTCCTTAGGCAATGGGTCGATCCTAATACCTCATTAACTTGTCAGAATTGAATCCCAAAGTCTAAAGCCGCCTTTGAATTCATTTCCTTCACAAATCCAACCCTTCACTACCTTGTGCTTTCAATTTTTCAAAGCACTTTAGCCCTAGACACTAACTTAAACTAGCTAAGTAGTAAAACTTGGATCACTTTATATACCAACTACAAAGGCCTAAGTACCATCTCAGATAGAAATCTTACAGGACTAAATCCTTTAGAAATTAAGTGAGATTTAGCAAGTGTTAAACTAGAGTGCCTGTGAAATTAGCACCAATCGCTTTAAATACGTTCTGCAAGACTCAAAACTTGTAGAATCATTGACGCTAGGTTACCCTAAAACTTAGGATCAATCTCATTACCCGGCTGCTCACGGGAGCATCTCAAAACTTCGTATTAGGTCTAGACCGCACATCGGAAATCCGATTAACACGAAATTAAGGAACTAGGACCACCTCACTGGGCTTAACAACCACCTCGAAAAATCGAGTCCACCGATGTCCCACGGCCATTCGTTTGGTCCTGAGCGAGGGAGTGTGAAAAACACTATTCCCTTTACAAAATAAATATCTGGAATAGTGATCTGGCACCATTCGCTTGCACATCGATGATAAGCAACCAGACCGTCGAATCGGACTAAATTACACCCTCGGATCGGAAAAATTTCGGAACATTTACATGTACTTGGAATTTTGGATCGTGGCTCACCGACCGTTGAACCGAAAGTGGTCCGCCACGTGCGATCTGGGAATCGATCGAGTCGAAAACGTAATCCCACATAGATCCATGTGTGGTGAGCTTAAGTCCGACGTTTGGCTCAAGGGGGCCACCGAAACACTCTTTTGAGTGGAACATCGCCAAATGCTTATAATAAATAAGTAACCCTTGAACTCCGAGTCTATTTTGGGAAGGTTTGAGACTATATAAGGACCTTAAACCCTCTCTCATGGCAGCCATACGAATTTGAGATTTGAGAGAGGAAAAGAGAGAGAAAGTGAGGGAGTTGTGGGAGGATCTCCCTACTACCTCGTTCCTATCTTGCTTAACCACCTCATTCTTGCCGCTTTCCCGGCGCTTTTCCTAATTCGTCTAGGCTCCATTTTAGGTAATAAACCCTAACCCTAACTTGTTTGGGGTGTTAGGCTATAGGTTATGAAATAACTAACTGATTTCACTCTTTAGGCTAGAAAACTCCCGTATACGGAAGCTCCTCAAACCTATCGTTTCCGTTGCGATTCTACGACAAAAGGTGCGGACTTTAGGTGTATAGGTTATGGTTTTCAACGCTTTCAATGTCGGATAATGGTAGATTCATGATCTGCATGCAATTGCACATGTACAAAGTGCTTTTCGTTTTCTGTTTCGATTAGAATTGTAGAATTTGGAATTTCACATACTCTAGGTATTCGTATAAAATACCGTATACGTATTTTTTATGGAAATGTATTTGACATGTTTATTTGTCGTAGGATATATGATGTATGGATAAAATACTTATTTGGCGAAAGTGTTACCTAAATACATGTTTACTAAAATACACCATGTATGTAGAAATACGGTATTGTAAGAAGTACCCATACGTGTATATTTTAGCGATGTGTTTGTCATGATTATTTGTTGTATGATTATATAATATATGGATAAATTAATTGCTTGGCGAAAAGGAATCGCCGTAATACATGTTTGCTTGTATACACTATGTATGTTGAAAATGCGTATTCTAGAAAATCTTTGTATACGTATAAATATTGGAGATGTATTTATCATGATTATTTGCTTTAGTAATATATTATACATGGATAAAATACCCTCTTGGCTAAATGATCGCCTAATACATGTTTTGCTAACATACACCATGTATGTTGTAATAGTGTATTCTAAGTGTTTGTGAAAATGATTGAATGAGTATAGAATTCTCATTCGTACTCGCCATGACTAATTGTCATGGATTCATGATTGTTGTATTGGCGATACCCCTTTGACGAAAAGATTTGCCCTAAATCACGCCACGGCCAATATACACCATATATGCTAAAATGTGTGGCCCAAGTGTTTGTGGGAATGACTGAATGAATATGGAACTTGGATTCCTGCTTGCCATGACTATCTGTCGTGGGTGTATGCGTGTTATGATTGGGGCAACTCCCTAGTGAAAGGATTTGGCCTAATGCCTATGTGATCGACATATGTCATGTATGTCGATGTATGTTTGTTTAAGTGTTTCTTGAAACGTCTGAATGAGTAGTAGTTAGCAAAGTGTAATGTATAAGGGTGTTGAGATATGATTCTCAACCTCTTTTAACTATATGTAGGATCTCCTTGGATCGTTGTGTGATTAGGAATTGAACATGTATAAACTCATGCTTGTGTTGTGATTCATAACATGCTCAACTGCTTTATGATTATAACTATGTAATGCATATGTTTAAATTTATATTTACGTTGTATGATCCGTCATGGGTGATGGGGAGCGGAGCAACGAGTGCATGCAAGCTACAGGCACCCTAAACGGATAATACCATACCTTGATTGTATGAGTTGAATCTTGATCCATTCTTTGCTTTATCTATCTGCAAGTTATCATGTTTGGGGCTATGATTATAGTCCAGACAATCGGTAATCGGCACTGAATTGAATTGTGGTTGCGATTCATTGCCACGTGAGATGTGTTCGACGAACCCGAGTCGTACTTCGGTTGGCGATAGTGGTTGGCCACGCGAAGTGCTTATGCATTTCATGTCGTTCAACTTGTTGTGCGCTCGAGTTAGCCGAGCTCGTTAAGTAACCCGATCTGTCTTATGTATGTTCACCATATTTGGTCGCTACTGCCTGAACCTAGGGTACCAAACTTACCAGTGAAATCCCTTTTAACCATGGTACCTCGATCCGCTAAGACTCATGAGCCGGGCATGGTGGTATGGGACACCATGGTCGAGCTATCGGCCTACGCTGGGGCCACGTGCCTCCCCGTAGTGACCAGTGAGCAACCAGACTCGTGAGCCGATTATGGTGGTATGGGACACTATATTCGAGCTATCGATACTTACGGCGAGAGCCGAGTACGGTGAGACCTGTGCTCGTGCTGACGGGCGACGAGTCCTCCGTATCTTTGAGTATACTCCAAGGGTCTGTAATTGGCGACGAGTCTTTCACAGCAACTAGAGTATGAGTTGAGTCGAGTACGGTGAGACCTGTGCTCGTGCTGACGGGCGACGAGTCCTCCGTAGTATCTTCGAGTATACTCCAAGGGTCTTGATTGGCGACGAGTCTTTCACCGCTACTGACTAGAGTATGAGTTGAGCCGAGCACGGTGAGACCACCAGCCGACTCGGCTAGTGATTGAGACGAGTATGGTGAGACTGCGTGCTCGAGCCGACGGCCAAAGAATTGAGCCGCATACGGTGAGATCTCGTATCCGCGCCGACGGTGACGAGCCCTTTCATGATACCTTCGCTATGCTTCTCGAACCATAATATCGTATGAGATTAACTAGGATTGACGACCCTAGAATGGATCATGTTTGGGAATGATACAAGGAGGTACCTTAGTTTCCCAATACCGCTCATTTGAAATGGACTAATAATAACTCGGTAATCATGATCATCATCGCACCGCATGTGCTTAGTAGATGTGGCGCACTAAGGAGTTAAGCATCTCACGAACGTAAGATGATGTCGCATGAGGGTGGTTTGGCAAGGGCATATAGCATCATGTCATTTCATTCTCGCACTTAATAAGAGTAGTTAGAATTGTTTGATTTGTACTGCTTTATCATTATTGCTTGATTGAATTAATAACATGTTAACCTATGCTTTCTTGTTCCACCGAGTTGATCACTCACTCTACGTTACGGGACGGTGTTGTACACACCAACCGCATTTGTTGAATTTCGGATGATGGCGATACTTATGAAGCTGGACTACCTCTATGGTGATGAGGAGGAGTTCTCCTATCATGTAACTCTCTGACGGGTCTTTGAAGACACAGATGCTTGCATTGACGTGGCTATGGTACTTGGGATAGAAGATATTACACTTACACATTTGGTATATTTTAGAAGCGTACTTGTACTTATTTAACCTAAGAATGTTATCACACTGGAGACTCATCACAGGTTTATATATTTTATCTAGCTATCATCGTCTTCCGCTTGCAATTTAACTGTCTCTGGAGTATGATATGCTGTTTTGGCTTAATCTCACTCATGTTCAATGCACGAATACAGTCAACATTCAATCATCATTCATTTTGTTACATAAGTGATGTTCTGGAACTCGGGAGTTGAGTTTATGCTCGACCCCCGATTTTCAGGGCGTTACACTTTTCATGATTCAAAGAAGGAAACTCGAGGGTTTTCCTTACCTTCCATTGTATGCTTCCAAGGTGCAAATGGCCCCTGAAACACACATACATCCTATGAATCGCTTCTCAAAACTGCAAACTGTTTTGTTTTGAAACTCGTTCATCTCACCTGAAAACTTGTCACATAATGAATAACTGTAACCACAATGATAACTATTGTGAATGCACTATAATGAATAAATTATTATTATTATAGATAACTGTAATTACAACATAGATATGAGGAGCTTACCTGCTTAGGTAAACATTTGTTTCACACTTTGCCTAAGCATAAGCCTTGGAATTGTCTATGCTAACACAAAAAGTTTTGATCATCTCCCCCTTTGATCTATAATTCTCTTTCTCTAAATTAATTTATATTATAGAGGTTTCCAAGCAATATTATCTATCACTTGTTTGATCAGTTCAAGGCTTATATTGACAATCTTAAGGAAGAAAAGAAGAAGGAAGCTGCAGAAGATGCAGCCTTCCCCTGTGTTCTAAAGAGTATGCTGAACTACATTTTCAACAAAAAAGATCCAATTGTCTTGGGTGTTGATGTCCTTGAAGGGATTGCAAAGGTTGGCACTCCAATCTGTATTCCTTCAAGGGATTTTATCGATATTGGACGAATAGCTTCCATTGAGACTAACCACAAACAGGTTGATATAGCAAAGAAAGGCCAAAAGGTGGCCATAAAGATTGTTAGCACCACCACTGAAAAACAACAAAAGATGTATGGCAGGCATTTTGAGATTGATGATGAGCTTGTTAGCCACATCTCGAGGAAATCTATTGACACACTTAAATCAAATTATCAGACGACTTGTCTATTGAAGAGTGGAAGCTAGTAGTGAAACGAAGACTCTCTTCAAGATACAATAAGTTTGAAAAAGAAAAGAAAAAGAAAAAAGAAAAAAGTAAGAAAAGGAAAGGAACAATTACTTCATATTTTTCCTCAAAGATGAAGTAATGTCACACTCACTACTTCAAGAAGAAACAATTACTTACTTCTCCAAAGATAGCTCGTAAACCAGCTATACGCTTGGCATCGACAAGGCTTGTCTCACTCGCAAACACGTCTAATTCATCTCTAATCTGATCGTTCACAATCGACTCAATTCTTCTCAAATCATTAGGGTGAATAGGCTTGCCTGTTCAAAGTGCAATGGATTTAAAAAAATGACTGTGTATATACTCTGAACGAATTGAATAATAAGAATACACATAATTAATGAAAAATGGAATACGACTTACCGTGCGAGAAATCATGCAAATCGTAATTTTTTAGGAAGTACAATGGATCCCTTCTGGTCAACATGATCCCCAAGCACTTCCTGCATCATATTGCAGTGACATTGAGTGAACCAACAGCACAGGAAAATTGGAGCTAGATGATTTCTATTGTTGCCCAACATCCATTTGTGAGTGCCAAACGCAAACATCCCATGTGCCAAAGTGACACCTGTACCAGGTGGGCTGGTGAACTGATTGAGCCACACCCACGTTGAACGTAGACCATTGGCTATACTTTTTAACCATCCGTTCTTCTGTACACGTGGCCACCTGATGAGCGGACTGGCCTTCCTTTTGGCTAGGACATGTTCTCCATAGGGGCTGTCCAATGAACAGTGAATCTCATGTGTGCCACTTTGACACATACATGGCACTCCTATTTGGTGCTTTCAGAGGGGCAACTGCAAATAGCATCCATTAAGAATTTGATTGCAGACCTTGAGAGCAAAGTTTAACATGTGGGTGCAAGTATGGTTCAGGGCAATGAGAGTACGCCTGTCATAGTCAACCTGTTCATGACACCAAAGAAGCGCAAATGATGACCCACAAATACAAGAAGCGGTTAACAAAGAGAGCAAAATGTTGAAGCAATGAAGGTATTACCTTGCAGATTACTTTATCACCAACAGAAAAACTTGCAGTCTCCCCACCAAAAGAGCCAATGTGGAGTATAAAGCCTCCATAAATTTGGACATTCTTGACCTTAAATGATCCAAAGGAGCCTTCAAGAGATCCAATATCGTAAATCTGAAACCAAATGGAACAAGTCAAACAAGATAGCAGGTATGGCTCTATATTCTGTTCGGACATATATATGGAATTAGGTGAACCAAAAGAAGATGTACTTATGGTCGTTGTAGGAATATGTGCATTATAAGAATACAACAATGAAGAGCAAGCAGCAATAACCAATGCATCAGTTATCTGCGGATCTAAAAATCTTTTCTAATGAGAACCGTCATGCAAAGATCCATCAGTAGAAGGTTTTCTCTAGTCTCTCTTTTTCAAAGGAAAAAGGAAAACTGCTAGAGCTTGAATGCCTGATTCTTGATAAGTTAAACTAGATGGCATCCAAGCATTAACAATAGGATACCAATCACACCTACGCCATGGAATGCATGTCATCGCAAAAATGGTGCACCTTTGTGTCACAAAAATGGCAGCCCAAGAACTTCACAGGAAAAGGGTACTGAAGAGCTTTGAGAAAAGACTAGAAAATTATATTCCAAGCCTTATCACAACTAATTGGCGTTGACTGGAGAGGAGTTCTAAAAAATATTAAACTAGAAAAACAGCTTTCAAAAGATGGCAGGGAAAAAAAATTTGTAGACGGTGTCCTTCTAAACTAGAATATCTTAAAGCAATTGCAATCCAACTTCTAAAAGCATTAGCATTCTTTGAATTTAATACATGGGTGATAACAGTTTCATGTTTCATCTATCAATCTGAAGCCTTAGTAAATAGTACAATCCATCAAACCTTTATTTATATCCAACATAGTGGATTAACAAGCTTTCAAAACTTTCTTACAGTCTTGAAAGCTACTGAAAAGATACCACTGTTTATCATTGAGTACTGAGTAAAATTCAAGATTTCCAGCAGCATGGAACTCAACCCATAAATTCTAGGCTGGTTGATTCAACACGACGGATAAACTAACAAAGTTGAAAATGTGCCAGCTAACAGTATCCCAAGGGTGTGACATATCACGCGATAACGATATGGAAAACATTAGACCACATGTGACCCCAACCTGGCACTTGTGGAGGACATCCAAACCGTGAATCAGGTGGGTTCGGCTTGGGTAGATAACCTGGTCAAACAATGTGGCATACATGAATGAAGAATACGAGATAGTTTGAAACTTTCTGAAAACCATCTGTTGTTTTCATACATGAAGCCCACTGCACACCTGAAGAGTTGACCAACTTGATTTTCACACCAGGTCATCAATGCAGTGGGACACACCTGATGCAGAGCTTGGATTCCCGCCATACATGTCAGGTTGGCACACGGCCATGTTTGTGGGCTAACTGATGAAAGAGAAGTAGACAAGTGACAAGTTTTACAAATCTGCTAACAGTGAAAAAAAACTATTCATTAAGTAAAACTATTAGAAATTATACATGTTTTACTTCCCTTTTTTTGTCATTGGGAAAATATGAAAAGACTCTACAACATCTATGATACAATTGTACCAAAGATTCAATGGTAACCCATTTGATAATCTCGAGTGAAATTCTAAAAACAGAATATGTGGATCAATAAGTATACTGACCTGATACCATCTGACCTGAAAACAGAATATGTGCGTCAGCATCCATCGTTATGGAATCACCAACTTGCTGCCAAGAATTAACATAACCTCAAGATGTTAGACAAAATTGCAGATAACAAACCAAAAAATGCCAACCTAATTGAAAACCCCAAACTGAAGTTAGTACATGACCAAAATGAGATGAGTTCCTAGACTTTTTCCTAGCTTCATCCATGACAAGCAGTGAGAGTGAGAGATAATGAAAAGGCTTGGAAGCAGATGCCTTATTAGATGCGTTCCTAGTCTTTTCCCTGGCTTCATCCATGGCGTTGTTGAAACCCTCCATATGAACTGTCAAAACTTTTTCTGCTGCCATTAGCTGAAAGAGAAGAAAGTGAGGACACACCAAGTTTATATTGTTGCAAGCCTTGCATAAGAAAATTTTGTACAAGGTAAAACCATTAATCGGCATACCTAGGTCAAATCTACATGGAACCCATAAGTGTCCCACAAAACAAATGCATCCTGCAACAAGAAATTTGCATGCTAAGATACCAAGATATAGAGCACTCATCAACATGTAATTTAAAAGCTTCTCGAATAATAATAGAAAGCAGATAGTCTGAAAACTTTAAAACATAATTATAACATACATGTGATATATTAACATTAAAGAAATTTCAATAGGATGAAACAGGGAATACACTGTTTCTTGTATTGCATATCCGAAGTTCTGATACCCCATCAGATGATATCCATAAGACCATGTGATACTACAACCCACATGAGCATCACAAATTTACATTTAAGGGATTCTGCCATACAACCGAGACAGCCTAGAACTTCACAGGAGTACAAAGAGGGCATTGAACCCGAAGTTGAAACAATTCAGGTAATTGCCTACCAGATTTTAGGAACGAAATTACTCTAATAACTCCATGTAGATAGATAAAAGTACCGTTCACAGGCCTCCAACAGTTCTCTAGGGCATCACACCACTACTAAAGCTAGAAGAATCACTCTTCTCACATTTTCCGATCACTTGAAAAAACATGTCTATACCATTTGTATGGCCTCGTATTTATAGGTCTCTCTTCAATAACTTTCCTAATCTAACTATTTTACTAATTAGTTTTCTTGGCCAGGCCCACACTACTTGGCCCAAGGCCTTAGCCTGGCATGGGCCTTGTATAGAAGGCCCAACCCAGGGCCTCAGATTTCTAGATGGGCCCTGGCCCAACCCAGCTTCAAGATTGGGATGGATTTTGAAAATGTTAGTTTTTTTTCTCTTTCCTTTTCTTTTAAAAAATAAAATAAAAATTGTAAACCACTTCGAATCATTAGAAATAAGGTAGAAATCCAAGAATTTGCATGTTTTGAATGCTCAATCAGGAATTTTAACCTCTAATTTGGGGATTTAAGGAGCATGGGGGAAATTACTTGTTTTCATACATGTCTTCTTAGGTTTATAAATGATATGAATTGATTTTGAATATTCACTTCTGTCAGACAGCGCATAGTTTAGGAACTTATGCAAAGGAAACCTATTTACGTGCACTTGTTTTTTGTGATATTTTGATTTCTAAGTGAATATTCAAACCACTTTCCCAATGTTTTTTGTGATGTCTATTTTAATATCCCCTAAAGTTTCACTGAAAATTAAACCACTTTCCCAATGTTTCCCAAAATTGTGAAAAATTGTGCAATACATCTAGCATTTCTCATGCGATAACCGATATGTTTTCATATCCCAAGGGTGCGATACATCCGTCAATACCAATATGGAAAACATTGTCTGAATGAAGCATAACAATAGAACATTAAACAACAAACCAAAGGTAATTTGAACTGGTAGCAAAATCACAAGATTGAAAAGGAAAACCAAAAAACAGAAGATCTAAAACATGAACAGGATCACTATTCTATAATGGACAAAGTGGTCCAATAGAAAATAGATGCGTTATCATTTATTTTATTTTATTGATGTATCAAATATTTCATAAATCTGAAGCCAGGTAAAGTATGAAATAAATGAAACTAAATATCTTGGTCACCACACAATTTTGTGTTCATGCACAAAAAACTATCCAAACCTGGAACATGTGCAATTCCTGAGAAACAAATCCTAATATCCTAGAAGATATCCCACCATATCTTGTTTCCTAACACCATGGTTGTAGTCATCATCATCATGTAATGCGTGCATGATATTAAACCGTAGAGGAAGAACAATTTTGATAACATTCAACATCGTGGGGTGAAGGTCCCACTACCTGTTTTGGTCCTACTTGAACCAACATGTACCCATCACCCAAAAAAGGTTTTACACTAACTTGATGTGTGCATGCCTTTCGGTTCTCCAAATTAGCCTAAAAAAGCAGTGAAAAATGCTAATAGAAGTAACTTGCCCTGACATAAGATGCAAAATATTTCCATAGCATTATCAATGAAAGAGCTGAGTAGAAATTTTCAAATTTTAGCATTATGTACAAACTTCAAAATCAAATTACAATAGTGCAATAGAAGTAGTGAAGGATTATCAAGCTGAAAGGATAAACAGTCTTCATTTTGTCTTTTGTTTGCCAATGGGTTGGATTTTATATTCTAAGTTATGTTTGTGATATTTTATTTCAAAAATATTAGCTTTTTCATAAACTATTTTCACTTTTGTCCCAAGCATTTTGTCAAACCCATTGTATTCAGGGATCAAACCAGCCACATGATAGTTTCACAGCTAGTCCAGTTTTTTAAACATGGCTAACACCAACCTTAACTAACAATAAGTGACAGAAATTAGAGTTCTTGTATTCCTAATCATCATCATCATAACCTTGCCCCAGTGAGTTGGAGTAAGGTTGTGAGAATGAAGCCTAAGAGTCACACGTCAACTTGGTGACAATAACCACAAACATATATAATCAGTCAATTAAAATAGACAATCTGTAAGTTGTAACTAGTGAGTTTAACTTCACCTTCAATTTTGCCAGCCTGTGAGCAAAAAGTATCTAAGCATCCTCCTAAAAAATCTCTCGTGGCCAAAGAAGAGTAAATGTAATTGCTTGTAATTAGGCTTTGGCAGGAAGGAACATGCAAAAGAGATGAAATCCATATTGCAGTAAACAAACAGGTTGAAATCCAGCGAGACTCTCCCCTGCTTAGCTATATCAAATGAATTAAATAGATTCTTGCAAAACATCATGCGTACAATATTTCTTCAATATATCTACAAGCTGGATTAGCATTCTGATTCTCTAAACATCTCAAACTTTGACAAACAAGAAGCCCACGAATTTCTGTACATGACACGCCCACATAAACAAACTAATGCATATATAGTAGCTTAAAGATGATTTATTTTCATACTCTCCAGGTTGTATAGTGGGAATCCATGGGTAGCTACAAGTGATTACTGACACAAACTAAGAATTTCATACTCTCCAGGTTAAGACCATCCTAAACCGCCTGCACTTCAACAACTATGTTACAGATCCTGCCATAGATATAGAGGGAATCCATGGGTAGCTACAAGTGATTACTGACACAATCTCTTCCTTCTTGTGATCCTATGAACTAGACCTTGTTGTATCACAAAACTCAACACGCTTGAGAGCGACACTGCCATTGACAGTAATTCTTAACGTAAGTTTCATAATTCAATAGAAAAAGAGAAATTACAAGCCCTAAAAGTACAGTTCCTTTCCACATCATCTTAAACTAAAAATAAATAGAAAAAAATCCACATAGAGGTGCAAAGCATGCAATTCACATCAGATTCACAGAAGATAGATCTAGTCTAGCTATAATAGAAAAAAAAATAAAAAATAAAAAGTCTACCTCCAAAATCCCCGGCATCCTAATAGGTTGGCAAGTGAGTGCTTCAGAGGCAATGGATTATTTAGATTACATACAAGGTGAATGTTGGGGCATTGAACATTAGGAAAGGGCCCCATCAGACCAAATGACCACACCCATTGGCTCTACTTTCAAAATCTAAGGAAGAAGAAAAAAAATACACTGTAGCAAATGATGAAATTGGAAAAAAAAATGATAAAATTCATGGATATGATCAAGCGGCTGAGATTTGGCCATCACCACCAGCAATTACAGCCATCCTCGCAGCCACTCCACAATTTGACGGTGTAGTGGGGGGATGGAGCGTTTCGGTGGGTTTTATGACGATCGACAACCTCTATGGGGAATCTGTTGTTGCAATTGGGGCATTCGACCTTCCTTCATATGATCTTGATTTAACAATTTCGAATAGAAATTGTAATTTTGGGCTTTCTTTTATATCAATCACAGGGGTTGCAATCTCTATTACTCATGTATGGATTTGAGCATGTTTCCCAGCAAACCGAACTGCCTCTGTATTCCTGTAAATCATAATAAAGGTCAGGTGCCAGATTGCCGACTAATGGAAGTTGACTCGCATTCACAGAAAATCTCCTTCTAGAAGATGAAGGCCTGGTGCAGGTGGAGAGAATCCAAGGCGAGAAAGGAAGTGACGACCAGCTGAGGTCGTTGAAGGCTTTGGGGATGATGAGGTTTTGAGAAGAGAATGGCTTTGGACGAAGAACAGGGAGAGACATCGCGGGGAAGAGTGAGATGGTAGGGTTTTGTTTTGGAGGTCTGTGCGCGGAAGAAAAGGGCAGATCGAATTGGATTTCGTTCTGGGGAGGGGCACGTGATGGACGGTCCTTTAATACTTGGGTTTTAGGACCATTGGCCCACTGTGATGTATGTTATTTATCCACTCCGTCCATTAATTTTAAAGTATTATTTTAAGGGTTGATGCAAAAAATGAGTCAGATCAAAGATGTAAGAAGACCACACAAATATTAACAATAGAAATTTAATTTTTATTATTTCTTATGGTGTGGTCCACTTAGACCTTTAATCTACATAATTTTTGGGTTCATCTACTAAAATTATATATAAGAATTGATGGGCGGCTTAAATCAAACACATATATTCCAATGGGTCCCATGGAGCCCCTTAAGCACCATCAATCTCTAATAAGACTCCGATGAGGATGTAGGTTTTTGCTACAGATCATTAGGCTTTAGCTACAGATTAAATCCATAACATAATTGCTACAGATTTAATCTGTAGCTAAAAAATTTCAAAGTCCATAGCCTTTGCTCAATTTTTTGGTAGTGTCATCACCTCTTAAATGATTTATCACTATACAGAAACAGGCCTAGTCCATACTCTCTACACTGCGGTAAAACTCATCGCCTCACCGCAAATTCAGAGTATGCTCGAGGTCACTCCACTAATGTCCTACCAACTAGCAGTCTATTTTCGAAGCCCGACCAGTCCACTTATTGACAATGGGACTCGGATGTAACCCGACTGGGGACCACAACCAGGCTACGTCAACTCACGAGTCTGGTTGCTCACTGGTCACTATAGGGAGGCACGTGGCCCTAGCGTAGGCCGAAAGCTCAACCACGGTGTCCCATACCACCATGCCTGGCTCATGAGTCTTAGCGGATCGAGGTACCATGGTTAAAAGGGATTTCGCTGGTAAGTTTGGTACCCTAGGTTCAAGCAGTGGTGACCAAACATGGTGAACATACATTAGACATATCGGGTTACTTGACGAGCCTGACTAGCTCGAGTGCACAATCACTTGGACAACATGAAGTGCATAAGCACTTCGCGTGGCCTAACCACTGTCGCCAACTGAAGTATGACACGGTTTCGTCAAACACATCTTACGTGGTGACACGAATCTCAACCACGATCTCAAGTCTGGTACCGATTGTCTTGACTATAGACATAGTCCCAAACTAAATCAATCCTTATTCATAGCATGTGGAGTAAAGCATAATAAGCAAAGTAATTTAAGCATATTAGTAAGCATGTCATAAAGCATGTTATAAAGCATGTTATAAAGCACCACATAAATAGGAATACAAACACATATATCGCATAAATAAGCGGTTTAAGTAAACAACCTCATAGAGAAAATCATACATGTCTCTAAGGTAGTTGAGAATCCCATCTCAACACCCTCCTAAGGCATCAACATCTAATCACTTACTCACACAAGCATTTTCACAAACACTTAACATACACTTTTTCAACATACTTAGTGTATGTTAGGAAACATGTATTAGGGCGAGTCCATTCACCAAGCAAGTATTTTACGCATATATAATATATTTATTCAACAAATAATCATGACAAATACATCTCTAAAATATGTATGTATATGGTACTTTCTACAATACAGTATTTCTACATACTTAGTGTATATTAGTAAAACATGTATTTGGACAAATCCTTTCGCCAAATAAGTATTTTATCCATATATCGTATATTCATACAACAAATAATCATGTCAAAAAAATTTCTAAAATTTATACGTATACAGTATTTTCTACGAATACCTAGAATATGTAAAATTCCATAATCTACATCGTTAATCGAAACAGAAAATGGAAAACACTTTGTACATGTGCAATTGCATGCAGATCATGAATCTATCATTATTTGACATTGAAAGCGTTGAAAACTATAACCTATACACCTAAAGTCTGCACCTTGTGTCGTAGAATCGTAACGGAGTTGATAGGTTTGCTAAGCTTCCGTATTCGGCAGTTTGGCAACCTATAGAATGAAATAGGTTAACTATTTCATAACCTACAACCTTAACAACCCCAAAACAGATTAGGGTTAGGGTTTCTTACCTAGAAACGGAGCCAAAATCGCCGGGAATGCGATTAGAATGGAGCGGTTAAGCATGGATAGCAGCAGGGAAGCAAGGCAGGGAAGAATCTCTCACATCTCTCTCACTTTCTCTCTCTTTCCCTAGGGTTTTTCTCAAATTCGGATGGTTGAAATGAGAGAGGGTTTAAGGTCCTTATATAGCCTAAAACTTCACCAAAATAGACTTGGGAACAAGGTATACTTGGGTTTTGTCCAAAGGGCTTCTGTTTCAGCTCAACGGAGGACTTCTGGCGGGCCTCCTTAAGCCAAAGGTCGGACTTAAGCTCACAAACTATGGATCTATGTTCTATTAAGTTTTTGTTCCAATAGGGTTCTCAGATCACACGTGGCGGGCCAGTTTCAGTTCAACAGTCAGCGGATCTAGATCCGAAATTCTGAGTACATGTAAATGTGTATGAAATTTCTCCTGATCCGAGGGTGTAATTTGGCCTAATTCTGACGGTCAGGTTACTTAATACTGACCCGCAAGCGACAAGTCTCAGATTACTATTCAAGATATTTATTTTGTAAAGAAAACAAGTGTTTTCACACTCCCTCGCTCCGGACTCAAGCAAACAGTCGTGGGACACTATCTGGGTCTGATTTCCGAGATGGTTGTCAAGCGCAACGAGGCAGTCCTAATTCCTTAACCTCGTATTATTCGGATTCCCGATGTGCGGTCTAGATCTGATACGGAGTTTCAACGTGCTCTCGAGAGTAGTCAGGTAATGAGTTTAATCTGAGATTTTAGGGTAACCTAGTGTCAATGATTCTACAAGTTTTGGGTCTTGTAGATCGTATTTAAAGCGATTCTAGCGGATTTCATAGCTAATCTAGTTTTGTACTTAGTTAACTTTGTCAAATTTCTAAAGGATTTAATCCTAAGTAATTTTTGTCTGAGGTGGTACTTAGTCCTTTATAGTTTGTATATAGAGTGATCCAAGTTGTACTACTTAGGTAGTTTAAGATAGTGTCTAGGGTGAAAGTACTTAGAAAAATTGAAAGATCAAGGTGGTGAAGGGTGAGATTTGTGAAGGAAATGGGTTCAAAAGCGGTTTTAGACTTTGGAATTGAGTTCTAACAGGTTAATAAGGTGTCAGGAGCGACCCATTGCCTAAGGACGTCTAATTCCAGGTTGGAAAAAATTCAGGCTGTTACATACATGGAGAGTAGGCATTTCAGATCTCTAATTACACCAGAAATATTATTGCATGGAGCAAATGGAACTTCAACATTAAGTCATACAAGAATTCAAAATAAAGTAATGGCATACTAAGAACGAAAGATTTAAAATACATAAAACTATTGTTCTTAAGCTAACACATCAAATTTACCATTAGGATTATCCACCCTTGCCATTGAAAGTGCATCTGAATTGACAATATCATATTTTTGATTTAGTGGACATCAATTGGACAATTAAAAATGAAAAACATCCAATGGTGCTAATTCAACAAACAAGTGTACCCCAACCAAAGGTTGTCATTACTGACCCACCTAATGATCATGTAGGACTACTAGACACATCATTTGCCTGATTAAAAAAGAAGAGTTTCTTCGGACTACAAATTCAATTTTTGCTCCCAACTCGATATTAGGACTTAAAGACTATTCTTTATCTGATAGACTGCCAGTGCTGCTATTCTTTATCTGATAGACTGTCAAAGACTCATCTCATCTTTTCTCCCTTCATCTTTGTTTCCAATCAACCAAGAGTGTATCATGGATAACAAGTATCGACTCTATGACTGGAAATGGGAACATTCAATTATTTAATGCATGGATGACTGCTGATATAGATGGAATCATCACACCATAGTTCAGATTCCAACAACTGGTACAACTTAAACCCTTTAGCCATGCCTTATAACCTAAACTGATCAAGTTATCTAATGACGTTTGATCCACTCTGTTTGGAATGCAAACAGTTATTGGATTCTTGGGTGTCAAACCAGTTTGAATTTATAGTGGGATTACCATGTCATTACAGTTGAAGGCCACTATATTGGAAAGCAACAAACTACATATTGTTTCCCTATAGCTAGAGTATTCTCTGGGATCATATGTTGCCTCTTTAGTGCTTGTATATCTCATAGAGAATGTTTCCACAAGTTTACGGTTGAAAGCTGATTCTAAGACCTGAAAATGGAAGTTTTTCATAAACTAGGCGATATACTAAAACAGCAAATGGTCTTGTATCAAGAACTTCAACAATCATTTTACATTACATTGAGCTTGAAAGCACCAAATAAGCTGAAGTATTTTGCATTATGAGTAAAAGAAGTAAATTTCAACAAAACCATACCAACATTGTCTACTAATCAAGTGAACATTGAATGAATGCGTTAACCAAGCCATATATTAAAGAGGATTGAAAGTGGTTATAACACATGCAAACAGGCTATTGGACAACGAAATGCAAACATATCATGAGTTGGAGAAACTGTAGTAGTAACTCACAGTTTTAACTGTTTTTAAGTGGGGTTTGACACATTTCCAGGCCTGCACAGATTTTTCTGATGCCTGAAACAATTTCACAATTCGAAAATGGTCATTTCATGCAACCTCCAAAAAATAAGATGATCTTGTGAAAGACCAGAAAACTAGAATGATAAGAACAAGAAATTACCCTGAATGAATTCAAACATTCAATTTCAACTGAAGAATGATGAGAAGAACTCGCAACCATATGTGCAATCGCCTCTCCTCCCATTTTCTAACAAGTGGAGAAATAAAAATAAGAAAAAATAGAGTAGCTTGAATGCCGATAAAATTGAAAGAAAATATTAATCATAGCCTTGTTCCAGCTATCTGAGCCAGCTTTACAAGTTCTTGTTTAAATAGGAATTCTCACGATTGCCTAAGGAAGTTCAAAATTGGCAACCCACTTGACATCGACCTCCTTTACCATGCTGGGGACTGGCTGTCGCAATTACTCGGGTGGATTTAAAAATTATAGGAGTTACAAAAACAGGAGGAGAACTGAATGCCTTTGTAAGGTACAAGATAGTAACTGGAGCAAGAATGAAACTTCGAACAATCAGTTTATTTCCTAAATAGATGGTGTCTGGATAGAGTTCTAATTCTTAAACAAATGGGTGTACCAAAACATATGAATGTTTAGGGAATAGAATGCAATGAAGAAACTTATTTAGTGTTTGAAAATAATTATGAAAAGTACAGCTCCAAACTTTTTGATTGCTCATAATTGAAAATCACTAAGAGCTTGGTAATTTATTGAATCTTGCAGTCTCTGAATACAACAACATTCTTTATTTCATTAGAATAAATATTCTTTGTTGAAAAATCTTAGAAAACAAAATACATTTTGTATGTATATTTCCAATACCTTACTCCACAAGAAACAAAATATATGCTGCATGATATAAGGGAAAAAAAAAGACTAACAAAGTATCCTTCTTCTTTTTGGAAAGATGAGAGCAAAGTATGTAAGCAAGCATACTCTAACAAAGTATGCAAGCAAATATTTCTTTCAAATATTCATTTCCATCCATTTGGTAGATCTCATTTTCTAATTAAAATTAAATGAAACACACATTATGAACCATCGGACTCAATAATGTAAAACTGCCCTTACTTCCCATTAAAACAGGCCACCCAGTGAAATCATGAGGATATTGTCAATAGAAACCATATCCCAAACAGGCCACCGCTAAAGGTTGTCAATCAATGAAACCTGCCAATGAATATTATTTTTGACATCAGAACCTGAAACATGTGAGTTCTAATCATAAAGTCTTAACTATGTGAAGAGCTTCACCTAGTTGCATATATCTAGTCAAAGTTGAGGTATGTTTGAATGCCTTGAAATCTCAAGTGGGAAGCACATACTCCCTCCCAAATCAAATGTCATAAGTTATTTGAGAAGCAATTTAGAATAGAAAAATGCACAAAATAGAAGGCTATGTAATGCAGTTTCTATCTTCCATTTCACGCCAAATCCACGCTAGATATCCTTCAATGGAATCAGATGGGATCTGCTTATGACTTGGGAGTCATGAAAACAGTACCTATAAGAATTGTTCAAAAGATGATTGATCCTCTTGTAGTAAACATAAGGAATTGACAACCATCCTCAGCCACAAAGGTCAGGCAGTCATAGACAACACTAATAAGAGATCATGTGCACCAGCTTATGCCACTGTCTATGAGGCATGAAATCAATCATATTCAATTACATCCAAATTAACAACATCAGTTGGAAAAGTAAACCAGGGAATCAAACTACACAATATCTGCAGGATCCTCGTGAATTCCATTATCGATCCGGTCTCTAACGACGATTGGAAGTAGAATGGAAGGGTTTGGTGCAGAGCAGCCTTGTGCGGAGTAGGATCCTTGCGCAGGTAAGTCTTCTGACGACGATTGGACCCTGGTTCACCGTCAGAAACCCACCTCCTCTTCTTCTCTTTTCATTGCAAACATCCCATTTCTCGCTGCAACAACAGACATTAGGGCAAGATTCGAGAGGTTTGGGGAGATCTCGGATGTTTATACACCTATGCTCCCTAATGGATCCAAAAATAGAGGCTATGGGTTTGTTAGATTCAAGAACCCTCAGAACGCGAGCAGGGCCATGGCTAGCCTTCATGCGAAATTACATTGACTAGTCATCTGTGGTTGCTGGATTATTGGATTTTCCATTTTCCATCAATTTTAGAATTGTTGAAAATCTTGCAATTGAAATTCAGGCTTTTGTCAATTTTCCATTTACTAGATTATGTTTAGTTCTTCTTCACTTACATTGACTAGTCATCTTTTTTTTTTTATGGGATTTCAAGTGTATGGTGAGTATGCTAACCCCATCTATGCATTCATTGAAGGTAGCTTTAGGATTGAGAATTTAATTTACTCTTCAGTCAATATCACTTGCTATACATTTGCCAATGATTGACAAAAAGGGGAAGAACAGTTCAAAACACCCCGAGCTGAAAATTGTATATTAAATGGTGTTGCAGGTGTTAGGGGGAGCAGCTGCACCAAGAAAGGGGGAGTTTTTGAAGTAAAGGGGAGCAGACACTGGTTGTGTACATGGGTTAGAAAATTGTAAAATTATGTAAAAGCATCTACACACAATTTAGAGTGTGTTTGTCTAGAAGTATCTTAGGGTGTTTTGGGTATTTTTTTCACGTAATCGACAAAGGAGGAAATTAAAAGTGCACATGCTAGTGCCCTGGTTTGTCAAGTTACATGAGTTGTGGGTTAGACTGTCTATAGAGCTCGATAGGAAGAACAATTCAAGCGTCTACCCCATCCGGATGTGTAGAAGCTCGCCATAGGTAAATCATAGCCTTACATCCCTCGTCCCAAAACACTAGGTGATTAAAACCCTTAAAATAAGATAGACATCTTAAGGTTTTTATGGTGAGAAAACTTTTTTTAAAAACAAGAAAATTTCTAAGTTTTTCTCGCTGTGTCGATTTTATCAAAGCACTCTCAATATGATCGACTTGCTCTGTCGATGTCCTCAATACCTTACCGATATTATTGATATGAGGACCAAATCTGTCCAGCAATTAAATATTCATCTAGACGGATTTATCGATGTATCGATACACCTATCGATATCATCGATAAAAGCACTAAATATGTCCAGCAACTTCACAACATATCTAGACGAATTATCGATGTATCGATACACCTATCGATATCATTGATATTCAAACCTCGAGTCCATCCGGAGTGGCTCGATAAGATCGACAGGCAGAATTTCGACGCCCCCATTTTTTAATGAAAATCTCAAATTCCTTTGACATATCGATGACCGTCCAATATGATTTGAATTCAAATATCGATAAGATCGGAGGTCCATCGATGATATCGATAGTGGGCGTAAATTTCTTACAGCAAATATTTCAGGTTATTTTTAACTATGATCGGGGGCCCTTCGATAGAATCGATATTCTAATATCGATGATATCAGCACCAGAACGATTGCATCGAACAAGGACACAAATCGTCCAGCAAGCTTAAAGACAAATCTGCTGGATTTATCGATGCATCGACTCTGATCTCGATATCATCGACATTCAAATTCCAATGATCTCGACGGTTCCCCCGATCATTCATGAAAACCTGAAATATCTCAAAGTCAAGTCTCTCTCATTTTTCATGTGTTGATTAATCGAACCTGTCATCGATGGAATCAGAGTTTGAAATCTGATGACATCGATAATAGTTTCGATTCATAGACCATTTGGCAAAAAGTTTCAAAAGCGTATGACATTGAGTCCGAGTCATCGAGCAGACCATCGATGTTATCGAGAGTATACGCTCGATGATATCGAACTCTGTCATAAATGTGACATTTTTATATCCGTTGGAACTTTTTGCCTATATATAAAGGACTTGTCTTTTGTTGTTGGAAGAGAGAAAATAGAGAGAGCTTTTGTGGGTTTCATCTTACATCCTATATATTAAGCCCTTTCTCTCAAGGGAGTTCATCCTCCAATCCACCCTCACCATTGATATTCAATAGAGTGGATTGGGGAATGAACTTCCGCATTCAAGGATCCTCTAGCTACTACCTTAACGGCAAATCATTAAGCTAGGATGCCTTGAATGCATAAGATTGAAATTACTCTATCTTCCTTATAGGAAAATCTTTAGAGAGTAGGATTCCATCATAACCTTGACCCAACCCGAAGCTGAGTATTGGTATACTATCTTGTGTTGCGGATCAAGGGAGCAAAAGACTCTTCGTCAACAAGGAGGAGGAGATCTTCGGCATTGTGCTAAATGGGACTCATCAACTTATCTATAAGTATCTAGAGTCCAGAAGACACTTGTGATCATTCCTTTCTAAGATTGTGTCTTAAGTGGTTCTCACCATTTGAAGTCCTCAAGGAGGCCTCTGGCGGGAGTGTACGTGGTGGGTGCGTTGTGTGGACCCTTGGTCTGTGGAGAGCATAAACATCTAGTTAGGAGTGAACCAGTAAAACTCCTGGGTGTGTTGTGTGGACCCTTGCTCTATGGAGAGCATAAACATCTGGTTAGGAGTGAACCAGTAAAACTCCAGGGTTAGAGGTGAACCGAGTAGAAACCTCCGTGTAAAGGTTGAAGGTGAACCTGATTTAAAACCTTAGGTTTGAGGTGAACCCTGGGAAACCTCCTTAGTGAAATCCGGTACACTCAAGAGTTGAGTGCGGCAACCGGGAGTGGAGTAGACAAGTAATCGAACCACTATAAAAATGACTGTGTCTGTGATTGATTCTTATGCTTGATCATTTGTGTGATTTTGTTAACCAAATTCATATCTGCTCACACTTCACACACAGTCACATCCATCATAGACTATAACTACTTCATGCTTATTATTTGAATAGTTCTGTGATTGGATCCTCTACTAGGCTTGGAAGCCAGTTGAGTTACATTTGAGTAATCCTGAAAATTGCATACTTGTTAGGATTAGAGTGATAGGATTTTTAATAACTCGTAAATCTTTAAAAAGTCCTATTCACCCTCCTCTAGGACATGTTGACATATTCCTTCTTCAACTAGTGCGGTCTTTACCGCCATTTCACATGGCGCGTTGACCGACCTATCAGAAGTTAGCAGACTTAGGACATTCGTGACCTGCTTACTGCCCCCGACCATTCAAGTCCACGAGCGAGACTAGATCAAACCATCAACCACGCTAGAGATTTACACCAATGGCCAAGATCCTCATAAGGGTGACCTGACACGTTGTTCGGTTGTAAAACGGACATCACCAGCCTGTTAGGCCCAAGATCCTAGAGGGGCATCACCATTACAGGCTTGGTGCCCATTGCGAGTACTAAGTCGGGACGGTGCCCGGTAAAAACACCTAACTTGAGCCTGCTAGCTAAGTATGTGACAAGGTGCAAGTGACCAGCATAATCGGTCAACACATTAAAAAGGAGGCCAGCACCCGATTCGGTAGTGTAATCGAGTAGTTCGGACCGTTGGATGTTGGCCATATTTGGAAATCCGTAGGGGTCATTATTTTGGCCGATTCCATGCAATCTGGAGTCCAACGGGCAAAGGGATACCATTGAATCAAAATAGGGTTCCCAAGGCCCATTTAGGAGCCTGATCATTGGCCCGCAACGTACTTTGGCTATCCATTACTAGAATCCTTAGCCCTAAGCACGGATTGCCTTGTGGGCCTCCCCTTGTAACCTTACTAATTAAAATTGACCCATATAGGGTTAATATAAGAGTATAAGTGCCACTAGGGCCATTTACATCAAAACTGGAGTTATAAAAACCCAATTTTCTCACACCTCTCTCCCTTGCACGAATTTTCTATCTTTCCTAGGGCATTTCAAAAGGGGAAGCAAGGAGAAGAGAAGAGGTAGCAGGGAGAATTGGGATCCAACCAAGGAACGTTGATCTCCTTTTCCTTTAGAAGACTTCGTGCTGCGACCGGGACTCCTTTTAGGTTCCTTAGGACCACAAACAGGTGAGGTCCGACCCTCGACCCAAAACCCTAGACTATTGAAGCCCTTTTTCCACAATTCCTTATAGACTACGTCTATTGTACAGGTCCTTACGCCCTACATCGAACTCCGCCTTCGAAACCGTCGAGAGAGGAAGAATCGCCACAAAGGTGCAGACCATTAACCCTAGGTTATCGTTTATCGACCCCTGAGGATCCAGATAACAATCATAGGCCACAATCCACACCTAAAAACTTACTATTTTGGTTTATTTGAGATGACTTGCAAATGATTCATTTTATGAAATTTATTGAAATCCATGTGTTCGATGAAATGCCTGATCACCCATGTTCTAGTTTATGCTGTTGATTACAAGTTCAATGAAATACTTAAGTAAATCTAATATAACTTATGATGCTCATATATTAAACTGTTAGTTTTTTTGGTTAATATGTAACTTTGCCAATGTGCAAGTGTTCTGTGAAATGCCTAAGTGAAGTTAGGACGCTAAATGCTACTCATGTGTTAGTTGATAGGGTCCTACAAATGCATACCTCTACCAATGCCCATGTGCCACGATGAAATACTTGTGTTATTTTGAAAGTATTGACATGGCACGTTGGTACCAATGTCGGTTGAGCCGAAGTACCCCAGATCGATCGGATTAGCCCGAAAGTCGACAAACTGTTTGAGGACTTTGGATTGAGAAACCTCAACAGGAACCTAAAGTACCCATGTCACTACTGGATGAGTCCACTTTAAAATGCAAATCAGAGGAGAATCTATAAGAATCATGAGCCGAGCATGATGGTATGGGACACCGTGTCCAAGTTGTCGGCCTACGCTAGGGCGATGAGCCTCCCCATAGTGACCATTGAACAACCCAGGAAACTGTTAGTCAGATGTTCCTAACCGCACTGATATTACGACCGTCTCGCATATACATATGAGTGACGACTCTTATGTAGATTATGGACGCCCTCCGCTCGTCGATGAGCCGTCTAATCCTATACATCCAGACATTATCATCTGGATCCATAGCGATCGGTCGGGCTAGTCGGTCGGGCCAGTGTTAGATTCTTATCGATGGGGGAATTGTCGCATGGGTTATGAACCCGATACCGGATTTTAAGACATAGGCAAGGAGGGTTTCCGCCACTCCGAGCACGCAAACTAATCGAGACTAAGATAAGACGAGGGTACTTTAGTTTTCCCAACCCTCGGGGTGAATAGAATTGACGATATGCTTGATTATTGAATTGAACTCCTTACATCGCACTATCTAGGAAAATGATCATGCTACATCATCATATCTCTGGGATTGATAAGATTTAATTGTGTTTGCTATTTTCCTTCATATCCTTATCTGTACTGATTGGATTGATAACATGTGTAACTCATTGCTAATGGTACTACTGAGTTGATCACTCACTCCCACTCTAGGACAGTGTTTTAAAACACCAACCAAATAACCCCTTAAATGCAGTACCATAGAGGCAAACGCCCTTGACGACACATATTTGGACTCGGAGGCAGAATTCTTGTACTTCCAGCTCTCCGACAGGCCGACTTAGCCTATGTGTTACCCATCTTCTTTTGTCATCCATGTTGGGCATCGATACCCCATTCTTTTGAATATACTCTTTTGATCACCTTGATTGTATATTGGGCCTGGGTGTAGGCCTATAGCCCGACTCGGTGTATAGGGCATATTTAGTAAACCTCTTTTCCCTTAAGTATAATCATTTTAAAGCCTGTTACTTCTTTAAGTGTAATTACTTGGGTGCTTGATTTTTATATTACAAATAGTCGAACGTGCTTCCTGCCCCAAAAGGGCGAGATTAAAGTCCAAGATCTTGCGAGTTGAGCGCTACACAACTTACGAAATCTCGGGGAGTTACTGTTAGACTACCACTTTCTTCGCGAACTTGTTGTCATTGGCAAACTTCGCACACGGTATGTGCCCTCTCACTTACAGGTTGCTGATATCTTTACCAAAAGTGTGCCCAAGCCTCTCTTTCAATTTTTTCGATCCAAGCTCCATGTCCATGTCAAAATCGGCCTTTCACTTGCTGGGGGGTGTTTAGGATCCTCTGCCTTAATCTAAGGCCTTTCATATGTGCATCCATTGACCCTCAATTATAGGATCTTGTTTAGCTAATTCTTTCCATTTATTTTGTAATCAACATTTATGTGTAATTACTATATTATACAATCTGTAAATGAATATATATGAAAAGATCTCACCACTCAAACGTATGGTGGTTTTCCAAACATTCTTAAGGACCACCTTTGAAACCTTCATGGAGCCACAGAAATTTAGGATCAAGGATGATGTTTGTGTTTTCTCTTCATCCTGGCTAGTGGAACAACATTATGAATGATTCGAATGTCATATAAACTTATGTGGCCCACCAAGGTTTCACTGGTGGGTGATCAATCCGCACAGTTTCCTGCAGCGTGGCCCACTGGATTTTTGGATATGAGTCATTTTTTATTTTTTATTTTTGGATAATATGCTAAAATCAGCTAGCAAAACTGATGGGCAGAGTAGATTTTACTCAAACATCTCGGTGCGCCCCACAGGGCTTCCACCTACTGGGAATCCTTAATGGCAAGCACAAAAAGTCATGTCCATAAAGCAAGTGTCCACACGAATCGGCAAGATCACATGGAAGCGGATTTCAGGCGGGTACCTCACACCCGCTCATACTCGAAACTTCATACATATGACCCGATCCTGGATCCAACCCGATCAAACATCCGAATTTCGAACCGAATCGACATATTAAATCTTGCGGATCGGATAGGGCCATTCAGATCCGACATTTTTTCGGATCCGAACCAATCCGATCCAAAACCTGATCCGAATAGATCCGGACCGACCTGATCCGGGGTAGTTCTTATAACTAATTTTACTTTTTTCAATGGTATGGTCCACTTAGAGATTTGGATATGCATCAATTTTGGGTTCAACAACTGAAATGATATGAAAAAACGAATGGACGACGTGGATAAACCACATGCATTCACAGTCGGCCCCAACAGAGTTTACTTAGTATAATAGCAAGAGGTTTGCTGGTGTACCATACACAGCTATATAGCTGTTGTAGGATAGGATAGCTAATGCCTAATGTAGGCTATAGGTTGTAGCTAGAGGTGTGTGTCAAGAGAAGACGAGCACTAACGCTCCCTCGAGCTCTGAGTTATATGAACAGTTCAAAGGAGATCAAAGTTAAATGGACCCCATAGTGATGTATTTATTATATCTACACCATTCATCTATTTTTAGAGATCATTTTAGAACATTGTCCAAAAAATGAATCATATCCAAAGATCATATGGACCACACCACAAATAGCAGCGGAGATAATGATTTTCACAGCTAAACAATTCTTAAGGCCCACCGTAATGTTTATTTTCCACCTGAATTAAGCTGCAAAACAAATTTCAAATTGATCCAAAACTTCTGTGAGGCTTGTGACCCCAAAAAGGCTTTCAATGGTAAACGTTCAATCCCCACTGCTTTTTTCAGTGTGGTCCACCTGATGGTTAAATTTACCTTATTTTTTATCTCAAGCCTTAAAACTAGCTCGCCAAATGGATGGACGGTTTGGATATAACACATGTTCCATGACCTAACATAATCGCAACAATGGAGGAACTTTCGTGCATGGCACGCTGCGTGCATGCCGTGTACAAAAATGCTGTGTAAGACCCATTAAATCCCGACTATTCGTGAGTACGCGGTCATCCCGGTCGAATTCCGGCGACCTGCGATCGTTATCGGTGTGTGCACGCGACCTTGAGAAGTGTCCCATATATTTGAGTTGTCTCGACCCGAGACTTATACCAGTGCGACCGCGCCGTCGCCGCGGTTCCTATGTCCCGTCTCTCGTACCGGTGCGATACCCACGCCATGAGTTGTAGGCTTGAGAATAAATCGAGAAAACACTGCGGGCAACGTGTGCGCCGTTTCCAAGAAGATTCCTGGTTGAGAAAATGGAATCTCTACCCATACCCTCCTCTTTCCACCAAGTCAACCAAGACCTTACCACTCCCATGCCTTTCATGCTAACAAGGCAATGCTACCCATACCCCATCTCATCTCATGCCCAAAAAGTCAATTACCACCATCCCTCACCCATACACTCCATGTCATCCATCCTTACAACTCCCATCACTCTTTCATTTCTCTCTTCACCCCATTCAAGCAACTCCCAAGAGAGCCAACGTCCATGGCTTCCAAAGAGATGAGAGAAGCCAAGTGTGGCCCACCTTCCTACCACCTAATCTAACCCTTGGATCATCATCCCAACCGTCGAAGTTGTCCCCTTGGAGCTCTAGATTGCATAGGCGGAAGGAGGAAGAGGAGATCAAAGGTGGGTGTTTTATAGGCTTAGAATTTATTTATTTTTGATGAACCAAGTGGGTGATTTTATTGATTTTGATGATTTAAGGGCCCACATATGGTGGGACCCATCTTGATGTATGCATTATATAGGGAGGGCCCATAGTGGCGGGGTCCCTCCCCTTCTCACCGGTCTTTCTCTCCTTTCTTTTCCTTTTTTTCTCTCTCTCTTGTGATGGGCATGGCCCACTAGATCCACACAGATCATGGACTCACTATGATGTATGTATTTTATCCATGCCGTCCTCTGTGTGGGCCCACCATTTGGATGGGCCAGATTGGAGGAAGACACAAATATCAACTTATCTAAAGCTATTGGTGGGTCCCACACGTGTGGACCCACCTCGTGTGGACACCTTGAATCCGGGCCATCCATCAGTTGGACGTCCAGTAGCATGCAGCTGTTGGACCGTCAGCAAGATTTGTGGGCTCCTTCCTCAGTTTGTCCAGACATCCAACCATCTGGACGTTGGATTTTATTTTATTTTATTTTTAAATATAAATAATAATATAATAATGATAGAAGTGGTGGTCCCATGTGGGGCCGCTGTGATGTATTTATTTTATAAGCCGTCCATTTGTTGCCACGTGGGACAGGTAGGACCCACGTAGACGTATGTATTGATCCCTGCCGTCCATCCATTTTTTTCAGGACGGTGGATCCACTTCTGTCTGGCATCAGTAAAACCTCTAGCCCACCAGACGTATGTGCTCCCTTGGCCGTCCATCTATCTTGGACGTGGGAACCACTCCACACGTGTTGCACGTGTGGAGGTGGGACCCACCTTAATGTAGCTACTTAGATCTGCACCGTCCAGATCACCTAGGTATGGACGGTGGCTTTTTTTTTTATTTATGTATGATATGTATATTATATTATATTATATGGTAGTATATTATATTATATTAATATGTTATATTACATGTATACTGCAGCTGACGTCTGTAGCTTGTACGTCCCACCAGGTACATGCATATCAGCCGTCCATCCATCTGCCCCACCTTGATGATGTGTAGACCCATACCATCTGTCCATTGATAAGGACGGTGGGTCCCAGCAATTGAGCTGCAGTGACGTCAGCAAGTCCTGCAGCCCCACCGTGAAGTATCTGTATTCCACGCCGTCCATCTGTAGGTCACACCCTGCACGTGTGAGAATCCCACACCGTCCATCTATAGGACGTCAGCAAGATCCGTGGACCCCACCTTGATTCCATGTATTTTTTCATCCAGCCATCCATTTGTAGACGAGTAGCAGAACAACTACTGTGTTGACGCAGCAAGTTCTAAGGGTCACGTGTGAGCCATGTGATTGGGATCCAAGCCGTTCATCTATTTTGGCAGAGGGGCCCACCATGATATGTGTGTCATTCACGCCATCCTAACCGTCCATCATCTGGATGGTGGATGTGGGACGCCTCACGTCCAGTCCCTGGATGTGGGACACCACTAGGATGTATGTATTTTATTCACACTATCCTTATGTGGACCCACTCAATGTATGTGTTTAATACCTGCTGATATATGGGTTTTATTCACATTGTCCATTACATGGACGTGCACCGCCTTAACGCATGTGCCGTATATCCGTGCCGTCCATTTGTCTACCGCTTGGATCACACTAAGATGTATTTGTTTCACCCACACCGTCTAGACGGTGCTAGACATGTTTGGATGGTAGAGATTTGCATTGCCAGTGTTTGAATGGTGCTGATTTACATAGGAAACGTTTGGACGATGCTAATCATCATTAGAGCACCATGTGCCCCATAGAATGATAGTGTACTGTGATACACATGTTGCACTTGCAATTATTAAAACGATTTTAGATGTAATCCAACTCCCACTTAAAGCCCATTGGTGCGGCCCATCCATGAGGCCCATCATGATGTATATTTGAGACCCATGTGCGGATGACGTATTGAGGCCCATGTGTAAGGCCCACCTATTGTATATTTGAAGCCCATGGGTCGTGGCCCATTGTTATGTATTTCCGGCCCGATGGCAAGGCCCGATGTGATGCATGAGAGGCCCATGGTCATGGTCTAGTGTGATATATTCGAGGCCCATGTACAATGTATTTTCACCCATTTAACATTTGGGGCCCATTAATGTATGTAAAAAAAGCCCAATGATTTAGAGGCACTAAGTGATGTATGTGTGGCCCATCATGATGTATTTTGGCCCATGTACGAACCTTTTTTATATTTGAGGCCCATGTAATGCGGCCCACTTGATGTTTATATGGCCCATGGGTCATGGTCCATTAAGATGTATTTTCGTCCCATGGTTTGTGGTCCATTGTGCTGTGTTTGAGGCCCATGGGCCAGGCTCGGTGTGATGTATGAGCGGCCGTTACATTGTGTATGAATCCCTTACGTGGGTCACCCCTTGGGGGCAATGTTGGTTAGACGTCCACATTAATGGGCAATGATGGTTAGATGTTCTCATTGTGACCTTCCCTTAGGCCTTAGTAGGCTCATTCTTATCGAGGCCGATCATCGTGGCCGATTGCTGATTCTGCTTGTCGTGGTCGATTGACCGATTACCGATTGTGGCCGATTGTTGATTGACGCGGCCGATTGCTGATGCTGCTTGATGTGGCAGATTGACCGATTACCGATCGTGGCCGATTACCGATCCTGATTGGTCGTGGCCGATTAATCGATTAGCGATCGAGGCCGATTATCGTGACAGATTGCCGATTCCGATTGTTAGGTCCTACGATGCATATGCGACTCGTAGTTGGGGCTCATTGTGATATATTCGTGGCTATGGACAAGGCCCATTGTGATACATATTAGTCCCATGGGGCCTGGCCCATCTGATGTATTCAAGACCCATGTGTAGGGCCCACATGTCATGTAATGGTAAGGCCCATGGATAAGGCCCATTATGATGTATTCGTGGCCCATGGGTAAGGCTCATTGTGATGTATTCATGGCCTATGAGCAAGGCCCATTGTGAGGCCCATGAGCAGGATCCACATGTTGTGTATATGTGGCCCTTGAGTAAGGCCCATTGTGTTGTATACTAGGCCGTTGTGTGAGGCCATGGGTCCTTTATATGTTAAGATCTATGAGGGTCGTTCCCTGGGGGCAATGTTGGTTAAATGTCCACATTGTCAGGTTGATTGTCGATGCCCGTTATTTATACTGATTATGAGTATTTGACAGCATAGCATCATGATACATACCCATTCGCATCATCTGCATGTTTGCTATGAGATGTGGTTGATCATTGCACATATCATTGAGCGTGTTTTTATGAGACTCCCTGATAGGCGGAGGTTATTTCACATGAGCGCACGGTATGCGGAGGATTGATGCATGTCTGATCAATGACTCATGCATCTTGCATTATGATTACTATACGCCCTAGCGACATCGGGGTCGTAGCCTGACACGGATCATATCGTGGATGGCCGGACGGGACACCGGAAATATTTGGTTCAGCATACGGGCGCCATAGATGTCCCCGGGTGAAAATCCCTAAACCTCCGTGGCCGGAGAGATGACTCAACGTCGAGACCGAGTGGATATATGAGCGCACGAGGCCGAATACCGAGGCCGCGTCTCCCACCGTGTCGTGGTCGGTTGGAAAGGAGTGGTGGCCTTACTAAGAGCGGGGGGGCATTACTAGGTTTTGACCAATGGTAATGGGTTCGCTATCGACGTGCTTAGATTATGGATATTGGCCGGCGGATAGTGAGGTTTCTTACGCTCACTTGGGTCTTCAAGAGAAGTGTCATTTGGAGTGTACTAAACCCGGTGATGATCCCGAGAGATGAACCGATTGATACGTGGACTTATTGGAGTAGGAGTTGTGCTCATTCATTCATTCATTCACTATCCACTCGGTTTGGTGCGCAACTAATTGTTGTGTGCCTTCGTATGCAAGATTTCGGTTGGGGCGCGCGACTAACCCGAGATCGGAGTTTACCACATTAGTCCGACTATCCAAATTTAGGTATGGGACCTGGTTTGGATAGAAGTCCCTTGTGATAGAATGCCTAATGTACGTACTATCATCCCGTTGTCACACTCTAGAAAGTGGTCATTCCATTCGCAGAGCATATTACATTACATACACGGCATATGGTATTTTGGGTTCGTGTTTCGATTATATGGTCTAGATCACGAGTTAAATTCGGCACTCATCGTGAATTGCGTCTTGCATGATCCTTAGTATTTGATGTTTGGCTCTTTATGACTCCTCATTTGCATAGATGTTCTATATTCGTATCTATTGATTTTAGACTTGTCATTTTTTGCTTACTCTGTTATCGATGATTTATGATTGTCCAATAATATTGTTTACTTTGGATAATTCATCTTATTGTTAGTATTTACAATTTCATATGTATGATTTACCAGTTTTCACAAAAATTACTGTGATTGCTTACTTGACACTTACCTTGTGCACACACTTACACCACCCTCTTTTACAATAAGCTTTGCACGTAGATGCGTGCAGTTCAATCCCGGCACTACTTTTTGAGCTTGGAGCGTCCAACGATCTTAGCTTGATTTTATTTTGTATTTCTTTCCAAAGCCTTAAAACTATTATATTAGTGGATATGTGATGATGATGTTGCCTTTGTGAAATGGGTAATCTTGTGGTTATGCTTATTGCACATGTTAAATGACAAACAAAATCCTCCTTGTAGGGTCCCGGGATTGGAGGAACTATGGACGCTGGAGCCAAGAATGGGGTACTACTGAGGATCGCCTGCACGGATGTCACAATCCGGATTCTGTGAATCCGATTTACGTTTGGGGCGTGTGCCAAATTGCCTCAAGCTCCGAGTTGTACGAACGACTCAAATGGGAACGGAGTGGTTGGTGGTCTGTGGGCCCCAAAATGATGTATATGTTTCATCTATGCCGTCCATCTATTTTTCCAGGTCATTTTATGGTGTGAGATGAAAAATGAAGTTTATCCAAATCTCAAGTGGAACACATTACAGGAAACAGTGTTGAATGAGCGTTGACCATTAAAAAAATTTTGGGTGCCATAAAAGTTCTGGATCAATCTATTCTTTATTTTTTCCATTCATCTAGACCTTTATGACCTAATCAACAGATTGGATTTCAAATAAACAGTGCATTGGGCATTAGGAGGATTTTAATTGTGGATATCCAATCACTATTGTTTTCTTGTGGTGTGGTCCACCCGAGATTTATATCCCTCTCATATTTTAGGTCAAGTGCTAAAATGATCTTTAAAAATGGATGAATGGAATTGATTAAAAACACACATCATGGTGGGTCCCATAGAGCACTGACCACCAGCCCCGTGGTTGGTGGCAGGGGGAGTAGCCAATCCGTTTCAAATGAGATTAACATCACATGGGCCCCACACTAAAGTATTTATTATATCCATACCGTTTATCCATTTCTCGTGATCATTTTAGAGCATTTGGAAAAAAAAATGAATCATATCTAAAGCTCAAATGGACCACACCGAAAATAGCAGCGAGGATAATGATTTTCACCGTTGAAAAAAGCCGATCCGAATCGTACCCAACCCGATCCGACTCGGTTTCCCTGACCGAGTCGGACTTGGTCCAGGTCGGGCCAACTGTGTGTTGGATCAGTTCGAGTCCTGTGTCCAAACTCGGTCCCGGATTGGATCGGGTTCGGATCAGGCCAGATACATTTCGGACCGAATTGAGTTGTACCGAATCCAATCGGACTCAGTCCGATGCCCAGCTCTATCTGATGTAGGTACGTGTCGTGCAGAGACGAGCACTGGCGCTCCTCGAGCTCCGAGTTATACGAACTGTTCAAAGGAGATCAAAGTTATATTGGCTCCATAGTGGTGTATTTATTATATCTACACCGTTCATTTATTTTTAGAGATTATTTTAGAGCATTATTCAAAAAATAAATCATATTGAAAGATCATATAGACTAAACCATAAATAGCAGCGGAGATAATGATTTTCATAAGATCAAAAATACCTGAATGAAGAGGAAAAAAAATTCATATTGATCCAAAATTTCTATGACTCCAAAAAGGGTTTCAATGGTAGATGTTCAATCCCCCACTGGTTTTTGCAGTGTGGTCCACTTGATAGTTAGATTTGTCTTATTTTTTGGTTTTTGCAGTGTGGTCCACTTGATAGTTAGATTTGTCTTATTTTTTGTCTCATGCCTTAGACGAGCTCGCAAAATGGAAGAACAGATTCCATATAACACATACCTCATGATTAAACCCACGGATCTTGCTGACGTAAATACAGCAGCTTGCGGCATTGTGGGCCGTAAGAATTGTTTAAAGATGAAAAATCATTATCTACGCTGCTTTTTGTAGTGTGGTCCACTTGATAGTTATATCTATCTTATTTTTCGTCTCAAGTCTTGAGACGAGATCTAAAAATGGATGGACGGTTTAGATATAACACATAACTCATGATGGGATCCACAGAACTTGCTGACGTTAATACACAAGCTATACAGTTGTTGTGTGGTCCAGCAGCCAATCAGCCAATCCGCTTCCAGTGAGGCCCGTGTGTAGCTCTGGAATCTTAGAAACAAGATGGCTATCCGCGCACTTGAGATGGAATGGGTGGACTCGCCACATACATCCTATTGTATCACACGCATGAGATCTGAGCCATTCATCTGGTTGGGACCACAATCAGGAACTAGTTGACAAGAAAATATACTCAATCATCAGTTGGGCTAGGTAACTCGATTTTCAGGTTGGGTAGACTGGTATCGATCCCTAGTGGAGGTGGCTAACATGGAGTGTGTGTACTGACATGGGTGGGTGTGTACTAACAAGCTAACCCTCAAAGAGGAAAAAAAAACAAAGGATGGTAGACTGGATGAGATTTGATTCAAAAGAATAAAGCAGGTACAGTCAAAGTTACCATATCGGGCTGAGTACGTTTGAAAATCAACTAACCTGCCAGGCCGCCACACGCATCGGCACCTGATGTGTGGACTTGAACGATGCTCATGGAAGGGAGTGTTCACATTGGGGCCCACTTGATGAATGGTCAGATCCCACATATATTCACATTGTCTCATAGACGCTAACACCACTCGCTTTGTCAGATTACGGTTTTCCTTTTTGGAATACATGCTTAGGTAGCGTACGCGTGCCAGCTCCGGTCTATTCGTCAGTCATCACGCGAGGCAAAACGTGTAAATGATCCCCGGTCCCCATTAAGTGGGCCCCACGATATTTCCAGCGGGGATTTGGGGGACCATGGGCCTTTTATCGGTCACCATTCTTTCTCTCACGTACATGTACGGGAGACGGTTTGGCTACTGACGATGTCACTGACCTCATGGCTAGTGGTTGGTGCTCTGTGTCCCCCACCATGATGTGTTTTATCCACTCTGCTCATCCATTTTTACATATAAAAAATGAGGTAGATTTAAATCTTAGGTGGACCACACCATTAAAAGCCTCCTATGACTCACTGTAATTTTGGGATTTGCATCGTCACTTTTAATGAATGTTTCTGGGAGGTTTCATTTTTCAAGAGAAATGACTAAACTAAATGAGAAGTAGTTTCTCTTCTCACTCAGCTACCTCCACGGGGTGGGCTTTAACAACCCAGTGGTACATCTCTATTCACGAGATGAGGTAAACTACAATGTTTACAATAAGTAAGATGTTTAAATATGTAACTGTAGATATTAATACTGAAATCTATAAAGTGGAATCATACATTTGATGATGCAAGTATGAGCTGTAGTGGGTATGAAAGCCACATCCAACACAACCATTTCTATCGTAACCATCTCCATCCTAACATGTATGATGAATTAAAACATATACAATAAATGAAATGTATGGACATGCACCATAGGTATCAAATACTAGAACCAGTAGAGTGGAGTCATGAATGCACTATAAGTATGAATGCGATGAGTATGAAGACCACCTCTAATACAACCATCTCCCTCATAACCATACACTGCACACCCGATATGAACATTAGAGCCATGCCCTCACATTGGATCTTTCTCCCCTTCAGATCCGCCCTTTGAAATTGCGGTGAGACTGCACTAGTTGAAGAAGGAAGACGTCAATATGTCCTAGAGAGGGGTGAATAGGACTTTTAAAAGTTTTTATGATTTATTTTAAAATCTTATTACACTAATCCTAACAACAGACATATATTAGGATTACTCAAATGTAACTCTACTGGCTTCTAAGCTTGGTAGAGGATCCAATCACAAACTATTCAAGAAGCAGTAATATATAACTTAGTTTATGATGGATATGACTGTGATTGTGTGTGAGGTGTGATCAGATATATAAATATGAATGCATCGACATAAATCACAAACACAGTCATTTTTATAGTGGTTCGACTGCTTGTCTACTCCACTCCCAGTAACCGCACTCAACTCTTGAGTGTACCGGATTTCACTAAGGAGGTTTCATAGTGGTTCACCTCAAACCTAAGGTTTTAAATCAGGTTCACCTTCAACCTTTATAACCTACACTGAGGTTGACTATTTATGCTCTCACGAGTAAGGGTCAACACAACGCACCCACTTTTAGGCACATTGGCCAATGATCTTCCATAAGACCTTACTAGAGGTTTTTACACGGTTCACCTCAAACCCGAGGTTTCACAGCGGTTGACCTTAAACCTAAGGTTTTGCTAGTTCACCTTCAACTAGAAGTTTATGCTCTCTACAGAGTAAGGTTCCACACAACGCACCCGCCATGTACACTCTCGCCAAAGGCCTCCTTGAGGACTTCAAAGGGTGAGAACCACTTAAGACCCAATCCTAAAAAGGAATTATCAAAAGTGTCCTCTTGGACTCTAGATACTTACAAATAAGTTGATGAGTCTCGTTTAGCACAATGTCAAAGATCTCCTCTTCCTTGTTGACGAAGAGTCTTCTGCTCCCTTGATTTGCAACAAAATAATGTACCAATACTCGGTTTCGGATTAGGTCAAGGTCAAGATGGAATCTTACTCTCAAAGTGTTTTCCTATCAGGAAGATAGAGAGATTCCAATCTTATGCATTCAACACATCCCAGCTTAGTGATTTGCCATTAAGGTAGTAGCTGGAGGATCCTTGAATGCGGAAGTTCATTCCCCAATCCACTCTATTGAATATCAATGGTGAGGATGGATTGGAGGATGGATTGGAGGATGAATTTCCTTGAGAGAAAGGGCTTTGGATATATGATCTAAGGTTAAACACTCAAAATCTCTCTCTGCTTTCTCTCCCAGCAACAATAGACAAGTTCTCTATATATAGGCAAAAAGTTTCAAATGATATAAAACGGTCACATTTATGATTGAGCTCAATATCATCGAGCGTATACTCTCGATAGCATCGATGGTCTGCTCGATGACTCGAACTCAAAGTCATACGCTTTAGAAACCTTTTGCCACCTGGTCGATGAATCGAAACAACTGTCAATGTCATCGGATTTCGAACTCCGATTTCATCGATGATAGATTCGATCCATCGACACTTGAAAAATGAGAGAGACTTGACTTGAAATATTTCAAGTTTTTAAGATATGATCGAGGGTCAGCCGATGTCATCGGAATTTGAATATCGATGCTATCGAAGGTAGTGTCGATGGGATCTATAAATCCTATAGATTTACCAATAAGCTCACTCAACAGATTGTGTCTAAATTCGATCCAATTGACTCGGCCTTGATATCATCGACATATGAATATCGATTTCCTCGAATGACCCCCGATCAAAGTAAAAACCAACTTGAAATATTTGTTGGAAGAAATGCGCGCCCACGGTCGATATCATCGATGGACTTCCGATCTTATCGATATTTGATTTCAGATCATATTGGAAGGCGTATCGATATATCGAAGGAATTTGAAATTTTCTTTAAAAAACAGGGGCGCCAAAAACCTTCCTATCGATCTTATCGATGGACTCGAAATTCAAGTATCGATGATATCGATATGTGGATCGATACATCGATAAACCAATCCAGATATACATGTGGTTGCTGGACATTTTTGTCCTCTTTTCGATGATATCGTTTAAGCATCGAGGACATCGACAGAGCAGGAGATCATATCGAAGGTGTTTCGATAAAATCGACAAAGCAAGAAAAACTTAGAGATTTTCCTGTTTTGAAAAAAGTTTTCTCGCCTTAAAACCTTATGATTTTCTAACTTGTTTTTAAGGGTTTTATTCAACAGGTGTTTTGGGACATGGGATGTGAGGCTTTAGATTTACCAATGGCGAGCTTGCACACATCCGGTTGAGGCAAACGCTTGAATTGATCTTCCTATCAGTCTCTGTAGACCGTCTAACTCAACACTCACGTAACTTGACAAACTAGGGAACTTTAACCCTTCACTCATCCTGAGTAATAGGTCATCTTACTAGGATGTAACGTCTTGTAAAATTTCTATACTCGACCATACCATATATGTGAGTGTCATTGTCAGAAATTGTACAAACCTGAGGCCTACCACCCAAAAAAAGGCAAGAACCATTAGAAGTGGAGACCAAGGACTAAGCTTACTAATGAGAAATCAAAGCATGAGGGAACTAGATGAAATAAGGAGTCAAGTTAGAAAAAGAACAAAAAAAAAAACCTCATCCCTCACTTAGCGGGCTTAAAAGAAGTTCTGAAAGACCCAAGATAACCCTATTTGCCTCATTTACACCAAGGATGCACATGTGCGAATCACAATGACAAAGGGAAAAGTCCACACCAAGGGTGGATGAATTCAAGTAATCAAACCCTCTTCACTTGAGTGGCACAATAGTTAAAGTACTCAAGGCTTTTTCATGTATGTGTATGGGATCAAGAGGAACTTAAAGCCCACTTGAGTCTGATGTAGAGCATGTTGTGGACAGCTTCATGGCCAAGATGGATCAGAAAAGGCCTGGTCGACAACAGAAGTCATCAAGATTGTCAGAACCTTAAAACAGGCATATCTCGCAAACCAGAATGAGTTATTCAACGTACCATATATGATTTTGGGGTAGGACTAACTACTTTATCCAACCAACATAGCATAGATGGGTTTTCCATGCTGAATTTGCAAGATTCCATCAGATCGACAGTCAAATTTCATGTTTATTTCCGTTTTTACTATTTTTAGTAAGTTTTAGTTTGATTATAACTCTTCATCCATTGGGCTTTAGGAGTTGTGTCCAACATGAAAAGTGTTTAGAAAAATTAGGAGAATAATGTGGTTAAGCCACATAGGATACTTACTATAAATAGAAATTTACTATTTATAGTAAGTTACAAATTTTAGGGAGTTTTAGTTATAGTTTAATTTCTAAACTTATTCCAAGTCTTAGTATCCCTATTTAAAGGGTTGTAGACTCATTTATTTCATTTATCAATAAATTTACAAATTTTCATGAATACTATTTATATTTTCTTGCTTTTTTCTCGTGGATTCTAGAAGTCTCTGTGAGGAGTCCAGAGAAGCTTCATGGATTCGAAGTAATTATCCTTGAGGAATACGGTGATCGACCTCATCACATTCATCCCTGCATTAGAGTCTAATGAAGAAGACTTGGCTACGTTCCTCACATCCATGTTGGGCCCAAAAAAGAAGTTTAGGGCCTGCTTAAGTCTAAGAGAATCAAGAGGACTTGCTTACTTTCATGCATACTCAAATTGGGCCCAAAAAGAAGTTAAGGCCTATCCCATGGTCATAAACCCTGAGGCAATCCCATTCTCCTCATTTGCATTTAAACACTCAAGTGGACTTACAAGGAGAATGGAAGGCCATAAGAGTGGAAGGAGAGTGAAAATGACTAAGTCCCTTTAACATGTATGTGTGTGGGCCAAAAGGAAGATCATGACCCATTTTAAAACAAGAGAATCAAGCCCCTCACATTAGCATCCACATCAACCCAAAACTGAAATTTAAGGGGCCATTTTGAATCTAAAAGTTCAAAGGGACCTAACCACTTTCACTAACATCCTTATGGGCCTAATAAGAAATGTGAGGCCCACTTGAGTTCAAGGAAGGTAAGAGGGACTTGATCCTTTTCATTTGGGATTCACGTGGGCCCATAATGAAAAGCAATGCCCATCTTTAGCCAAGGAAAACTCAAAATCTGATATAGGCCCATCTTCTTTGGTTAGGCCTGTTTTGACAAGAAACGAATGTATTCCAATAGGGGAATTATTAATCAACAATAACAAAGAAAATAGGAGAACATTCATCATCGTATATTTTATTGATTCTGGAATTCATTTGCATCCTCTTATTCCCTTGATTCTGACATAAAGTACAAAATGTTGAATTGAGTAAAGTTATATGGAATTATCTGAATGATGATTTCAACATAATTCTGACTTGTAATGCACTCTTTTTAATGAAAGAAGTATTGGCGGGTCTAAGAATCCTTTGTTGCTTCCCTTGATTGATCTGAAATGACAATCCTAAAGGGAATAACTAAATTCAAATGAGAATCGCAAGCTCTTTGAAGAATTTGACAACATATGTTGTTTACATTGTGTGCGCGCAACAGGACCTGTTGCACGGGTAGGCGTAACGAGTCTATGTTGCGTGGACAGGTGCAACATGACTTCTGCCCTATCTTCTTCCTTCTCCTTCGCGGAATACCTAGAAGAGGTATTCGGATGACTTTATCTGAGATCTCCAAACTTGCATGTCTCAAATGAGGGGGTTGAGAGGTATTTATAGGAATTCGCACATGTGAAATCTCGAATTTTATGTTGAATGACCCACTACGTACAATAGTCATTTGTTACGTGATCATAATGGATCATAGATCAATCCCATGTTACGCGGACCAGCGCAACAATCCTCTGTTGCATGGTCAGGCGCAATAGGAATCTTCTTTGTGATATATTACTTCTTCTATTTTCCTCTTCTTCTTTTTTTTGCTTGAATCTTCTCATTTTCATAACTCATTCTTTACTAATTTTGTACTCCATTAGATGCCCTCTTGATCCTCTATTTTTTCGTCATCAGAATGAAAAAGATAGAGGATCAACTTTTCCACTTTTTCTGCCAACACATTGCACGAGATCCGTGCACAACGACCAGTTGGGTCCCGCACAATAGCTAATCGGGTCCTGGGTCCATCACTGCCTATAAATCATTTGATTCAATCATTCACTTATTCCATCCATCCCACTGGAGTTTTCTGCACGCAACAACACTTCATCATGCAACAATTCAGCGCGTTACAACACTTTAGCCCACAACAATTCAGCGCGCAACAACACTTCATCACACAACAATTCAGTGTGTAACAACACTTTACCACAATAGTTCAGCGCGCAACAATACTTCAGCACGCAATAGTCCTTCGGCGTGCAATACTTCTATCTTGACAAAAATTTTCCAAGTGTTGGACTGTTGACAAATTTTCTTCCAAACTCTTTATGGCCAGTACTAAGAAGACTTGTCGTCTCGTCGATGAAAACGTATCCTCTCCCCACCAGTCTGTATCAGCACCTCAACAATCTACACCTCCTATTCATGCTTCTCTTTCAAGTGAAGACCATCTTTGAAAGAGGATAAGGGTTACAAAAATGCAACGATCTTTCTTCAAGGAACCCGTTTTGCCAGTTTTTGACTTTTCAGATTGCATAGACACCTTAGCAACTCCAATTCATAACACGATAATAATGAGAGATGTTGAAAGGCCTCCAAAACAAGGTCATGAAATTGACTAGGAAGAATGGTTGAAGTTGACAACAAACATACACACAGATACTCAAAGACCACCAGCTAGGGAAAACACTCCGCCTCCCTCACTATCGAAGAAGAAATGCCCAAAGAGTAAAGACCAAGAGCTTCAGGAGAAGATAAAGGAGCATAACAAGAAATGGCTCTAAAATTCTGGAAATGGCATAAAATTCGAGTAGGACTAATTAAATTCAACTGTCCTTTTAGGGACCAGATGATTATCATTCCTTTAAACATTCATCGTCATCAATCCATTCTACGAAGCGAGCTGGGTGAAGAAGGAACCGAAAATTCTTAAAGGCATTTTGTCAGGAAGAGGATCAAGACAAAAGATAGGTGATATTCACCCCATGCGATTCCTTGTACCATATTATAATCCGTATACTTTATATCCAACGCACATCTATGAGACATTACAACAATGTTTCCGCGATCGTAACTTCTTATGGGACAATGAAGAGTTTCAGACCCGGGGTTTTCTATCTTCCCACGCCAATTATTCTGATTGGGCCAAGGCGATTCTGAAGGAGCACCTGCAAGTTTGATTGAAATTGATCTTTATAATGCCATCGAAGTTACTTCCGAGTACTTCCATAAAGATACAATGATACTAAATGGCTTCTTGAACTATTGGTGTCCAACCACCAACTCTTTTTTTCACTTACCGATAGGCGAGATCAGTATGACTCTATGGGATCTTCACAGAATGGTGAGTCTTTCGATAACAAGCCGATTCTTCGATAAATTCGTGCCAACTAATGAAGAATTCTCATACTTTTCTCCATCTAGTAGACAACTGTCGATTTCAAAAACCATTACGGAATTGTTCAGGGAGATGGCTAAGAATCCTGGGGGCAACTACTTATTTAAACAGATATAGGAAAAGCTGTTTAAAGAGACCAAAAATCCTAATTTCATGCTAATAGTTGCTTTCATTTAGCAAGTCTGAAGGGGACAAGTCTCAATGTAAACTTTCCACTCATAAGTTTGAAAAAGAGAAGCTGAAAGAGTAGTATTCAAGACTTGTGATCATTGATGAAAAAACCATATAGAATGTTGGAGAACAAAGTTTTTATAGGATACAATAAACTTTCTTAATCCTCGGGTTGAGAAGGCCTCCCACGCTACTGTGAAGATGGAGTGAATGAAGATGTACACAAGTAAAAAAAATAAAACTGAAAGCAATTTTGACATTAGTTTCAAGAAGAAGTTTTACTTATAATTTGTGTACGGCATTAATCAAAGAAATGGATACATTTCATTAATTGCACACTATGTTGATGAAGATTGAAAACTTTACAAGAGAATTTCGAACCTCAGTCACATTCCTTCTCATACTGGTTTGGTTATTTCAGATTGCATTTATAAATGTCTACAAGATTGGGGCATTGGAGATAAAATCTCTTCAATAACTTTAGATATTGCTTCTGCAAATGATAGTGTAATTTCATTCTTACATAACCAGTTCAAGGCAAACGACAATTTACTTTTCGAGGGAAAAATATTTCAGGTTTGGTGTTGTGCCCACATAATAAACCTAATTGTACAAGAAAGTCTGAAAATAATTGACCCCACCATAGAGAACATAAGGGAGAGTGTATGACCCGTTTCCCCAAAACCCGAGTGTTAACCTTAAAGGATGGTCAAATTCGAGTATACATTTTTTTTTCATTCATTCAGAGTGAGCAAATGAGCGTAGAGTGAAAAAATCAATGTAAAAAAAATTTTCATTTACATTTGGAATATACAAGAAGCTGCCCATAATGACTTTTACAAACCAATGCCCCCATTCTTACAATTACAAAATGAAATAATATTACATGTGAAATAAAGTAAATTACAACAATCTTGAGATATGAAATCTTGTAGCAACCTTTAGCAATTACAATCATACATCCTTGTCAATTATAGCCTGCTCCTTATTAATATAAACACGAATGTCACTTGGGCCACCTGTGCTACTTGTACGGTTATATATTTAATGGATGGGTGGCCAACTCAGTGTGAATTCCCCTCAAGATTACACACCGCCGCATTAGGTAAGCATAGTTATAAAACAAAGCATACAAAATAATACATGATGTAGGTCTTATTTGATGCATGGATGCATGAATGTAGTCATCACCCCGGGAATGCACCTCCGTACAGAAGTTGGGCTCGTCACCCATGAAATCATGGAACCTGAGAAAATCATGCAGTCGAAAAAATACTTACATCATGTACGATAGCAATAGACGTTGGTCTGTGTCATGTATGCATGATTAGCCAACCCGTTATTAGTCCAATTACAACCAGTCAATTTAAATAAGCTCAAAGGTCACTATAGGGGCTTGTCACCAACGTAGACCGACAGCTCGGGCATAGGTCCCATACCACCATCCTCGGCTCATGAGCCTACCACCTTAGGATGTTTAATGGAACCCTGTCGACTAGTGGCAATCATGTTACAATATATGGGGCTTACCATCGCATGGTTGCACAGTATAAAACATCGAACCCATATAGGAAAAATATCAAAATAAAGCCACATAGGGCCAATATCAAAACAAGCCACATAGGGCGAGTATCAAAATAAGCCACATAGGGCGAGTATCAAAACCATGCAATAAAAGACCATCCTTGAAAGCCACTTAGATACATCAACTTTGGATGGTAGGCCCACATCAATGATCCATGTAGACCACTACTCAATAACCACTACATCGAAGGTCCATTGCAATCACTGTCAATCGAGTTACATCCCAAGTATGGGTGTATATTTATAAGTGAAGTTTTTCCACTGATGTACCAATTTAAGTTCCTTAAGCAATCCACAAATAATCCACAAAAATAAGTATGCAAGGTAAACATTAAGCACATAATATAGCAATTCAATTTCAACAATTAATACATGTGATTATATCAATTATAAATTCAATTGCCACTGATGCACCAATTTAAGTTCCTTAAAATGGAGATATCAATTATAAATTAAAATAAAACTATAACTTAAGTTAATGTGAAGATGGAAAGCTCAAGGAGAAGAATCATCACCTTATACTTAGAATCGCCAACTGATGCTACTAGGAAGCGCGTGCACCCTTAGAATTGAATCCTACCATGGATTGTGAAGTTATACGTGAATCAGGTTTCTACAAGGTATTCATAGTTAAGATTAATATAACCTAGGGTTTGCATTATTTGTTTTTAGGGTTTTAATGTAGAACATATGGTTTTCATCCTAGGGCTTAGTTAAATGTTTAGATTCTATGACTTGAATCCTAAATTATTGTTCATATTATTATTATTATTATTATTTTGTACAATGGGCTAATTAATATTCATGATAGGAGTGTTAACCCATCCATATTAATGATGATGGTTTATAAGTTCATATTTAAATGTACCGACATTATCAAATATTCTTATAATGACTGATAACCTCTTAAATAATACAAGTGATAGTATTAAAATCTTTATTAACGATAGTATAATAAGGACTAATACTAATAATTATTTTAACAAAATTCATACTAATCCCATAATGAAAATGATGATATTTTCTAATGATAACAATAATAGTTATCATTAATGAATCTAGTTATGATACTCCAATTAGTTTCAAACCTAACCATGAATCATAAGATTCCCCAATTAGCTCCAAACCTAACCCATTATCTAGGTTTAGGGTATTGGCTTAGAGTTTAGATTACCTAGGTCCAGGATTTCACCTTAGAGTTTAGGTCTAGGCTAGATTTTTAAGGTTGAACCCTAGTGGTGTGTAATTAATTATAATGTTAATTTAATAGTTATAAAATATTTATTAACATCAATGTTACAATTAATGCTAGTTATCGCAGCAATGTTAATCGTCATGATGCTATCAAATTGTACAATCTACTATCAATGATAATATTTAAGCATGATAATTAAAATGCTAATATTTAATAACCGTAAAATTTCTTATTTATTTATAATTGTTAATATGAGCATGGATAATCTTCTAATAGTCAATCATGCTATATGATTGTAACTATCATAGTAATACTAACGATAATAAATAAATACTAAGATCTACCATTATGATAATATTTAAGAATGACAAAACAATACACCAGCACTTTAATAACGATGTTATTTTACTTTCTTGTCGATGATAACTATAGATCATTTACTAATAGCTTCGCATTTCTGATATTAACAATCCTACTAATGGTAGAAATGGGAACAATGTTAATTGTAACGAAAGGAATTTCGATATGGACAAAAGTGTGGGCTCACCTAAGTCGACTCGATTGAGTCAACTCGACTCCCGCTCCTCTCCTCGTTTCTCATCCTCTCTCCCTTCTTTTCTTTCTTTCACCTTCTCCTACACTCAAACTTGCACACCAAAAGGCCAGCTAGACCAAACTCGACCCCAAGCCCAACCTGTCTGAGTCAAACTCAGTTTCAGCCGAGTTGACTCGGCACGTCTGACATTCTTCTTTCTTTCTCTTTTCTTCCTCCCTTTCTTTCTCTTTTCTTTCAACCCTCCTTTTGCTAGGAACTCAGTACGGCCCGAACCAGGCCCAACTCGAGCAGTGACTCGACAGTGAGTCGAGTTGCAAACCATCAGCCCCGACCTAACTCGATGCGGCAGCAGTAGTCGCACCTCCCTGCCTTCCTCTTTCTCCCTCGTTTCTCCTCATATTGATGTAGAGCGGGTCGTGAACAGTTTCATGGCCAAGATGGATCAGAAAAGGTTCGGTCAACGACAGAAGTAATTCGGACCGTCGGACCTTAGATCGGGCGTATCTCGCAATCCGGAATGAGTTATCTAATGTAAAATATATGATTTTGGGGTAGAACGAGCTACTTTAGCCAACCAACCTCGCTATGCCGGGTTGCACAACCCGGAATTGTGAAAAACCCTTGGATCGACAGTTGTTTCCCTGTTTTAATTTCATTTTTACTATAAATAGTAAGTTTTAGTTTGATTATAACTCTTCATCTGTCGGGCTTTAGGAGTTACGCCCAACGTGAAAAGAGCTTAGAATAATTAGGAGAACGATTTGGTGAAGCCAAATAGGACACTTACTATTTTTGGCCAAAAACCTTTCGCACTAGTAGATATCACAACCGTTTATAAATAGTAAGTTTACTATTTATAGTAAGTCGCAAATTCTAGGAGTTTTAGTTGTTGTTTGATTATGATTTCTTTCCCATTGCTTAGTACCCCTATTTAAAGGGTTGTGAACTCATTTTTATTAATTCATTAATAAGTTTCAAATTTATTAGAATTTGTTTTTATTTTTTGCTTTCTTTCCTCGTGGATTCGAGAAGTCTTTGTGAGGAGTCCAGAGAAATTTCGTGGATTCGAAATAGTTATCCTCTTGAGGAAGATGGTGCTCGACCTCACATCCTCCCCTGCGTCAGTTTGGTATCAAAGCGAGGTTTCTCCTCTGATCGATGGCTTCTAACAACGGGTCGGGCAACAATCCCATGGGCGGTGCTCCAGGAAATTTACCTTTAACGGCAGCAGCTTTCGAAGTAGTGTAACGAGAGAATCGACAAGCCATGCAAGGGCTGCAGGCTTCCATCGACCGCATAGCAGTTTTCTTGGTTGAAAACCTAAGGCAACTCAGTGTTCCTAGTGGTAATCCTCTACTGCCAATTAACGGCAGCAGCTTTCGAAGTAGTGTAATGAGAGAATCGACAAGCCATGCAAGGGCTGCAGGCTTCCATCGACCGCATAGCAGTTTTCTTGGTTGAAAACCTAAGGCAACTCAGTGTTCCTAGTGGTAATCGGCCTGATCACAGGATAGTACCGGCAGTGCATCAAGGGTCATTCCTGAGGAAGGGGGCTCCAGTGAGGAGGAAATCAATGACATAATCCTCCAACACCTAAACAAGGCGGCGATCGAGTAGATCGAACGGATCGAGAATTCAAGATGCGGGTTGATATTCCTAGCTTCAATAGCCAACTACACATTGAGGATTTCCTCAATTGGCTTTCTGAAGTTGAGCGATTTTTTGACTATATGGACATCCCACTCGAAGGTCAAGCTTGTGGCCTACAAGTTGAAAGGAGGAGCTTCAGCTTAGTGGGAACAACTCCAACTCGCACGAACCAAGCAAATGAAAGCACCAATCCACACCTGGCAGTGGATGAAGCAGCTACCACATGCCCGATTCCTCTCTAGCGATTACGATCAAGTATTATTCCAACAATACCAAAATTATCGATAGGGTAATTGGTCGGTGAGAGAATATGCAGAAGAATTTTACCGCCTGGTGGCGCATAACGATTTGGTCGAGACTGAATCACAGCAAGTTGCCTGATTCAATGGTGGATTGCGATGACTATCCAGGATCGGGTCCAGATGCAGTCCGTCTGGATGATGAATGATGCAATCAAGTTGGCTACTCAGGCAGAAATGTAACTTGAACGTCCTAACACATGAACCTATCCTACTGCAAGGATCCCTGTGCCAGGTCTGCCCTAGGGAACTATACAACTCAAGGGAAAGGAGCCCGTAAGAGCACTTACTCAACCTCCTATATCTGAGAACCAAGATCAGGGAAGCTGGCAAGCTAGACTCCAAAGGGGCGTATTGACTGCTGCTGGTCCAAGTAGAATCCTGAACCCCTATGCTTAGCCAAGGCCCGACAACTACTATCGTTGTGGCCAACCGAGCCACCTATCAAATACTTGTCCCCAGCGAAAAGTGGCAAACCTCGCCATCAATGATGGTAGTATTGATAACGCTTATGAAAATCTAGATATTAAAGAACAGGAGCATACCACCGAGGACGAGGCAAATGATTTAGGTTGGGTTCAACAAGATTACGGCGAGTCGCTCGTCGTGAGGCGACTATACATGCGCTAAGAAAAGAAGTGCATCCACAGTGGCATAACATCTTCCGCACTAGGTATACGGTGAATCGAAAGGTTTATGACGTAATCATTGACAGTGAGAGCAGCAAGAACATCGTCTCCAAAGTCATGGTGAAAAAATTGTAATTGAAAATGGAGCGTCATCCCTCTCCATATACAATTGGTTGGATCGAGAAGGTCAGTAAAATAAAGGTAACTGAACGGTGCACCATATACTTTTCAATTGGCAAACATTATAAGGATGAAGTAGTATGCGATATGGTTGATATGGAAGCATGTCACATACTACTCGGTCGGCCCTGGCAATCTGACCGTGACGTCACTCATAAAGGGCGAGATAACATATATATCTTCGTCAAAGACGACCGAAAGACCATATTAGCCCCTATGGATCCAGAGGGACCACCTGAAACTTCTAAAGTAGAGGGTCATTTTCTCTTAACCATACGAAATTTCGTGGAAGAATCCAAAGAAACATGACAGACTTATGCATTAATTGTAAAAGGGGAAGAACTCGAGCCTACCATCATCCCTAAAAGACTAAGGCCCCTACTACATGAATTCGAAGAAATCTGGCCCGATGACCTTCCCGATGGGTTACCCCCCATGCGGGATATCTAACACCATATCGACTTTGTCCCTGGGTCCAGTTTACCTAATCATCCTCATTATCGAATGAGTCCGAATGAGTGCGAGATTTGTAGGGACAAGTAAAGGAGTTGATCCGTAAGGGTCTTATTCGAGAAAGTATGAGTCCATGTGTTGTACCAGCTCTATTAACTCCAAAGAAAGATGAGAGTTGGTGCATATATATCAACAGCCGAGCCATCAACAAAATCACCATAAAATACAGGTTTCCTATACCATGGTTGGACGATATGTTGGACATGCTAGAGGGTACAAAAATATTTTCTAAATTGGACCTAAGGAGAAGCTACCATCAGATTCGAATATGGTTGGGTGATGAGTGGAAAACGGCCTTTAAGACCAAGGAAGGATTATACGAATGGATGGTCATGCCCTTCAATCTTTCAAACGCGCCTAGCATATTTATGAGATTGATGAACCAAGTTCTGAAACCTTTCATTGGACAGTTCGTTGTGGTTTATTTCGATGATATTTTGATATATAGTTAAGACGAAACCACCCATATGGAACACATTAAGAAGGTCCTTCAAGTGCTCACAAAAAATAAATTGTATCTCAATTTAAAAAAGTGCAGCTTCATTACTGATAGCCTATTGTTTCTAAGTTTTGTCATAACATCCACGGGCATACGGGCGGATGAGGAAAAGGTGAAAGAAATCAGAGAATGGCCGGTTCCCACAAATATTCATTAAGTGCAAAGTTTTATCAAGGTGCCGCGACATTTCTATCGTGGCCAGCTCCCACAAATATTCATGAAAAGTTTTTATCGACTATTGTGTCACCAATCATAGATTGCATGAAGAAAGGGCAGTTTCAGTGGACTGGCGAAGCCAACAGGAGCTTTGCCAAAATTAAGTGCAGATTATCCATGATCCCAGTTCTCATACTTCCCAACTTCGACAAACTATTTGAAGTCGAATGTGATACCTCATATGTCAGAATCGGGGGAGTTTGATCTAAAAAAGATAGGTCGGAGCCTTCTACAGTGAGAAACTTAGCGATGCACGCAAGAAGTGGTCTACATATGAGGTCGAGTTATACGTGGTAGTCCAGACACTGTGACACTGGTGATATTATTTGATTCAAAGGGAATTCATACTTTACACAGACCATCAAGCTCTCAAATTCATTAATAGTCAAGCTAACATTAACTGTGTACATGCTAGATGGATCTCATTTTTGCAGGAATTCACGTTCGTACTAAAACACAAGTTAGGGTAATAGAACAAAGTAGCTGATGCACTAAGTCACCGTGCAACTTTGTTATCACTATGAGCAATGAGGTTGTCGGGTTCAAGTACCTCAAAGACATATATACCGACGACGACGACTTTAAGGACACATAGGTTAGATGCCAAGAAGGTCACCCAGGCAACTTACATATGCAAGACGGGTTCCTTTTCAAGGAAAATTGACCATGCATCCCGAACAGTTCGATAAGGGAACAAATAATCCAAGAGCTACATGGAGGTGGTAATAATGTGCATCCCGAACAGTTTTATATGCACGAATATGATGAGTATGAAGACCACCTCTAATACAACCATCTCCCTCATAACCATATACTACACATTGGATATGAACATTAGAGTCATGCCCTCACATTGGATCTTTCTCCCCTTCAGATCCACCCTTCACCCATCCTGAGTAGTAGGGCATCTAACTAGGATGTAACATCTTGTAAAATTTCTATACTCGACCATACCATATATGTGAGTGTCATTGTCAAAAACTGTACAAACCTGAGGCCTACCACCCAAAAAAAGGCAACGACCGTTAGAAGTGAAGACTAAGGACTAAGCTTACTAATGAGAAATCAAAGCATGAGGGAACTAGATGAAACAAGGAGTCAAGTTAGAAAAAGAACAGAAAAAAAAAACCCTCATCCCTCACTTGGCGGACTCAAAAGAAGTTCTAAAAGACCCAAGATAACCCTATTTGCCTCATTTACACCAAGGATGCACATGTGCGAATCACAATGACAAAGGGAAAAGTCCACACCAAGCGTGGATGAATTCAAGTAATCAAACCCTCTTCACTTGAGTGGCACAAGAGTTAAAGTACTCAAGGCTTTTTCATGTATGCGTATGGGCCTAAGAGGAACTTAAAGCCCACTTGAGTCTGATGTAGAGCATGTCGTGGACAGCTTCATGGCCAAGATGGATCAGAAAAGGCCTGGTCGACAACAGAAGTCATCAAGATTGTCGGAACCTTAAAACAAGCATATCTCGCAAACCAGAATGAGTTATTCAACATACCATATATGATTTTGGGGTAGGACGAACTACTTTATCCTACCAACATGGCGTAAATGGGTTATCCATGCTGAATTTTCAAGATTCCATCAGATCGACAATCAAATTCCATGTTTATTTCCGTTTTTACTATTTTTAGTAAGTTTTAGTTTGATTATAACTCTTCATCTGTTGGGCTTTAGGTGTTGTGTCCAACATGAAAAGTGTTTAGAAAAATTAGGAGAATAACATGGTTAAGCTGCATAGGACACTTACTATAAATAGAAATTTACTATTTATAGTAAGTTACAAATTTTAGGGAGTTTTAGTTATAGTTTAATTTCTAAACTTATTCCAAGTTTTAATATCCCTATTTAAAGGGTTGTAGACTCATTTATTTCATTTATCAATAAATTTACAAATTTTCATGAATACTATTTATATTTTCTTGCTTTTTTCTCGTGGATTCTAGAAGTCTCTGTGAGGAGTCCAGAGAAGCTTCATGGATTTGAAGTAATTATCCTTGAAGAAGATGGTGATCGACCTCATCACGTTCATCCCTGCGTCAGAGTCTAATGAAGAAGACTTGGCTACGTTCCTCACATCCATGTTGGGCCCAAAAAAGAAGTTTAGGGCCCGCTTAAGTCCAAGAGAATCGAGAGGACTTGCTTACTTTCATGCATACTCAAATTGGTCCCAAAAAGAAGTTAAGGCCTATCCCATAGTCCATAAACCCTGAGGCAATCCCATTCTCCTCATTTGCATTTAAACACTCAAGTGGACTTACAAGGAGAATGGAAGGCCCATAAGAGTGGAAGGAGAATGAAAATGACTAAGTCCCTTTAACATGTATGTGTGTGGGCCCAAAGGAAGATCATGACCCATTTTAAAACAAGAGAATCAAGCCCCTCACATTAGCATCCACATCGACCCAAAACTGAAATTTAAGGGGCCATTTTGAATCTAAAAGTTCAAAGGGACCTAACCACTTTCACTAACATCCTTATGGGCCCAACAAGAAATGTAAGGCCCACTTGAGTTCAAGGAAGGTAAGAGGGACTTGATCCTTTTCATTTGGGATTCACGTGGGCCCATAATGAAAAGCAATGCCCATCTTTAGCCAAGGAAAACTCAAAATCTGATATAGGCCCGTCTTCTTTGGTTAGGCCTGTTTTGACAAGAAACGAATGTATTCCAATAGGGGAATTATTAATTAACAATAACAAAGAAAATAGGAGAACATTCATCATCGTATATTTTATTGATTCTGGAATTCATTTGCATCCTTTTATTCCCTTGATTCCGACATAAAGTACAAAATGTTGAATTGAATAAAGTTATATGGAATGATCTGAATGATGATTTCAACAGAATTCTGACTTATAATGCACTCTTTTTAATGAAAGGTGAAGGCAATCAGAGAATGGCCGGTTCCCACTCTTATTCCTTTTCATTGGGCGGTTCGTTGTGATTTATTTTGATGATATTTTGATATACAGTCAAGATGAAACCACCCATATGGAACATATCAAGAAGGTCCTTCAAGTGCTCAGAAAAAATAAACTAATCTCAATTTAAAAAAGTACAGCTTCATGACTAATAGCCTATTGTTTCTGGGTTTTGTCGTAACATCTACGGGCATTCAGGTGGATGAGAAAAAGGTGAAGGCAATCAGAGAATGGCCGGTTCCCACAAATATTCACGTAGTACGAAGTTTTCATAGACTGGCGACATTCTATCGTCGGTTCATGAAAATTTTCAGTACCAATGTGTCACCAATCACAGATTGCATGAAGAAAGGGCAGTTTTAGTGGACTGACGAAGCTGACAGGAGCTTTACCGAAATCAAGCGCAGATTATCCACGACCTCGATTCTTGTACTTCCCAACTTCGACAAACTGTTTGAAATGTGATGCCTCATATTTTAGAATTGGGGGAGTTTTGTCTAAAGAAGGTAGGCCGGTAGCCTTCTACAGTGAGAAACTTAGTAATGCACACAAGAAGTGGTCTACATATGAGATTGAGTTATACGCGGTGGTCCAGGCACTGCGACACTGGCGACATTATTTGATTCAAAGGGAATTCATACTTTACATGGACCATCAAGCTCTCAAATTCATTAATAGTCAAGCTAACATTAACCGTGTACATGCTAGATGGATCTTGTTTTTGCAGGAATTCACGTTCGTACTAAAATACAAGTCAGGGCAACAGAACAAAGTAGTTGATGTACTGAGTCACCGTGCAACTTTATTAGTCACTATGAGCAATGAGGTTGTCGGGTTCGAGCACCTCAAAGACATATATGTCAATGACGATGACTTCAAGGACACATGGGTTAGATGCCAAGAAGGTCACCCCGGTAACTTACATATGCAAGATGGGTTCCTTTTCAAGGGAAATCGACTGTGCATCCCGAACAGTTCGCTAAGGGAACAGATAATCCAAGAGCTACATGGAGGTGGCCTCGGTGGACACCTTGGGCAAGACAAGACATGATCTCTTGTGGAAGAATGGTATTATTGGCTGCAATTGGTACGTAAAGTGAAAAAGGCAATCCAACGTTGTTATATTTGTCAGACCTCCAATGGGGCAATCTCATAATATGGGCCTCTACACCCCATTACCCTTACCTGACGGCCCTTAGGAGGATTTATTTATGGACTTCGTGCTTGGTCTCCCACAAACACAACGCGGAATGGATTCGGTGTTCGTAGTAGTAGATCATTTCTCTAAGATGGCGCACTTTATTCCATGCAAGAAGACTCGATGCAACACACGTAGCGAATCTATTCTTCAGAGAAATTGTGCGGCTACACGGGGTTCCCAAGACTATTACTTCTGATCGTGACACGAAGTTCATAAGCCACTTTTGGCAGACTTTGTGGACTCGATTCGATACACGACTTCAGCGGCAAGAATAGCCTACCACCCACAGACTGACGATCAAACTGAGGTTATGAATCGCATGTTGGGCAACCTCCTTCGATGTATTTCAGGAGAAAAACCAAAGCAGTGGGATTTGGCTTTGTCTCAAGCGAAGTTTGCATTCAATAACATGGTGAACCGCTCGACAGGAAAATCTCTATTCCAGGTTATTTACGGACGAGTACCTCGCCACACACTAGACTTGGTCCCTCTACCCAAGCTCCCAGGCATGAGCATTACAGCAGAACATATGGCTGACAAGATCATGAGAATTCATGTGGAGGTACAAACCAAGCTACATGCCTCAAACAAAAAGTACAAAGAGCAAGCAGATAAGCATCGGCAACCAAAAGTGTTCGAGGTGGGCGACCAAGTAATGGTCCATCTGCACAAAGAACGATTTTCAACTAGAATGTACAACAAGTTGAAGAATAAAAAGATTGGATCGGTACCATTCATCCGAAAGATCAGCGACAACGCTTATGTTGTTGATCTTCCAGATGACATGGCGATCTCACGGACTTTCAACGTCGCGGACTTGACCGAGTATCATGAACCAGCGCAGGATGAGAACTCGAGGATGAGTTCTTTTGAAGTGGAGGGGACTGATGTAGAGCAGGTCGCGGACAGTTTCATGGCCAAGATGGATCAGAAAAGGCCCGGTCGATGACAAAAGTGATCCGGACCGTCGGACCTTAAATCGAGCATATCTTGCAATCCGGAATGAGTTATCTGACATAAAATATATGATTTTGGTGTAGAACGAGCTACTTTAGCCAACTAACCCTGCTACTCCAGGTTACGCAACCTGAAATTATGAAAAGCCCCTTGATCGATAGTCGTTTCCCTGTTTTAATTTCATTTTTACTATAAATAATAAGTTTTAGTTTGATTGTAACTCTTCATCCATCGGGCTTTAGGAGTTGCACCCAACGTGAAAAGAGCTTAGAATAATTAGGAGAACGATTTGGTGAAGCCAAATAGGACACTTACTATTTTTGGCCAAAAACCTTTCGCACTAGTAGACATCACGACCGTCTATAAATAGTAAGTTTACTATTTATAGTAAGTCGCGAATTCTAGGAGTTTTAGTTGTAGTTTGATTCTGATTTCTTTTCCATTGTTTGGTACCCCTATTTAAAGGGTTGTGAACTCATTTTTATTAATTCATTAATCAATTTTGAATTTATTAGAATTTATTTTTATTTTCTGCTTTCTTTCCTCGTGGATTCGAGAAGTCTCTGTGAGGAGTCCAAAGAAGTTCCATGGATTCGGAATAGTTATCCTCTTGAGGAAGACGGTGCTCGACCTCACATCCTCCCCTGCATCACATATTCACCCTCTTTCCTTCTTCTTCTTCACTCTCTACCTCAGGCCAGCAGCAGTAGGTCTGAACTCAGGCCCAAACCTGACTGAACTCATCCTGAACTTGGACCGAGTTAGGGTGTGGTGTAATGGCAGTAGGCAGTAGTTTTCTGCTCCTTCTCTTTTTTTCTTTTTCTTTCTTCCTTCTATTTCCTTCTCTCTCTCTCTCTCTCTCTCTCTCTCTCTCTCTCTCTCTCTCTCTCTCTCTCTCTCTCTCTCTCTCTTCTTCCTAGACTTTCATGAAGCTTGGGCTCACCCAAACAGGTCCGACCCGGACCGAACTTGGCGTGGCTTGAACGATGAAGAAGATGCAGCTTCCATGGCAGATCGTAAATGGTGGTGTGTTCCTTCAATCTGACCTTTGCAGTCAGTCCATAGGGAAGCTAGAGAGCTTCTAGACGTGCCTCATTGAAGCTTGAAGACGTTTGGGGTGGTGGGTTCAGAGATAGAAGGAAATGGTCATTTCTCTCTCTCATCCTCTTTCTTTAAAAGAAAACTAGCTTTGGAGGGCTAGGATTTTAGGGAATAGAGGGCTAAGATGATAAGGGAGAGGTTTCACGCGGATTACCCTCGTGGTAAGGAGGACAGTTTCCATTTTCAAAAACTTTATGCTTTTAGGGTCTTTCGTGTCAAGAACCATATGTATGCACACATGTTTCCGTGTACGGGAGAGGTTAGGTTTTGGTCAGGACCTCACTACGCACAAGGTGGGCAGTTTGGATTGTCCAGCTGAACAGTGTAGGTGGCCGTTGATCACAAACATGGATGTACGTCCGTCTGTTGTTTGCAAAACAGAAAGAGAGAGGGAAATCTCTCTGTTTATAGAATTTTCGGTCAACACGCTTTGACCAGTTTTCTTTGGATTGGTGCACAGCAGGTGCACATCCCTACTGTGCACTCACACTTTGAGGTGGGATCCACCATGATGTTAGTGATAAATCCACTCCGCCCATTCCACATGGTGGGCCCTATCATAGCCCTCGACCAAAGATGGGGCAAATTCAGGGTCCAGGTGGGCCATGAATGTGATCTCACGGACAACTAATGATTCACACTAATCCAATGGTTGGATCATCTTTAGATCTAACATCTAAGGTTCCTAAGGGTTCTATGATTTGTTTAAATGAAGATTCGTAGTACGGTTAGTGGCCCGATGGTCTAAGTGTAATAATCAGGTGGCGGGCTTTTAAGTTAGACGTTATGGATCCAACTAATGGTGGATCTAGTAATCTAAGACCCAAGATCGATAATGTATACTTCGATCTTTCTAATAAGGCAGGGTTTGGACTTTAATCGCCATTGGGATAATGGGTTCCTAAAGATCAATGCCCTTTTCGTGATGAGAGGATTGTTTGTCTTTAACACACGAATGAGGATTGTACTCGATGGTCGAGATGGATGAATTGAGGGCCATTGGATGAGGATGTATAAGGTTAGTCACATGTGTTCTCACACACTTGCAAGCTGATTTAGATCTTTATAATAGCACCCGAGTATTGAAAGTACAGGGTGTTACATGATTGAAGCAAAGCAAAAGAAATTCATAAGTTTTCAAGATTTTTTTATGAATGCATAAAAATATTTTCTAGAAAAGTATCCCACAAAAAATATGTTTCTTCCATCTTTTTAGAAGATTAAGGAAGCCCTAAGAAAGTATCAGCGAGGATCCAGATTTTTTACAACTTATGGCACTTGCTATGCAAATGAAGTTTGATATTTACTGGGAAGAATGTCATTTGTTAATGGCTTTAGTGGTTGTTCTTGATCATTGGCGTAAGATGAGCTATGTTAAGTTCATTTTTATGAAGATTTATTCTTATCAAAGGGTGATAACCGAAACCTCCAAGGTTTGTGACGCAATCGAAGAATTGTACACTACATACACAACCGCATCAATAAAGAAGTTAGAGCTCCTGGTGTTTCTACAAGCAATGAGAATATGCTCGATGATGAATACATGTCTTTGCTAGCACAAGAAAATACATATAATGAGATGAAAGAATCAAAGTTAAACTTGTATCTCAAAGAATTAATCGTAAGGCATCAGGATTTATAGTTTGATGTTTTGGAGTGGTGGAAGTTAAGAGTTAGTGATGCAAAATACCTTATACTATCGACGATGGCATGGGACATGTTGTCAATTCCAAATTCAACGGTGGCATTAGAATATTCTCTTAGCACGGGGAGTAGGGTCGTGAGCAAGCATCGATGTAACACCCCATACTTTCCAGTACTTTGTTACCAGTGCAAATTTGACCCAGCATGTGTGTGTGAGAGTACACGTAACTCATACGATGTGTGTACTCTCATATAAACAAAACTTGGAAAATTTTGGAAGTTGTTATGACATGTCCTATTTTTATAAACCCAACCTAGGTGAAAACCTACAACTGCCAATAGGTGATCCATCACTTGGGCATACCATTAAGCCATCGGACTTCAAAAACCCTTGTTTAAAACCTATACAAACTAGGTGAAGAACCCTTATAGTTATTGAGATTCAGATCTGATGATGGAGAGTGGATGGGGATCAATCCGACACACGGGATAACATTGGTCCAAAGAACAAGCCATCCATCCAATGACTTCCAAGATGGATCGTCACATTATACCAAAAACCTATTTCAAACATCTCCTTAGACAAACCAAATCATTAATCGAGCCTAGGAGCCACTCGGGATTAAATTTAGAATTAAATGGTCAATAAGATTATAAACCCTACCACTAGTGCCCATGTGGACAACTATAGGACTCCTAGGACACTTTATCTGCAAGCTAGGATTGACCCGAGTGTCAGATCGATGGTAATTGACACTCAAAGGCCATATTTTAGTTAATTTGGCCCACCTGAGCCTTGGATCCATCTCACCATTGGACGAATACCTTGATAAGGCCGACAGAACCTGATGAACGGTGTGGATCTGTCAAATACATTGCAGTGGGCCCCACATGGGGTGGAGTGTATACCAGGGATGGTGCACTAGCCGTGCACCGAACTTGCCTTCTTGGTCAAACAAGGTTTGACCCGAGCCTTGCTGCAAAAAGAGAGGTTTTTCCTCTCTTTCTCCCATTTTCCCACCTAAGGGCTGTTTGAAAATGGGGCCATCCGTGCATAATCCATGGCCCACCAATCAGGTCCCATTCCAAAGATCCAAGCCATTCATCGCGTGCACCCCTTGGCACTGACTAAAACCCAAGAGTTTACAACGACCCACGCACATGTGTATGCGTGCAACAACGGGTGCAAGTGGCTGAGCGAGTGAACATGTTTGTGCTTCTAGCCGCCCCAAAACCCGTTCGTCGTGATCAAGGTAGGCCACCTCGAGCTAATCCAAACCATTCATCTAATAGAGCAGTTCCGTCTGACCAAATCCATGCCATCTGTACACGCTCATGCACACGTGCGTGTGCACAATCTGGGCCTAAATAGAGTCGCGTGCGACATTTCTAAAAATGGAAAAAGCTACCGTTTCCATTTCTATTTGCCAGGAGGACTATCTGCGTGAGCTAGTAGGGTGAATACAGACCATCCCAAGCAAAGTAATCTCGACCGTCCAACCTTGGGCTTCACTCCCTCGATACCAGAGAGAGAAAACCACGGCCAATTTTTTGTTACCAGTAATATAGGAGAGCTGTTGTACAACAGACTTTATCCAGACCGTTCAGCACCATCCAACGGTTTAGCAACATCAGGGCAGGCCTTAAAAGGAAGGCATTTTCAAGCTAGGGTTCCCTGATTCCTAACAGCAAGCTCGGAATGAAAGAAATGATTGTTTCTTCCTACCTTCGAACCCACCACCGAAACGCACCTGGAGCTTCATTTTCTAGTTTCTACGAGCCCCATATACTGTAATATAATTAGCCACTAGTCATTAGGTTTCCATTAAATATCCTAATATGGTAGTCTCATGAGCCGGGATGGTGGTATGGGAGCTATGCCAGAGCTGTCGGCCTACGCTAGTGATGAGCCCCCATAGTGACCTTGAGCTTATTAAAATTGGCTGATTGTAACTGGACTAATAATGGTTTAGCTAATCATGCATGTCACGCCCCAAACTCGGAAAACGGGCTTATAAAATTTTCGATCGCTGAATCCGGTGCCGACAGCCTCTGTAATACCCCATTCTCGGCTCGCAGCGCCCATACGCCAGATTCCGATCCTGGGATCTTACAAGGAGGATTTTCAGTATGAATTTTTTTTATATAATGGAGCATAACCACAAGCATAACTAAGTCACAAGACAACAACACCACATATCCACTATATCAAAAACTTTAAGTACAATACGTATGAAAGGGAAATACAATATAATGAAAGTAAAAAAAATCTCCAGAGGCTCGGCTACACGCTTCAAGCTCAACGCTGCTGCAATCAAATGCCACCTACACGCATCTATCATGCACAAGCTTACGAAAGCTTAGAGGGTGGTGAAAGTGTGTGTAAGGTAAGTGTCAAGTATATAATATCAGAGTAATGCGGAAGTATGCGGGTAAGTCCATGAATGTTATCAGCTATACCAACACTATGTAATGCAAGGCATAAATGCTATCGACCATACCAAGGCCATGCGATGCGAGGCTTATGTAGCCAAATGTCATATGGGAGATGCAAAGCAAGCGTGCTAATACTCATCAAGTACACATATCAGTATAGTTCCTCTCTGAATATCACCAGGGTTTAATACACCTCACACTGACTGCCTCCTCCCTAGCTACACAGTCAAGTGGAAGAGACCTCACTATCCGCTTGACCAGTAGTCTGCCAGTACCTACCCGGCTCGTCGATAGCAGACTCATTTGCAAGCTGTTCAAACTCAACCTAGCTTATTGCCCCTCACTCAGGCGGATAAGGCCACACCCCCTTCCAACCAACCACGACACAGTAGAAGACGCGGCCTACTGGTATTCGGCACTCGGGCGCTCGTGTATCCACTCGGTTTAGACGTTGGAGCATCTCCTGGTACCAAAAAGGTTCTGGGATTTTCACCCAAGGACATCCTAAGTGCCCACAATGTTAGAGCTAATATTTTTGGTACCTGATACGACCATCCACGATGTGTTGGTGGAGGTCACGACCCTGATGTCGCTAGGGGGTGCAATGATCATGACACACAATGCGAAATGCATGAGTCACACTGTCAATCATGCAGCAAACTCGCACATACCACGCGCTCATGTCGGGCACTCCGTCTCATATGGAGTCCTGTAAATGTCTCAGCCCAACAGCTTATACTATGATCAAACCATCCTCATATCAAGCATACATATGATGCGTATGGGCATGATCATGGAGCTATACTAAGCATGTTATAAAGTGATGAACTATCAACAAGCATGGGCCTATCAAAGGGGCCCTAAGGAGAGTTACAATACAGACATTTAACCAACATTATACTTACAATATGGACGTCAAACCAACATCGTTCCCAAGGCATGGCCTGCCATAAAATATCTTTACACAAACCATAGGGAATCACACATTGCAATGCACTTATATACATCTTATTGGGCCTCAACCCATAGGCCTTAGATACATTAAATGGGCCGCCTCATATGGGCCTAATATAAATTAAGTGGGCCGCATCAATGGGCCTTATGTACGTTGCAATGGGCCATATCCCATGGGCCTTTGAATGCACCACAATGGGTCGCATAACATGGGCTTAATATACCACAAGTTGGGCCTCAATGGAAGGCCATAAATACATTAAGATGGGCCTCCTCACATGGGTCATATGTTTATCAAATGGGCCACACTAATGGGCCCCATGTATATCGAATGGGCAACACTAAATAAGAGTGGTGATATTGATTTCCACCATTAAATTCTTAAGGCCCACCATAATATTTATTTCCCATCCGATCTGATTATAAGGCCTCACAGACCTGAATTAAAAGGAAAGACCAATATCATATTTGGTCCCAAACTTAGTAGCCTAAGGGTCTTAATGGTGGACATTCAAACCCATTACATCCCATAATGTGGTCCACCTATTCCTAGATCTGTCTCATTTTTTAACTCAAGCTTCAAAATGAGCTTTTAAATGGTTGAACAGCTTGGATGCAACACATGCATCATGGCGGGTGCCATGAAGGCCCACCATCATATATATATATATATATATATATATTATGTATAATATATATAATATAATATATAGTTTATATACAGTATATATATACAATATTATGTATAATATAATATTATATATATACATATAAATATATATATATATATATATATATATATCTACACACGCACACACACGCGCGCACACACGCACACACACACGGGCACACACACATCATCTCCTGGACGGTGTGGATAGAACACAGGGGGGGTTGGTTTCACCGTCCACTGACACAGGGGGGGTTGGTTTCACCGTCCACTGTCAGTGGACAGTGAGAATGAACACATGCATCACTATGGGTCCCATGTGGGGCCCACCATAATGCTTATATGTCATCCAATCTGTCCATAAGGTCACGTAGACCTAGATGAAGAGTAAAGACACAAATTTCATCTTAATCCAAAACTTCTGTGGACCCAAAAAAGGGTTTCAAAGGCAGACTTTAAACCACTAATGTTTCTTATGATGTGGGCCACCCGAGCGTTGGATCGGCCTGATTTTTTGGTGGGGCCCACTTAAGGAAGGGCCCCACAGAATGAACGGGTTGGATGACATACATACATCATGGTGGGGCCCACGGCTGGGACTGTGGGACCCTGCTCATCCACCCGCCAAAGAAGAAAGGCCGCCTCAGTCTGTCTCACAATGACGAAGTCACTGCTTAATATATTTTCTTTTTTAAAAAAACCTATTTTCTCGCAGTTTTTCATGTATGGGGCCCGCTTCAACAAAATCCACCCCACCCATTGGCTTTTATGGTTAAATACAAACTAAATGAGCCCAAGATTGGGCGTGTTTTGGGGTACAAAAACAGTAGCGTGGTTTTCAATGGTAGAGAAACTGTTTTCTATACTATGACCCACCAGAAAAATGGATTGGTCCCATTTTTTGGCTCAACGCCTAAAATGATCCACTGAATGGGATGGATGGCATGGATTGAATACATATATCAAGGTAGGACCTACATGCACAACTCCCTTCCAAAGCTTATGAATCAAGCTCATATTTGTGTTTTCAATTGATGTCCAGGGACGTCCCTGGACGTCTGGACATAACAAGTGCATTGAGGTGGGCCCTGCTTAGGTGGGCCACCAAATGGATTAATGGCATGTATAAAACATACATTAAGGTGGGGTCCATCTAAGCGGGCCACATGGCCACCTCATCACACACATAAATAAATAAATAAATAAAGAAGAGAGGGAGAGAGAGAGATAGAGGGTCACGCGTTATGGAGGGACCCCGGCACTATGGGTCCTCCGTTTCAAGCATCCAATCCTACATCAAGTGGGTTCTATTGCATTGGGCCCACCAAATCAAAGATCAACAGTGAAGATCCCTTCTCCACCAAGATGTAAGGTCTAGATGACCCATTTTCAAGCTAGAAAATAAACATCATGAAGGGGTCCATGGAGAATGGCCCCATCATCGAATGACCATGAAGATCAAGGTGGGCCATCGGCCACATCTTAGGGTCCCAAGTGAGATCCATACCATTGATCGATAGGCCTCACTTGGCCCATCATAAAAACATGAAAAATCTAGCCTAATAAGCACCCACCGTTCGATCTTCTTGGTCCGTTGGAAAGAAGGTCTCCTTGTGCTTCACTTTGATGGTGGAAGATGAGGTTTAAAGGGCTAGGATGAAGGTTTTTGGGAGAGAAAGTGGGCCACACACATGCACTCTTTCTCACATGGGAGAGCTTGGACGTACCATTTTTTTCTCTTCTTTGTTGCTTGGAAATGTGTGAAGAGAGAGAGAGAGAGAGAGAGAGAGAGAGAGAGAGATTTGTAAGGGAGAGAGAGTGATGGATGTGAGGTAAGTGATAGGTGAGGTGAGTGATGGGTGAGGTGAGAGATGGGTTAACTTTGGTGGTTGCTTAACTTGTGGAGAAAGAAATCATGGGTGTGTGTACTTGACATGAGGTGATTGATTGATGGATTGATTTATTGGACATGTTGTAGAGATTTCCTTAAAATTGCAAACGCGCGACGTTTCTTCGAAATAAACGCCGGCCCACATCTTCTGGCTTAGGTATCGAATCGGTGCATAAGCCGCAGCGTTAGAACCGCAGCGACGGTGCGGTCGCAATGGTACAAGTCTCGGATTAAGCCGACTCAATTCTACAGGATACGACTTAAGGTCGATCGCAAACGTTAATTATACGTCGCAGGTTGCCGGAATTCGACGGAAAGGATCGCGGAAGTCGACGGAATAGTACAGACTAGGATACGGGTCTTACAATGCATACATGGCACAGACCAGCATCTATTGCTATCATACGTGATGTAGGTATTTATCCGACTGGTTAAGCATTCCCAGGTCGATGATTGCATGGGTGACGAGCCCAACTTCCGCACGGATATGCATCCCCGGGGCGATGATTGCATTCACGCATCCATACATCTAATAAGACCTGCATCATGTATTATTTTGTATGCTTTATTTTATAACTATGCTTACCTAATGCGGCAGTGTGTAATCTTGAGGAAAATTCATACTGAGTTGGCAACTCATCCATCAAATATATAATCGTACAGGTAGCACAGGTGGCCCAGTCGACATTCATCTTTATATTGAGAGGAGCAGGCTATGGTTGACAAGGATGCATAACTGTATTTGTTAAGGGTTGCTACAGGATTTCATAGCTCAAGATTGTTGTAAATTTACTTTGTTTCACATGTAATATTATTTTATTTCGTAATTGCACAAATAAGGACTCTAAGACCCGTATCCTAGTCCGTACTGTTCCGTCGACTCCCGCGATCCTTCCCGTCGAATTCTGGCAACCTACGACTTATAATCGATGTTTGCGCATGACCCTGAGTCGTATCCCATAGATATGAGTCGGTTTAATCCGAGACTTGTACCATTGCGACCGCACTGTCGCCGCGGTTCCAACGCTGCGACTCGCGCACCGATCCAATACCCCGACCAGGAGATGCGGGCCCGCATTCAGTTCGAGGAAAATACCATGCATTTGTAATTCTAAAAGAATCTCTCCAACATGTCTCATCAATCAATCAATCAATCACCTCATGTTAAGTACAAGAGCAACCCATGCTTTTTTTCTCCACAAGTCAAGCAAACCCCAAAAGTCAACAAGTCTCTCACCTCACCCATCACTTACCTCACATTCATCACCCATCACTCTCTCTCCCTTACATCTCTCTCTCTCTCCTTCTCTTCACATTTTTCAGGCACCCAAAGGAGTGCACGCCCATGCATTCCAAGAGAGAAAAGTGATTTTGTGTGGCCCACTTTTGCACCCCAAAATCCTTCATCCTAGCCTTTCATCTCTCATCACCTTCCATCAAAGTGAAGCACAAGGAGACCGGCGTTCCATCGAACTAGGAAGATCAAACGGTGGGTGTTTTATAAGCTAGATTTTCATGTTTTGATGATGGGCCAAGTGAGGCCTACGGATTGATGGTATGGATCTCACTTTAGACCCTAGGTGTGGCCGATGGCCCACCTTGATCCTCATGATCATTCCATGATGGGGCCATTCTCCATAGACCCCATCATGATATTTATTCTCTTTGCATGAATAGGGTCATCTAGACCTTACATTTTGGTAGAGAAAGGATCTCCACCGTTGATTTTTGATTTGATGGGTCCATGTGTAATGGGACCCACTTGTTGTATGATTGAATGCAAGGGAGGGCCCATAGTGTCGGGGTCCCTCCATCATCACATCTCTCTCTCTCTCTCTCTCTCTCTCTCCCTTTTATTTATTTTTTCTATTGTATGTGATGATATGGCCATTTGGCCCACCCGGATGGACCCCACCATAAGGCATGTATTTTATCCAAGTTATTTATAGGTGGGGCCCACTTTAGATGTGTTGTATCCACACCATCCATCATTTGGTGGCCCACCTGAGCAGGCCCACCTTTTGCACTTAGAATGCCCAAACCGTCCAACGTCCCTGGGCGCTGGACGTTATTTGAAAAACACAAATATTAGCTTGGTTCCACAAGCTATTTAGGTGGGCCACTTGGGTAGGCCCCACCCTGACATATGGATCCAATCCACGCCGTCCATCCCATTTCCCAAATCATTTTAGGCGTTGAGCTGAAAAATGAAGCTGATCCAATTTTCTTGCGAGTCATACCTTTGAAAATAGTGATTTTCACCATTTAAATTCACTTTAATTTTTCTACACACCGAAACACGTCGAATATGGGGCTCATTTGATCTGTCTTGAGCTGTAGAATGCAACGGCTGGAACGGATTCACCAGATGCGAGCCCCACACATGAAAAATTGTAAAAAAATAAATTTCAAAAAAATAATAAAAAATATATATATGCAGTAGATGTTGTTGCTGCTAGAGGCGCGCAGGCAACGCCTGCGGTGTGTAGGCGGACGGACAATAGGACCCACGGTCCCAGCCGTGGCCCCACCAGGATGTGTGTTTATCATCCACACCGTTCATTTGGTGGGCCCCTTCTTGAAGTGGGCCCCCTCCAAAAATCAATGTTAGTTTGACGTCCACATTGTAAGAATAATGTTGATTAAATGTCTACATTATAACTCTCCCTAGGGCCCATTGATAGGCCCATACTTGTTACATGTAGGCCACCTAAGCCCATCTTCGTTGTGAGGATAGTTCATCACTTTATAACATGCTTAATATAATTCCATGCCTTATGCCATATGCATCATATGTATGCTTGATATGAGTAGTGACTGATCATAGCATATGCTATTAGGCAGATTACTTATGGGACTCATCGATAGAAGTTACCCACATGAGTGCAGGTACGCGCGAGATTGCTGCATGATTGTACGGTGTGACTCATGCATCTCGCATATGTGTGACTTGATTATTGTACGCCTTAGCAATATCAGGGTCGTGGTTCCACAGGTACATCGTGGATGGTCGTATCGAATACTGGAAATACTTGGTTCTAGCACTGTGGGCACTTAGGATGTCCTTGGGTGAGAGTCTCAGAACCTTTTTTATACCAGAAGGTGCTCCAATATCTAGACCGAGTGGATACACGAGCGCTTGAGTACTGAATACCAGTAGGCCACGTCTCCCACTATGTCGTGGTCTGTTGGAAAAGGGGTGTGGCCTTATCCGCCCGAGTGTGAAAGTGCCCTGGTTTGTCAAGTTACATGAGTGTTAAGTCAGATTGTCTACGGAACCTGATAGGAATATCAATTCAAGCGTCTACTTCAACCGGATGTGTGTAAGCTCGCCACAGGTAAACCTAAAGCCTCACATCCCATAACCCAAATCACCAGGTGATTAAAACCCTTAAAAATAAGTTAGAAATCATAGGGTTTTAAGGTGAGAAAACTTTTTTCAAAATAGCAAAATCTCTAAGTTTTTCTCGCCTTGTCGATCTTATCGGAACACCCTCGATATGATAGACCTGCTCTGTTGATGTCCTCGATACCTTAACGATATTATCAATGTGAGGACCAAAAGTGTCCAGCAACTAAATATTCATTTGGATAGATTTATCGATGTATCGATACACCCATCGATATCATCGATATAAGAACTAAAAATGTCCAGCAACTTCATAACATATCTGGACGAATTATCGATGCACCTATCGATATCATCGATATTCAAATCTCGAGTCCTTCGAAAATGGCTCGATAAGATCGACAGGCAGACTTTCGGTGCCCCTATTTTTTAATAAAAATCCTAAATTCCTTCGATATATCGATGCTCTTCCAATATGATCTGAAATTAAAAATCGATAACATCAGAAGTCCATCGATGATATCGATCGTGAGAGCACATTTCTTACAGTAGATATTTCAGGTTGTTTTTAACTATGATCGGGGGCCCTTCGATAGAATCGATATTCAAATATCGATGATATCGGCACTAGGTCGATTGCATCAAATAATGTCATAAATCATCCAACAAGCTGAAAGACAAATCCGCTAAATTTATTGATGTATCGACTCTGATCTCGATATCTTCAACATTCAAATTCCGATGATCTCAATAGTTCTCCGATCATTCATGAAAACCTGAAATATTTCAAAGCCAAGTCTCTCTCATTTTTCAAGTGTCAATGGATCGAACCTATCATCGATGGAATCAGAGTTCGAAATCCGATGACATCGACAATTGTTTCGATTCATCAACCAATTGGCAAAAGTTTCAAAAGCGTATGACATTGAGTTCGAGTCATCGAGCAGACCATCGATGCTATCGAGAGTATACGCTCGATGATATCGAACTCTGTCATAAATGTGACCATTTTATATCTGTTGGAACTTTTTTCCTATATATAGAGGACTTGTCTTTTGTTACTGTGAGAGAAAGACGAAAGAGCTTTTAAGTGTTTCAACTTATATCTTATATCCAAAGCCCTTTCTCTCAAGGGAGTTCATCCTCTAATCCACCCTCATCATTGACATTCAATAGAGTGGATTGGGGAATGAACTTCCGCATTCAAGGATCCTCCAGCTACTACCTTAATGGCAAATTATTAAGCTAGGATGCCTTAAATGCATAAGATTGGAATCGCTCTATCTTCCTGATAGGAAAATATTTTGAGATTAGGATTCCATCTTTACCTTGACCCAACCCGAAGCCGAGTATTGGTATATCATTTTGTGTTACGAATCAAGGGAGCAGAAGACTCTTCGTCAACAAGGAGGAGGCGATCTTCGACATTATGCTAAATGAGACTCATCAGCTTATTTGTAAGTATCCAGAGTCCAAGAGGACACTTGTGATCATTCCTTTCTAGGATTGAGTCTTAAGTGGTTCTCACCCTTTGAAGTCCTCAAGGAGGCCTCCGGCGGGAGTGTATATGGTGGGTGCGTTGTATGGACCCTTGCTCTGTAGAGAGCATAAACATCTGGTTAGGAGTGAACCAGTAAAACTCTGGGTTTTAGGTGAACCGGATAAAACCTTAAGGTTTGAGGTTAACCGTGTGGAAACCTCCAGTAAGGTCTTATGGAAGATCCTTGGCCAGTGTACCTAAAAGTGGGTGCGTTGTATTGACCCTTGCTCATGAGAGCATAAACAGTCAGCCTCAGTGTAGGTTGTAAAGGTTGAAGGTGAACCTGATTTAAAACCTTAGGTTAGAGGTAAACCATTATGAAACCTCCTTAGTGAAATCCGGTACACTCAAGGGTTAAGTGCGGTTACCAGGAGTGAAGTAGACTCATCGTCAAACTACTATAAAAATTATTGTGTTTGTGATTATTATTCTTATGATTGTGTGATTTGCGTTAATACTTCCATATCTGAACATTTGATCACACCACACACACTTACACAGTCATATCCATCATAAGCTAGCTTGCATACTGCTTATCTCTAAAATAGTTTGTGATTGGATCCTCTACCAGGCTTGGAAGCCAGTAGAGTTACATTTGAGTAATCCTGAAAACTGCATGATCACAGGATTAGTGAAGTAAGATTTTTAAATAAATCAAAAAAACTTTAAAAAGTCCTATTCACCCCCCTCTAGGACATATTGGCATATTCCTTCTTCAACTAGTGCGGTCTTTATCGCTATTTCAATTGGTATCAGAGCGGGTCTCTCTTTAAGGGCTTCGTCGCCTAGAGAGTGATCTTGATTGAAGAAGGAATCATGTTCAACAGAATCCAAGAGGGTATGACAAACCAGAACAATTGCCTTGTAATTCACACTGCTTTGAAAGTCGGTAATAGTTCAAAGTGGTATCTTGATAGTGGATGCTCCAGACACATGACTGGTGATCAAAGTCACTTTTGTGAGTACTCAAACTTTGATGGAGGATCTGTCACATTTGGTGATAGTAGCTCAGCCAAAATTGTTGGACAAGGAACAATAGTTGTACCAGACCTTCCTAAAATTAAACATGTCCTCTGTGTAAAAGGTCTAAAACATAATCTCCTGAGTATCTCCCAAATCTGTGATAAAGAATATTTTGTCACCTTCTCAAAAGATGTGTGTAGAATTCTAGATCATACAGGAAAATCTCTCATAAAAGGTCTACGCACTAATGATAACTGTTATGTCATTGAGAGTACAAGTGAAAATGTGATAGCCACAAAATGTAATTGGCTATAAAGAGTGAATCCAAATTGTGGCACCAAAGGTTGGGACATGTCCACTACCGAAATTTAGCAAAGCTCAGTTCAAAGAATCTGGTTAGGGGACTTCCCAAGATTAGAAAAGAAGAAAAAGTTGTCTGTGGAGAATGTCTAAAAGGAAAACAAATAAAGGTTGGACACAATAAGACAACCTCCATAGCAACAACAAAACCTTTGGATCTATTACGTATGGATCTAGTTGGACCAACTAAAGTGGAAAGTCATGGCAAGAAAAGATACTTCCTGGTGGTAGTAGATGACTGCACCAGATTTACTTGGGTTACATTTCTTCGAGAAAAATTGGATGTTTTTGAGGAATTTGTGATCCTAGCAAAGCGACTCCAAAATGAAAAAGGATACGGGATCAATCGCATCAGAAGTGATCATGGTGGGGAATTTGAAAATGAAAAATTCAAAAAATACTGCAATGAGAAAGAAATTCGTCATGAATTCTTAGCTCCAAAAACCCCACAACAATATGAAGTTGTTGAAAGAAAAAATCGAGTATTGCAGGAGATGGGGTCAGTTATGCTACATGGGAAGGATATGGTGAAAAGTTTTTGGGCAGAAGCTAAAATACTGCTTGCTACATCATAAATAGAGTATATCTTAGAGCAGGTCTGAATAAAACTCCATACAAACTATGGTATAGGAAACTGCCTAGTGTGAAATATTTTTGAGTCTTTGGTAGCAAATGTTATATCTTGAGAGATAGAGATCACCTAGGGAAATTTGAGTCTAAAAGCGATGAAGGAATCTTCTTGGGGTATGCCATAAATAATCGTGCGTACAAAGTATACAATCTAAGAACTCTAAGTATTCAAGAATCAGTCAATGTGGTAATCGATGATCAACCTCATGAAGAAGATGCACCTACGAATGAATTAGAAGATGATGTAGATTCATGCATACTCGAAAAATCTGAAAAAAAAAAAAAAAAAAAAAAAAACTTTATCACCCAGTGAACCTCAACCATCATCTGATATTCCCATCATAAAAGATCATCCTCGAGAACAAATCATTGGAGATCCTAATGCTGGTGTAAAAACTCGACGATAGATAGAAAGTATCTATAGTCATTTCTGTTTTACCTCAAAGATTTAACCTAAGAACATCGTGGAAGCTCTTTAAGACGAACACTGAATAAATGCTATACAAGAAGAACTTCAACAATTTCAAAGAAATGAGGTATGGAAGTTGGTTCCCAAACCACTCGATACAAATGTCATTGGAACCAAATGGGTCTTTAAGAATAAATCTGATGAATCAAGAAATGTGATAAGAAACAAAGCAAGGCTTGTAGCTCAAGGGTACTCACAGATAGAAGGCATTGATTTTGATGAGACATTTGCCCCTGTGGCATGCCCTGAGTCTATCAGAATTCTTTTGTCCATTGTATGTGCATTAAAATTTAAACTATTTCAAATAGATGTTAAGAATGCGTTTCTAAATGTAGATCTTACTGAAGAAGTTTATGTGGAACAACCCAAGGGATTTTCAGATCCTAAGTGTCCTCGATACGTATATCGTCTAAACAAAGCCCTCTATGGTCTTAAACAAGCACCACATGCTTGGTATGAATGATTGACAAAATTTCTTTTGGACCATAAATTCTGTAGAGAGAGTGTTAATAAAACTTTGTTTACCCAAAGAACAAAAGACTCACTGCTTATTGCACAAATTTATGTGGATGATGTAATCTTTGGTTCAGCATGTGAAGATATCACATATAAATTTGCTGACCTCATGAAATCGGAATTTGAAATGAGTAAGATTGGTGAACTAAACTTCTTTTTAGGTTTGCAGGTCAAACAGCTACATGATAGAATCTTTCTCTGTCAAACCAAGTATGCGAATGATTTGGTAAAAAGGTTTGGTCTTGAATTTGGTCATTCGTATCACACTCCCATGAGCACCACACTCAAACTCTCCAATGATTCAAATGGCAAGAGTGTGGATCAACATCTCTACCGGAGTATGATAGGTAGTCTACTATATCTCACAGCAAGTCGTCCCGACATATCTTTCAGTGTTGGGGTATGTGCTCGATATCAAGCAGATCCTAAGGAATCTCATTTAACGGCCGTTAAGAGGATCATTAAATACATAGCAGGGACTTCTTCCTATAGACTATGGTATCCATTTGAAACATGTACCATCATCGCCGGGTACCTTGATGCCGACTGGGCTGAAAATTTAGATGATCAAAAATCAACCAGCGGAGGATGTTTCTATGTTGGAAACTGTCTTGTCTCATGGCAAAGCAAGAAGAAAAATTCAATATCATTATCTACTGCCGAGGCTGAATACATTGCCGTTGGAAGCTGTTGTGCACAACTCCTTTGGATGAAACAAATGTTGTTAGACTACGGGATTGAACAACCCACGATGAGTCTCTTCTGTGATAACACAAGCGCAATTAACATTTCAAAGAATCTTGTTCAAAATTCTCAAACTAAGCACATTGACATTCGTCATCATTTTATACGAGAACTTGTTGATGACAAGGGGGAGAACATTTACAAACACCGCGAATGAAAATTATGTATCTGTTAGATGTTGTTACGGGTATTAGGGGGAACAGCCGCAACAAGCAAGGGGGAGTTGGAGTTTACAAGCAAGGGGGAGTTGGAATTTACAAGTCAAGGGGAGCAACTACTGGTTGTGTACATCGGGTAGAAATTGTAAAATTGTATAACAACATGTACACACAATTTAGGGTGTGTTTGTCTAGAGAATTCTAGGGTGTTTTGGGGATTTTGTCATGTAATTGACAAAGGGGGAGATTGAAAGTGCCCTGGTTTGTCAAGTTACGTGAGTGTTGAGTCAGATTGTCTACAGAGCCTGATAGGAAGATCAATTCAAGCGTCTGCTTCAACCAGATGTGTGCAAGCTCGCCACAGGTAAACCTAAAGCCTCACATCCGATAACTCAAATCACCAGGTGAATAAAACCATTAAAAACAAGTTAAAAATCATAGGGTTTTAAGGTGAGAAAACTTTTTTCAAAATAGGAAAATCTCTAAGTTTTTCTCACCTTGTCGATCTTATCGAAACACCCTCGATATGATCGACCTGCTCTGTCGATGTCCTCGATACCTTAGCGATATTATCGATGTGAGGACCAAAAGTATCCAGCAACTAATATTCATCTGGACGGATTTATCGATGTATCGATACACCTATCGATATCATCGATATAAGAACTAAAAATGTCCAGCAACTTCACAACATATCTGGACGAATTATCGATGTATCGATACACCTATCGATATCATCGATATTCAAATCTCGAGTTTATCGAAAATGGCTCAATAAGATCGACAAGCAGATTTTCGGCACCCCTGTTTTTTAATGAAAATCTCAAATTCCTTCGATATATCGATGCTCTTTCGATATGATCTGAAATCAAATATCGATAACATCGGAAGTCCATCGATGATATCGATCGTGGGCGCGCATTTCTTACAGCAGATATTTCAGGTTATTTTTAATTATGATCGGGGACCCTTCGATAGAATTGATATTCAAATATCGATGATATCAGCACCAGGTCGATTGCATCGAACAAAGTCATAAATCATCCAGCCAGCTTAAAGACAAATCCGCTGGATTTATCGATGCATCGACTCTGATCTCGATATCATCGACATTCAAATTCTGATGATCTCGACGGTTCCCCGATCATTCATGAAAACCTGAAATATTTCAAAGTCAAGACTCTCTCATTTTTCAAGTGTCGATGGATCGAACCTGTCATCGATGGAATCGAAGTTCGAAATCCGATGACATCGACAATTGTTTCGATTCATCGACCAATTGGCAAAAGTTTCAAAAGCGTGTGACATTGAGTTCGAGTCATCGAGCAGACCATCGATGCTATCGAAAGTATACGCTCGATGATATCGAACCTGCTCAATGATATCAAACTCTGTCATAAATGTGACCGTTTTATATCCGTTGAAACTTTTTGCCTATATTAGAGGACTTGACTTTTGTTGCTATGAGAGAAAGAAGAGAGAGCTTTTGAGTGTTTTAACTTATATCTTATATTCAAAGCCTTTTCTCTCAAGGGAGTTCATCCTCCAATCCACCCTCTTCATTGACATTCAATAAAGTGGATTGGGGAATGAACTTTCGCATTCAAGGATCCTCCAACTACTACCTTAATGGCAAATCATTAAGTTGGGATGCTTTGAATGCATAAGATTGGAATTGCTCTATCTTCCTGATAGAAAAATATTTTGAGAGTAGGATTCTATCTTCACCTTGATCCAACCCGAAGTCGAGTATTGGTATATCATTTTGTGTTACGGATCAAGGGAGCAAAAGACTCTTCGTCAACGAGGAGGAGGATATCTTCGACATTATGTTAAACGGGACTCATCAGTTTATTTGTAAGCATCTAGAGTCCAAGAGGACACTTGTGATCATTCCTTTCTAGGATTGGGTTTTAAGTGGTTCTCACCCTTTGAAGTCCTCAAGGAGGCCTCTGGCGGGAGTGTACGTGATGGGTGCATTGTGTGGACCCTTGCTCTATGGAGAGCATAAACATCTGGTTAGGAGTGAACCAGTAAAACTCTGGGTTTTAGGTGAACCAGGTAAAACCTTAGGGTTTGAGGTCAACCGTGTAGAAACCTCCAGTAAGGTCTTATGCCTAAAAGTGGGTGCGTTGTGTTGACCCTTGCTTGTGAGAACATAAACAGTCAACCTCAGTGTAGGTTGTAAAGGTTGAAGGTGAACCTGATTTAAAACCTTAGGTTAGAGGTGAACCATTGTGAAACCTCCTTAGTGAAATCCGGTACACTCAAGGGTTGAGTACGGTTACCAGGAGTGGAGTAGACTCATCGTCAAACCACTATAAAAATTACTGTGTTTGTGATTGTTATTCTTATGATTGTGTGATTTGCATTAATACTTCCATATCTGAACATTTGATCACACCACACACACTTATACAGTCATATTCATCATAAGCTAGCTTGCATACTACTTATCTCTAAAATAGTTTGTGATTGGATCCTCTACCAGGCTTGGAAGCCAGTAGAGTTACATTTGAGTAATCCTGATAACTGCATGATTACAGGATTAGTAAAGTAGGATTTTTAAATAAATCATAAAAACTTTAAAAAGTCCTATTCACCCTCCTCTAGGACATATTGGCATATTCCTTCTTCAACTAGTGCGGCCTTTATCGTCATTTCAGAGTGAGGGGGCTATAAGCTAGGGTGAGTTTGACCAGCTCGCAAATGAGTCCGCTATCGATGAGCCGGTTAGGTATTGGTAGATTACTGGTTAGGTGGATAGTGAGGTTTATTCTACTCGCTGGGCAGTGCGGCTAGGGAGGTGGCAGTCAGTGTGGACTGTACTAGACCCCGGTGATATCTGAGAGAGGAACTATACTGATATGTGTACTTGATGAGTACTGGCATGTTTGCTTTGCATCTCGCATATGACATTTGGCTACATAGGTCTTGTTCACTCCCCGAGTATAGGGTTGTGATGTAGTAATAACTCGGTAAGACCGAGGTCGAATCCCAAGGGACTGTATCTTGTACGTTATCTGAAACTAAGTAGAAATAGAACTAGAATGAGATGAAATCTAAATCGATTGTAATTTGAAGAATAATGATGAAATATTAATCTAAACTGAGAAGAAAATTTAGAGAAGGGAAACTAGGGATTCAGAGGATCCACTTGTAGGGATCAGGGAGATCTTATGCCTGGATTAAAAATCAGAGAAATTAACTGAACTTCCTTTAATGTAATTTTGAAAAGATGAAAGGTATATGAATTAGAATGGATTCCATCACCAAACCATGCCCAGGAGACAAAGCAAACAACAGAATTAAACTAATTACCAACCAATCAATGTATGAATGTTAGGAAGGGTACCGACATCCAACCATGCCCAGGAGACAATGGTGAACAACAGGGCTTCCTGACGTCATAAACATAAAAAGAAAAGAACATGCTCAAAGCCATTGCAGACCCATTGTAATTTCAGTCACAACAGACCATTAAAGACTGAAAACATTCCCTTAATAAAATTAAATCAAAATCAATTCAGTCTAAACAAAGGCACAAGCAAAGAGGCCTCCCATCACGCTACAAGCTTCACCTCTTAGCCCTAGCTAAGAGGTTTAGCCACACATAGACATAGTGAGGCTAAACATCCTTAAAGAAAAATAAATAAAAACAATAGAACAATAAAAATATTACTCTACTCCTTCTCTCTGTCTGCTCCACAAGCCCAAGCTCCCAGCCAGATCAAAGATTTTTCTGCTTCCAGATCCCCCCACTTCACGGCTGCTCGTCTCCTTTTATAGGCAGCAAAATTAGTGAAGGCGTGCGTGCTCGTGACTGGGAGAGCTCTCGCAACTCCTCACGCAAAGACCATCTCCATGATTCGGCTCGCCTGCGTCGGTTCTCCTAGCGTCCACCAAAATCATTAAAAACACGTCCCTTCGAACGGTTTTAGATGGACTACAATATGGACGGTCTAGATCATACATCTGATTCATAGTGGTGGGCCACTATTTCCTTGAAATTTCGGTTTTCTTGGATGTCCGCGAAACAGGGACGGCGTAAGATTTACGTTCGATCTTGTGAGCCCCGATCAAGCTCTGATGAGAAATCCACGCCGTCCATCGAATTCCCCTCGGAAAATCGGTCGACCACGATCAGTTTTGGGTCAACTTCATTGAGACTCAAGGCATTTTTCTTGTGACCATCCATCCTGCGTTGAAGCCGTTATCTTCCTGTAACATTCACGGAAATCCGGAATTTCGTAGGAGTGTGGTCGGTTTGACCTTCTGATTACAATGAGCGGCTTGGATCTTCACTTTGTGTGATGATGGTGGCCCACTGCGCTTCGTCCGCAACTCCCTGTTGCGAAACAGAAATCGCACACCCGTGCGCTGTGACATTAGAAAACCATGGGTTGATGTTATCTGTGAAATCCACTCCGTCCATTGTCTTCAGGACGAAAAACCGTCCGGGAAGGAGTAGATTTAATTGATTTCGGTGTGGCCCACGAAACTTTGCACTGTACCGTCCATCTTCCGTTCGGCTGAGATCGTCACACGATTGCTTGAAAGATGATAAAAGGACACCTAGACGTTGGTCCTGTCTTTCCTACGAATCGAATGAACGGTCCAGATCTTCCTTTTGAACAGCGTATGGACCCCACAACTCGAAACCGGTCGGACGCTGTCCGTCCGCTGTTTAAGCTGCAAAAGGCTCGGGTCAAACGTGCTTTGACCCAGCCCATGTATTCGGTGCAGCGCGGGAGCGCACCGTGTGGTACACGCTCACTTTGTACATGGGGTCCACTGTAATGAATATGTGGAATCTTCTCCGTCCATTCTCTTAGACACTTCCTTAAACATGTTGAGAAAAAAATTGAAACATATCCAGATATCAGGCGGGCCCCAATTCACAGATCTATGGTCTGATCTGTCCGTTGGGACACTTCCACAGGGATCGAATGGATGAAATTCGACATGTACGGTTAAATTATGGTCTTCGGGCCATATGTGAAGTTTCGGTGAACGGATGGTGGAAACCCCGTGATCCCGCATTCGTGACTTCCAGTGCCACTGAGCTTCGGTTTCTCGATTTTTGGATCTCAGATGTAAATTCTTCGATCTTGGTTCCTTGAGTCCGTCCCTAGCCTTGGTGAATCTTGAGCGCTAAAACCATGCTTCTAATACCCATTTTCAGTTCAAGCTCCTAAATACATCCTGCATCACAAACACGATTAAATGGGTCCATTAAACAGTATAAGTTCGTAAATCCAGACAATAAATGGGGTCTAATATGTAATATTTGACCCTCAACACAACCCCCAACCAGCATTTTGCTAGTCCCGAGCAAAATATGCGAAAATTAAATTGAGAATTACGAGACAATTCTTGTGAAGCCGAGTGATATTTTGAAAAACAATCCAGATATGAGAAATCTTAAGATTCATGAATGTTAATTATCATTTTCTCCTGGCCTCTTATGCATGATAAATTTCATAATCAAGTTCAACTATTAATTCATAAACTAGAATAATTTCAACCATTGAGTTTCATGGGTGTATAGTGAAATCTCGGCTTACCATCATTAAGAGATTCAATTCTTTATTTCAGGATTTCATTGGTGATCAACAAAGGAATTCATGATAACCAAAACGTGCCTCACAGATCATCATTTTTTTTTTTTTTTTTTTTTAAAGGTAACGTCTAGAAAGGGAGTCCAATCCTCACCTATAGGGAGCAAACCTATGGTGAAGATCATACACCTAAACCTTTTTCTGATATCATCCATGAGGAATTAAATCCACACCTATAGGGAGCAAACCTATGGTGAAGATTATTCGACTTATTCTAATGGCCAAATCTTTTAGGCTGGTTTCTTTCATGCTCAGTGATTAATTACCAAGTTAATCATTCAATATCAAACTGAAATCTCAATGTGTAAGTGAGATGTGGTGTGAAATCATGACTCAATCAATGTTTACAACTTCTAATCATGGATTAACAATTCAAACTTAACTGTGAACTCTACAAATAACTGAATTCAAAAGTCATGAATCACCAACATCACGTATCTTTGAAATTCTAAATCCAGTATAGGGTTGTGATGTAGTAATAACTCGGTAAGACCGAGGTCGAATCCCAAGGGACTGTATCTTTGAAATTCTAAATCCAGGATATTTGTCAAAATCACTTTGACTTCACAAGAAAGTCTAGAAAAAATTTAAAAATTTTCACAATTATTGCTCAAGACAAAGAAAACACTGATTAGGTAACCTAATCTCCCACCCCCAACCTAAAATCTACATTGTCCTCAATGTAAAAGATAGGAGCATGGAATGTACATGGGACAACAAAAGTAAATGTGAAGTGATGGGAAGATAGTACCTGGATGATGAATCGTAAGAGACTTTCCAAGAGATCGCAGCATGGAATCCAGTCAGCATGAGAGAGAAAGCAGAATAACAAAAATAAAATCCTATCTATACCACTTTCGTAGGTTCTCTCGATTGCATTTAGCGTATGCAACAAGCCTTTAAACCCCTAGGTTGCTCCCTAGTGACGAGTTGTAGTCTCGTGAGGGTTTGCGATAATGTTACCCACAAACATTGAACTATCTAGGAAAATGAAATAAATGGAAAAAAGTCAAGTTGCCTCTCCAGAGCGCTAAGTTTAACGTCTTCACCAGAACAACTACAAAGAACTACCCTAGTCCTAAGAAAGCGATAAACCTACCTATACCTCCATCGGACTAGGAGATCATCTGGTAGACAGGGATCGATCGAGGCATGGACATGTCCTCTCCGAATCAAATTTCTCGACAAATGGCTTTAAGCGATGTCCATTTACTTTAAACTCCTTGTTATTGTCGGGATCTCTTATCTCGACAAATTTCCATGAGGATATGCAGTAACAACAATGTAAGGGCCGGTCCAACGAGATCGAAGCTTACCCGGAAAGAAATGTAATCGAGAATTGTACAAAAGGACTTTCTGACCAAGCGTGAATGATTTTCGTAGAATATGTTGGTCATGAAACGCCTTCATCCCGTCCCTTGTAAATTCTCGACCTCGTATGCGTCGTTCCGGATTTCTTCAAGTTCATTTAATTGAAGTTTGCGTGCGAGCATGTGGCGTTGTTCGATTGAAATTTAGATTTTTGATCGCCCAATAGGCTCTATGTTCCAATTCCACAGACAAGTGGCAAGCTTTCCCATAGACGAGTCTAAAGGGAGACATTCCAATAGGGGTTTTAAAAGCAAGATGCAGTTTACGCCCATAAGGCATCGGTCAATCGAATTGACCAATCCTTACTACTCGGGTTAACCGCTTTTCTCCAAAATGTGTTTGATCTCCTATTAGAAATCTTAGCTTGCCCACTTGTCTGTGGGTGGTATGGGGTGCTCACCTTATGAGAGATACCGTATTTCTTCATTAAACTCTCGAATGGCCTATTACAAAAGTGTGAGCCCCCATCACTAATGATGGCTCGAGGCGTTCCGAATCGGGAAAGGATGTTTTCTTTTAGGAATTTAATGACCGTGCGATGGTCATTATTCCGACACGGAATCGCTTCTACCCATTTAGTGACATAGTCTACAGCAAGCAAAATATATAAATTCCCAAAAGATTGGGGGAATGGTCCCATGAAATCGATGCCCCAGCAATCAAATGCCTCTATGATAAGAATGGGATTCAAGGGCATGATATTTCGACGGACAATGCTCCCAATTCGACAACGCTCACAAGCTTTGCAAAACTCATGAGTGTCCCCGAACATAGTGGGCCAATAGAAGCCACATCTGTTACCTTGGCCGTGGTCTTTTTGCGAAAAGTGACCACCACAGGCCTGTGAATGACAGAAGGAGATGACACTCTGATGCTCATCGTCTGGCACACATCTCCTCAAGATTTGGTCTGGGCAATATTTAAATACGTATGGATCATCCCAGAAGAATTTGCGCACCTCGGTGAAAAATTTCTTCTTATCTTGCGCAGTCCAATGTGTCGGTATGGAACCTGTAGCAAGATAATTAGCAATATCAGCGAACTAAGGTGAATGGGAGACTCTGAACAGTTGTTCATCCGTGAACATGTCATTGATATGAGTCGCCTCAAGGGAATCAGAGGTATTAAGGCGAGAAAGGTGATCGACCACTACGTTCTCTACTCTCTTTTTATCTTTAATTTCCAAATCAAATTCTTGGAGTAGAAGGATCCATCGTATCAGGCGGGGCTTAGAATCATTCTTAGAAAGAAGATACTTCAGTGCCGCATGATCTGTATAGATAATGATCTTGGATCCAATCAGGTAGGACCTAAATTTGTCCAAGGCGAACACTACGGCTAAGAGTTCTTTTTCCGTAGTCGAGTAGTTCACTTGGGCATGATTTAAAGTCCTACTCGCGTAATGGATGACGTAGGGCCTCTTATCTTTTCTCTGGCCTAGAACCACTCCAAGAGCATAATCAGAGGCGTCGCACATAAGCTCAAAAGGAAGGCTCCACGGGTGGTCGCATGATAGGTGCAAGATGGTTAACATGCCTTTAAGCTTGGTGAAAGCTTCCCGGCATTGCTCGTACCACTCGTATGGAACATCCTTTTGAAGAAGATTACATAAAGGACGAGAGAGGAGACTAAAGTCCTTTATGAATCGCCCAGTAAAATCCTCGCGTGTCCTAAGAAGGATCGCACGTCCCCGATGTTCTTAGGTGGAGGTAGATTAGAGATAAGATCGATTTTTGCCTTATCTACCTCAATTCCCTTGACGAGATGATATGTCCAAGGACAATCCCCTTATGAACCATGAAATGGCACTTCTCCCAATTAAGTACTGATTCTTTTCTTCACATCTTTTCAAAGACACATTTAAGACTTTCCAAGCACTTCTTTGAAAGATGAGCCATGTATTGACAGAGAAATATTCCATGAAGACCTCTAGATATTGCCCCACCATATCGAAAAGATACTCAACATACATCGCCGAAAGGTGGCAGGGCATTACATAGTCCAAATGGCATCCTTCGATAAGCAAAGGTGCCATAGGGACATGTAAATGTGGTCTTTTCTGGTCCTCGGGGCAATTTCAATGATTGTAGCCCGAATACCCGTCAAGAAAACAAGAATAGGAATGACCAGCTAGCCTTTCCAAGATTTGATCGATGAAGGGCAGAGGAAAGTGATCCTTCCTTGTGACGGTATTCAACTTTCTGTAGTCAATGCACATTCTCCAACCAATAGTGACTCTGTTGGCACGAGTTCATTATTAGCATTGGCTACGATGATGATTCCGGACTTCTTAGGAACCACCTGAGTTGGACTCACCCATTGACTATCAGATATAGGGTATATGATACCTACATCCAATAGTTTAAGAACCTCGGCCTTAACCACTTCCTTCATGTTTGGATTTAGTCTACGTTGTGGTTGCCGAGCAGTCTTTGCATTTTCCTCAAGATATATGTGGTGAGTACAAATCGAGGGATCGATTCCCTTGAGGTTCGCTATCGTCCATCCTAGGGCTCCTTTATGCTCAATGAGAGTAGATATGAGCATACTCTCCTGTTCTTTCTCCAGGTGGGCAGAGATCACCACCGGGTATGTCTCATCTTGACCTAAATAGGCATATTTCAAATCAGAGGGCAAAGGTTTTAGGTCAAGCTTCGGTGCCTTGAGGTTAGATGGTAGAGGCACTACATCAGTTTGTGGCAATTCTTCAAATTGTGGCCTCCATAGCTAACTTCAAGTACGGTGCAATCAAGCAAGGCACACGTCTCCCTAATCATATCATCGTTAAACTCATGGGAGTGGGCCAAGCACGTCTCTAGAGGATCAGAGGATAAGGTAAGGGGTGTCCTATCTTCCACGAATGTATCGATCATGTTAATGTCGTGGACATCGTCATCATCCTCTGCGTTCTTTGCCGTTATTGAAAAAGATGTTCGACTCCAATGTCAAATTTTCAAAGACATAGTCATGACACCATTCCCGCAATTGATGATTGCATTTGACGTGTGCAAGGAATGGGCGACCAAGAATGACGGGAATCGAGTGCTCATGTTGTTGATGGGTTCGGTGTCCAGGGATGATAAAATCTACGGGGTAGTAAAATCTATCAACTTGGACTAACACATCCTCAATAATCCCTCTTGGTACACGAACAGTTCGATCGGCAAGTTGTAGTGTGGTTAGGGTGGGTTTTAACTCACCCAAACCTAACTGTTTGTATACCGAGTAGGGAATCAGATTGACGCTCGCTCCTAAGTCAAGAAGTGCGGATCAATTCGATGGTTCCCGATTACACATGATATGGTTGGGCACAAATCCTTGAATTTCACGGCACATCTTGCTTCAGGATGGCACTCACTTTCTCATTCAAGAAGATCTTCTTTTGAATGCTTTGCCGTCTTTTGGTCGTACATAGGTCTTTCAGAAATTTTGCATATGAAGGAATCTGTTTTACGACATCAAGTAGAGGAATGTTGACTTTCACTTGTTTCAACACCTCCAGAATATCCTGAGAGTTAGAAAGACGTTTTGGTGCAACCAACCGTTGGGGAATGGAGCAACTGGCTTCTCTAGAAGTTCCTGGTTCTAAATTTTGTGGGACATCACGAGATCCATCATTATTGTCCTCTTCTCGGTTCTTGAGACTTTTCGGGCCTGCCTAACCGGAAGGGTTTTATCAATGATCTTCCCACTCCTAAGAGTGGTGATGGATTTAGCGTGTCCCATTTGATTTGAAGAGCTAGGATCATTTATCTCGTATTGCGGTTTAGGATTGGGGAGCGGTTGTGCAGGAAGCATCCCCTTTTCTATAACCGTCATACGTGAATCTATTTTCTGCATAAAGTCTGAGAGTCCACGCACTACCTGAGTCAGCTCTTGTATGGGATTTTGAACCGGTTCTTCTTGAGGTTTCTCCTGATTTGGATTTTGATTGAAGAAACTTTGAGGGGTAGCAGTTTGTCCATTCCTCCAACTAAAATTTGGATGATTTCTCCAACCGGGATTGTATGTATTGGAGGTAGATCCATTGAAAGGTCTTTGATAGTTATTTACGGCATTGGCTTGCTCATTCAACACTCCTCGAAAGGCAGATATGGTAGGACAATTTTCAGTTGTGTGAATGTTGCAATCACAGATGCCGCAAACAATTTCATTAACCTTCTCCTTCTTTCCTTCCATGGCCTCGACTCTTCGAGTGAGATTAGTCACTTTAAAATTTACATCGTCCTCTTCTTTCAGGAGATATACTCTACCTTTCTCCTTAGATTGAGTTGGCTTAGGCGTGGTGTTTGATTTTGGGTAATGGTCCCATGATTGTGCATTCTCGGCAAGTCTATCGAGGTAATCCCATACCTCATCGACCTCTTTATTCATGAATTCACCATTACACATTGTCTCGACTTGGTTGGCGCATGGAAGATGTCACCCATCATAGAAGAAATTTGTAATGCGCCACATTTCAAAACCGTGTTGTGGGCATGAACCCGACAAGATCCTTGAACCTTTCCCAACATTGGTAGAATGTTTCATCTTCCTTTTGGGCAAAGTTCATGATTGCTTTTCGAGGGTAATTGTTTTATGGTGTGGGAAAAATTTCTTTATGAATTCCTCTGCAAATCATTCCATGTGCCAATGGATCTGGACGCCAGTGAATGTAACCACGTCTTAGCCTTCTCTTTCAAGGAAAAAGGAAAAGAGTTTCAGCACCGATTGTATCCTCGGATACATTGGGAAAGTATAAGGTGACTATGATCTCATCGAACTCTTTCAAATGTAAGTATGAACTTTCTGATTCAAGCCCATGGAATTTAGGAAGGAGTTGGATAACTCCTGGCTTGATGTCCATATGTCCTGTGTTTTCAGGAAAAATCATGCATGAGGGCGTGCTCACCCCGCCGGTTGTAAATAATCTCGTAAGGTACGAGGCGGGGTGCTTGAAGCACCTCATTCTCATCATGTACTTCCTCATCTATCCGTTGAGGTAGTGCTTGAGGTTGATTTTCACCATAACCTCAATTAACTCAGGAGAATTCGAGCGGTGTATAATCCGCGATGGACAGTCAACCCCTCAACTAATCCTCCTTCAGTCAAGAGACGTCGAGTGTCGTCACGGGCCCACTTGGGCATGAAACACTCGCAGCCCTCAGTCAAATTCTAAATCTAATCCTAAGAAAGAAAATATGAATCTAGAAAGAAAAGAGGGTTGGAAGGAGATTACCAAATTGGAGTCCTTAAGCTAAAGACACATAAAACAAAACAAAATAAGTTAGTTTCAGAAGTAAACCAAATCTAAAGAGTTAGAGAATCTAGAAAATTAGAAAGAGTTTACCAAATTAGAAGTTCTATCCTAACAACCTATAGAATAAGAAATATGTTAGTTCTATGAATCAAATAGAAAATAAAATTAAAATTAGTAAAATCCTAATCTTAACTAATTCTAAAACTAATTAATTTCAGAAAATCGTAGGCCACAAATGGAGTCCCAAAACAACGCGCTAAAAACTTGTTCACTCCCCAAGTATAGGGTTGTGATGTAGTAATAACTCGGTAAGACCGAGGTCGAATCCTAAGGGACTGTATCTTGTACGTTATCTGAAACTAAGTAGAAATAGAACTAGAATGAGATGAAATCTAAATCGATTGTAATTTGAAGAATAATGATGAAATATTAATCTAAACTGTAAGAAAATTTAGAGAAGGGAAACTAGGGATTCGGAGGATCCACTTGTAGGGATCGAGATCTTATGCCCGGATTAAAAATCGAGAAATTAATCCGAACTTCCTTTAATGTAATTTTGAAAAGATGAAAGGTATATGAATTAGAATGGATTCCATCACCAAACCATGCCCAGGAGACAAAGCAAACAACGAATTAAACTAATTACCAACCAATCAATGTATGAATGTTAGGAAGGGTAATCAAGACATCCAACCATGCCCAGGAGACAATGGTGAACAACAGGGCTTCGACGTCATAAACATAAAAGAAAAGAACATGCTCAAAGCCATTGCTGGACCCATTGTAATTTCGGTACACAATGAGACCATTAAAGACTGAAAACATTCCCTTAATAAAATTAAATCAAAATCAATTCAATCTAAACAAAGGCACAAGCAAAGAGGCCTCCCATCACGCTACAAGCTTCACCTCTTAGCCCTAGCTAAGAGGTTTAGCCACACATAGACATAGTGAGGCTAAACATCCTTAAAGAAAAATAAATAAAAACAATAGAACAATAAAAATATTACTCTACTCCTTCTCTCTCGTCTGCTCCACAAGCCCAAGCTCCCAGACCGGATCAAAGATTTTTCTCGCTTCTGATCCCCCCACTTCACGGTTCCGTCGTCTCCTTTTATAGGCAAAAATTAGTGAAGGCGTGCGTGCTCGTGGCCGGGAGAGCTCTCATCGACTCCTCACGCAAAGACACATCTGTTCGCCTCGCCTCGCTTTGGTTCTCTGCGTCCACCAAATCATTAAAAACACGTCCCTTCGAACGGTTTTAGATGGACTACAATATGGACGGTCTAGATTATACATCTGATTCATAGTGGTGGGCCACTATTTCCTTGAAATTTCGGTTTTCTTGGATGTCCGCGAAACAGGGACGGCGTAAGATTTACGTTCGATCTTAGTGGGAGCCCCGATCAAGCTCTGATGAGAAATCCACGCCGTCCATCGAATTCCCCTCGGAAAATCGGTCGACCACGATCAGTTTTGGGTCAACTTCATTGAGACTCAAGGCATTTTTCTTGTGACCATCCATCCTGCGTTGAAGCCGTTATCTTCCTGTAACATTCACGGAAATCCGGAATTTCGTAGGAGTGTGGTCGGTTTGACCTTCTGATTACAATGAGCGGCTTGGATCTTCACTTTGTGTGATGATGGTGGCCCACTGCGCTTCGTCCGCAACTCCCTGTTGCGAAACAGAAATCGCACACCCGTGCGCTGTGACATTAGAAAACCATGGGTTGATGTTATCTGTGAAATCCACTCCGTCCATTGTCTTCAGGACGAAAAACCGTCCGGGAAGGAGTAGATTTAATTGATTTCGGTGTGGCCCACGAAACTTTGCACTGTACCGTCCATCTTCCGTTCGGCTGAGATCGTCACACGATTGCTTGAAAGATGATAAAAGGACACCTAGACGTTGGTCTTGTCTTTCCTACGAATCGAATGAACGGTCCAGATCTTCCTTTTGAACAGCGTATGGACCCCACAACTCGAAACCGGTCGGACGCTGTTCGTCCGCTGTTTAAGCTGCAAAAGGCTCGGGTCAAACGTGGTTTGACCCAGCCCATGTATTCGGTGCAGCGCGGGAGCGCACCGTGTGGTACACGCTCACCTTGTACATGGGGTCCACTGTAATGAATATGTGGAATCTTCTCCGTCCATTCTCTTAGACACTTCCTTAAACATGTTGAGAAAAAAATTGAAACATATCCAGATATCAGGCGGGCCCCAATTCACAGATCTATGGTCTGATCTGTCCGTTGGGACACTTCCACAGGGATCGAATGGATGAAATTCGACATGTACGGTTAAATTATGGTCTTCAGGCCATATGTGAAGTTTCGGGCTGAACGGATGGTGGAAACCCTGTTATCCTGCATTCTGGCTGACTTCCAGGCCACTTGAGCTTCATTTTCTCGATTTTTGCGGATCTCAGATGTGTAAATTCTTCGATCTTGGTTCCTTGGAGTCCGTCCCTAGCCTTGGTGAATCTTGAGCGCTAAAACCATGCTTCTAATACCCATTTTCAGTTCAAGCTCCTAAATACATCCTGCATCACAAACACGATTAAATGGGTCCATTAAACAGTATAAGTTCGTAAATCCAGACAATAAATGGGGTCTAATATGTAATATTTGACCCTCAACAGGTCTCGCATCACATGGCCTTAGTATGACCGATAGCATTCATGCCTTACATCACATAGCTTTGGTACAGCTGATAGCATTCACGGACTTACTGCATATTTTCACATTACTCTGATATTATACACTTGGCGCTTGCCTTGCACATACACTTACACCACCCTCTAAGCTTTCTTAAGCTTATGCACGACCGTTGCATGTGGGTGGCGTTGGATCGTAGCAGCACTGAGACAGGAGCGTGTATTGGACTATTTTGGAGACTTTTGATCACCTTGTATTTCCCTTTCTGCATTGTACTTAAAGTTTTTTATATAGTGGATATGTGGTGATGTTGTTTTGTGACTTGGTTATGCTTGTGGTTATGCTCTATTACAAAAAAAAAAAAAAAAAAAAAATCATACTGAAAATCCTCCTTGTAGGATCCCAGGATCGGAATCTAGCATGTGAGTGCCAGGATCCGAGAATGGGGCACTACGAAGGCCGTCGGTGCCGGATTCGAAGATCAAAAATTTTGTAAGCCCGTTTTTCGAGTTTGGGGCATGACAAGGACATTGGTTTGTATAAGTCATTATGGGCAGCTTCTTGTATATTTAAATGATAATGTAACTTTCCTTTATGTTTGATTTATCCATATTACGCTAACTGCTAACTCTCAATGAATAAACTCTGAAGAAAAAAATATATATGTGTGGACTTAGCTCTTTATAGGTTAAAACTCGAGTTTTTGGGAAATGAGTCGTATACTCGGGTCCTGAAGATACGGGGCGTTACAATCGAAGTTCTCTTTCATAAAAAATAATTGAAGTACTAATTTGTACACAAGATTGGTTACGTCCGATTTGAAGAGATAATAATTTTGAAATTGAGAAGGAAGATGAGGAGGAGAACGAGTCTCAAGGCAAGACTGCACATGCAACAACAACAACGTGAATGAGGTTATGTTAAAAATTATTATTATTTTGTTGAAGCTTGAAACTGATGTCTAATATAATGTGTACTTATGTGTAATGTTGATGGAGATTATAAGTGCAATGTATCAATGACTTTTATTTCATTTTCATATTATGCTTTTATTTATATTATAATTCATATTTCATTATTGTTTTATTTATCATATTTCATTTTTGTTTATATTTTTCATGTTTTATTATTGTCAAAATATTAATTTCTCCAATACATAAAGTGTAAATATATCTTCAACTAAACCATTAACTAATGTTTGAGACTATGGTTCCTTAGTCCACTCTTTAAAGTCTAAAAAATTAAAGATTTTATGTCATTTGTGTGGGGCCAAGTTTGTTAACAAAACTAATCGGCTCAAGTTATACTTATCGTATTAGGATGGAGATGCAAAACCGTGTCCTAAAGCCCTAAAAGAATTCTAACTTCTTTTCCAGACCCTTATTTATTCAAATAAAAAACCTTCAACCTCACAACCAAACTTTTTAAGGTAGAATAGGAAGCCAGATTATTAGTTTTGGAAGAAGAACAATTCCAACTCACCTTGAAATATAGTATGGAATAGGCTTCTAGACATCATCGATATCCTCGAAGATAATATGATGCCGAAACAAGATCAAGCTGCACGAATAAAAAGAAAATGAGTAATAAACCATCCAAGTTTCTCTTAAATCTTAGTGCATTTTATAGGATGTTGGAACTACATATAAATCTGCTCATAAATAAAGTTTGAACAATCTAATTCAAATTATATAAGAGCATGATGAAAAACTCTCTCCGCCTTTTGATTCAGGAGAAGTGAACAAATTCGTATATGAAGAATTGGATAGCAGCTCAAGCTCAGCAAATGAATCTCCTCTCCTGTAATAAATAACGACAATAAAGAAGCACATCTAATGTTATTGTAAACTTGTAAGTTTGTAATTGAGATATTTTTAATTTTTTACTTTTTACTTTGTAAGTTGTTTTTTATTTTCAATTTAATTTATTAATTAAATGTTATGTACAAGTATAACCTTAACTCAAAAGTTCAACCTCGAATTCAGATTCATTTTGAAAACTCAACTCAAACTCAAAATTGACCTCGAAAACTGGAACTCAACCTTGAAAACTTGAACGCGAACTCAGCTCAAAAGTTTGAGTTTGAACTTGGCTTGATCTAGCCTGTGTTGCTGACCGAGCCGAGTTGAGTTGGCCAAACGGGCTTAGTCACCGAGTTGAGCCGAACTTAAGTTGGGGATGGCTGTTGATTGAACGGAGCCGATCTAAGCCCAGCTTGGCTCGGTCCAACTCAGTGTCCAGCTCTAGTTGATGTCGGGTCACCTTTGATATGGATTGTCGTTCACGTAAAGAGGTGAGGAGAGAGAGAGAGAGAGAGAGAGAGAGAGAGAGAGAGAGCAAAACAGTAAAAGATAAGAGCAAAAGTTTTTACATGTGACGTTAAGGAAAAAAAAAAAACTGCCTGTGGGATGAGTGATCCTTTACTTTATAAGAGGTAATGCAGTGAATTGAACGGTGATCCGCCTCAACTCACGGTCGATTGGATGGTCAAGGTTCATCGTTGTTGAAGCTGTTTGGCACTTTTTGTAAAGAATTGACTGCATTATCCCATCATCGATGGCCAAATGTAAAACATGAATATCAATCCAGACCGTCTATAGGCCTAGCTCTCGATGGCTCATGGCCCACGAACTCACGCTAAAATAATTATCCGAACAGTTGGATTTCACCAATCAATTTGGACCATCGATTATCTCCTTTGGGAGTAGGGATATCAATGGGCCTGGCTCGGGCCTGATAAATTAGAATTTGAATAGCCTAAAAAATTCAAAATCCGGGCGGAGACCTACCCAGGCCCGGCCTGTTAACAGATCCATTTGGGAAAGGATTAACAGCATAGTGGGTATTACCCTCACCGTGTGGGGCCCACCTTGATGAATTTGTCTCACATCCACGCAACCCATCCGTTTTTTCAGCTCATATAAGGGCGACTTATTCGGATCCATTTTTTACTTCATCCACTTCTTGTTGACCTTATCAACTTGTTGGATGGATCTGCTTATGGTGGGCCTTAGGAAGTTTTTAATGATGATTGTTAAATCATCACTCTTTCTTATGGTGTGGTCCACCTGAGATTTTTATGTGCTTAATTTTTTTTTGTCTATTTCATAAAATGGGGTTTAAAAACGGATGGACGGAGTGGATATACAATATATGATGAAGGTGGACCCTACAGTAAGGATAACACCCACTAACCTGTTACCCGGGTAACACCTAATCCGCGCCCATCTCCTGCCACCGTCCATTTGTTTATATTCATGGTAAAGAATAACCTGGTGCTCATCAGGAGTCCTAGTTGAAGACCAATATATGAATTGTCCAATCCTCTATCTATACTGTCAATATGGTCAACTTTCTACTACAGGAGATATATATATATATATATATATAGACCGTTTATGTGAAAAGAGATCCACTCAACAATGAACAATCTGAACCATCCATTTGTTATGCCTAACCATGATGTAAACAATGCTGCAGGAGGTCCCACAAAGAGAAGGGTCAAATGTACGCCACGTGTACGGTTGGCATACGCGTTATTTTTCGTCTAAAAAGGTAGAAGGCAATCGACATGATAACAAAAAGGCTTGAGAAGCCAAACATGAAAACAAACACAATCCATCAAAAGCCTCAAAAGAGGATCACTTCCCTCTCTAAAATCAAGACATGACAAAAAGCTAATTAAACTATTCTAATCCCTTTAATTAATAGTAACTACCAAAAAGCTTCAAGGGTTTGCTTCCACAGAAAGCAACATGATATATATCAACCATCCTCGCTGGTATAATTAATGTCCCTACACGTGGCACACATGTATGAGATCAGGACCGTTCATCTCATGGAGCAGCATTACCATGGATGGAGTTTAACCCAATACTCAATTAATCAGATGATCCTAGTCAACAGTTGTAGGATTCCAGAGGCTTACAAAATGGGAGTGTAGACACACAAATAATAATAATAAAATCCTCCAATTAGTGGCTAGGATCATTTAAACAAAGTGATTTTTGGGGTATGGCCCATCTCCAATAAGACCCAGCAGATGAACCGGGCAGATGTTATGCAAGTGTGCCACGTGTAGTGGTAAGGATGAAACGACTTAAATACAATGTTGAAAACTGTAATGCATCATGAATAATCATATCTGGCGAGTGAATGTGGATGGCCCACCAACCAATCATCTTTATATTTATGGTTCCATGCAGTCATGCAAATCACACCAACTAAAGGCATGATATGAGCGGGGCCCACCATCTTGCCCTCACCCAAACAAGGATTTAGTCCGCATGTGACATTGAATGATACTTGTTTCAGTCCCGTGCAAAAAGCAAGGGAAGATCATCAATCGACTGCACATGTGATGAGGTGGTCCCCACCTTACCTGCTCCACCACCACCATATTCCCCAACTCCCTCTCACAAATTTCTTTCTGAACACTCGACTCCCACAAGGGAATTTTGTAGCACGTGTGAAGGATCCAAGCCGCTCATCAAAAAGGCCTGACCAAATAAGCCCATTATTTACAAAATTGGGATGGTTTGGTCGATGTCGGGTGGTAGGACATTGTATGTTGAACTTGGACCGGTGATTACATCTTCGTACCTGTACACTTCTTTTATAAACGCGTTGTCGTCTTTATGATCAGATCATCACAATATTTTTCACATAAGAGGCCTATGGGGTGGGACCCACCTAATGCACTGCTTGGATGTTGCACACGTGCGTGTGCCGCCGGAAAAGGTGGAGCGTGTCGAGTGTGGATTCCTTTACACAATTCCCTAGTAACCATGGCTTGACAATTGAGTCAAAAAGTTCTAGAAAAAGAAAATGGTCAACGGTATGAAATCAAAGGGGTATGGGACGTCCATCAGAGTAAATTTTGGGCCATGAACATGCAAGTGGGGCCCACAATTTTGAATGGTCCAGTTAGGTGCATGTATTCTATTTTATATTTTATTATAGCAAACGGAGCTGCTGAGTGCGGTCCACCATACTCTCTGCCTCAATCGACAATCGGACTGCGTACATGAATGCCGCTTTTCCAGTGAATAGATGTGCGAGTGCGGTCCACCATACTCTGCAGAATTACTTGATCGTCTGCGCAGACGATAGTGGGCCCTACAATACACAGATTGTAATGTAAAATTCACGTTGGACGGTGATCGTTTATGATAGTGGCTAGAAAATGAATGGTTAGGATGAAAAAGTTGAGCGTAAATTGAAAGAGAGAAAAATCGGTGGTCCAATTCAACAAACTAACGCCTACTGATAAATCTGATTTTGGGATATGGCCCATCAGATGCGCCTAAAATCTGGAGAGTTGGGATTTAAATGCAGTATGTGATCAGGTGAAGTGGCGGAGCGCATGGGCATGGATCTTCCTACTCCACTCTGCCTAGAATTCTCTTCACCGTCCGTGATGGCTAATGACTCCATACAAATTAACCACTGGTGGGTGTCGGATCTTTCGGCTGTGGTTCATCCACTAGATTGTCAACTAATTGGACAGTCAGGATGGCTGATAGCAGTCATTTGTACACGTGGCATACAGGCCATTCAAATTAAAAATTTCCCCATCACCGGCCTTGATTAATTTAGATGGATGATCATTAACCAAAAGTCACATTTGTTGATTTCTGATTGGTGGATATTAATGGACGGTTTTTTTTTTTTTTTTTTTTTTTTTCAAAAAAAAAAAAAACATAGTCAACGGTCCTAATTCGGTGAACAAAATGGGTCAGTCTCATTTGAGGAGGGTGGGTCCCGCAATTTGGACAGTGTATTTTGAGTTAATGCATGATGAGTGGTATAGAATATCCGATGCCGCGTATCAACCATCACACTCTGCCGCTGAACCAAATATCATCCCATCCAATAAACTATAAATGGGTATGCAGTATGCATTCGACATTCAATGCAGCAATCAAATTCAGTTGCGAACGCAAGTCTATAATACAGAAGGGTTCGTAGGAGCTACAGCTCATTTCATGATGTGTGTGGTTTTATCCCCCGTGTTTTTCCTTTTTTTTCAGCTCATTTCATTTATAGTCTCGTGACTTAAAATGATCTAGTAGAATAGATGAACGGTACAAATAAAACACATACATCACAGTGGCCCGTCCTACTATAATAGAGGTGAGCCACCTGTCCACATCGCATCCAGATTTCTAATATGACGAAACACGTATACGAGGGTGGATGCCTCTAAATCCTTTTAGTTCATAGGAATGAAAGCTAAAAAAAATCAATTAATATAACTAGTCATATATTAAGAGGTAAAGAATTAAATAATCAAAGTATTAAAATATTCTAATCAATTTAGTTAAGATGGTGGGCTTCGCTATAGTTAAGATGGTAGGCATAACTAATAATGAAACTACGTATTGGAATATTTTATCAAGTTGATATTTTTTGCTTTTCCATTGTTCATGGTTGGTCTAATTCCTAACAGTTCTTTTGCTAGCTATCAATTCATGTGAGATGACTCCAAATCCAAGCAATGGATTTAAAAGGCTTGAAATGATCAAAATGCTAAAATATTCTTATCTTTAGTTTTATTACTGGGTATGCTGGCGCAGGTGGGCTGTACGGTATCAGTTCAAGCAAGGGCTTAGTGGTTTTATCCATTATCTTCACCTATTTTTCCCGGATCGGATTACTTCAAGGTATAAGTAAAAAAATGAGACAGATTCAAAGCTCAAGTGAAACATAAAATGGAGATTGAATGCTTACTATTAAAAACTACTTGGGAGACAATAGAAGTTTTGGATGAATATAACTTTTGTGTTTTACCTTTGACCAGGTCCAGCAAATAAAAATCACAGTGGGTTATAAGATAGTTTTAATGGTGGGCGTGAGTTGATAGTCATGATGCTTCCCGTGGGGTCGTATATGTAAAAATAGAGGAATCGGCGTGTGGGCCGTACAGAACACCTGGGTGGACCAATTCGGTGTAGGCAGATGCAGGACGCAATCCACTTCGACGCTGTGAACGTTGAGAGGCACGCCACGATAACAGTTTGAATTACCCAAGAGGACCCAAGTCCAACAGCAACACGTTAACGGTTTGGATCATCTCTTCTTTTCTACTTTCTTAGCCACAAATGCATCGAGATACGACCATGAAAAAGAATAAGAATCTACACAAATCGGACAAACGACAAAGATACTATCCCATGCTACCATCTCCAATATATGTCCTGCGTGTTACGCGCGGTGGGCTAGGGTTTTCAGATTGTTCAAGTGGGGACCATGTCTCAGTGATCAAGACCATTAATCTATAGTGGCCCACCACGAACAGACCATGCACCTAATATCTCTAAGATTTAAAAAAATAAAACAAAATAAAAATCATAGCCACCAATATTAGGAGATTATTGGATTAATCGCTCCACCTAACGGTCTATTTCCAGGACACAAGTATGAATGACAGCACTGTCCTGCCAGGCATATTTGCAGGGGAGGGCGCACTATGGTAGGGCCAAAAACAAGAATCGATTTAGACCCTTTAAGGGTGGACCCCACCTGAACTATCTATAACAACACCGAGTAGACTAATATTATAGGGGCATTTACGGTTACCTCCCTGTAAGATGTTGAAATTAGTCAAAAATCCCTCTCAAAAATAAAATTATTATTTAATCCTTTAAATAAAAGGAAAATAATAATAATAATTACCCAGACCTTCCTAAGCGAGCTGGTAAAGCTTAGTTAAATGGGGGGACTTAATAGGTGAAAAAAGTGGAGTCATTTTAACAGGTGAATTGTGGGACACTTAAAAAAGTGAGAAATGTGTGAAATGTAGGTCATCTAGAAAGTGGTCCTCAATGCACCACTTGGTAGGGTATTTGATAGATGCCTCGCCTCAGTACGTTTGTATGAAGAAATTAGATAGCAAGAATACACCACAAACTAGTCATCTACAAAGTGGTCCTCAATGCAAAAGTGCCATCTCTCAAAAGCCAGATTGGACCTATTCACATATTGAATACTGGCAACTACCGATTTATCTTCCACATGCAGGTACAGCCTGCCTGATGAAACTGGTTATTATTATTATTATTATTATGAGAAACCATTGCCATTGCCATTGCCATGGGGTCTTCTATTAAGTGGGTTACACTTGTATGAAGAAAATATATGGCTTGGAATGAAAATAACCAATGATCTATATTTAAGTTACAACAACGGGCCCACCTTATTATTGTATTGCTCTGTTTTAAGATAGGGATCAATCTCATCAACCCACAACTAACCAAACTTACATTGCATTGGATTAAATTACATATCCCCTTCCACCAATTCAAAGGAGCTAGGGAGCTCCAGCTAATTTTTGTTTTCATGAAGTAGGAATGATTAATTTTATTTTTGAGAGGAAGTTTTCAATAATTTTCAACTCTAACAAGGAGGTCACTATTAACCAAAAAAAAAAAAATAATAATAATAATAATAATAAAGAGAACTCAAATAAGTAGTGGAAATCTACTATACACATGCATATATATATTTAATTTAAATAAAAATGATAAAAAAGCCACTAAAATATATAGAATTACACAAAAACTAGCAAAAAATCCCCTCTTATTCATATCATATTCATATGTCTCTCTTTTTCTTTTTCTTTTTTTCTTAAATCCAATAACCCCATATAACAAAATAAATTAAAGAATTAAAATAAAATAAAAACTAATAATTTTCTTGCAATTCTACCCTTACCGTAAACCCCTGCCCTTCCTTTTCCTTCACCATCTCTATCCCCTCAGCTCGCTACATTGCGCCGACGGCCTAGTTTTCTGCTTGCCAGCCCTCAACGGGCAGGGAGTCTGCAAGGGCGGCACCATGCAGTTATACTGCAAGCAAAGCGAGCTGCTCAAAGGAATCTCAGCCGACGGATTGATCTCGATTCCCGTCAGATAATTGTGCTGCAGATACAACACTTGAATCCCTGCAGATAACAATCTATCCACGAAGCTGCCCGGCACCTGCCCGCTCAACTTATTGTTGTTCAGATACAAGTTCTCGACGGTGGAAAGCAACGGCGAGATAGGCCCTGACAGCCTATTGTAGCTCATGTCAACGGTTTGGATCGTCACCTGGCTCGACGGTTGAATAGGCCCGCTGAACTGATTCCTCTGCAGCTGCAGCGACGACATCCGGAATGCGAATACCCTGCCCGGGATGCTGCCCGTGAACTGATTGATGCTGAGGTCGAGGTAATTGAGGCGGTTGAGCCTGACCAGGAGACGATCGATGGTGCCGGATAGACGGTTGGATGAGAGCGAGAGGAATTGGATTGAAGGTGGAAGTGCGGAGGCACCGATTGGGCCGGAGAGATCGTTGTGCTTGAGATCAACACGTGTCAGCGTAGAAGAAACGAAGGGTGGGATTGATCCGGATAGCTTGTTGTGGCAGAGGATCATATTCGACAATGCGGGGAGTTCTCCGAGCCGTGCCGGGATCGATCCGGTTATCTGATTGTAGCTGAGATCGAGGGTTTGGAGGCGTTTGAGCTCAGAAAAAGAAGGCGGTATCTCGCCGGATATGAAATTCTTGCTGACAGCCAGGAATCGGAGGTTCCTGCATTGGGAGAGGGATTCCGGGAGGGAGCCAAAAATGCGTCCGGGAACGATGGAGAGCTCGGTGAGAGACGAGAGCTTGCCGATGGCCGGGTCGAGCCGACCGGTTAGACCAGGCGAGCCAGCGCGGGGGTCACCTAGGTTGAGGGCGATGACCTTATCGGCGGCGCAGTAGACGCCAGGGAAGTTGCAGGGGTCGGAGGTGAAGTCCCAGGAGGCGAAGAAGGTGGATCCTGGGAGATCGGAGAGGGATTTGTGAATGGATTGGAGGGCAAGGAAATCAAGTGGGTCTAGGATCGATGATGAACGGTGGAGATTGAAGACGAGAAGTATGAAGATGAGTATGAATCTGTTATTCGATTCCATTTCAGGGAAGGAGAAGAAGGGGAAGGTGTTGACAGAGAGTAGTGAGTCGAGAGGGTTTTTAAAGGGTGGGGTTTTAGCTTTATGGTGAAGGAGGGAAAGAGACTCGTGAGAAATGCGTGATGATTTTAATGGTGGAAACAGTGGTAGATGAGTAGGAGAAGAGGAGTTGAGGAGTCTTGAGGGAGAAGCTTCTTTTCGCTGCTGCTGCGTATGCTTTTCTCGCTATCTCTCTTCTTTTCTCTTTTTTTTTCTTTTTCTTTTTTTCATTATTTCTTTGGCTTGGGAGACAAGTCGAAGAGAGAAGGGAGTTTATTTTTGTGATTTTTTTATTTTTGGTTCGGAATCGCAAACGGTTCTCCAAGCCTACGTGGGAGGGGGAGCTTACGTGGAGGTTCGGAATGAGGTTTGGAGTGACAGATCATCGGTTACGGTGGCGACGAGGACCACGTGACGGGGCGGTGGTGCCGAAAACAGGGAAAGTGGTCAGTGTTTGTGTTAATGGGAGGAGGACTGGATGTTAGTTTTGCACTATTAATTAAATGGTGGTGACACATCCTCGTTGGATGTGGAAGTTATTTAAAGTCATCCATGCCATAAAAATTTTGGATCCCATCGTAGAAGGAACATATATCTTCAATCACAATCACAAAAAAATAAAAACGGATGGCTTAAAGATGATTGTCACAAGTTAAAAAGCAAATAGTCTAAATTTCGATGGGGGAAAAAATCGGATGGTTGATATTTTATTTTCGTTCAGTTTTTGGGTGGGGTATCTATCTTCACGGTCTAGATTGTAGTAAAAACTATGTTATATCGTAAGTGTACGTTCGAAGAGTCATATTCATTTAGTCATTTTTTGAACGGTGTAAGACTAACCTAACAGTCTGTCCTATTAATGGGACGCGGATTAGCTACTGAAGTCAACACAGTAGAGAGTCTCACCATTGAAGTGACGTCACCACATGATGTGAGCCCCACTACTATGTATGTGTTGTATCTACACCGTTCATTCATTTGGAGAGATCATTTCAAGGTATAACCCAAAGAATGGGGTAGATCCAACGCTTAAGTGGAGCCCACCATAGAAACCAGTGAGGATTGAACACCTACCATTAAAACTTCTTTTGGCTACGGAAGTTTTCAATCAAGTTGATATTTGTGTTTTTGCTTATTCCTTGTCTATCTTAACTTTTAAATGATTTCAAATAAACATTATGATGAGCCTTCGGAATATTTAAACAGTAGGTATTGCTATCCATTTACTTGGATGGTACGTATGATCTGGTGGATGAGGTGATAGGAGCCGGGAGGAAGTTTTATGGTTGATGTTTGTGATAAATCTATAGGTCCATGTGTTTTGGGAGATCATTTTAGTTAGTTTAAAGAAACGAGGTGTATCCAAAACTCTCAAGTGCCGGGACGAGAGGAAAAAGGGGAAAGAGTTTTCTGCTGTTGAAACCTTCATGGGATCTAGCTTGATATTTATATGCCATCCAAACCGTTTATAAGGTCATTCTCACTCGGATGAAGTGAAAACATAAAAAGAAAAAGACTTCGCCTGATGTGAAACTTTTTTGCCATACGAATGTCTCGAACGGTAGTCATTGAATTTACATTGTTTTCTCTTTTATGGCTCACTTGAGTTTTGGATACACCCCATTTTCGGTCACATGTCTTAAAACGACTTCCCAGAACGGATGAACGGTATAGATTTATCTCAAACGTTATGTGGGACCCACCTAGCATCCCATCGCAGTAACTTCCTTGAAAGGCTGTGGACGGAAATCAGCGTCCGTGAAAGGGGTAGATACACGCACGAGTAGCGTTGAAAGCTTAGTCTCTTCACACGTGATACATTGTTCAGTTGAAGATATTCAAGTTGTTGATGCAGTTGGCTGAGCCCCACAGTTGTATGATCAGCTCATTTTAAGACATGAGGCCAAAAAAAAAAAAAAAAAGATATATCCATAACACAATTTAACCCCAAGTGGATTGCATACCAAGTAAACTCTTGGGTCCCATTATGATGTACTTGTCCAATCTATTTTGTTCATCTGTTTTACCAGTTTATTTTAAACTATTAATTCAAAACTAAACCATATTCTAATGTTCAAATGACCCACATCTCAAGAAACCGTATGAATTGAATGTCTACCATTTGAAAATTTTCTTATTAGGAGATAAAAGAAGTTTTTGTATCATGTTGACATTTCTGCTTTTCTTTCACCCAATTTTACATGCCTCGGTGATCAGGTTGAATGACGAAGGTTTTAATGATGAAAACCATTTTCCAATGTTTTCTATGATGTGGTCCACTTGAGCTTTCAATGTATAATAAAATGAGCCATAAAAATATATCAATGGCATGGATAAGACATGTAACTGCCGTAGGGCCCGTAGAGGTTTTTTTTTTATTTTTTTTTTGGCAAGGGGACTAAAACTTGCATCATTAGTTACTCATTATGCAGTTTGCTTCCAATGGAGATAAGAACAAGTAACATTAATATGCTAACGAATTTCAATCTAGCGCGGAAGTAAATAAAGGGTTGATCAAAAACTTGTGTGGCCTAAAAAGTGTTTAACGGTGGACATTCAATCTCTACTCTCTCCTGTTGTGTAATTTCACTTTGATCTTTGAATCTGCCCCTCTTTAGTTGCCAAAATACAATGCTTAGTGAATATTTTTTTTCCTGCCACGTATCACATGTGCAGGACATCTGATGAGTGCAAAAATATAGCATGAGTTGAAAAGCATTTGATCCACTTGTTACGTGGGCCAAATCTATGAATTGAGTCAGACATTGGATGTCCATATTTACTTGGATGGTACGTATAATGTGGTGGATGAGTGGATTTGGTGATGGGCAGCTCCTAATTAATTCGTGCAAGAGCGACAAATCATGATTGGTGGTAGGTCATCAATGAGGTAGCACCAGTCCTCATTGAGGCTACAAGTGTGGTCCACCTGATGATTTGACAGCCACAATCTGATCTACCAACACCAGTAAGATGATAGTAATTCATTGGCCATGAATTAGATGGACCACATGACCTAATTATTCATTGGCCATGAATTAGATGGACCACATGACCTAATTATTCATTGGCCATGAATTAGATGGACCACATGACCTAATTAAGGGAACAATGGGAAACGTTGGACCATAGAAATTTCAAAATGGAATATTGTGGGGTCCATTGTGCTGTGCAATTCACAAGATGTGCCCCAATTAGGATATAAGGGTCCTTAACAAGTGAATATATAATGTAGGTTTTAAGAGTGATTCTACGATTGTCTCGCCTGAGTTTTCTTCTTGGGATTTATCATGCCCGAGAGAGTAGTCCACCAGATGCACCGTTGGGCATAGCTCACACGTATGCTATTTACCTTGCAAAATTCTCACGTCATCATTTATTCCCCTTTCTTGATGCGGAATGGTTCTCATCATCTTATGGATGTGTATAATTGTTGTCCATGTGTTATAATTTACATCAATCCAAACCCTTCAATAGGCATCATAGGCTTAATCACAAATAACATTAGCATCAGATCATATTGATTGGATGGTAGTAACATCGGCTAATCAGAATTTTCTGTTGTGAGATTGTTGAACTATTTTCATCTCAACCATCAGTTTGATCATTTTTGTTTTTGTTTTTTTTTTTTTTTTTTTCTCCTTCTTGCTGTTTAATCCATACATGCAACTGCACATGTTATAAACTATAAACAATCTGAATTCAATCACACATGTGCCATTAAAAATAATATCAAGTGTACCAAAGTCATACTCAACTTGAATTGATTAAATACTAGCCTTGGGCGTCAAATTAGGCAAATTAGATTTAGCCTTGCGGAGGTTGATCTAACCATTCAACCACCCATTCTTACAATGATTAGACAATTTTAAATAGAAAAGGTTGGTATTTTAAAATGAGAATTTTTTTATTTTGCCTTAACTTGCCGACTTTTGTTCCAATATTGATAGTATTTTAGGTTTTTCCAATAATACAATGATTGATGAGTAAGATTTAAATGTAAGGATAGGTCATTGATGTTATTAATTAAAGAAGATGAACAATACAAATAACAAAAGAAAAATAAATTAAATAAATAATAAAATAATTACCTATGACTACCTATATAAACAAACAACTGAGTTGTACAATCTACATGACATGACTAGAGTGATCCGTTAACTAAGAACTCAATTATCAGATCAAAGGGATCCATAGAAGTAAAGTGTTTAAGCTACGAAGTTATAATTAGGATAAGTAGTGTTGTATTGTAGAGAGATTAGTTATGTGTGGCGAGGTACTAGAGCTCTTCAATGAGTACTGCTTTTTATAAACTTTTGAGAGACGATGGCCTTATGTAAGATTTTGCATAGTGCGAGATTTGAATAAACGGATATGTAAATCTCGTTCATTCTCCATGTAATCATAGCCCCGTTGTGTTATGTCACATGTGCAAAAGATAACGTATGTAGTTTGCCATTCCCGTCCTACGTAGGAAGGTTCAATAGGGTCCTCACGTCACCGGATTCGTGTATGAAAAACTTATTTAAGTCATCACGTTGCTGGGCTCATGCATTTACAAAAGTTCCTTTTGATAGGACTCTAATATTTAATGACTGCTAAGAGATTTATTTGATGAGACTAGCAATTAATTACTACTCTCACATACGCATATATCTAACACCCCCATTTAAACTTCATCTACACCATGTATAGCACGACTACTACATGACACTTTCTAAATCGTTTGATCTGACCCTAATAAACCAGGTGTAAACATTTTTCCCTCAACTTCAACCATTTATCTTACGCCATCTACTTGGATTCCAAATGATGAAGGATTCATATCCAATTTTTGGTTATCACATGTACATTTGAAGGTAGGGTTCACAAGAAGTTTGCTTATGACTATTACCACTGATGTGGATTGTGAGGCGATTTGCCACCATTGACGTCCACAGGGACTCAACATGACATGATTTGATGAGTTCACCTGCATGGTTACATATGGGCCCAATCAATTATATCCTCAGCCTAAAAACTTTTAAACATGTTTTGCATGGTCCTATCTTTAACAGCAGCATGTGACCTGATCAAATCTGCCATATTCTTGGGTCACTAGGGACATTTGTGGTAGTAACATCCCAATATAGAAGCAGATTCCCTAGTGACCCTACCACCAAGGCAGTGTGTGGCCCACTGTGATGTATGTGTTTTATATCTACGACAACCATCAGTGAAGTAGATGCAAAGCTGCAGTGGACCACACCACAAAGATCCATGGGAATAATGACACCCGGTATTAAAATCTTCTTATTGCTCATCGTGATGTTTATTTGTTGTCCAAGTACTTCATAAGGTCACAAAAGACCTTAATGAAGGGAAAACACAAATATCATCTTAATATGAAACTTTTGTAGCCCTAAGAAAGTTTTTGATGATGAGCTTTTAACCACCATCGCTTTCTATGGTGTGGTCTACTTGAGCTGTGAACACCCTTATTTTTGGAAAACGGATTGGCTACGAGGCTGGTGGTCGGTGCTTTGCGGCCCCCACCATAATGTATGTGTTTCGTCCATGTTGTTCATCCATTTTTACCTATCATTTTAGGGCTTGATGTAAAAAATGAGAGGAATATGAATGTAGGTGGACCAAACCATAGGAAAACAATAGTGATTGGATATCCACAGTTAAAATCCTCCTAAGGTCCACTATACCGTTTATTTGACATCCAATCTGTTGATTAGGTCATACATACCTAGATGAATGGAAAAAATAAAGATCATCTTAATCCATAACTTTTATGACCCCAAAAAAGTTTTTAATGGTTGATGTTCAATCAATATTGTTTCATGTAATGTGATCCACTTGAGATTGGGATATACCTCATTTTTGGTCTCATACCATAAAAGGATTTATAAAAATAGATGGACGGAATGGATGAAACACATACATCATGGTAGGGCCCACAGAGTACCGACCACCATGGCAGGGTGAGTAGCCAAACCGTTTCCTTATTTTTTGTTTCATACCCCAAGATGAGCTGCCAATGAGCTGCCAACGCCCTGGAGCAGTGCTTGTGAAAGTCTTTTTATAGGAATTTTATGTGATGAGAAGGTAGGTAGGGCCACCATGATGTCCGGGAAAAATCCACTTTGTTCATTTGTTTTTGCGTATCATGTCAGGACATGATTCCAAGGGTCCTTACTCTTACTCCAGTGGTAGACTCTCAGGAGTTTCAACACCTGGTTGAGGGTTCGAGTAACGATACGCGGTGAAATCCCACCATGGCATGAGTGTGTGGTGGTGTGTGTGCGTGTGTAAAAAAAAAAAAAAAACAAAGACATGATTCCAAAACTAACACAAATCCAAAACTTAAATGAGCTGCATGATGGAGGATTAAAGTTCCACCGTTGAAAACATTCATGAGATCACAGTGGTTTTGGATGAGGCTAATATTGTGTTTTCAGTAGGAATAGCCTTATGAACGGCATGGGTGGTATATAAACATGACTGTGGACCATAAGGAGATTTCAATGGTGGGCATTTACCAACTCACCTTTTTGAGTTTTGGATTTATATATTTTTGGCCATGTCTTAACATGATCCAGAAAAATGGATGGATGGGATGGATTTCCCACAACCGTCACAGGAAGTCACAGCGAAAGGGAAACCGCGTCCCGTCACCCGACAGGTTCACCGGGAACGGATTGGCTACTCCCCCTGCCATTGCCCAATGGCTGATGGTCCGTGCTCTATGGGCCCCACCATGATGTATGTGTTTCATCCATCCCGTCCATATGTTTTTTCAGATCATTTTATGATATGGGACCAAAAATTAGATATGTCACAATTTCAAGTGGACCATAAAAGTTGAATGAGCGTCAATCATTAAAAACTTTTTGGAGGCCATAAAAGTTTCAGATCAACCTGATCTTTGTTTTTTCTCTTCATGACCTAATAAACAGATTTTATGTCAAATAAACAATACGTTGGGCCTTAGAAGGATTTTAATAGTGGATATCCAATCATTATTGTTTTCCTATAATGTGGTCCACCTTAGATTTATATCCCTCTAACTTTTGGAATCAAGACTAAAATGACATTTAAAAATGGATGAACGGAATGGATGAAACACATACATCATTGATGAGCCCACAGAGCACCGACAACCAACCACCCGGCTGGTTGCAGGGGAGTAGCCAATCCGTTTCCAGGTTCACCAGGCAATTAGGGGACGCGGTTTGGCTAGTTACGCTGCCACCGGCTAGTGGTCGGTGCTATGTGGACCCACCATCATGTATATATTTTATCCATGCCGTCCATCCATTTTTAAAGATAATTTTAGGGTTCTATCCCAAAAATGAGATAGATCTAAATCTCAAGTCGACCACACCATGGGAAAACAGTTGTGATTGAATATCCTCCATTAAAAACCTCCTAAAGCCCACTTAAATGGTTATTTGACGTCTAACTTGTTGATTAAGTCATATGGACTTGAATGAAGGGAATATATATATATATATATATATATATATATATATATATATATGTGTGTGTGTGTGTGGGGGGGGGGGGAGGTACAATGCACTCGAGCTAAGGACTCTGTCCCATGAGGTCGAGCTGTGGGCCCCACCTGATGCGTTTCAAACATCTACCCCATCAGTCAGATGCACCATTCCATCATGGGCCTAGGTCCCAAAAATCAAGTCAATCCGTGACTTGTGTGGGCCACACCACATACAGAAGTAGAGAGGGGGCCGTACACCATAAAAACATTCATAACCATTTTTGAGGGCACACCGAGATGTGGTTTGCAACTCCAGCCCATCCATTATGTGTGTCCCACTTGAATGAGGGTTCAGACCAAGTTTCAGGCGCATGCAAAACTTAGGTGGGCCCCACCAAGTACTTTTATATGTTTTAACGATGTCTTCACATAATTTTAGATGGTGTGGCCCACCTGAGTTCCGTATACGACTGATTTTTGGGATATCCCATAATTTAAAGGGTACCCATCAAATGCACGATGTTGATGGTCGACACGCATCACGATGGGGCCCACACAGCTCGACCACACGACAAATTTGTCATCCGCTGCGGGAGCGCACTATACCTTTTAAATTACAGGTACTATGTGCTTGAGATGATGGGAACATTAATAATCATTTTTTTTTGGGCCCAACGAGATGTGGTTTGCAAATCCAACCCATCCATTATGTGTGTCCCACTTGGATGAAGGTTTAGACCAAGTTTCAGCAGCATTAAAAATGCTATCATGAGCTCAAGCGCATAGTACCTTTTCCCATATAAATATATATATATGTGTGTGTGTGTGTGTGTGTGGGAAAAGGTACTATGGGCTCGAGCTCACGGAAAGCTCCCATGAGGTCGAGCTGTGTGGGCCCCACTGTGATGTGTGTTGACCATCAACACCATGCATTTAATGAGTCCCCTTTAAATTATGGGATATCCCAAAAATTAGCCGTATACGGAACTCAGGTGGGCCATACCATCTAAAATTATGTGAAGACATACCAAAAACATACAAAAGCACTTGGTAGGGCTCACTTGAGTTTTGAATGCTGCTGAAACTTGGTCCGAACCCTCATCCAAGTGGGACATACATAATGGATGGGCTGGATTTGAAAACCACATCTCTGTGGGCCTTCAAAAATGATTATTAATGTTTTAATGGTACACGGCCCCTCTCAACTTCTGTATGTGGTGTGGCCCACACAAGTCACGAATTGACTTGATTTTTGAGACCTAGGCCCACGATGGAATGGTGCATCTGACTGATGGGGTAGATGTTCGAAACACATCACGGTGGGGCCCACACAACTCGACCTCATGGGACGTTCCCATCAGCTCGAGCACATACTACCTTTTCCTTTCCATGTGTGTATATATATATATATATATATATATATATATATATATATATATATATATATATATATATATATATACACACACATGGAAAGGGAAAGGGTACTATGTGCTCGAGCTGATGGGAACGTCCCATGAGGTCGAGTTGTGTGGGCCCCACCGTGATGCGGTCGAGCTTATGAGAACTTCTCGTGAGGTCTAGTTGTGTGGGTCCCACCATGATGTATGTTGAACATCAACACCATGCATTTGATGGGTCCCCTTTAAATTATGGGATATCCCAAAAATCAGTTATATGCGGAACTCAGGTGGGCCATATCATCTAAAAGCATGTAAAGACATGCCTAAAATATATAAAAATAATTGGTGGGGCCCACCTTAAATTTGAATGCGCCTGAAACTTGGACTGACCTTTCATCTAAGTGGGACACACATAATGGATGGGCTGAATTGGTGAACCACATCTCGTTGGTCCCAACAAATGATTATGAAGGGTAACCCCTCTAAACTTTTGCATGTGGTGTGGCCCATACAAGTCAAGGATTGACTTTACTTTTAATTCCTACGTCCATCATGGAATGGTGCATTTGACTGATGGGGTAGATGTTCTACATGCATCACAGTGGGCCCACACGACTGGTCCTCATGAGAATTCCCATCAGCGTGAACGGAACGGATGAAACACATACATCGGTGGAGGCCACGGAGCAAAGACCGCTAGCCAGCCCGCCCGGACGGTAATCCATCCAGACAGGGCTCTGTGGGGCCCACCGTGATGTAAGTGTTTTATCCATTCCGTTAATCAATTTTATCAGATTATTTTAAGATATGATCCAAAAAAACTAGGCAGGTACAGGTCTTATGTGGACCACAAAGTGGAGATTGAACTTCCACCATTAAAAATTTCTTGGGTGCTGGAGAAGTTTTGGATCAAGCTGATATTTGTGTTTTCACTTCATTCACGTATAAATGACCTTATTAATAGGTTGGATGGTAAAAAAAATCACAGTGAACGTTAAAAAGGTTTCAACGGTGGATGTCATTATCACTGCAGCTTCCTTTGGTGTGGTCCACTGGAGTTGGGGACCTGCTTCATTTTTATTATTAAATCTTAAAATGATACGAGAAAAGTGATGAACGGCATGGATAAAATACGTACATTACGGTGGGTCCCACAGAGCCCTTCCCGGACGGATTACCGTCCGGGCGGGGGTAGGACGCAATCCGCGTCCAGCCAGTGAGTAGCCGATCCGTTTCCGCTGTCAGATTTACGTCACCATGCCATCTGCGTCCGACTCGGTAGCGCCTTTTCAGCGAGAAGTGCCACGTAGGACGCTGCCTGCTGTCAAATGAAAGCAGATTGAGTAGTGACCCAATACCACCCAGCTAGGTGGTGTTGCACAGTGTGTGGCCCATTTTTATTTATATTTTTTATATCCATCCCGTCCATCCATTTTTCCAGCTCAGTTTAGAGCATTAGTCCAAAAATGAAGTAGTTCAGAAACTCAAGTGAAACACAGTTACAGGAAATAATAGGGAGAATGACACTTACCATTAAAACCTTCCTAAGGTCCACCGTAATGTTTGTTTTTTATTCAATCATTTGATAAGGTCACACGACCTGGATGAAAGGAAAACATAACCTTCAGCTTGATCCAAAAATTTTATACCCGGAGAAGTTTTTAACGGAGAGTGTTAAGTCACATGAAATGTGGTCCACTTGAGTTTGTCGATAACCCTTTTTCTTTCTTTTTTTTTTTTTTTTTTTCTTTTTTTCTCATGCACTGAAATGAGCTGAAAAAAAAATAAAAAAAAAAAAAAAAGGAAGAAGGAGCAGATAAAACATATACATCAAGGTGGGCCCCACAGGGGCCAACCCTCTTCCCGGTCAAAGTTAGTTCTTCCGACAGGCGAGTTGGCAGCTGGTGGGATTTTGACGCGGATGTCCTGCAAAAGCCTTTCGCAGTAAGTTGCTGCGTCAGAAAGCTGGGTGGGGCCACCACCATGGTGGAAATATACTCCGTTCATCCATTTTGCGAGCTAATTCTAGGAGAAGCGACGAAAAAATTGAGATGGATCCAAGACTAAGTAGGTGCCACGAGAGGAAACAGTGGGGATTCAATGAGAACCGTTGAAACATTCTTATGACTATAAAAGCTTTGTTTCAGGCCTAATTTTCTGTATTTTCACTTCATCCCTGTGATAATGGCTTTATAAATGGTTTGGATGGCATATAAATTTCAAGGTAGAGGCCTGAAAGGTTTCAACCGTATGTATTTCTTTCCCAAAATTTTCCTCGTGTGGCACATTTTAGTCTTGGATCCACCTCATCCTAAAATGAGCTCGCCAAACGGATGAACAGAGTATATTTCACACAAACATGGTGGTGGGCCCCACCCACCCAGCATCCTTGCTCAGGAAGAAATCCGCGTCCGTGGGATTTTGAGTATCGTCCGTCCAATATTGTTTTGTCCGATCACTGGGATTCCGACTTTGTTACCCTTATACGATGTTACGGTAGGCCGCGGTTGAACTGGACTACGGTAGACACATCACTACCACCGCAATTCAACAAGTTTTCAACCAATCGTAACCGTCCATGTAGTGTAAACCATCATGCGTGGCCCAATTAGGCCAATTATACATCAAAATTTATTCAAGTACCACAAAAAATCTACATTTTGACCTTTGTTATTTTTCACCGTATATTTAGTGTCCACAAAAACAATGCGTAGGTTCATCCGATTTATTTGTATTTTGGAAAGATTCCAATCCACAATAGCGGAAACTAGATGGAAGTTCCAGATTGAAAGTAAATCCTACCACGTGTTGTAGGGAGAGATGGCTCTACCATATTACGCTTCTACTGACTCTACAGTATCATGTCCTTCTCCATCGCTTTTTTGCTCAACGAACGGTCCATTTGTCAGTTTCGGTAGTTCAGCAGACCTGCCAAATGGGTGGGTCCGCGGAATTTCTATTGGCAGAAAAAAATAAAAATAAAAAAATAAAAATAAAATGGGACCCATTCCCATTTCTTTTCAGCTGGAAGCCACGCAGTTGTAGGGAGGTTTGTAGCCTTTAATTGGGTAGGTGGCCACTTGTACAGTAACAAGAGACTCAGGTCCAACTGGTTTGGTAGTCTGGTAGAACACCTTTTCTCATGTGTTTGACATTCATAACCTAACCATGTGTTCTTCTATCAAGTGGGCCTCTGTGTGGATGGCTGACATTCAATCACATAAACTTATGATCCAAACCATACCAATCATTGTAATTATTTATTGCCAATATGCCTTTGTTCAGGCCTTTTTGTATTTTAGCCATCGGGTTGCTTGTCCCCCAGTTGGACGGTTGTGATCATCCAATCACTTCCATCTTTTGGATGCCGTCCATCCATGTAGTGGTCCACCGTATAAACATTAAGGGTTGCAATTGGAATAAAATACTTTTGTCCGAAATGAGTTGTATATGGAACTGTGGGCCCATTTAAAATGGCATGCATTTCTATGATGTGCGTGGTTGATGAGCTGCCATGATTTTAGGTGGAACCCATGTTGTATAAAATTTAAAATAGCATGAATGTTTGTGGTGTGGGCGGTTGATGAGCTGCCATGATTGTATCAATTTAAAATGACATGAATGTTTGTGATGTATGGGGTTGATGAGCTGCCCCTGATCGATTTTAGGAGAGGAATTATCTGATACTCCTCCTAATTAAGGATATGTTTAATTAGTATACTCGTGTGTTTAGTTTGTACAAGTGGGCCCATAGTTCCATGATCTACACCATTGAGTCTTTCTGGCCCCTGTTGTTTGGTTGGACCATGTCTCATGAATTTCCCAATATAGAAGATCCTAGATCAATGTATGTAAAAGAGAAATGATCAGTTGCAGCAGTTGTCATACAATCACCTTTCCCATCAACTTATCATCTGTGTGTAAAAGATGGGCCACGTTATGATGATTGCTTCATATATACATCAAACCCCACAACACCCCAGCAGCAGTGAGGTGATGTGTTGGGCGTTGTGGGGTCCACCATGATGTATGTGTTTAATATCCATTTCTCACATTATTATTTTAGTGCATGAACAAAATACCCAAGCAGGAGCCAAACCACAAAAATAGTGGGGATAATGACACTCACAGCTGAAACCTTTTGATAAGGGAAATACCACGAATATCAGCTTAATTCTAAATTTTGTGGCTGTTACAAGTTTTTAACGGTGGGCGTTCAATTACCGCTGTGGTGTGGTCCACTTGGGTTCTGGATCTACTTCATTTTTAAAAAAAAAAAATTGGGTTTATGCCCTATAATGAAGTGGCAAAACTAATGGACAGCATGGATATGAAATACATAGAAAATGGTGCACCCACAGCATCTAACACATCACCCCTACACCACCTGATCCGCGTCTCAGATCGATATAGTGACACACTTAATAATCAATGAACTGCCTAAGCTATCTATAAGTCAATGTGATAGTGTTGCCCATCCAATTTGTAGACTAGTCTGATTTTTATACTAGATAATCATCATGGTGGGATCCACCTTTCACACGGATTGGATTTCTGGTAGGAAAAATACAGTGGTGTCTTCTCGCATCTCTATCTCTGGTGGGCTTCTTATCGGGCTCCGATTCGGTGGTGGCAAAGGGGACCGGATTACCCGTGTAATAAGTTAGTGGGTGTTACTCTTACCGTGTGGGGCCGACATTGATTAATTTGTTTCATATCCACGCCGCCCATCCGATTTTCAATCTCATTTAAGGACGTCATCTCAAAAATTAAGCAGATACAAATCTCTAGTGGACCACACCACTGAAAAAATAATGAATGACAATTAAAAGCTTTTTTAGGCTACAAATTTTTGGATCAATCTAATCTTTGTATTTTTTTTTCCTTCATCCAGTTCTGTTTGATCTTATCAAGGGTTTGGATGACAAATAAATATTACAGATCTTCTTACAGTGGAGCTTCGAAAGTTTAATGGTCAACGTTTGATCATCACTGTTTCTTGTGGTGTGGTCCACCTGAGATTTGGATATACTTAATTTTTTAGAGATGTTCTAAAATATATTATAAAAATGGATGGACGGAGTAGATATACAACATATGATCAAGGTGGGCCCTACGGTAAGGGTAACATCCACTAAAATATTGTTACTCGGGTAACACCTAATCTACGCCCGTCGCAAGGTCAGTTTTGGCCAGTATTGTCGCCTACGCGTGTGTTTTTTCCAAGCGGTTTATCTATTTTGCTACCTCATCGTAAGACATTAGCCAAAAATATAAGTGGATCAAAATATCAGTTGAATCATATTACAGGAAATAGCGGTGATTAAATGCCCACCATTAAACAGTATATACAAAAGTTTTGGATCAAGCTAGCATGTGCGTTTTCCCCTCATCTAGGTCGGGGTGAAATAAACACTATTTTAATGATGGTCCTTCAATCACTGCGGTTTCAAGTGGTCCGGCGCATTTGAGATTTGGATCTACCTCATTTTTTGGATTACCATTATTTCTTGTGGTGTGACATATTTGAAATTTAGATTTGTCTTATTTTTGGGTAGTGTCCTAAAATGTCTTAAAGTGGTTAAGTTTATAACGAGCTATATCTATTGTGATATCAATTGAAGTAACCTGAAATAGTGTACCACAACATTTGAAAGCTTGGAAGAGTTATAAAATGAATTGATATATTAATTAGGACTTATAAAATTTTTACAAATTAAATCCAATTGCTTACTGAAACGATTTACCAATTGAAACTAAATAAAGCAAATAACACTAAAACTTTCAAGTCAATAGTGAGTCCAATCACATATACTATAATAGATATACTAATGAAGCAACTAGTCTATAATTAATAGTGTACTATACAAGTTAAGTGCTTAACATATAATCTAATTCAAACATTCAAATGATTTAACTAATCAAACACATACATATGAATTAAACATGTAGGTAATTCACAATCCTAAATACAGGTATGTATACTGGTTCAGTTTCCCTACTCTACTCCCGACGGACACACTCTCCTTGAGTGTACTGGTATTCAGTATCGGATGTTTTAAATAAAGTTCACCTTTAACCTATACAAGCATGCACTCTTGCCGGAAGCCTACATAAGGACTTAGCCAAATACTCACCCGTGTCGGTGACCTATGTAAGGACTTACCATGTACACACCCGTGTCGGTGGCCTACATAAGGACTTACCCACGTAACACCCGTGTTAGTGGCCTATAGAAAGACTTACACACGTACTTGCCCATGTCTGTGGTGATACGGTCCTACATAAAAACCTACGTGAATTTGGGTTACAAACTCTACACTCAATCTTATACAAGGAAGGAGTGTGTGAACTTACAATTTGACAACTTGTTGGATTGAACCCATTTTATAATGTTTTCTCGAGTTGCTTGATCGATACTCTCCCATACTTCAATCAATTCCCTTTGTGCTCCTTCGATCGCTCATGCCAATGCTTTTCTAATGCTTCAGGTCCAAGATCAAACACCTTGCATGCAATGCCCCATTGAGGTGACCAAAGTAATGAGAATTTCCTACAACTAATCTGATAGTTAAACTCCTAAGGATTTTTAACTATATGGGTGTCCTAGAGGATTTAGACAAGGATTTGACTATTGGTTTAAGTCTAATCTCTAAAATAATGATGGAGATCAAGATCTTCTTTTTCATTGAGGTTGGAATCCTCATTAGACTGAGGCTTAAGAAGGAGACTTGGATCTCATGGATTTAAAGGCATAAGGCATGTGATATGAGTGAGAAAACACCTAGCCTTCTATTGAACAAAAAACCCATCCAAATGCCCAAAATATCGGATCTTCTTTATAAATGAATCGAGTTCTAAGGGTCATAAAACAGGTATGCTAGTCTTCGGCCTGAGTGAAATTGGCTTCGGTCATCGAATTAGCTAGTAGAAAAACCACGAAAGCTGCTAACAATTTTTGGCACTTTCGATCGAATTGAATATGGTCTTCAGTCGCACTAAAGCCAGCCAAAGGATTCTCTAGCTGGAGTCAAATTACATGAATTTAAGGGCTTTGCTTGATGTCTTGTTTTGAGCACTTTTGGTGGGAACAAAGGTTGCTTAAAATTGTGCAGTTTGTTTTAGAGAAACTCGGGACCTCTAAAGTCAATTTAAGCATATTCAATTAAAACTTCTAAGACTAAGGGATGATTAATAAAAGGTTTACCTATTAAGGCTAGGATTATCTAGAGGTTTATATTATTTTGGGTCAAGGGTTAGGGTCACCAAGGCATCTCTTATACCTGTTTTTTACTCAATAATGCTCTATGTCCTCTTGTGCCTTAGGTCTTCAACTTTTAAGGGCTCAACTGACTACATGACACATGGATTCACATAATTGATAAATAAAGTGCATAAATCAGTACATTAACAACCTATTCAATGCCTTATCATTGTCGTATGAGCATGCCATTACGTATTTACCGCGCCAAACTGGCGCACATACCCGTTATCATGACCATTTATTAAGTGGGTCTCATTGTGAATGTGCTTGTTCCAAAACTTATTATTGTCGACTTATTAAATGGACCATACATGTATATAGAATATAAATTGTCGGTCACTTTTTTATTGTCCACGCATTCTTAAAATACATGTGGCAACTTGAAACTGGACTAATTTTGTGTTAGGGCATGTTATGCTAGTACATGATGAATAGGCAGATCTTGGCTTATGTAGCATGAGTTCCATCATTATTATGGTTTTTGGTCCAGATGGCCCCACACTCTAACGTAGTCATGACAAGTGGTCGTATGGACCAAACTCAAGGTTTTATCCATAAAGCCACTTTTTTAATTTTTAGAAGACGAAAATGCCCATCTGACACAGCTACTCCTCATACATCTGGCTCTCATCTCGGAATTAGATTTTTTTTTTAGAAATGGACGTGGGCCCCACCAAAAATTGAAATTCGACCTACCCCTAGTTGATATGATCCGCTTATTTTAATTAGACAACCCTGAACTTATAAAATGCATTTTTTTTTCAAGTTTTTATTTGAAGATGTCTGTGGCCCACAAGTACACTAAAATTGTGCATTAATTCTAAATTATTTCCTTCTGTGTGGTTCATATGTGATAAGTTTTACCCTCAAATTTAGACTGATGACATGAAATTAAAATCTCTTACATGTGGACGAGTTGAATTTGCTTCATGATAGCCTAGTGGGCCCTACATAAGATGTGGATGAGTTCAAAACGTGAGGCCCTTCCATACGAGGGCCATTTGGCCATTTTCTTCTTTCCTTATTTTATTTTATGGGAGGGAAGGAGGGTGTGAAAGAGATAGTATTTTTTGGTTCCATTCCTTCTTCCTCCCTTGATTTCCTTTATAGTTTTTTTTATTGGGTATGAATGGTGGGAGTTTGTAAAATAGAAGAGGGAGTGGAAGAATGCTAAATGAATGAATTTTTATAATAGAATGATGTTGTAATGGATGTATTTTGTAATGGAAGAATGTTATAATAGATGAATATTGTAATGGAAGAATATTATAATGGATGAATGCGATGAATATTGGAATGGATGAATATTATAATGGCTAAATTTTTATAATAAAGAATGTTGAGATGAAATTTTTTTGTAATGGATTAATCTTGTATGGTGGGTCATTAGTATTTCGTGGATCGCCCATATTCACCATAGATCACCGATATTTACATTATGAATACATCACATTGGGCCTCGAATACATCACAATGGGCCTCGAATACATCACATTGGGCCTCTCCCATAGGCTTCGAATACATCACATTGGGCCTCGCCCATGGGCCTCAGATACATCTCAATGGGCCTCGCCCATGGGACTCAACACTGGGCCTCATATAATGTTCATTTTCCATCCAATCTGTCATGAGGTCACCAAGACCTGAATTAAGATGAAAAATAAGTTTCATATTAATCCAAGGCTTCTGTGACCCAAATGGTTTCAATGGTAAGCGTTCAATCCCATTGATTGAAGTGTGGTCCACCTGATAGACAGCATTGATATAGAATAAATACATCAATGGTGGGTCATACATCACAGTGGCCCTCACAGCACCTTCCAGATGGGCGATGCAGATAATAAATACATAACGATTGAGTCCACATTGATGGACGGTGTGATACAAACCATACATCATGGTCAGGGCCCACCAGCCTGTCGACATATCAAACCGCCACCGTGCATGTTTGCCTGCCCACCGTCCATCGGACGACGGTGCAGATACAAACAGATGGACGGTGTGGGTGAGATCCACACGTCGGGTGGGTCCCGTCCAGATGGACGGACGGTGTGGATGTAATCCACACATATTGTGTGGGGCCCACCAAAATTGCTGCATACAACAGCTATATTGCTAGCTGCTGACAGCTTGCACCAGCCAATCTTCTTCCATCCAGCGGGTGGGTCCCACGTGGGGCCCACCAAATATATATACTATATATATAATATATTATTATTATATATTTATTTATTATTATATTATTTCTCTTTTTTTTAATACCCCCACCGTCCAGCCCACCGTCCAGCTTGGCTCACATACATCACGGTGGTCCCACGTAGTGGGCCACCAGATTTGAATCATGCTAATATTTATTTTTCCCTTTCATCTAGGCTTGTGTGATCGTCCGGTCATGCAGGCCCCAAATCGAGGTCAAGGTGAACTACGTGTTGGATGGCTTAGATAAAATACACACATTATAGGTGGGCCATCGTTCATAGGGAAAGAGAGGGAGAGAGAAAGAGAGAAAGAGAGAGATCGGCGATGACGGAGGGGCCCCACCACTATGGGCCCCTCTTGGATACAAAACATACATCAAGGTGGGTCCCACCATATGTGGGCCCTTAAATCACAAAAATAAAATAAAATAAAAATGAAAAAAATGTAGATCCAAGATCACCCACCATAGATCTTCTAAGTCCGATGGACTGCTGAACTCCTTGGTTTCGATCTTGATGGAAGATGATAAAGTATGAAGGGTTGAGATGGGAGATGGGAGGATTAGGAAGTGGGCCACACACAAAACTTTCTTGGAGGTTAGAAATGCTTGGACGTTGGATTTTTTTTCTTGGGTTGCTTGAAAGACAAGGGAGAAATAAGAGAGAGAAGATGGGATGGAGTGATGGATGGGAAAGAGAGAGAGAGGAGATGGGATGGAAATGTTGACTTTTGGGGTTGTTGTGTAAGAGAGGTATGGGTTGTGATGGGGTGAGTGATGAGTTGGGTGATGTGTTGAGTGATGTATTGTACTTGACATGTACTTGACATTAATAGGATTGATGAGATATTTTGTAGAGATTCCTCTCTTGAACTTCGTAAATACACGGCGTTTCCTCGAGATATGCGCGGGCCCACAGTTCCTAGCCTGGGTATCGCCTTGGTGCGTGAGACGCGGCGTTGAAACCGCAGTGACGACATGGTTGCTAGGGTAGAAGTCTCGGGTTAAATCGACTCAGGTTGATAGGGTTCGACTCAGGGTCGCGCGCAAACACCGATTAAAGGTCGCGGGTCGCCGAAATTCGACAAGGAGGACTGTGGAAATCTACGGAATTGTAAGGACTAAGATACGAGCCTTACGATATCTCCTTATATTATACTTTGAATTACACTTGTAAAATTAAGATTGTCTCTTCTTTTTATTTACAGGTGGTATCCTTTCATATTTTACTTATGGAGTAAAAATTGTACATTCTTGTATTATACTTGTGAAGTATAGATTGAATATTGTATTTTCCTGAGTTTTATTTGAGTATTACTCTTAGCTATTGTATTACCTTGGTAATCTTGAGGGTTATACCTCACTAGGATAACCATTTACGCTATCAAACAATATTTAGTTGGTACAGGATATGTAGATGATGCACAGGTTGACATTGGCACTTACATGGAGCATGAGGAGTTGTCTGATTTTGCAGTTTAAATTTATTACTTTTTAGTTGTCTTTCATAATTACTGTAACATATTTTTTTGAATTTTTTTTTCTTGAGTCATTAGTTTGCATAAGCCTTTTGGGCAACCATTTGTACATTTGGGATGTATATTTAAACATTTCCTATATGTGTGGCTTGTTTTCCTTTCGTTGCGATGCTCACTTACATATATTCTGATATTTTAAAAAATAATTATTATCATGAGATGTGCGCTATTTTTGAAGGTTAACACTTGGAATTTCGAAAAACAAGTACTAAACTCGAGTTACAAAATCCAGGGTGTTACACAAACATTTTCGAACAAAAAACCGAAAAATTCCTCATGTGGGTTTACAACAATCTGATTAAATGAATGGATTAGATTGGCCAAGGGGTGGGCTGAATTTTAGTTTTTGGTGGGGCCACATCTTTTTTTAAAATGACATTTCTCTTTTCGAGACAAGAACCTGTCGTATGAATGACAACTGTGATAAATGGGCATTTTCATCCTTCAAAACATAAAAAGTGGTTTTAGGGCTACAAAACTTTAAGTTTGGTCCATACGGGCTCCTCCCAGGACCACATCACAGTATGACGCCATCTGAAAAAGAAAAATCCCTCATTATTATTGTGAGGATCAACATACATGCTGTTGTATGCTTTTATGCTCTGGAACTTTGATTTGATAGAACTCATTGTAGACATGGGGTGCCCAAAAAAACTTGTTGATTGAAGGTCCCTATTGTTGTGCATTAATTCTTGCAAATTTGAGAAAGCCAAGGGGTGGGCCGAATTTTAGTTTTTGGTGGGGCCACATCCTTTTTTAAAATGACATTTCTCTTTTCGAGACAAGAACCTGTCGTATGAATGACAGTTGTGATAAATGGGCATTTTCATCCTCTAAAAAATAAAAAGTGGTTTTAGGGCTACAAAACTTTAAGTTTGGTCCATACAGACTCCTACCAGGACTACATCTAGAGCTAGGCATCGGTTCGGATTTGATCGGATTACGTCCAACCCGATCCGATCCGAAATTCCAAAGTCTTGACTCGAACCCAATCCGATTCGAGACCCAATCTGGGTCACCGGACTCGGACAGATCCGATGCATGGTTGGCCTGACCTGAACCGAGTCTGACTCGGTCAGGGAAACTGAGTCGGATCGGGTTGGATACAATTCAGATCATATGAACTTTAATTCAACTGTTTCATGTGGTGTGGTCCACTTCAATCTTTAATATACCAACTTTTTGTGCCCATGGTCTAAAATAATATTTCAAAATGGATAAACAGCTTAGATAAAATATATACATCAAGGTGGGCCCCACATGGCTCTGGAAGACTTTCAATCTAACGTGTATGTGTTTTTACTGGACTTTAACTTTTGTCGTGCACGGTGCACTGCACGAAACGGCAGTAGCTTGCTTTTCATGCAAGCCCAGTGTCCACCTAATGAATTTTTTTTATCAACGTTTGCGAGTTTTGTGGGTCTAATTATGGGTTATGTGTTATATCCAAACCGTCCATTCATTTGGCAAGCTCTTCTTAAGGCTTGAGACGAAAAATAAGACAGATCCAACTATCAAGTGGACCACACGAATTGTTTAACGGTGAAAATTATTCTCTGCTGTTATTTGTGGTGTGGTCCAGATGATCTTTGGATATTGTTTATTTTTTGGATAATTCTCTATAACTTTCTCTAAAAATATATGAATGGTGTAGGTGTAATGAATACATCACTGTGGGGCCCATGTCACTTTGATCTCATTTGAACCGTTCGTACAACTCGGAGCTCGAGGAGCGCCAGACGCCATACCTATACTAGAAATGGACTGGCTACTCCCCTTGCCACTAGCCACTAGCTGCTAATCGGTGCTCTGTGGGCCCCACCATGATGTATGTGTTTCATCCATGCCCTCCATATATTCTTATAGGTCATTTTATTTATAAGAAAAAGAAATGAGGTATATCAAAATCTCAAGTGGACTACATTATAAGAAATAGTGTTGAATGAACGTTGACCATTAAAAACGTTTTGGAGGCCATAAAAGTTTTTGATCAAGCTGATATTTATTGTTTCCCTTCATCTGGGTCCTTATGACCTAATCAATAGATTAGATGTCAAATAAACAGTATAGTTGGCCTTAGGAGGATTATAATGGTGGATATCCAATCATTATCGTTTTCCTGAGATTTATATCCCTATCATTTTTTTTGTATAAAGCCCTGGAATGATATGTAAAATGGATGAACGGAATGGATGAAACACATACATCTCTAGATCAGGTCGGATCAGATCGAATCGGATCGGATTACAGATCGGGTCGGTTCGGAACCAGGCATATCTGGATTCGACTCGAAAATAATTCGGATCTAAATTATGCTACCCAATCCTGACCGATCCTGACTATCAGTTCTGTTCGAATTAGGTCGGATCTACTGGTTCGGGTATGAAATGCCCAGCTCTATCCACATCACGGTATAAGGCCATCCGAAAAAAAATCCCTCATTATTATTGTGAGGATCAACATACATGCTGCTATATGCTTTTATGCTCTGAAACTTTGATTTGATAGAACTCATTATGGACATGGGGTGCCCGAAAAACTTGTTGATTGAAGGTCCCTATTGTTGTACCTTAATTCTTGCAAAATTGAGAAAGCCAACAGGCAAGTGACATATGGTATTGTATGAGAAATAGAAAGTGGATAAAAAAGATCTTCAAAGATTTAGAGTGCTTTTTGCAAGTTTAAAACTAGCGTAAGTTCACTTTTACACATCAAAGGATGATTGACAAAATGTTATGGTCAATATACTGGAAGCACAATCAAGCTGTTTAAGATATAAAAGGCAATCATGGGTTGTAAAAACATAACCTTGGCTGATAAAAGTGAAGCAAGTGGCTGAGAGGTGTCTGAAAGAAGAATACTCACAAAAAAAAAAAAAAAAACGTAATGAGAGAATGATATAGGCTTTTCAACTGCTGTAACCATTACAATAAATGATAGAAATGTCTGAAAAAACAAGCTGCAATAGAACTCTATAAATAACATATGAATCCAATAGAGAAAATCCCAATCCAATCACAATAATCTTTAAAAAAAAAAAAAAAAACTTATCCTGTCAATTTACTTAATCTCAGCTTATCTTAAGAGTAGTAATAATCAAGTAGCAATAATTCTTAGATATAATCTAAGTCTCTGTTCATATGCTAGATTTGACATTTATTTGATATCCAACAATTTTTTCAAGAGACACATTCTCATTGTCACGGTCCATGATCAATTGTGAGTTTTTCCTTTTGTTTGATCTACATTGTTATTATGAAAGTCCTTTATTGTGTAAGGCATAGTGTCCACATTCGAAGAAAGAATCTCACCCTTTAATGTTCACTTAATTGTTATTAAATTTTGCAAGCGTTTGAGTAAGCAATTGATCTTCTCATTATCTAGTCATATGCGTTATATTTGATATATTTACTTATTTTGATACTTAGGGTTAAACTTGATCTTTTGGATACAACCGATTCTAGTAGGGCCGAATAATTGAAAACAAACCGAGCAATGAACACCTACTTTCTGTTAAATATAGACCGTTGCTGTAAATATTTCGGCAGTATATTTATTGGCCACTGTTCCAAGAGATGGGACCTTGCAATGGAGGAGATTTTGTAGGCATCACTGTCCATGATGGGCTTCATCAGATCAAGTATCATATCACGTCACCGTGGGTCCATCTGATCACCATGCATGCGGAGTTATTTGATACTCTGGAAGTAGATGACGCTCTATACGCATGCACTCAGATATTGTACACGTGGCATAGATGATATCAAATTCAACTGACTAAAATTTGAAAACAAGACTGGCTGAACAAATCCGAACCACTGATTCGTGGACATCTGTTTGTTGGATCATTAGATATTTGTCAATGTCCACCTGATATTCAGGTAATTAATTAACCTTAACTTTCATTTAAGCTGGGGCCCATAATTTGGACAGTTCAATTTGAATCGCTCGTATACCATGCATAAAATTAGTAAATAATGTTCAAGTGCCTGCGTTTCATCAGTGCAACCTGCCAGAGTATAAAGTTGTTGTCGTTAATTATAAAATCCTCCCTTCAGCTTTTATTTTACTCTATTTATTTATTATTTTTATTATTTTCTTCATTCACAAGTCTTCTCCAAACCACCATGCAGAAATGATAGGAGGGGAATGGAAAGGACGAGGATTGTGCAGTGAGGCGCTCGCCACCCGACTCCGTTGGGCCACCGTTACGTATTATTTGTTTTATCTAAGCCATCCATCATTTTTTCCATATCATTTTAGATCACAATACAAAACTGAAGAATATATAAAGCTCAACTAGAACACACTACAGAAAAATAGTGAGAATAATGACATCCACCAGTGAAACCGTCCCAGGGTCTACAGTTATATTTATTTGCTATCTAACCTGTTTATAAGGTCACGCGGATCTGGATGAATGGGAAACACAAATATCAGCTTCATCTAAAAATCCTGTGGCTCTCAATAAGTTTTTAAATGTTAAGTGTTCAATTCCCACTGTTTCCTGTGGTGTGGTCCACTTGAGACTTGGATATTATTCATTTTTAGCTTTCGGATAGAATGGGAAATAATCTGGTTCCATCTCTCGACCATACACGTAGCGGGGGAGATATAAAACCGACTCTCTCCATCTAAGTCGACTACCACACCGACAACATGATCCAATCCATCCAACTACTGGCTTTCAAACTGACTATATAAAACAGATTTGGTTCAACGGTAGACATTAGCTGGAAAATGTGCAATATCTTGAAGCCTGGCTATATAATAATTCTCGATTAGGGTGTGATTTTCATATAGCTTTCCATTCTCACGGTAAGATGCAATTAGATGGACGGTCCCACTTAATAAGGAGGAGATGGCTCTACCATATCATATTCCGGATTGTAGGGGTAGGGTCCACCTTAGCAAGGAGGAAACAACCCGGAAGGACGCGTGGGATATTCTCTGGCTTGGAGATACATGATGGGACATGCAATAACCCTAATATTATGATGAGTGATTACTGGCGGTTTCACAAGTGTCACTAAAGCTTTGATACTCCGGTTGAGTGTGATAGATGATATGCAGGTGCCTAGATATTGCTATCAATTGCATTGGTTACATATAATTAATTCAAATTAAACTGTCCAAAATTATGGGCCTAGTTTAGATGTATCATGAATTAAAACTTAGGTTTGTTTGATGATCTTTGGTCATGGATTGGTGGAAGTTTAATATTCAAAGGTCCTCTTTCAGCCAACAAATTAATGTCCACCAATCAGAGGTTAGGATTGCTTAACTGAACTGATTTTGGGACTGTAGTTAGCTACAGTCTGTTCTACACATCAGTTGGTTTACTTTGAGTATTAATACATAGTGCCTGCGTATTGCACCACAGACAATCGTAGTATTGAAAAACTTCCATGACATAGTGGCCGCGTACCATGGGTCACAGACAATCAGAGTATTAAAACTTTCCTTTGAGTAGTCTGAAAAGTTGCCGTGGTTGAGGTGAGGATGGATAGGTGCTGGACATTATACCATAAATATGGTAGGGAACATGTCCTCTACTGTATACCTGGCATGTTCAGGAAATTGGGCCCACTGTTTGGTAAGGTCCTAATTCATTAACAGTAGATGGTAAAAAAGAAAAAGACAAAAAATAAATAAATAATGTTCCATAAAAAAAAAGGTTGAGAAATACAACAATGGTCCACATTCAACTGAAAAAATCCAAAATTAATGGATAAGATCTTCATATCTAAGAGATTTAAATTAATGGCCCACTTGTTTGAATTAAATTCAATGAAGTAAAAGAAAAGGTTTTATAGAAATCTCAAGATTAAAAATAAAAATAAAATTGGCTGTCCATTCTAAAATGAATTGCAATAATCTTGTTTCCTTTCAAGTAAAGAAGTTAATTATGAGAATTGTGAGGAAAGAGATAATATATCTTCATGCAAAACTGAATTCATTAAACAGAAGAGGCCATCATAGCCCACTAATAATAACATTGGCCTGACATCGACCCAGATATGGCTAAGTAATAATTCCTTGTTATTTATAGTAATTGTATATTGTTAAATGATTCTGCCTTCTTTCAGAAGACACATAAACAAAGTGGTCCAACACGCAAAGGGAAATACCTGGGTCAGGGATCAACCAACACTTGAGAGCTTCCTCATACTCCACTTCATACCATCACAACTGCATGGCAGTGCAGAGCCCTTGATACTCAGACCTGCAGTCACCCAATCAACCTGACCAATTTCAATGGGCCCATATTCAATTTATTGGACCGTTAAGAAATTAAGTTGGGTTTATATCTCAGATTTTCTAATTTGGATTTAATTAGTTAGTTTTTAATAATAAATTTATATTTGTTATATATATATATATATATAATTCTACCTAAAGAAACGTAGGTTTTTTTTTTTTTTTTTAAAAAAAAAAAAAAAACCCACTCACATATGAAAGAGCCCATTTTCCATACCATGCACATGTCAAAGTGGCATAGGTGGACGGACCCAATCATGTAAATGCTCGTCTATCATGAACCAACAGGAAACTTCATTCCAAAGATATCCGATGGGTACTTGAGCCCAATCAGATCCAGTCAGGATCTCCTGAAAAGACAGAAACAGGCAAGACTTGATCCTGGTTAGCCCAGGGACGGTTACCATAGGACTCGACAAGAACCCAACCCGTTGACAGTCCTAGTGAGAGGTTGAGGCACGGAAGGACATGTTGAGATCAAGAACTGTTTTCCTGGTGGGAAATTATTCCGAATCCGACTCCTTGTAGGGATGCCTTGAATCCACGACTAAAGATAAAAACTAGAACTGATTTTAGAAATTCGAAATAAATTGTTTGGTAATTGTCTAATATATGTCCCCATGTTATACCATTAATAAAGAAAAAATAAAAATAAAAATTCATAATTATCAAAAATAATAAAATTCTAATTCTAATAAAAATCCTAATTCCAATAAAACTCTTATAAAGCTTAATTTTTAAAAATAAAAATTTCAAATAAACTTTTACTAGGAGAATCCTATCATAATTAAAAGTTATTTTTAAAAAAGAAAATTTAAAACTCTAAAAATAAGAAAATATTACAAAAATCGAAATTACCAAAAATAATATTTTTTCTTAAAATTTTATTTTCGAGCTAAAAATATTTTCTGGCGAAATGAACAGATGTGACCCACCATGTGGGCCGATTCACCTCAGATGACCCATTTCAGTAAAGATTGATAGGTTATGTGCCCCTTAACGATACTCGTGATGGGGTTTTTTCCCCGTCTTCGACCGGTCCAGAGCTCCTCTCGATCGGTCGTGGGAGGTGCTCGACCGGTCGTAGGTTCGAGCCCTGGCACGACTCAAAGTCCAGATGAGTTCGTCTTTTTTTTACTGTAGCTAGGACTGGTCGTAGGAGAGCTACGACCAGTCGTAGGTGAGCTACGACCAGTCGTAGGTGGCTAAGACCAGTCCTGAAATTTCCAGGACTAGTCGTAGGTTACGCAGTTTGTTCCGCGATTTTGCGCGAAACTGCGGATTTGAGTCCTTTCAAGAACTGGGATGCGGAAAGGAGTTTTCCAAAACTATAAAAGGGGTTGCCTAGGGTTTTTCTAGGTATCACAAAATAGCAAGAGGGTTTCCTAAAGCTTTGCAAGGATTTGCTAAAGGGTTTAGGGCTATCAAAGGAGAGAGAGGAGAAAGAGAGAGAGAAGCTTATAGAAGGGAGGTTCCGCTCGTAGAGGTTCTCTACTTTGCAATCTACATCTCGGCGCTTCTATGTCCTCGTAATCGGTTAGATCTCTCTTTTTCTCTATTTCTCTTATTGTTTATCCACTCCTGCGTGAGTGAAGAAGATTGTAACGTTCTACTTCATAGTGGATTGTTGATCTGGACGAGGTCCCGTGGTTTTTACCTCTTTGAGTGTTTTCCACGTAAAAATCTCTTGTGTGGTGTGTGATTGATGCTTTGATTTATTTCATTGCTTTATCCATAATTCTCGTTTTGTTTCTAGGCTAGATCCTAAGGTTTGTGCAAGGCATCCCAACAAAGTGGTATCGAGCTAAGTTCATTGAACGGGTAGGATCGGTTTGAATTATGGAAGGTGGCTCAAGGATGATCAGCCTCAATGGTTCTAACTGGACCATATGGAAGGCTAAGATGGAGGACTTGCTTTATTGCGAGGACCTATATTCTCCAATCTCGGCATATCGAAAGAAAATCCAAAGATATGACTGATGATGATTGGAAGAAGATGGACCGAAAGGGTGGGGTTTATCGACAATGGTTGGATGATTCCAGTGTTTCACCATGTGTCTACAAGAAACCTCACGGCCCCTGAAGCCTATGGCTAAAATTACAAGAAATTTGTATGAGAGGAAGACAAATTTAAGATATTTCGATAAGGCGACTTGTGAATCTCAAGTTCAAGGATGGTGGTTCTGTGGCGAGCATATGAATGAGGTCAAGAATATAGTGAACCAACTCACCTCTATGAAGATGGTCTGGATGATGAATTGCAGGCTTTACTATTGCTTAGTTCATTGCACGACGGTTGGGAGACATTGGTGGTGTCTCTAAGTAACTCCGCGCCAAACGGAAGATATCCATGGAACAAAAAGCTTGTCTCTTCAATGAAGAGACAAGGAGAAAGTCTCGGGGTCTACTCAACAAGAGGCGCTTGTGACGCAGAACGGGGAGAGGAAAGAACGGGAAGGGCGGGAAGGCCCGAGATAAATCAAGAGGCAAGTCGAGTAACGTAGAAAGAGGTTGAATCTTTGGAATTGTGGCAAGAAGGGCCACCTCATGAAGCATGAATGTCGTGGTAAGAAAAACGACAAGAAAGGAAAAGGGAAGGAAGAAGAATCGATTCCCACTGCGGTCGCTTCAGATGGCGACATGGTAGTTATTCTTTCTACAGATCACGATGTGTGTCTCACGGCTACGAGTCAGGGCACCGACTGGGTGATAGACTCTGGAGCTTCTTTTCATGCGACTCCATACAGGGACTCCTTCACAAGCTACAAGTCAGGTGACTATGGGATTGTGAAGATGGGAAATTCTGGCATATCAAAGATCGTGGGAGTCGGTGATATTTGTGTGAAGACCGATGTGGGCTGCACATTGGTTCTCAGGGATGTGAGGCATATCCCAGACCTTCGCCTCAACTTGATGTCGACGGAAGGTTTGATGATGATGGCTATGAAAGCCGGTTTGGGTGGGCGATGGAAGCTCATCAAGGGTTCGTTGATCGTGGCTAAAGGAAAGAAGTGTTGCACCACCCTCAGTACAAGGCAAGTGTCGGTATGTGCAAGGGTGGATTGAACGCAATTGCGGAAGATTCGGCTATTAACATGTGGCACAAAGGGCGTCTAGGCCACATGAGTGAAAAAGGGCTTCGGCTACTAGCAAGAGAAGCAGCTCCTTCCGCACGTGACAGTATGCCTCTCAAAACTGTCTTGATTGTTTATCGTGAAACAACATAGAGTTTCATTCATTAAAACCGCTTCTCATGTTAATAAAGTGCATGCATTAGATTTGGTTTATTCGATGTTTGTGGTCTATGAGGACAAAAACTTGGGTGGGGCATTGTATTTTGTCACTTTTATAGATGATGCATCTAGGAGGGTTTGGGTTTATGCTTTGAAATCCAAGGACGAGGTCTTTGGTGTGTTTAAGTTGTTTCATGCTATGGTCGAGAGAGACAGTAGATCATTGAAGTGCATCCGCATCGACAATGGTGGTGAATACATTGGCGACTTTCATGAGTACTTCTAAGTCCCAGGGTATACGGCATGAACAGATTTTCCCAAGACCCCCAAAATAATGGTGTAGGTAGCGAATGAATCGCACCATTGTTGAGAGAATCGGATGCATGTTATCTCATGCGAAGTTGCCCAAGACGTTCTGGGGAGAAGCAATGCGCACGGCGGTGTATTTGATAAACAGGTCTCCATCAGCCCCGTTGAATGGAGAAGTACCTGAGAAGGTGTGGACTGGACAGGATCCATCGTACAGTCATCTCAGGGTGTTTGGATGCAGGGCATCCGTTCACGTACCAAAGGACGAGAGATCCAAGCTCGATATGAAGATCAGGCAGTGTGTGTTCTTAGGGTACGGTGATGAAAAATTCGGTTACAGGTTATGAGATCCGACCGAGAAGAAGCTCGTAAGGAGCAGAGATGTGGTTTTCTTTGAAGATTAGTGTATCGAAGACATTGGTAAGCCAAAGAAGAACCAGCCTAGTTCAGGTGAGCTAGAGGACATGGATCCGATTACTCCTCCCGTGGTGCCTGATGACGGGGAGTACAAGAAGATGCAGAGGACGAGGGAGTTCCTTCAGGAAGATGGACCGGGAGCAACCCCCACTTGATCCACCTGTTGAGCCACAGGTGAGGAGGTCATCTAGGGACAGACAGCCGTCCAAGAGGTACTCGCCGCATGAGTACATTATGCTAACCGATGGGGGAGAGCCAGAAGATTATTCTGAGGCCCTAGCTGACGAGCATAAGGAGGAGTGGTTGAAAGCTATGCAAGAGGAGATGGAATCCTTGCATAAGAACCACACCTATGACATGGTGAAATTGCCTAAGGGCAAGAAAGCTTTGAGCAACAAGTGGGTATTCAGAAAGAAGGTTGAGCAGAAGAATTCACAGACGAGGTTTAAGGCCAGACTTGTGGTAAAAGGGTTTGGTCGGAGAAAAAATAGACTTCGAAGAGATATTCTCACCAAGTGGTGAAGATGACATCCATACGGGTGTTGCTTGGGTTGGCGGCTAGCATGGATCTGGAGATAGAACGCTTAGATGTTAAAACCGCCTTTCTCCATGGTGACTGGAAGAAGAGATCTACATGCACCAACCAGGAGGGTTCGAAGTCAAGGGCAAGGAGCATGTGGTGTGTAGGTGAGGAAGAGCTTGTATGGGTGAAACAAGCTCCACGGCAATGGTACAAGAAGTTCGATTCGTTCATGTTACAACGTGGGTATGACAGTAACCAGGAGTCGGACCACCGTGTGTTCACGCGCAAGTTCTCGGATGGTGATTTCTTAGTTCCGCTATTATACGTTGATGACATGCTCATCATGGGAAAAGACATCAAGAAGATTGACAGTGAAACAGGAGTTGGGTAAGTCTCATGCGATGAAGGACTTGGGCCCTAGGCTAGACAGATCCTAGGAATGGAGATAACCCGTGACGAAGCGGCAGGAAGCTTTGGTCATCACAAGAGCGGTATATTGAGAAAGTCCTAGAGCGGTTCAATATGAATGCAAATGGCCGTTTGGCCAATACTCCACTAGATGGTCACTTCAGATTGAGCGACGGGCAGTGTCCCAAGACGAAGGCGGAGGTGGAAGAGATGCAGAAAATACCCTACGCGTCAGCTGTAGGAAGTTTGATGTATGCTATGGTGTGTACACGCCCAGACATAGCATATGCGGTTGGTGTTATCACGTAGGTACCTTGCCAATCCTGGCAAAGAACATTGGGCAGCGGTAAAATGGATACTATGGTATCTAAGAGGCTCATCCAGGTTGAGCCTATGCTATGGTGACGTAAACTTTGTGTTAGAGGGCTACACGGATGCGGATATGGCAGGTGACATAGACTCTGGAAGTCTATCGGGGTTCATGTTCACGTTTGCGGGGGAGCGGTTTCTTGCGGAGCAAGCTACGAGAAGGTCGTAGCATTGTCGACGACAGAGGCCGAATACATTGCAGTCACAGAAGCATGTAAAGAGATGCTTTGGATGAAGAGGTTCCTACAGGAACTTAGCCTGAAGTAGGAGGAGCACGTGGTCTATTGCGATAGTCAGAGTGCTATACACTTGAGCAAGAATCCAAGTCAGCATTCCAAGTCGAAGCACATAGAGATTCGGTATCACTGGATCAGGGATACTTTGGAACAAAAGGTGTTACAGCTTGAGAAGGTCCACACGGACGATAATGGGTCGACATGATGACCAAGGCTTTGCTCAAGGGCAAGTTCGAGGTTTGTAGAAACCCGTGGCTTGAAGAAGGTGGATCCCTCCCGGTCAAAAAGGGGAGATTTGATGGGGTTTTTTCCCCGTCTTCGACCGGTCCAGAGCTCCTCTCGACCGGTCGTGGGAGGTGCTCGACCGGTCGTAGGTTCGAGCCCTGGCACGACTCAAAGTCCAAATGAGTTCGTGTCTTGTTTTTTTGTCAGTAGCTAGGGGCCGGTCGTAGGAGAGCTACGACCAGTCGTAGGTGAGCTACGACCAGTTGTAGGTGGCTAAGACCAGTCCTGGAATTTTCAGGACTAGTCGTAGGTTACGCAGTTTGTTCCGCGATTTTACGCGAAACTGTGGAGTTGAGTCCTTTCACAACTGGGATGCGGAAAGGAGTTTCCCAAAACTATAAAAGGGGTTGCCTAGGATTTTTCTAGGTATCACAAAATAGCAAGAGGGTTTCCTAAAGCTTTGCAAGGGATTTGCTAAAGGGTTTAGGGCTATCAAAGGTGAGAGAGAGGGAGAAAGAGAGAGAGAAGCTTATAGAAGGGAGGTTATGCTCGTAGAGGTTCTCTACTTTGCAATCTACATCTCGGCTTCTATGTCCTCGTAATCGGTTAGATCTCTCCGTTTTCTCTATTTCTCTTATTGTTTATCCACTCTGCGTGAGTGAAGAAGATTGTAACGTTCTACTTCATAGTGGATTGTTGATCTGGACGAGGTCCCGTGGTTTTTACCTCTTTGAGGGTTTTCCACGTAAAAATCTCTTGTGTGGTGTGTGATTGATGCTTTGATTTATTTCATTGCTTTATCCATAATTCTGGTTTGTTTCGGGAGGCTAGATCCTAAGGTTTGTGCAAGGCATCCCAACAACTCGGATCAAAAGCAATGATTAATTTACAATCCACCTTTTGGTCCAACCTTGTTAGGAATGTATAGGTGTCACGTCCTACATTAGAGGTACTAGGCGAGCCTTTCCGAGGGATTATACAAATCTTTGGGGGCATGCAGTCACTTCACCATATTGCAAACCTCGGAAAGCAATCATGGTGGAGGCGTGAGGGACTTTCATTTCTAGAAAAAAAAAAAAAAAAAAAGCATCCAAATTAACATGTTTGCCTTATCATTCAATAAGTGGTGGGTTTCTAGGTTAAGGACTTGTCCACATGACCTTGAATGAGGACACCTACCTAATACTCCCTAAGTTTTATAATTCCCTTTCCATTGGGGAATGTGAAAGTTCATCAAAGTTTTATCTCCCTTGAATAATTTTACCTCATTATCCACTGTCCAGAACTTCTCCCCACATACGATTTCTCTTTCTAGTTTGACTGTTAAAAGGATTGTTCATTTTCTCAGTATCAAACACAACTCACCAGGGGCTTTGGACCTATTAACCTTGTTCTAGTTTTCAAGGTGTGTCCCAAACTTCTTGCTCCAGTTTTTTAGGCTTTAGGGCAAGTTTGGGTAAGTGGAATTCAAGAGATCGGATTGCATACTTAGTAACGTTTTATGCTGTAGCATATTGAGTGAGTAACACCCGATCTACAGCTCAAGTGGTAGACTAAGTGAAGATACCTTGTTTCAACACTGAGGTCTTGGTATCGATTCCCTAGTGGGGTGGGCTAACAGAGGAGTATGTACTGACAGTGGGGTGTACTAACAAGCTAACCGAAAAATAAAAATAAAAATTGAGTGAGTAAAATCTATAGGGCCCACAAGTGATTTATGTGTCTTATCCAAGACATCTATACATTTTACTAGCTCATTTTAGGGCATGAGCACAAAATTGAACCATATCTTAAGCTCAAGTGAACCACACCACATAAAACAATGGGGATAATGATGCCCATAGTTGTAAAAGCTTCCCACCGCTCACATCGATGTTTATTTGTCATCCAAGCTATTCATAAAGTCATACAAACAAATGAAGGAAAACAAAAATATCAGCTTGATTCAAAACTTCTATAGCCTCTGGGAAGATTTCAATGGTATGTGTTTAATTCCAACTGTTCCTTGTGATGTGGTTCACTTGAGCTTTGGATATGGTTTAATTTTGTGCTCATGTCCTAAATTGAGCTGAAAAAATGTTTCGATAACATATATAAGATCACAAACATGATGGTGGGCCTAACAGAGTTTATTCAATATGCAATCTGCATTTGGAATCTAAAGTTGAAAAAAGAAAATAATAATAATTACTCAATGATAATTCTCATGAGAACTATTGAAATATGGATTAAAAATTTAAAGTCTCATATTTCTCTCATAATCATCCCTTAATTTTTTTTCTTATGCTAATACTATAAATTGTAAAAAACGTGTATTGATTGTTACATGGAATCTACCCCCACTTCATCCAAACAAAATAAATTGTCACATCGAAGTAAAACCCTTTTCCATGTTAACTGTTTGCCATGGATTCTAGGGTTTCTACTATTGGAAGTGGTGTAGGCCCATTGGACTTTGACATGGCTTCCAGTTGCTAATGTGTAATACTTTACTTATTTTCATATATGTCCCACATAATGGAGCCCACTTTAGTGTCCCACAATCGTGGCAATTACAATACGAACATTAAATCTCTTAAGTTACCAATTTAATGAACTAGTTTTCTAAAAGGCCCAAAAATGTAATTATTTGTAAACTTGGCCCAAAATCTAGAATCCATGGGCTTCTTAGGGCTAATAATGGGTTCAATTTAGGTTTTCTAGCTCTTCTATTAATCAAGCCCAAAAATCACTTTTACAACACTTGAGCCAAATCTATTGATTCATACATATATGGTTTTGTTGTATTTGATGTCTTAAATCGAGTCAAATACAGAGTCTGTCGATGCCATCGACAGTCTGTTCGATGTCACCTTCGATGGCATTGAATAGTGCTCGATCCTATCGATATTTTTTGGATTTTCTTCTGTTGGTCGTTGGACTAATTGGGCATGCCATTGATGAGTGTTCGATGCCATCGACAAGATTAGTTCGATGGCATTGAGAATTTTTGAAAAATCATATTTTTTCTCTGGATAGTTGAGGTGTTAGTTTGATGCCATCGATGAGTGTTTGATGCCATCAAAGGATTAGTTTTGATGCCATCTATGAGTGTTTGATGGCATCGACAAATTCCACGTAGATTTTTGCAAAGCTGCGAATTTGCATGATTTATTTCCGATTTCATTTGAGATTCTTTCCAAGGCCATATATATATATTATATAATATATATATATATATATAATATATATATATATATATATATATATATATATATGAGTGTAAATGGGATTAAGAGGTATTCTAACTATTTCTAAATCGTCTTAAGGTTTCAAAGGGTGTAGCAAGGGGGAGATTCGAGGTTGTTCGAATTAGGTAAACTCTCTTTGTAATTTCTGCTTTCATAGTGATCATCTGTCGCTTTGTGCCATGGGTTTTTTCCCGAAAGGGTTTTCCCACGTTAAAATCTTTGTGTTCTTCTTTCTTTTGCTTGGTGCTATTGGATAGCTATCTTTGATTCATCTTTGTGTGCTTCCGTGATCCTCCCAACAAGTGGTATTAAAACTAATGTTGGGGCACAAGCTTGAATGTGAAGGATTAGTATAAATGAGAAACACTAAGTATGATATTGAGAAGTACTCAAGTGAAAATAATTTTGAGTTATGGAAGATTAAGATGATTAACCTATTAACTAAGCAATGCAAAGATGGGGCTCCTGAGGAGTGGTAGCTGTCTACGAGTGACGAAGACTAAGATACTCTTGATAAGAATGCCTTATCCTTTATCTGATTGTGTCTCACAGATGAGGTTTTTTACAATATTTTGAGGGAGAAAACCATAGCGAGCTCATGGGCAAAGTTAGATGACGTGTATGTGAAAAAGTCCATGAGAATCGCCTACACTTGAAGTTGTAGTTATTTAACTTCAGGATGACAGAGGGTGGAGATGTGGAGGCCCACATCAGTAGTTTTAATAAGTTGATTTGCAAATTGCTAAACATAGATGAAATGGTTAAAGATGAAGATCAGGCATGTATTTTGTTGAATTCTCTTCCAGCGTTGTATGATTTATTCAAGTATGTGCACCAGTAAATCGTCCCTGAGTGTAGACACCATTATCTCATCCCTTCAGGGGAAAGTTATGAGAAAAATAAACAGTAGCATAGGGACCTCTCTGATGCACTGCTTACGAGAGGCAGGAATACTAAGCAAGATACAAGATCTTCAACGTCTAGATCCAAATCCAAGGGCAAGGGCAACGACAAGTTAAAGTGTTGGAATTGTGGGATGAATGGACATATGAAGAAGGATTGTACAAATCCTAAGTCGAAGAAAGAAGGAGGCTTCTTTCAAGGAGGCCAATATTGTCACATCCGATGAAGAGACAAGCACATGTGAGGTGTTGTCTGTGTTTATGATCGAACACTTGTACGACGATCATAGAGATGAGTGGATTCTTGACATAGGAGCTTTCTATCACATGACTCTTCATCGAAGTTGGTTCGCCAATTACAAAGAGTGTGATGGTAGACAGGTCTTTATGGGCAATGACAATGCTTGTAATGTTGTGGTTATTGGTACAGTACGCATCAAGATGTTTGATGGGATGGAGGGTACTTTGACTGATGTTTGGTAGGTTCCTGATATGAAAAAGAGTTTGATTGCTCTTGGTGCACTCGAGGCTATATGGTGCAAGTTCATCAGTTTTAATGGTGTCCTTCAAGTTTCAAAAGGAGCACTCGTGGTTATGAGAGTGCAGTGGCACAAAAACCTTTACAGGTTGATCGGGAGCACTTCAGTATGTAACATTCTGAATTTTCACAGCCAGATTTTATACTCGTGCTTGAGAAAACCGGGTGTTAAAAATGTATAAATTGGATACTTTAAAAATTGCACCTTATTATTGTTATTATTTTTTAAATCATATCCAAATATATTCATGAAGGTAACATTCACGAGAATAATATTGACTGTATTGATTATTTCATCAGAGTAAAAGAATTTAGTAAATAATCAAATGTCCTCTCAATGAGAGTTTATTATATTTATCGGTTCGCAGTGGAAGTATAAATCAAAATCATAGAATTATCTTCTTATTCTTTCAGTATAATCTTTTATAGGGAGATGGTCCTTTAGGACTTAAATTTGTACATCACCTGTATCATCTGTACGGTTGGAGAGGGTCAATTCCCTACTCACAGTGATGGTTATCCTTTAAGATATCAATAATTCAAGCGATTCATAAAAGTAATGTAAGGGTTCTGATACGTCACGTACTCCACCACTACATGAGTTATCAGTATGCGCAACCAATCTACAAGAATGTATGCCTAGTAAAGTGTGTGCGGCTCATCATACGTAATGATCATTGTTACAATGTGAAAAATAGTTCATAATATTCGACTCGACCCGCATTCTCACACTATGGATATTCGTTGACGTGTCTAACATTAACATGAATTTATGCAAACATCTCAAGGCGACATAACAACACGATTGAAGGATTTACGTAACATGATGTGTTCGTGGAGCGACTATTTGCAACATCCAATCCTGAGAAGTGATGTAATATGTATGGTAATTTACTTACATCGATGGTGCACCACGCCAACCAACCCACAGAATTACGTGCCCACCAAGAGGGCTGCTACCCACAACGCATTATGTCCACGATAAATATTGAATCACTAGTTGTGATACCTTTAACACATCACTTGCACATAGGGAACGTAAACAAAATCATGAGGGTTTAGAAATTTTAAGACACATGCCCAAGCATTAAAGATAGATAGCACGAGGCTAATAAAATAAGGAGGAGAGTAGCAATGACTAACTCGACAAGCGGAGAGTGACAATGGCCAACTCAACAAAATGAGAGTAACAATGGCTAACTCGACAAAGAGGACAGTGGCAATGACCAACTCGATAATAAGGAGAGTGACAATGGCCAACTTAATAAAGAGAAGAGTAACAAGGGCTAACTCAACAAGTTAGTAAAGGCAAGGGTAAGGCTTGTATCCATCGCTTACACAAATAAAGATATGCATAATTAACTCAAGCCTTAACCATCATTCCCAAAAGATAAAATAATCATTAAATAAATAAATCTCAAGAAGAGAATCATGATAACATGGTACATAAAAGGCGGAATAAATCACATCAACTTAATTCAAAGTAAGCTTAAAGGATAAAACCCTCACCACTAGTGTTGTTCCTTTCTTGAACGTGGGTATGTGTTCAAGGATTTGGCCCTTAATCTAATATTTAAGAATTTGGATGGTTAGATTTGATTTAAACTAATTGGTCTCTTTGGTTCGACTTCTAGGTTGAAGCATTTGGAGAGAAAAGAGAAAAGGAGTATGATAGGGAGAAGGTAGGGCGTGGGTATACCTGACGTTTTGGCTTGCCACTCGGCGAGTTGTTTGGCTCGGCTTTTCTCCTTGCTATGAATTCTCTCTTCCTCTCTCTTTCTTTTTGTTTTGTTTTGTTTTGTTTTATTTCTCTTTCTCTTTCTTCCCCCGCTCTTTTTTTCCTTTCTACTTAGGCTAGAACGTCCAGTAGCACTCGAACCATTCCTGACTCGGTCTCAGGCTCAACAGCCATAAAGGTAGTGGGCTCTCAAACTCACTCTCTCCTTCCCATTTTTTTCTTTCTTCCCTCGTTCTCTCTCCTGGTATTGGGAAAGGGTAGCTGATTGGTTTTCTTCCTTTGCACGCCGAGCCTTTATAGGCTTTCGAACTCAGTCCAGCAAGGGAGAGCCCCAGTCGGATAGGTTTTACGCCTTGCGTAGGCCTATTTACGCACTGACATCCAGTTGTTTAGCCTATGAGAGGCTTAAATTCACAGAGTAGTTTTGCCACTTTATTTCCTCTAGTGTGCTGGAAAGGATTTGCACTTAAATGGCCAATAGGTGGACGGTTACGATCTTTGTTTTGGCCCTAGAACAGTTGTTACCGTCCAGCGACCGTTCGAGGGAGATGAATCATGCTCCAATGGTAGATTTAAATCCAGCCCATCTCCACTCAAAGCGATTCTTTCGGACGGTTTGGGATCACGATCCGACAATCCCTGGCCCACAGGTTTTGTGGTCCGATCGCTATATCTTTTTGCGAATGAAATTTTTGGATCTTTCGCACGCACTCCTTGGAAAACACGGTTACATGAGGGAGAAAACGGCGAAAAACTGCACTCCCTATTTTCTTTTCTTCTTTCAGTCGATTAGGGTGTGGTCGGAGTTCCTGTCCCTCAATTTTGGATGGCCCAGATCAGTAAAGATTGCCGGCGTGGGGACGTGGAAGGTCCCCGATCTTACAGGTCATTTTCAGGTGACGCTCAGTTCAATCGGACTGCGAACCCGATTCCGTCTTTCCCTTGGTGTGATCCCTTGTGTTTTAAGGTTGTAGGTGGGGGCCGCATCTAATGGATGGTTCAGATTTGTGTAGATGGTCGCTCATGGTGGGCCACAACACTTCAAACGGACGCTGTCCGTTCGTTTGTTGCGGGCGGGAGAAAGAATTTGGAAGGAGGTCGGGTCAAACATGGTTTGGCCATGTGGCAATTTTGGTGCACCTCGGCTATGCATAATATGTACACATGCATTGCCTCAAGTGGGGTCCACCGTGATGAGTCTAATAGATCCACTCCATTCAGCCATTTTGTCAGCTTGAATTAACACTTAACTTAAAGGATGAGGCAGATCCTAAACTTAGGTGGCCAATCAGATGTCTTTAACTATCGGTGGATAGTTGGCTGGACGGTTGGTTAAGATGGACAAAGGAAATACTTGGGTATAAGCTGATCCTATTTTGGAATCAACAGTCAGATGGTTTAATCTATGAATGGAGATCATTCCCAATAGTCAGATTCATGTTGGGAAATAGATGTAAGGTTAGATTAGTTAGATTGGTACCATCCACATGTACATAGTATGTTAAATTCTATGGTAACACTCGAGAACTTTCAATACTCGGGTATTGAAAAGTTCGGGGTGTTGCACAGTAGGTGAATCGGCAGTGACTGTTGCGGATTCCACGTCTACACGTATGTGGCATGCTCGACTGGACCACATGAGCAAGTGGGGTATGAAGGTACTTTCTGATCGTTGTTTGATTCTATCTTTTAAGAATTTTAATTTAGATATACGCGAGCATTGTATATGGTAAACAATCTAGATTATCTTTCAAGTATGAAAAACTTTAATGTAAGAGAGTGCTTGATTATGTGCACTCTGATGTATGGGGGCCATCGCCATGAGTTTTCGTTGAAGGGTCGTTATGGTTTGTTTTATTCATTAACGACTACTCCCAGAAAGTTTGTGTCTACTTCATGAAACGTAACTCTGAAGTTTTTACCACATTCAGACAATGAAAGGCAATGGTGAAAAAATAGTTAGGGTAAAAAATAAAAGTTTTAATGACTAACAATGGAGGTGAGTTTACTTCCATTGAATTCAATGAATATTGTAAAGATGAAGGGATCATTGGGCATAATACAGTGTGCCACATGCCCGAATAAAATGGTGTGGCTGAACGGATGAACCGGACTCTCTTGGACTAAGGCTGTTAACATGACTTGCTATTTGGTGAACTGGTCCCCTTCTACGACAATTGATTGTAATATCTCAAAGGAAGTATAGAGTGGTCATAAGATGGATTACTCAGATTTGCGCATATTTAGTTGTGAGGCTTACTCTCATATACTGTCAGTTGAGAGAGATAAGCTACACCATAGAGCCAAAAAGTACATCTTTGTTGGTTATGATGTTGGCATGAAATGTTACAGGTTATTCGACAAGGTCACACGCAAAGTCATCACTAGCCGTGACATCAGATTTGATGAAAGCTCCCTATTCCGTAAGAATGATAAAGATAACCAGGAAGAACCAGAAAGGTTGATCTTAGACGTCCAGATTGATACAGATGATACTTAAGCAGAGATAGATGTGTAGACAGAGGTACAGGAGTAAGTGGAGCAGTCACCTGTGAGAAGAAACTCACCCCAAGATCACAGGTTATCGGCAAGATACATGGACGACTCTAATATCGCATATGCCCTCATTACTGAGATGAGGGGGACCTGTCTACTATTCAGGAGGTGATACAGAAAAGTAGAAGGCAGCTATGGACGATGAGATGGACTCATTGTACAAGAATCACACATGGGATCTAGTATAGCTTCCAGTGGGCCAAAAAGTGATCAAATGCAAGTGGTTATTCAAAAGAAAACAGATAGATACAAAGCGAGGCTGGTGGAGAAGGGTTATGCTCAAAGAGACAGAATCGACTTCAAAGAGATATTCGTGCTGGTGGTTAAAAAGGTATCTATTAGATTTGTGTTGGTGATGGTTACCCAAGACGATCTCAAGCCAGAACAGATGGAAGTGAAGACTGCATTCTTACACAGGGAATTAGAAGAGCATATCTATATGAAGCAACCAGAGGGCTACAAAGTTAAAGGGGTAGAGAACAAAGTTTGCAGGTTAATGAGGTCATTGTATGGCTTGAAACAATCACCTAAGTAGTGATATAAAAAATTTGATTATTTCATGTTGAGTCAAAAATTTATCAGGAGTGAATATGATCACTGTGTCTATTATAAGACACTAAGTGATGACAAATTCATCATCTTAGTATCGTATATTGATAATATATTTATCGCCAGTCATGATATGTCTGAAATCGACGTACTGAAGACTTAGTTATCAGGGACATTCGAGATGAAAGATCTAGGGGCTGCAAAGAGGGTTCTCAGCATAGATATTCATAGAGACAGGAAGAGGAGCAGGCTTTGGTTATCACAGATAGAATACTTTGAAAAAGTGTTGATCAAGTATGGAATTGATTAGCTAAAGCCGATGAGCGTTCCCCACACGACTCACTTCAAGCTTTCCTCAAAACACCCAAAACAGATGAGAAAAAGCAGGATATGTCTCATGTACCTTATTCGAAAGCATTTGACAGTTTAATGTATGTCATGGTTTGTACAAGACCGAATATTTCACAGGTAGTTGGTGTTGTGAGTAAATACATGTCAAATCCCGGCAAGCAACATTGGGAAGTGATGAATGACTACTTCAATACATTCAAGGTACAAAAGACTACATCTTAACTTTTGAGAAGACAGAAACAAAGTTGGCTGGGTATATTGTAACACCTTGTAATTCTCAGTACTCCGGTGTAACCTGATAACCTAAATTATGGAATTGCTCATCTTCATTCCAGCCTAAATCGGACTGTTGGAATTAGTCTTCACCCATGGATCAAGCCATCCACCCGTTAACACTATAGATAGACCATCACATTATTAGATAAATCTATTTTAGGATTTCAGCTTCTTTGATTGATAAATCTAACCTTCCATTATTAATATTGAAGCATGAACCATCAGATTCGCCACTCATCGAGCCCACAACCCTCAACATAATAATTCCTAAACTCGGTCCCCACCATTAGTCATGTGGCCTCTAAATTTACTATGGACTCCCACTAAAAAACAGATCCTAGAACATTTGACCATTGAAGTTTAAAGATCAGTCGTTGAATTTGAGATAAGTCAGTAGACTGAGACCTTACATCACCTAATTAGTCATCTAATCATTAAGATCATCCATTAGACTCATCTAAATACATTAAAGGACGTATGCACAGTTGGAGATTTATTCTGAAAGCAATCCAACCGATAGATCTTGAGTCAGAGGTCCCTATGAAGTCCTCCAAAGTGAATGGATGGAGCGGATTTGAAAAATACATCAAAGTGGACCCCACACAAGTACTGTGTGCACCAGGGATGGTACTCCTGCAACGCACCGGACTTGTCAACATGGTTGACCGTGTTGACCCAATGAAAATCTGAAAGAGAGGATTTTCCTCTACTTTCTTTCTTTTCCCGCTAGCGACGAATGGGATTCGTCCATTTGAATTTAGGCCCACCATCATATCACAAATCGATGATCCAAACCGTCCATCATGCATGGCCCTCAAATCTGTCTAAAACCAAGTCTTCCCCGCATGTTGGAAGGCACGTATGTGCTTGTAATCACTGACACAAAACATGCGTGCATGCGACATTTTAAAAAACAGAAATCCGTTTCACCTTATCGAGTTGGTAACCCACGTGACTTCATCACCCTTCATCTTAAACCTTCATTTTATCCAATCCAATCCCATCCCTACACGTTAAGGGTTTCCTTTCGTAATTAGAGAGGCAGAAGGAATCCCGCCTTACTGCTAGCTAATGTGTTGACACAACTCCAGCCATTCATTTTGCTCCTAGAAACCTTATGGGGACATCCAGAACGTTGATTCTAGGGCATTAAAAAAAATCCCTCAGCTTTAGTTACAATTTCTCGCTGAAAATACCGTAAACGCGAGAAATATCATCCACAACTCATATCTCGCGCACCACTGAGTTTCATCGCTGTCCATCCAAAAAGTGGGTCCCACAAGCCTTGTGGGATCGATCTAGTTCGTACATAAGCTTCAGATCAAAAGATAAACCCCTCAATCAGATCCCTCCATGATCATGGCCATTATCTTCTCTAATCAGCCAAAGAACAACACCATCCGTAAATAGGTCATGATCTTTGATCAAAGTAGGCCATCTACTGGGCCACTTACCTAGAAACACGATGATCAGGGTGGATCAGATCATGTCCTCAATTTTTTTATATAGGAAATTATTTTTAACAAAACCTTGGGACCGCAAACAGATTAACTACTAAACCCAATAATTAATCCCAGATTAGTTACATCCGAAGCCTTTGGAAGAAATTGCGGAGGCTATAAAAGCTCCTTTTCCAATTCAGGAAATACCCAAAAAAGAAACCCTAAAAGCTAGCAAAAATGAGAGAAAGTAGAGAGAGAGATGAGAGGGTCGTCTGTCTGTTGCCACACTGAATTGCGCTAACTTGATCCGAGTCGTTACAAGATCGGGCCGAGTCCAACATTTTGTGGTCTTTCTAACCACAAGAGAGAAGAAAGAGAGAAGGCTGGGCATAAGAGAGAAAGAAGGAAGAAGAAGATGAGTGGGAGAGTGAGTGTGCTCGTGCCATTGTGCCGCAATAAGTCTGGGTCCGAGTCTATGAGTTTGAGCCGAGTCCAGATTCTTTTTGGGTGAATTAGGTTAGGTCATGTAAGACCCGTATCCTAGTCCGTACCGTTCCGTAGGACTCCGCGATCCTTCCAGTCGAATTTCGGCCATCCTCTACTCGTATCCGACAATTGCGATCGATCCTAAGCCGAGTCTTGCATGCTAAAGCTGGCCCGATTCGAAACTTGTACCCTATCGACCGCGCCGTAGCTGCGGTTCTAACGCTGTGACTCGCACACCGAACCGATACCCAGGGTAGAAGATGTCGGCCTGCGTTTATTCCGAGAAAAATGCCGCGAGTTACGAGTCTCGAGGGAATCTTTACGAGTTGTCCCATCAATCACTTAATTAATACACCCTTACCTAAGTACAACCACCCCATTCCTCCTTTTTTTCACAAGTCAACTCTCCCTCTCCACTCACCATCCCTCCTTTACCCATTTTTTCAACTCAACCCATCTCCATTTATTACAACCACTCCACCCATCCCTTCCATCCATATCTCCCATCACTTCTCTCTCTCTCTCTCTCTCTCTCTCTCTCTCTCTCTCCCCCCTCATTTTCTCAAAAAAAATCTCCCAAGCAAAAGAGCTCCACACGTCCAAGCTCATCTTCTCCCAAGCAACAAGTGTGGCCCACTCTCTCATCTCTCATTCCCCCTTCCATTTATCATCTACGCCGTCAAACGTGTTGGCAAGGAGCATAGGAGGCTAAGGAACCAAGGAGAAGACCGATAGGTGGGTGATCCACCATTAAATCTCATTTTTTTGGGCCCACTAGTTGGTGGGACCCATTTTGATGTATATGATGAGGGGCCCATAGTGGCGGGGTCCCCTCTTATCTCACCGTGTATCTCTCTCTCTCTATCTTTCCCCTAAAATGTAGTGCGCCCCACCAATTGTGTAAAATCTACTCTATCCATCCATCAAACGGTGCGGCCCACTGCATTTTGGGAGAAACCCATCATCCTATACAACATATATATATAATGTTATATTTATATTATAATAATATAATGTATGTATAATGTATATCCATGGTGGGCCACGTCCATGTGAGACCCACCATGATACCTATATTGAAGGACCCACCCTAATGCATGTGTACCCAACTGTCTAGCGTTCAAGGGACGCTGGACGTTGTGGGGCTGCTAACGGTGTAGTGTGAATTGACATGGGTATGTACTAACGTCAGTTAAGGTAGAATTTTTAAGGTGGACCTCACATACAGGCCCCACCTTGATGTATTTATATAATCCAATCCGTCCCCCTTCCTTCTCAGAACATTTTAGGCGTTGAGCCGAAAACTGAAGGTGATCCGATAATCAAGTGGGCCTTACCATAGGAAACAGTTGTGTTTGCCGTTAAAACTTTGAAAAATGATTGCTGGTGTCCACGTGAAGGTTGGACCCACCTGAAATTTGGTTTGGACCCCTAATTTTGTAGGACACATACAATGGACGGGGTAGATCTGATTAATGTGGGTCCCACCTAGAGTAAAAAAAAAAATATACATATGACAAAAAGGTGGCAAGCACCTTGCTGCCATGACGTACATGAAAAAAGGGGTGGGTCCCCATTGGCCCCAGTTGTGGACCCCACCGTGATGTGTGTTCTAAATCCTTGCCGTCCATTTGTTGGGACCCCTTCGTTGAGGCGTCGGCTCCAAAAAAAAAAATCAGCCATGAATAGTTCTTAGATGGCCTACATCGTCACCGTTTATATGAAGGTATGTTAAATCACTCAGAAATGATTGTTGGGGCCTACGCGGAGTTTGGATGCGCCTGAAATTTGGTTTGGACCCTTAATTTTGTGGGAGGCACATAATGGAAGGGTTGGATTGCAAATAAACATTTTGGTGGGCCCTATATATGACCCACTGTGTGTAACATCCTGGATTTTTGCCAACCTGGAATTAGACGTCCTTAGGTAATGGGTCTATCCTAACACCTTATTGACTTGTCAGAACCCAATCCCATATTCTAAAAAATCGGTTTTTAACCCTTTTCCTTCACAAATCTCACCTTTCACTACCTTATCCTTCAAAAGTAACTAAGTGCTAAACTAGATTAGCTATAAAATCCACTTGATCCACTTTAAATACGATCTGCAAGACCTAAAACTTGTAGAATCATTGATGCTAGGTTATCCTAAAATCTAGGATCAATCTCATTACCCGGCTGCTCTCGGGAGCATCACAAAACTACGTATCAGATCTGGACTGCACGTCGAAAATCTGAATAATACGAAGTTATAGAATTAGGACCGCCTTGCTGGGCTTGACAACCATCTCGGAAATCAAATCCAAATAGTGTCCCACGGCTATTCGCTTGAGCCCGGAGTGAAGAGTATGTGAAAACGTAGGTTTCTTTAGAAATTGGGTCTCATTTAAGTAATCTGAGACTTGTCACTTGCGGGCCTATTATAAGAAATCAGACCGTCAGAATCTGACCCAAATACACCCTCGGATCAGGAGAAATTTCATACACATCAAGTTTCCGAGACCGTTGAATTGAAACTGGTCCGCCACGGGCGATCTGTAAATCCGATCGGACCGAAAACGTAACTCGACCTAGATCCAATGTCTGTGAGCTTAAGTCTGACCTTTGGCTCAAGGGGGGCCTCCAGAAATGCTCCGTTGAGCTGAAACAGATGCCCTTTGGACAAAACCTAAGTATACCTTGACCCTTGGTCTATTTTGGAGAGTTTTGGGCCTATATAAGGACCTTAAACCCTCACTCTCTCATTCTATACGAATTTGAGAAAACCTAAGAGAGAGAAAAGAGAAAAGAGAGAGAAAGTGTGTGAGTTGTGGGAGCATCTCCCTGCCACTCTACCCTGTTGCTATCCGTGCCTAACCACATCATTCTTATCGCTTTTCCGGCATTTTTGACTTCATTTCTAGGTAAGAAAACCTAACCCTAAGCTGTTTTAGAGTTTTCAAGAGTGTGGATGATGTAATAGCTAACCTGTTTTATGATTTAGGTTGCCTAATCACCGTAGACGAAGGTTTAGAGATTCTAGCGTATTCGTTACGATTCTATGGCAAAAGGTGCGGACTTTAGATGTATAGGTTATGGTTTTCAATGCTTTCAATGTCAAATAACGATAGATTCATGATCTGCATGCAATTGCACATGTACAAGGTGCTTCCATTTCATTTTTCGTTTATATGTTAACTATGTTGAATATACTGTATTCCTCGTATTTGTAGAAAATACCGTATATGTATAAATTTTGAAAGTATGTTAGCCATGATTAATTACTGTATGAACATGCTATATATATGTATAATACTCACTCGGCGAAAGGATTCGCCCTAATACATGTTTTTGCTAGTTTACACTATGTATGTTAAAAGAGTGTATTCTAAGTGTTTGTGAAAATGACCGAATGCGTATAGAATTCGCATTCGTGCTCACCATGACTAATTGTCATGGATATATGATTGTTGTATTGGCGATACCCCTTTGACGAAAGGATTTGCCCTAAATCACGCCACGGCCAATATACACTACATATGTTAAAATGTGTAGCCCAAGTGTGTGTGTGTAAATGACTGAATGAATATGGAACTTGGATTCCTGCTTGCCATGACTATCCGTCATGGGTGCACGCGTGTTATAAATGGGGCAGCTCCCTAGTGAAAGGATTTGGCCTAATACCTATGTGATCAACATACGTCATGTATGTTGATGTATGTAGTCTAAAGTGTTTGTTGAAATGTCTGAATGAGTAGTAGTTAGTAAATTGTAATGTATAAGGGTGTTGAGATAGGATTCTCAACTACCTTAGTAATGTGTATGATTTTCTTCATGTAAGTTATTTAGTTTAATCATTTACTGGTTTATGAAACGTATGTGTTTGGATTTCCTGTTTGCATTGTGTTTTATAACATGCTTGTTAATATGTTTGAATTACTTGTTTACTTAATTCTGCCACTGACTATTTCACATGTTTAAGTTGTACTCCATAAAATTCGTGAAGGGTGATGGAGGAGTGGTGTAACGATTCCGTGCAACAGCCCTGGCAGCCCTAAGCGGACAATATTGGATATTGGATTGTATAATTTAAAATCTTGATCTATTACTACTTTAACTGTTCCATAATTGAATGTGATTGGGGCTATTGTATAGTCTAGGTAATTGGTAACGAGATTGAATTTGTGGCTGAGATTCATTCGCCACATGAGATGTGTTCGACGAACCCGAGTCGTACTTCGGTTGGCGATAGTGGTTGGCCACGCGAAGTGCTTATGCACTTCATGTCGTTCAACTTGTCGTGCGCTCGAGCTAGCCGAGCTCGTCAAGTAACTTGATCTGTCTTATGTATGTTCACCATGTTTGGACGCTACTGCTTGAACCTAAGGTACCGAACTTACCAGTGCAACCCCTTTAACCTTGTTACCTCGATCCGCTAAGACTCATGAACCGGGCATGGTGGTATAGGACACCGTGGTCGACCTGACAGCCTACGCTGGGGCCACGAGCCTCCCCATAGTGACCATTGAGTAACCAGACTCGTGAGTCGATTATGGTGGTATGAGACATTATATTCGAGCTGTCGGCCTACACTGCTTTGATGGGTGATGGGGGAGTGGTGCAACGATTCCGTGTAACAGCCCTGACAGCCCTGACCGTACCCGGTATAGTGACCTCGAGCATACTCTAAATCTGCGGTGAGGCGATGAGCCTTCCTGTAGTAATAGAGTATAAACTAGGCCTGCATTGATAAGGTGATGGGGGAGTGGTGTAACGATTCCGTGTAACAGCCCTGACAGTCCTTGCAGCGACCTAGAAACACACCATCGTATGAGATCGTCTAGGACTGACGACCCTAGAATGGATCATTGGTTGGGAATGATATAAGGAAGGTACCTTAGTTTCCCAATACTGCTGTTTGAAATGGACTAATAACAACTCGGTAATCATGCTCATCATCGCATTGCATATGCCTGGAAGATGTGGAGCACCGAGGGTGACAGCATGCTGTGGACGTAAGATGGTGCCGCAAGAGGGAGTATGTTGGCGAGGGCATGCATCAAAATCGCATCTCATCCTTGCATTAATTACAGTACTTAGGAATGTTAATTGTACTGCTTTATCATTACTACTTGATTGAATTGATAACATGTTAACCTATGCTTTATTGTTCCACTGAGTTGATCACTGAATCCCACGTTACGGGACGGTGTTGTACACACCAACCAGACCCTGTTGTAGCCGTAGGTGATGGCGATGCTTATGAGGTGGAGCCGGACTTTTGAGACGACGAGGATGCCTTCTTGTATATGCTGTATTCTGGTGGCTTCATGCGAGCCATGTCTTGATTGACGGGGTTACAGGGTTGCTGATTAGATGCCATTACATTTTTTTTTTTTGTATATTTTAGACTTGCACATGTAATTATTTAACCTGGCAATGTTATCACACTCTGGAGACTCACCACAGTCTATATATTTTATATATCTATCACAGTCTTCCACTTACAATTTAACTGTCTCTGGTGTATGACATGCAGTTTTGGTATAATCCCATTCATGTTTCAATGCTCTCATCATTATCATCATTATCTGTGTTGCATAAGTGATGCGTTGGAACTCGGGAGTTGAGCTTTGCTAGACCCCCGATTTTCAGGGCGTTACACTGTGGTGTGTGTGGCTTACCACACCGTCCACAATAGTGGGTGGTGACACCCACTGTGTTGCAAGTGTTCGTTCACGCCGTCTGTCCACGGCAGTGGACGGTGGCCCCCACCATAATGTATGAGTTTTATCCACTCCATCCAGCCAGTGACCAGGTGACCATGTCACAGGAAACAGTGTGAGATTGAACGTCAACCGTTGAAACCCCCCTTTGGGGATAACAGGAGTTTGGGATCAATATGAAATTGTTTTGTTTTTTTTTTTTCACCCAGGTCTGTGTGACATTATCAACAGGTGGGATGTAAAATAAACATTTTGGTGGGCCCCTTGCCACATGGCCTTATCAACAGGTTGGATGTAAAATAAACATTATAGTGGAGCCCTTGCTCACGTGGTCTTACTAATAGGTTGGGTGGCAGATAAGCATTTCAGTGGGCCCAGGATTAGATGGAAAATAAATGTTATAGTGGGCTCACATGGGAGTCCACCATGATGCGTGTGTTGCATCTAACCTGTCCTACCATTATGAATGATTATCTTGAGGCTTGAGACTAAAAATAAGACGGATCTATAGTTCACGAAGGCCCACCTTAGTGTATATATGAGACCCATGTGATTAGGCCCACCTGGGAATAGTTGAGGCCCATGATAAACGACCCATTTGATGTATCTAGGGCCCATGTTCTGAGGCCCATCTTGAGGTAATTATGGCCCGTTGTTGAGGCCCACGTTTATATATATGAGGACCATGTTATGCGGCCCATCTGACATATCTTAGGCCAATGAGTTGGGGCCCAATTGGCTGTACATAAGACCCATTGCAATGTACGATTTCACCATGGGTTATGCAACGATGTTCAAGGCAGGCCATGTGTGAGACCCAACCCTAGTTCCCATGTTTGCATGTATGTGTGTGAGTATGCATCTTGTTCATCATGGTCTCGCGGTCCTACCGGTCGAATTCCGGCGACCCGCGACCTTCAAATTGTGTTTATGGTCACCTTGAGTTCAGTCACGTAGACCCAACTCAGATCGACCCAGGACCTATGTCATCTCGTTCGTATCGTCGTTGCGGTTCCAACGACGTGTCTTGTGCGTCAATCCGACCTATGGATCAAAAGTTATGAGCATTTCATCATGTGGCCCACTTTTTGTAGAAAAGCATGTGGACCACCTCCATGGCACAATTTCCCATGCACACCACACACACACACTATACTATTGCATGGAATAAACACTACCCACTCTAAACACTACCCATACCTAACCTACCCTAGCAACATTGTTATTGTCACCATAGGTTATTATTACTTCCCTTAAAAAGATTTTCCCTCTCTTTCCCTCTCATTTCTCTCCCTCTCTTCTCTTCTTCTCCAGCAACTTCTCTCTCATCTCCCTTTCTTCTCCAGCCCCATTTCCCCTTTAATCTTCCAAATCCAACCATCTAAATCCAATCTCATCCATTGATATGGATCCCTTGGTGCACTAGGAGCTAGGAGGTCCAAGTTTGGAGCAATCTAAGGTGGGTGTACTCCTAGGACTTAGGATTTCTATTTTATGTTCTTAGATCTCCTTTTTTTTGTGTGGGAAGTGTAGGGCCCACCAATCCATGGTGGAGATCCTACATCATCCCTTAGTTGTGGCCAAATGGCCTTTTTGATGCATGCATGTCCATGCATGGGGTTTCCCTTCTATAGGCCCCCATCATGGAGGATTACTTGGATTTTATAGTATGATGGGTCATCTAGACCCTAGAATCATGGTTGGGATGGCATCCCAACCATTGATCTTGAATCTAGAACATGCATGTGGTGGATCTATGTTGTAACATATGAATAGAATGAATGTATGGTGTGATTGATGAAGGGGAGGGCCTCAATGTGGCGGAGCCCCTTCTCTTGTGGCCGATTCTTTATTATTATTATTATTTTTCTTTATGATAAAATTCTGATCTTGCATGTGTGGCCCACCTTGTAGGCCAACAAAAATCCAAACCAACCATGGAGCTTGGACGCCCATAGCGGTCCATCCTTAGACATGTGGCCCCAAAATCCACCTAGATGGGACACATGCAAGGGGTATTTGATGATGGGGAAGGTCTGGACATTTGTGGGGCCCACTGGGGTGGTCCACCACACAAATTCCTGGGGTTAAACCCCATGGAAAACCATATTTATATTTTAATCATTTCTATTACATGTTGCTGTCCAAATCTGCCTGGACAGATTTTTGGGCCACTTTGGGGCCTGATTTATGGGTCTTTGGTGGGAATAATGAAACAAAATAATATTTGATTCTTGTAGCCTTATGACCCATCTACAACCATACCAAATTTCAGCCCCATCTGACCTTCATTGGGGTCCCAAAGGTGTGGTCCAAATGAGGTGGACAGTCTGGATTTTTCTGCACTGTTCCAGCAACATTCCACCCTGGACAGGTTGGAATTTCAAAATTTATTAAAATACTTTTGGGTGTCTAAAAAATTATAAACATTTATAAGGAAGTAGTCCACTCATGGTAGGACCAACCTACAAAATTTTGGGGCCAGTGGACACCTGTAAACACCATGGTGGTGGCTGGACCGGCCCATTACAATATGGTGTCCAGATCAGTCCGATTTTCAGGATAGATTGATTTCTTTAAATAAATTAAAATATTTTTAAATGTTTAAAAATCCTGAAAATTTATGAAGTTGTTTTCCACCTATGGTAGGACCTACCTACCAAGTTTCAGAGCCAATGGACCCCTGTGCACACCGTGACGAGGGCCGGACTGGCCCACTACATTGGGACATCCAGGTCTGTCCGATTTTCTGGACAGACTGTTTTGTTCAAATTAATTAAAATACTTAGGAATATCTAAAAATTCTGAAATTTTTTGGGGGTGTGTCCCACCTATTGAAGTATCACTCTAAAAAATTTTAACTTCAACTGACCCCATTTGGGCATCCAAAAGAATGGTCCAAGATGGTTGGCTTGCCAGAATTTTCTGCTGTGCAGTCCAGCAATATGCCTTGATAAAAATTATAATTCAAAAATGTTTTCTCTGATGGTGGGCCACCTTTTTGGGTTTTCTATCATTTTATGTATGATGAGGGACCTTGGCCCTTAATTTCCAGAGTTTTAGAGGCCCTGGGCCCACTCCAATGGAGTGCCCAAATTTAGGATAGCAACATGTTATAATTATGTTTGGCCTTTGGGCTGAAATTTTGAGGAGTGGGGCCCAACACATTGTGAAGAATCTTAGAGGTAATAATTTATACATTTAGTTCCTTAAATGTTGGGCTTAATAAATGCACTTTTGAGGCCCACCACAGTTGAATTTAATTGGGTCCATGAATGTGGCTAGTTGTTGAACTCTTTGAGCCCAATTGGGCTGGAACTTTCTAGATAGGCCCATTGAACTCTTGGGCCATTTTTACCATACTATTGTGTTGGATTAGTGGGCCAGATTACACAAGTATATGGGCCCTTGATTGCCCACCAAATTAACTTTATACTTGGGCTGGGTTGTAGGCCCAACTTACTTGACTAAGAACATGACATTTGCCCATGTGATTTGAGCAATGGGCTGCCCACTAGGCCACAACAATATATGGGATTAGTAGCCTTTATGTTGGGCCCTAACCTTTCCCCTATGGGCCCATAGTGGTATATATGGGTTGGGCTATGTGTGTTCCCCATGGACCCATATTTTGGATAGGCCTTGGGCCACCTTTCTGAAGCCCAACATGAATGTATGTGGTATGTAATGGTACATTCCATTTCTTATTTCTAATGTTGTGTGGGCCTTGAGCCTTGATCCGTAATCAATTAGAGATGGGCTACCTCTTGGGGACCAATTGTGGTTAGATGTCCACATTGGTGGCCCTAAGGTAGGCCCATGGGCTTCTATGGGTGGTTAAAGGCCCACCATAGACCCTTGCTAGGCTCGTTTCATCTATTTAGGCCCATATCACTGTTCTCCTTAGTCTCATGGGCTACCCCAGGTATATGGGCCCCCACTAGAGGTTGTATTCCTTATGAGGAATTGGTTAAGTACCTAGACCCTTCATGGTTAGGTAGAGAGTTCCTCTTCACCTCATTGGTACCCCTATTCATCTTCATGGCCCACTCCCATACGCATCATATGCATGCTTGGTTGAGGTATGATTGGCCATGGTTGTGTCATTGTGTAGGACATGTTGGTATCTTCCCGAGAGATAGATGCTTGGGATTGATGCATGGGTGATTGTGTGATTCATGCATCTGACATTGCATAGCTTATGGTTATCTGCCCTTACTTCATCAGGGCCTTGCCTCCACAGGGGTATTCGTCGATGGCTTTATGTGTGGACACCGGAAATATTAGTTGAGCATACTGGGTGCATAGGATGCCCATGGGTGAAATTCCCAAAACTTCCATGGTACCAAGGATCTGCTCCAACACCGTGACCGGGTGGAATATATGAGTGCACGAGGGCCTTATACCATTAGGCCGCGCCTCCCACTGTCGTGTAGTCGGTTGGATAGGGGTGTGGCCTTACCTGCCTGATGTGAGGAGGCATTGCTAGGCTGAGTCTGACCAGCTCGTAAATGGGTCCGCTACCTTCAGGCCTTGTTGGTGATTGGCTGTCCACAGGCGGGTAGTGAGGTCTCTTACGCTTGTTTGGTATGCACGGGGTGCAGAGCGGCGGTCATTCGGCGGTGTAATAGACCCGGTGATTTCCTTATGATCGGAAATGTACATGACTTGTGGTTTGGATATGAGTACTGACATTACTTGCATTGCATTAGCATTGGTTGTACAAGCCCCTTCATGCATTGCCTTAGCATGGCACCCAGTACTTATTGCATCTTATTCATGATAAGCCTGGTAAGGCTAGTGATATCCTCATTGACCATGCTTCTCTCCTTGTATTTCCTACTACTCTTCGTGCACTATTATCACACACCTACACCACCCTCTAAGCTTCTATATAAACTTATGCACGATTGATGCGTGCAGGGATACTCTAAAGCGGCGACACGGCAGTAGAGCATGGAGTAGAGTTGAGCATTTGAGGACTTCAGTGTTGCTGACCTTTCTCTCTTTTCCTTTTATCTCATGTATGTCCTTTGGGCCTTATGGATGATTGTAAAAGTTCAAATTTATAGTGGATTTTGCGATGTGTGCCTTTGTTATTCTCAGATGTTCTTGCTATGATCTTGGGTATGCTCGTATTGGAATGATTATACTGTTATGAAAATCCTCCTTGTAGGATCCCAGGATCGGAACCTGCCTCAGGAGCCGAGAATGGGGTACTATGGAGGCTGTTGTGTCCAGAACCGGTCATCGGAATCCTTGTGAGTCCGGTTACTGAGTCTGGGGTGTGACAGGAGTTGGTATCAAAGCATAGCAAGTAATTCTGGAATAACTTAGGATAACATCACATGTCTGCCAAGAACATAGGACAAGTAGTGTCCCGTGATTCTTCTCTTGGCTTCGTATTGAGCCTATAATTGTCTTGATTCCTTGCGACGTCATTATTTTGTAGACGATGATGTGTGGACGTGGCGCCCGTGGTCGTGGCGCCCGTGGTCGTGGTGCCCGTAGTCGAGGCGCCCGAGGTACCCTTCCTACTCGAGCACATCCTACTCCCATTGTTGAGGATCCGATTCCTGAGGTCCCTATCCGGCCTACTCCCCCAGTTGAGCCCGTAGCGCCCGCACCTCCAGTTGCTCCAATTCCCCCACCTATCCCCTCTCCTCAGCCTGCTGTTCCGGTTACAGAGGCTCTAGTTGCTCCGGTTCCCCCACCTAGTCCCCCTCCTCAGTCTGCTATTCCAGTTTCGGAGGCTTCTGCTCCGACCGCCGTACCTGTGCCTCCACCTGAGGTGAGTGCCGCCCCTACTTTTTCGACAGTACCTATAGGAGCCGAGCATTTTTAGCAGTTGATGCAGCTGGTTGCCACCGCATTGCAGACCCATCAGCCAGCTACCACTGAGGTTTCCTGGCAGTCTGACTTACCGCGTGCTAGTGCGATAGCCCGAGAGTTCCGGCAGCATGATCCCCCGAGGTTTAGTGGTGATCCTGACCCTTCTGCAGCTGAGGCTTGGCGCACTGAGGTTGCGAGGATTTTTGACACTATTCAGTGTCCTGCGGGCCAGAGAGTATCCCTTGCCACCTACCTTCTTCAGGGTGAGGCTCGACACTGGTGGTCATCTGTGTCCAGGATGGTCGGGGCTCATTTCGTTTGGACATGGGAGGAGTTTGTGACCCTTCGACCAGGAAGTTCTTCCCGAGCATGTTCGAGATCCGGCGGGCGATCGAGTTTGAGACCCTAGTGCGGGGGCGATATGATCAGATCTCGGTATGAGGCCCGTTTCTTGGCCTTGTCTGGGTTCGCTTCTCATCTCACCAAAGAATGAGAAGATGAGGGCCGTCGTTTTATGATCGGTTTGCGTCCCGCCCTTCGCAGTCGTGTGGTGGGGCATTGCTTGGAGACGTTTGACCAGGTTGTGCATCGGGCACTAGTTTATGAGGAGGACTGGGCTATGACCCAGAGATCGAGAGAGCAGAGTTTCGGTGGAGACCGGAAGAGGAGTGCACCAGCCAGCAGTTCTAGGCAGTATCGTCAGCAGAGGCAGAGGGGCAGATTAGGGTATTGGCAGCCTGCGGTTCAGTCAGTAGCCTCTTCATCGTCATCAGCACAGCCAGCTGCTTCATCTTCCGACCCCTTTTTCAGTGTATGCTTCGGTTGTGGACAGGCCGGGCATCAGAGACGTGAGTGCCCTCTCCCCATTCGGCGACGGCGGCCACCGCGGTTGCCCCTCCTCGTCCTCCTCGGCGGCGGCGAGAGAGCACGGCTTTCCACCGGCCGCTCCTGGGCTCCTCCTCGGCGAGAGGGCGGCCGGGTGACCACCTCGGTAGAGACAAAGATCGGCACGCAGGCGGCGGCGGCAGCCGAAGCGGTAGCAGCCGCAATACCAGCAGAGGGGATATCCATATGTTGTTCGATCCCTGGGTCCAGTGTGTATAGCGGCCCGGCGAGGCTCGAGATCCAGGACCCTCAGTCTTCCGGTTTGCTTCCCTACCGGCTCAGGGCCATTTTTATTCTCACGCGAGCGCGCCAGAGCCGAGATCCGCAGTCATCGACCGGTGGAGTCGTTGAGGGTATTCTTCTTGTTTCTGCTTGTGTTGCTCATGTTTTGTTTGATTCTGGCACTTCCCATTCTTTTGTGGCTGAGCAGTTTTGCCGATCGACCGGTATTCCATCGGAGACTGTATCTGAGGCCTTGATCGTTTCGACTCCCATGGGGAAGTCTATTGTGCTAACCCGTCGCTGTCTTTCTTGTCCGGTGTTAGTGGGCGAGATGTTCCTCCCTGCCGATCTATTCATGATGCCGATGGCAGGATTTGATGTGATTTGGGTATGAACTGGCTTGCAGAGTATCGTGCCATCTTAGACTGTGCCGCAAGGACAGTCACGTTTCATATCCCAGGCTTGCCAGTGTTCCAATTCGTCGCGAGCCCAGAGGAGAGCTGCTATCTCTGTTTATTGGCTTCGGTCGTTGAGGATTCTATCGCGAGAGTATTGAGCGGTACCCGATTGTTTGTGAGTACCGGATGTGTTTCGGGAGATACTGGGTTTGTCGCCTCGTCGGCGGTAGAGTTTCGATTGATTTGGTGCCGGTGCCGCACCTATCTCGAAGGCCCCCTATCGGATGGCACCGTTAGAGTTGAGGGAACTGCAGGAGCAGTTAGATGAGCTCCGGGAGTTAGGTTTTATTCGTCCCAGCAGTTCGCCTTGGGGAGCCCCAGTATTGTTTGTGAAGAAGAAGGATGGTTCGTTGCGACTCTGTGTAGATTATCGTGAGCTCAACAAAGTCACCATCAAGAATCGATACCCGCTCCCCCGTATTAATGATCTTTTTGATCAGTTGCAGGGTGCACAGTATTTTTCCAAGATAGACTTGCGTTCCGGTTACCATCAGATTCGGGTCCGAGAGGAGGACATTCCGAAGACGGCTTTCCGAACACGCTATGGTCACTTTGAGTTTCTGGTCATGTCATTCGGACTGACCAACGCGCCCGCCGTATTCATGCAGCTGATGAACGAGGTTTTTCGGCCGTTCCTCGATCAGTTCGTGGTGGTATTCATTGATGATATTCTTGTATATTCGAGAACCCGAGAGGACCATGCTGAGCACCTGCGGATTGTGCTTGAGACCCTCCGTGCCCACCAGCTGTATGCGAAGCTGGAGAAGTGTGAGTTTTGGCAGGAGGAGATGAAGTTCCTCGGTCACGTAGTGACGAGGGAGGGTGTCGCTGTGGACCCCTCGAAGGTTGATGCAGTGCGTCAGTGGGGTCAGCCCACGAATGCGTCCGAGATTCGCAGCTTCCTTGGTCTAGCGGGATATTATCGACGATTTATCGAGGGTTTCTCCCGTATTGCAGCACCACTGACCCGGTTGACGCGAAAGGGCATCGAGTTTGTCTGGAGTGACGCTTGTGAGAAGGCATTTGCGGAGTTGAAGGACCGCCTCACGTCCGCTCATGTTCTCACTCTTCCGGATGGGAGTGAGGGTTTTGTTGTTTTCACCGATGCCTCTAGAGTTGGCTTGGGTGCTGTACTGATGCAGCACGGGAAGCCAGTGGCGTATGCCTCGCGCCAGCTTAAGGTCCATGAGCTGAACTACCCCACTCATGATTTGGAGCTTGCAGCAGTTGTCTTCGCACTGAAGGTGTGGAGGCATTATCTATATGGGGTCAGGTTCGAGCTCTTCTCAGATCATAAGAGCTTGAAGTATCTATTTTCACAATCCGAGTTGAACCTGCGACAGAGGCGATGGATGAAGTTGCTAAAAGATTATGATTTTGACCTTCAGTACCACCCGGGTAAGGCAAACGTGGTAGCGGATGCGCTTAGCCGTCAGCCACGAGGCCTAGTCGCACATTTGATGGTTCGACAGTGGCAGATGCTCGAGGATGTTTCAGAGTTTGACTTTGAGTTTGGTTTGCAGTCTTCCATTGTTCAGCTTTCGAGCTTATCGATTCAACCCTCTTTGGTGGCTAGGGTGATCAAAGCTCAGCAGACGGACGAGTCACTTCAGGAGTACCTAATAGAGGCCGCATCCGTGGAGCAGTCAGACTGGCAGATTGGTTCCGATGGTGGATTACGCTTCAGAGGCAGATTATGTGTCCCGAATGTGCCAGAGTTGCGTCGTGATCTGATGACCGAGGCACACCGATCGAGACTTACTATCCACCCGGGCTCCACGAAGATGTATCGTGATATGAGGAGGTAATACTTCTGGCAGGGGATGAAGCGTCAGATTGCAAGTTTTGTGGCCGAATGTGACACATGCCAGCGTGTCAAGGCCGATCATCAGAGACCCCCTGGTCCCTTGCAGCCGTTGAGCGTTCCAGAGTGGAAGTGGGAGCACGTATCGATGGACTTCATTGCAGGGTTGCCAGGACTCAGCCGGTCACGATACCATCTGGGTTATCGTCGATCGTTTAACAAAGTCGGCTCATTTCATTCCAGTGCGTGCTTCCTGGTCTATAGACCGGTTGGCAAGGATATTCATTGAGGAGATAGTGAGACTACACGGCGTCCCAGTTTCGATCGTTTCAGACCGAGACTCCAGATTTACGTCTCAGTTTTGAAGGAGTTTCCAACAGGCATTGGGGGTCACTTGCGCCTCAGCACCGCTTATCATCCGCAGACGGATGGGCAGACCGAAAGGGTCAACCAGATCCTTGAGGATATGCTTAGAGCTTGTGTGATCGACTTTGCAGGTAGTTGGGATGAGCATATGCGCCTCGTAGAGTTCGCGTACAACAATAGTTATCAGGCGACTATCGGTATAGCTCCTTTTGAGGCACTTTATGGTAGACCGTGCAGATCTCCTAGTTGTTGGACCGAGGTTGGAGAACGTCGTCTCTTAGGTCCCGAGCTTGTCTTTGCGATGTCGAGAGCTATTGATGTTATCGAGGCAAAGATGCGCACGGCTCGAGCCGGCGAGAAGAGCTTTGCTGATCGTCGGCGTCGACCCCTCGAGTTCGCAGTCGGGGACATGGTATATCTCAAGGTCTCGCCTTTGAAGGGTGTGGTACGCTTTGGTGTGAAGGGTAAGCTCGCCCCAAGATTTATTGGACCTTTTGAGATTACCAAGCGCATAGGCGCTGTGGCCTATAGGCTTGCCTTACCTCCAGAGTTGTCCGCGATCCACGATGTATTCCATGTTTCTATGTTGCAAAAATGTGGGTTGGACACTATTCCCGTGATTGATTGGCAGCCACTTGAGGTCCGTGAGGATGCTTCCTACATTGAGCAGCCTATTCGTATTCTCGATCGGAAGGAGCAAGTCCTCAGGACCAAGGTCATTCCCATGGTGAAGGTGCAATGGGGTCATCATTCGGAGACCGAGGCGTCTTGTGAACGCGAGGCCGAGATTGGAGAGCGTTATCCCCATTTGTTTGATAATTGATAGATATATGATTGTTTGTATTACCTTCCTTGTAAGATGATTGTTATATGATGGTGGTGTTTTATTTTTTTCCTTTGTCCTGGATTGGTTAATTTTAAGGATGAAATTTCTTTGTTGGTGGGGAGGATTGTGAGACCCAACCCTAGTTCCCATGTTTGCATGTATGTGTGTGAGTATGCATCTTGTTCATCATGGTCTCATGGTCCTACCGGTCGAATTCCGGCGACCCGCGACCTTCAAATTATATTTATGGTCACCTTGAGTTCAGTCACGTAGACCCGACTCGGATCGACCTAGGACCTATGTCATCTCGTTCGTATCGTCGTTGCGGTTCCAACGACGTGTCTTGTGCGTCAATCCAACCTATGGATCAAAAGTTATGAGCATTTCATCATGTGGCCCACTTTTTGTAGAAAAGCATGTGGACCACCTCCATGGCATAATTTCCCATGCACACCACACACACACACTACACTATTGCATGGAATAAACACTACCCACTCTAAACACTACCCATACCTAACCTACCCTAGCAACATTGTTATTGTCACCATAGGTTATTATTACTTCCCTTAAAAAGATTTTCCCTCTCTTTCCCTCTCATTTCTCTCCCTCTCTTCTCTTCTTCTCCAGCAACTTCTCTCTTATCTCCCTTTCTTCTCCAGCCCCATTTCCCCTTTAATCTTCCAAATCCAACCATCTAAATCCAATCTCATCCATTGATATGGATCCCTTGGTGCACTAGGAGCTAGGAGGTACAAGTTTGGAACAATCTAAGGTGGGTGTACTCCTAGGACTTAGGATTTCTATTTTATGTTCTTAGATCTCCTTTTTTTTGTGTGGGAAGTGTAGGGCCCACCAATCCATGGTGGAGATCCTACATCATCCCTTAGTTGTGGCCAAATGGCCTTTTTGATGCATGCATGTCCATGCATGGGGTTTCCCTTCTATAGGCCCCCATCATGGAGGATTACTTGGATTTTATAGTATGATGGGTCATCTAGACCCTAGAATCATGGTTGGGATGACATCCCAACCATTGATCTTGAATCTAGAACATGCATGTGGTGGATCTATGTTGTAACATATGAATAGAATGAATGTATGGTGTGATTGATGAAGGGGAGGGCCTCAATGTGGCGGAGCCCCTCCTCTTGTGGCCGATTCTTTATTATTATTATTATTTTTCTTTATGATAAAATTCTGATCTTGCATGTGTGGCCCACCTTATAGGCCAACAAAAATCCAGACCAACCATGGAGCTTGGACGCCCATAGCGGTCCATCCTTAGACATGTGGCCCCAAAATCCACCTAGATGGGACACATGCAAGGGGTATTTGATGATGGGGAAGGTCTGGACATTTGTGGGGCCCACTGGGGTGGTCCACCACACAAATTCCTGGGGTTAAACCCCATGGAAAACCATGTTTATATTTTAATCATTTCTATTACATGTTGCTGTCCAAATCTGCCTGGACAGATTTTTGGGCCACTTTGGGGCCTGATTTATGGGTCTTTGGTGGGAATAATGAAACAAAATAATATGTGATTCTTGTAGCCTTATGACCCATCTACAACCATACCAAATTTCAGCCCCATCTGACCTTCATTGGGGTCCCAAAGGTGTGGTCCAAATGAGGTGGACAGTCTGGATTTTTCTGCACTGTTCCAGCAACATTCCACCCTGGACAGGTTGGAATTTCAAAATTTATTAAAATACTTTTGGGTGTCTAAAAAATTATAAAAATTTATAATGAAGTAGTCCACTCATGGTAGGACCAACCTACAAAATTTTGGGGCCAGTGGACACCTGTAAACACCATGGTGGTGGCTGGACCGGCCCATTACAATATGGTGTCCAGATCAGTCCGATTTTCAGGATAGACTGTTTTGTTCAAATTAATTAAAATATTTAGGAATATCTAAAAATTCTGAAATTTTTTGGGGGTGTGTCCCACCTATTGAAGTATCACTCTGAAAAATTTCAACTCCAACTGACACCATTTGGGCATCCAAAAGAATGGTCCAAGATGGTTGGCTTGCCAGAATTTTCTGCTGTGCAGTCCAGCAATATGCCTTGATAAAAATTATAATTCAAAAATGTTTTCTCTGATGGTGGGCCACCTTTTTGGGTTTTCTCTCATTTTATGTATGATGAGGGACCTTGGCTCTTAATTTCCAGAGTTTTAGAGGCCCTGGGCCCACTCCAATGGAGTGCCCAAATTTAGGACAGCAACATGTTATAATTATGTTTGGCCTTTGGGCTGAAATTTTGAGGAGTGGGGCCCAACACATTGTGAAGAATCTTAGAGGTAATAATTTATACATTTAGTTCCTTAAATGTTGGGCTTAATAAATGCACTTTTGAGGCCCACCATAGTTGAATTTAATTGGGTCCATGAATGTGGCTAGTTGTTGAACTCTTTGAGCCCAATTGGGCTGGAACTTTCTAGATAGGCCCATTGAACTCTTGGGCCATTTTTACCATACTATTGTGTTGAATTAGTGGGCCAGATTACATAAGTATATGGGCCCTTGATTGCCCACCAAATCAACTTTATACTTGGGCCGGGTTGTAGGCCCAACTTACTTGACTAAGAACATGACATTTGCCCATGTGATTTGAGCAATGGGCTGCCCACTAGGCCACAACAATATATGGGATTAGTAGCCTTTATGTTGGGCCCTAACCTTTCCCCTGTGGGCCCATAGTGGTATATATGGGTTAGGCTATGTGTGTTCCCCATGGACCCATGTTTTGGATAGGCCTTGGGCCACCTTTCTGAAGCCCAACATGAATGTATGTGGTATGTAATGGCTGTCCATTTCTTATTTCTAATGTTGTGTGGGCCTTGGGCCTTGATCCGTAATCAATTAGAGATGGGCTACCTCTTGGGGACCAATTGTGGTTAGATGTCCACATTGGTGGCCCTAAGGTAGGCCCATGGGCTTCTATGGGTGGTTAAAGGCCCACCATAGACCCTTGCTAGGCTCATTTCATCTATTTAGGCCCATATCACTGTTCTCCTTAGTCTCATGGGCTACCTCAGGTATATGGGCCCCCACTAGAGGTTGTATTCCTTATGAGGAATTGGTTAAGTACCTAGACCCTTCATGGTTAGGTAGAGAGTTCCTCTTCACCTCATTGGCACCCCTATTCATCTTCATGGCCCACTCCCATACGCATCATATGCATGCTTGGTTGAGGTATGATTGGCCATGGTTGTGTCATTGTGTAGGACATGTTGGTATCTTCCCGAGAGATAGATGCTTGGGATTGATGCATGGGTGATTGTGTGATTCATGCATCTGACATTGCATAACTTATGGTTATCTGCTCTTACTTCATCAGGGCCTTGCCTCCACAGGGGTATTCGTGGATGGCTTTATGTGTGGACACCGAAAATATTAGTTGAGCATACCGGGTGCATACGATGCCCATGGGTGAAATTCCCAAAAATTCCATGGTACCAAGGATCTGCTCCAACGCCGTGACCGGGTGGAATATATGAGCGCACGAGGGCCTTATACCATTAGGCCGCGCCTCCCACTATCGTGTAGTCGGTTGGATAGGGGTGTGGCCTTACCTGCCTGATGTGAGGAGGCATTGCTAGGCTGAGTCTGACCAGCTCGTAAATGGGTCCGCTACCTTCAGGCCTTGTTGGTGATTGGCTGTCCACAGGCGGGTAGTGAGGTCTCTTACGCTCGTTTGACTGTGCGGGGTCTGTAGAGCGGCAGTCATTCAGCAGTGTAACAGACCCCGGTGATTTCATTATGATCGGAAATGTACATGACTTATGGTTTGGATATGAGTACTGACATTACTTGCATTGCATTAGCATTGGTTGTACAAGCCCCTTCATGCATTGCCTTGGCATGGCACCCAGTACTCATTGCATCTTATTCATGATAAGCTTGGGTAAGGCTAGTGATATCCTCATTGACCATGCTTCTCTCCTTGTATTTCTTACTACTCTTCTGTGCACCATTATCACACACCTACACCACCCTCTAAGCTTCTATAAGCTTATGCACGATTGATGCGTGCAGGATACTCTAAATAGAAAGCGACACGGCGATGAGAGCATGGAGTAGAGTGAGCATTTGAGGACTCCGTGTTCTTGACCTTTCTCTCTTTTCCTTTTATCTCATGTATGTCCTTTGGGCCTTATGGATGATTGTAAAAGTTCAAATTTATAGTGGATTTTGCGATGTGTGCCTTTGTTATTCTCAGATGTTCTTGCTATGATCTTGGGTATGCTCGTATTGGAATGATTATACTGTTATGAAAATCCTCCTTGTAGGATCCCAGGATCGGAACCTGCCTCAGGAGCCGAGAATGGGGTACTATGGAGGCTGTTGTGTCCAGAACCGGTCATCGGAATCCTTGTGAGTCCGGTTACTGAGTCTGGGGCGTGACACCATGCCTTGGACGTAGTGATGGTTTGATGTCCACATTGCAAAGACGATGTTGGTTAAATGTTCACATTGTCACTCTCCCTATGGCCCATTGATAGGCCCATATTCAAAGAATGTAGTCCGTATAGGCCCATCTTTGTTATAAACAGAGACCATCACCCCATAACATGTTTATACAGATCCATGACTCATGATCATAGACATACACATCATATGCATGCTTGAGATGAAGAGTGATTGATCATAGCATATGCCTTGAGGCAGACTATTTACGGGTTCTCTGGTAGGCGAAGTTGCCTTGCTCGAGCGTGTGATATATGCAGGATTGTTGCATGATTGATAGTGTGGTTCATGCACTTGCATTTGTGTGATTGAGATATGCCCCAACGACACTAGAGCCATAGCCTCCACAGACGCATCGTAGGTGGCTGGTTGGATACCAGAAACATTGTTTTAAGCAATTGGGGCGCCATAGATGTCCCTTGGTGAAGTCCCTGAACCCGATGGTACTAGAGGATGACTCCAACGTCGAGACCGAGTGGATATATGAGCGCATGAGGGCCGAATACCATGAGGCCGCGTCTCCCACTGTGTTATAGTCGGTTGGAAAAGGGTGTGGCCTTACTCGCCCAAGAGTAGGGGGCACTACTAGTCTGAGTTTGACTAGCTCAAAAATGGGTTCGCTATCAACTTGTCGGATAGATGTTGGCAGACTATTAGCCAGGCGGATTGTGAGGTTTCTTACGCTCACTTGGACTGTGCTTTTAGGAGAGAGACAATGCCATTTGGAGTGTACTGAACCTCGGTGATTATCCAGACTGAGAACCGTACTAATTTGAAGCTCTAGTGAGGAGCTGCATTGATATGTGGAGGTGGATTGGCATGCTTGACTTGCATTATGCATTGCATGGCCTTGACATGGCCGATAGTATTCATATCTTGCACCGCATAGCCTTGGTACGGCTGACTGCATTCATGTACTCATCAGCATGTTTCTGCATTACTCTAACCTTTCATTCTGAGCACGCTCATATGGAGCACACACTTACACCACCCTCTAAGCTTTCTATAAGCTTATGCACTATTGATGCGTGCAGGTGATGCTAGGACACAACCGTAGTCTTACCGCAGTTGGAGCATGCAGCCGAGCTTCTGGAGTTTTTGTTATTATCACTATCTTGTATTTCCCTTCATATGCCTTGTAATCAAAGTTTTTGATCATAGTGGATTTTACGATGGTGTTCTTGTGGTTATTGTTCTTGGGTTATGCTTGTGGTTATGCTCATTACGAATCAAATTGATTATTAGAAATCTTCCTTGTAGCATCCCAGGATCGGAACCTGTATATGGGTGCCGGGAGCCGAGAATAGGGTACTACGGAGGCTGTCGGCGCCGGATTCGGTGATCGAGAATTTTGTGAGCCCGGTCTCCAAGTTCGGGGCATGACAGAAGTTGGTATCTGAGCATAACTTGGAAATAACTGAGAACAACATCACATGTTTACTATGAGTTTAGGGCGATTAGGTTCTGAGTGCGAAACCTTTCGATTAAGTTCCCTAATGTGCGATTCTCAAGGATGATTAGCCTCCTTATTCTTCCTATAAGACATGCCGCCCAGGAGAGTGACCCGAGCACACCCCGCTCCACCACCTGAGGCTCTAGCTTTACGACCTGCGCCTCCCGTTCCACCGCCAGAGATCCCTGCTCCCTTGCCTGAGGATGATGTCCCTTCACCTGATGCCGGTGCGGATCCGACCGTGCCTGTGAGTGCCTCACAGTTACAGCAGATGTTATAGCATGTGACTGCTGCACTTCAGGGGTAGGGCAGACGCCCAGTTGTTTCTCCAGCTCCGGCAGAGAAGGAGCGCACGAGTGCCCTTCTTCGAGAGTTCAGATAGCTCAATCCTCCGCGTTTCCAGGGTGAGCCAGATCCGACAGCAGCTGAGAGATGGCGCTCTGATGTGGAGAAAATTTTTGATACTATGTCATGTACGACCGAGCAGCGATTCCGGTTGGCAGTATTTCTTCTCCAGGGCGAGGCCGAGCACTGGTGGACCTCTGTTACCCGTGTCGCAGGGCCTGAGTATGTTTGGACATGGGATGATTTTATCGACCGATTCGAGGAGCAGTACTTTCTTGACCATATTCATCGTTAGAGGGTACGAGAGTTCGAGACTCTAGTATAGGGGGACATGTTCGTGGCGTAGTATACGGCTCGTTTCGTGGCACTATCGAGGTTTACACCGTATTTAGTTGATGATGAGGGGCGGAAGGCCCGCCGTTTCGAGAGCGGCTTACATTTCGGTTTTCGAGGCCATGTTATTGGGCACGAGCTCCCGACCTTTCAGTCGGTAGTATGGAGGGCCCAGATCTATGAGACCAAGTGGGCTGGCTCTCAGAGCGATCAAGATCAGAGGAGAGGCTGGAAGAGGCCAGCCCAGTCCAGTAGCTCTCAGCAGCATCGACAACCACAGGATATAAGAGTCATCCACCTACTATAGCGCTAGCAGCACCTCCAGCGCCACCACAACAGCTGTTTCCTGGGACATGTTTTGGATGTGGCGGTTTTGGACACCGCATATCTGAGTGCCCCCGTCCTCATCTGCAGCAGTCTAGAGGGCCACAACAGTCTTCAGGACAGTCGCGACCACAGCAGCAGCCTCCAGTACAGCAGCAACTGTCACGCCCCAAATACGAAAATCGGATTCACTGGAATCCCTATCACCGAATCTGATGCTGATAGCCTCCGTAGTACCCCGTTCTCGGCTCCTAGCGTCCATATATCAAATTCTGATCCTGAGATCCTACAAGGAGGATTTTTTTTTTCAATGTACATTTAACTCAAAATAAGCGTAACCATAAGATTACCCAATTCACAAAGGCAACATCATCATCACATATCCACTAATATAATCATTTGAGTACAATGCTGAAAGGGAAATACATAAATCGAAAATCAAGCTCCAGAAGACCGCTGCACGCTCCAAGCTCGACACTGCTGCAACCTAACATCACCTGCACGCATCTATCGTGCATAAGCTTATAGAAAGCTTAGAGGGTGGTGTAAGTGTGTGCACAAGGTAAGTGCCAAGTATTCAATACAATGCCATTATCATACAATACTGAAATTACAGGTAATCCATAAATCGTACATTATCGGAATAAGCAGAAATACTGACAAGATCATGAATTATCAGAGTGCGCAGAAATATTGACAAGATCATAAATCATACAATAACAGAATAAGCGGAAGTATGGACAAGTCCATAAGTCAAACAATATCAGAATACACAATATGGAACAGCTGTGCAATAAGGAGTCATAAAGAACCAAATATCAGATGCTGAAGATGCGATGCAATTATACAAATCCTGCTAAGTCTGTCTAGGCCATATAAGTACAGAAACATAGCAACCCAAAATGTCATATGCCTGCGGATGTAATGCAATATGTGATGTGAATAAAATGACCATGCTGGAGTGTGAAGTCGGGATGATAGTATGTAGTATCGCAGGCTACGAGGTCCACCACAAGAGACTTCTATCCAAACCAGTCCCATACCTAAATTTGGATAGTCAGACTCAACGTGGTAAACTCCTGATCTCAGGTTAGTCACGCGCCCAACCTAAATCCTTGCCATAACGAAGGTACATAACAATTAGTTGTGCACCACCAGCCCGAGTGGATAGTGAATGAATGAATGAATGAGCATACAACTCCTACTCAATAAGTCCACATATCAGTACGGTTCCTCTCTAAGAAATCACCGGGGTCTATTACACTCTAAACCAGGTCACCGCCCCATCGTGCGCAACAAGGTGAGTGGAAGAGACCTCACTATCCGCCTACCAATATCGAGCCCAGCTCGTCGATAGCAAACCCATTCCTCGAGCTAGTCAGACTCAGCCTAGATTGCCCCCTCCTCTCGGGCAGGTAAGGCCGCACCCCCTTCCAACCGACCACGACACAGTGAGAGAAGCTACCTAACGTTATATGGCCCTCATGTGCTCATGCATCCACTCGGTCTAGACGTTGGAGCAACCTCTGTAACCAAGAGGGTTTAGAGACTTTCACCCAGGGATATCTATAGCACCCCATGTAGAACAGATTTTTGGTGTCCCATCTGGCCATCCACGATATGCCTGTGGAGGCTACAGCCCTAATGTCGTTAGGGCGTACAGTAATCACAGCACACAATGCAAGATGCATGAGTCATATAATCCAGTCATGCATCAATCCCGCGCATACCATGCGCTCAGGTGAGACAATCTCCGCCTATCAGGGAATCTCATAACAACCGGCACTATAACATATGCAATGGTCAATCATATCTCATAACAAACATGCAAATGATGCGTATGGGCATATATCATAATGCTATGCAGTCACATACTCATAATCAGTGTCAATAACCGGCATGACAATTGACCTCTACGATGTGGACATTTAACCAACATTGCCCCCAAGGAATGGTCCACATAGAGCCTAACATATATTGGACCCATGACCTCATACAAGGGCCAAATATACAACAACATGGGCATCACTCAAGAGTTTAATACACATCATGATGGGCCTTTCACATGGGCCTAACATACATCACAATGGGTTCCATCGCCTGACCCTCAAATGCATCACAATGGGCCTCATCACATAGGCCTCATATATATCACATTGGGCCTTAAACACGGGTTGAATACACATCACAACGAGCCTCAAATACGGGCCGTATATACATCACATTGGGCCTCGACAATCGAAATCGATAGTCAACCACGACAATCGAAATCGACGATCGGCCACGATAATTAGCCTCGATCGATAATCGGCCTCGATAATCGAAATCGACAATCGGCCACGACAATCAGAATCGGCAATCGGCCACGATAATCAAAATCGACAATCGGCCACGATAATCGACCTCGATCGATAATCGATCAATCGGCCACAACAAGCAGAATCGGCTATCGGCCATGATCGGTAATCGGTCACGATAATCGGCCTCGATCGGTAACCAGACAATTGGCCATGACAAGCAAAATCGACAATCGGCCACGTTAATCGACAATCGGCCACGATTGATACTCAGTCACGATAATCGGCCTCGATCGGTAATCGGTCAATCGACCATGATAAATAAAATCGGCAATCAGCCACGTCAATCGACAATCGGCCACGATCGGTACTCGATTATGATAATCGGCCTCGATCGGTAATCGGTCAATCGGCCATGATAAGTAGAATCAACAATCGGTCACGTCAATCGATAATCGACCACGATCGGTAATCGGTCACGATAATCAGCCTCGATCGATAATCAGAATCGACAAATCGGTCACGTCAATCGAAATCGACAATTCGATCACATCAATCGAAAATCAGCAATCGGTCATGATAATCAGCCTCGATCGCTAATCGGTAATCGGCAATCGGCCACGACAATCGGGATCGGTCAATAATCGGAATCGGTAATCAACAGGTAAACAAAATGAGGTCCATAAATGATCAGCCGATCAACTATGGCATAAAGATCAGCACTCGGCCATGGTTATATGAAATCCGATAACACGGAGCCATCTGTCTACGACGAATGGGGCCCACTTATTTGGGTTAACCCATTGAGGTAATGATGTGAATGGGCCTAACAAGGCGTAAGGGAAGGTCACAATGTGTACATTCAACCATCATTGCCCATTAATGTGGACATTTAACCAACTTTACTCCCAAGGAGTAGCTCACATAGAGCCAAACATAAAGTGGGCCCATGACCTCACGCAAGGGCCTGATAGACATCACTGTGGGTCACGTCGCATGGACCTCGAATACCTCGGATGGGCCACATCCCATGAGCCCCGAATACATTACAATGGGCCACAGCCCATGGGCTTAAAACACACAATAGGTGGGCTCTACACATGGGCCTAATACAATTAAGTGGGCCTCATACCTGGGCCTCCAATATATCTCGGTGGGTCTCAACCCATGGGCCCCAAATACATCATGTTGGGTCATGCTCATAGGCCTCAAATACACAATAAGTGGGCCCTACACATGGGCCTAATATATATTACAGGTGGGCCCTACACATGGGTCTCATATGCATTAAATGGGCCACTTATCTAAGCCTCGAACACATCAAATGGGCCACGTGTCATGGTCCCAATACATATCACAATGGGCCACAACCCATGGGCCCTACCCACATCAACCCACGGGCCTTTATACATCATAATGGGTCTCAACCCATGGGCCCTAATACATCACAATGGGCCTTAACCCATGGGCCCTAATATATCAAAATGAGCCTAATCACATGGTCCTCATGTATGTCAAGGTGGCCTCAACAACGGGCCTCATACACATGACGGTGGGCCTCAATAACGAGCCCTCATACACATCATGGTGGGCCTCAATAACGAGCCCTCATATGCATCAAGGTGGGCCTCAATAACGAGCCCTCATATGCATCAAGGTGGGCCTCAACAGATGGCCACAAATGAATCAAGATGGGCCAAATCACATGGGCCATATATATATCAAATGGGCCACACCACTTAGGCCCCATGCATATCAAATGGGCCTCAACCAAATAATTGGTGATAATGATTTCTACCATTGAAATCCCAAGGCCCATGATAATATTTATATCCCATCCAATTTGATCATAAGGTCACAATGACCTGAAAGGGAAAAGTAAATATCATATTGGTCCAAAATAGGTGGCCCAAGGGTTTTAATGGTGGACAGATTGGATGCAACACATACATCATGGTGGGGGTCCACATGGAGGCCCATTATCAAGTATATAATATATATAATCTATATAATATTATATATAATATAATACAATATTATATATAATATATACACACACACACACACACACACACACTACACACACACACACACACACACACGCACACACACACACACACACACACACACACATTGCACACACACGCTCACACACACATGCTCACACACACCGTCCAGGGGGACGGTGTGGATAAAACACATAATCATGCGGGACCCACCGTCCACCATCAGTGGACGGTGTGAATATACACATACATCACTGTGGGTCCCACGTGGGGCCACCATAGCATTTATCTTCCATCCAACCCATTCATAAGGTCAGGCAGACCTGATTGCTGAGGAAAAATAAATTTCGTAATGATCCAAAACTTCTGTGGACCCAAAAAGGCTTCCAATGATGGACGTTTAATCAACACTGTTTCCTATGATGTGGGCCACCTGAGCTTTGGATGGGCCTGATTTTTGGAGGGGGCCCACCTTAGGAGATGGCCCACCAAATGGACGGGTTGGATGACAAATATACATCATGGTGGGGCCTATGGCTGGGGCCGTGGGTCCCTGCCCTTTTCACGCTGACGCTAGCAGCGTCCTACTACACAGCAGCAGTAGGCGCTGCCCTTATTTTTAAAATTTTTTTTATTTTAAATCACATTTTTCCATGGTTTTTCACGTGTGAGGCCCACATCAGTGGAATCTGACCCCACCACTGGTCTTCAGGGCTCAAGACAGACCGATCAAGCCCAATATTGGGTATATTTTGGAGTATCGAAATGTCAGGGTGGATTTAAACGGTAGACACACTATTTTAAATGTTATGGCCCACTTGATACTCAGATCAACCTCATTTTTTTGTCTCAACTCCTAAAATGACGTGGGGAAGGGGATGGACAATGTGGATTGAATGCATAAATCAAGGTGGGGCCTGCATGAGTGGCCCTTCCCAAGAGCTTGAAACAAGCTCATATTTGTGTTTTCATTTCACATCCAGGGACGTCCCTGGACGTGGACGGTCAATGTACAACGCATGTAGAAGGTGGGTCTTGCCCAAGTGGGCCACTAAATTATAAATGGTGTGGATACAATACTTATGAAGTGGGATCCAACCAAGTGGGCCACACATCACACAAAAATAATAAAAAAAAAAGAGAAAGGGAGAAGCTCCCACCTTAGATCTTGGACTTCTTCTTCTACCAATGTGATCTAGGGCTCCAAGGGAATAAGATTCAATGGTCAGGATTGATTTTGGAGGGTTGAATTTAGGGGGTGGAGAGCTTACAAAGGATTGGAAATGGAGAGCTCTCATGGACGTTGGGAGCTCTCTCTTGCTAGGGGAGGAAAAGTGAAGAAGAAGAGAGAGAGAGAGAGTGAAAGGATGGTTTGTAAGAGAGTAATAATGGGTTGTAAGAGCATAGGGAAGAGAACCTCATAATGACTTGTAAGAGAGAGTTGACTAAAGCTCTCATGGAAAATGGTGCTCCTAGGGTGGGTCCACTTAGGGAAACATGTGCACCCCCTCAAAGTGGACCCCACACCAATTAATGGCTCAAATATTATAAACGGTACATCTTTTGATCTACCCATCGGATCGGCGCACGAGATACGGCGTTGGAATCGCAGCGACGATGCAGTCGCAATGACATAGGTCTTAGGTCAAGCCGACTTGAAATTACAGGATAACACTTAAGGTCACACGCAAATGCTATCTACGAGTCGCAAGTCGTCAGAATTCGACCGGAAGGACCGCGGGAGCCTACGGAACAATACAGTCTATGACACGGGTCTCACAGCAATGGTCCCATCAGTAGCGATTGCAGCCACCTCAGCCACCGAGGCCCCAGCAGTAGCAGAGACAGCAGCAGCAGCAGGGACCTTAGAGGGGACAGACACCTCCCCAGCCAGCTTAGGCTAGATTTTATGTGGCTCAGCAGGACCCGCAGACTTTCGAAGGAGTCGTTGAGGGTATACTTCCTGTCTCTTCATGCATCGCCCGAGTACTATTTAATTTCGGCGCTTCGCACTCATTTATGTCTGAGGATTTTTGCCAATCGACTGGATTACCAATAGAGTCTGCTAGTGAGGGATTGACCGTATTGACGCCCTTGGGAAAGACTATAGTATTAGGCCATTTCTGTTCGTCTTGCCCTATTCTGGTCAGTGATATATTTTTGTCCGTTGACTTATTTGTGCTGCCGATGTCAGATTTCGACGTTATCTTGGGCATGGATTGGCTTGCCGAGTAACACGCCATCTTGGACTGTTCCGTGAAGACAACGACGTTTTGCATACCAGGCTTGCCGCAGTTTTAGTTCGTCGCCGAGCCTAGAGGAGAGCCGTTGTCATGTTTGATTTCTTGCGCCATTGAGGAGCCTGTTGCCGCTTGTATCGAGCAGTTGCCGATTGTCTGTGATTTCCCCAATGTATTCCAGGATATTCCAGGGTTGCCGCCGTGTCGTCATATTGAGTTTCAGATAGATCTTGTGCCTGGTACCGCGCCTATCTCGAAGGCCCCGTACCGTATGACACCGATGGAGTTGCACGATCTGCAGCGGCAGTTGGACGAGTTGTGCGAGTTGAGATTCATTCGTCCGAGCAGTTCACCTTGGGGAGCGCCGGTACTCTTCGTCAGGAAGAAGTATGGCTTGTTGAAGCTCTGCATCGATTACAGCGAGTTCAACCGAGTCACAATTAAGAACAAGTACCCACTCCCGAGGATAGACAATTTATTTGATCAGCTACAGGGTGCACAGTTCTTTTCAAAGATTGACCTGCATTCCAGTTATCATCAGATTCGTATCCGAGAGGAGGACATCCCGAAGACAGCTTTCAGGACGCGTTACGGTCATTTTGAGTTTCAGGTCATGTCCTTTGGACTGACCAATGCACTTGCGGTCTTCATGTAGTTGATGAACGAGGTCTTCAGTCCATATCTCGATCAGTTTGTTGTGATCTTCATCGACGACATTCTGATATATTCGAGGACCCGTGAAGATCATATACAGCACCTGGAGATCATTTTGCAGACCCTCTGTGCCCACCAGCTGTATGCGAAGCTGGAGAAGTGCGAGTTCTGGCAGGAGGAGGTGAGATTCCTCGGTCACGTGGTGACGAGGGAGGGTGTCGCAGTGGACCCCTCTAAGGTTGAGGCAGTGCGCCAGTGGAGCCAACCCACGACGGCGTCCGAGATCCGCAGTTTTCTTGGTTTAGCAGGCTACTATCGGCGTTTCATTGAGGGCTTCTCCCGTATTGCTGCCCCGATGATCAGGTTGACTTGGAAGGGCACATATTTTGTTTGGACTGATGCATGTGAGCGGGCATTCGTTGAGCTGAAGGATCGTCTGACGTCCCCTCCTGTCCTCACTCTTCCCTCTGGGAGTGATGGATTTGTTGTATTTACCGATGCCTCACGTATTGGTTTAGGTGTTCATCCCGATGCGGATCTTTGCCCGCAGCCTGACCTTTGTGTCTCATCAGCTTAAGGTTCATGAGCTGAACTACCCCACGCATGATTTGGAGCTGGCAGCAGTCATCTTCGCACTGAAGGTGTGGAGACACCATCTTTATGGTGTCAAGTTTGAGCTCTTCTCTGACCACAAGAGCTTGAAGTATTTATTCTCTCAGTCCGAGTTGAATATAAGGTAGAGGCGTTGGATGGATCTCTTGAAGGACTATGATTTTGACCTCCAGTACCACCCAGGCAAGGCAAATGTGGTGGCTGATGTCCTTAGCCGTCAGCCATGAGGCCTGGTGGCACATATAATGATGCAGGAGTGGAGGATGCTCGAGGATATAGTAGAGAACGACTTTGATTTTGGTTTGCAGTCTTCTATCGTTCAGCCATCGAGCCTGTCGATTCAACCCTCTCTTGTCGCAAGGGTGATCGAGGCTCAGCAGATAGATGAGTCGTTACAGGATTACCGAGAAGAGGCAGCATCTGAGAGTCAGACAGATTGGTAGATTGGTTCTGATGGTGGACTTCGCTTCAGAGGCCGATTATGTGTCCCAGATATTCCTGAGTTGCGCAGAGATCTTATGACTGAGGCACATCAATCACGGTTTTCTATACACCCTAGCTCGACGAAGATGTACCATGATATGTGGTGACAGTATTATTGGGCAGGGATGAAGCACCAAATCGCCAGTTTTGTGGCTGAGTGTGACACATGCTAGTGTGTCAAGGCCGATCATCAGAGACCCCTTGGTCTATTGCAGCTATTGAGCGTCCTGATGTGGAAGTGGGAGCACGTATTTACAGATTTCATTATGGGCTTGCCGAGGACTCAGCGCGGTCATGATGCCATCTGGGTTGTCGTGGATTGCCTGATGAAGTCGACACACTTTCTTGTGATTTGTGCGACTTGGCCTTTGGACCGGCTTGCAAGGTTATTCATTGAGGAGATTGTGAGACTGCACGATATTCCAGTCTCGATCGTTCCTGACCGAGACCCGAGGTTCACGTCTCAGTTTTGGAGGAGCTTTCAGAGAGCGATGAGCATTGATTTGTAGCTCAGCACCGCATATCATCCGCAAACCAATGGCCAGACCAAGAGAGTCAATCAGATACTTGAGGATATGCTTCGGGCCGCACGATTGATTTCAGGAGTAGCTAGGATGAGCATCTGCGATTGGCTGAGTTCACATACAACAACAGCTATCAGGCGACCATTGACATGGCTCCTTTTGAGGCACTGTATGGCAGACCGTGGTTAGAGAGCGGCGTCTCCTAGGTCCCAAGCTTGTGCTGTAGACGTCAGAAGCTATTGATATCATCAGGCAAAGGATGCACACAGCTCAGAGCCGGCAGAAGAGTTTTGCTGATCACCGGCGTCGTCCCTTGGAGTTTGATATAAGGGACTATGTGTATCTCAAGGTCTCGCCCATGAAGGGTGTAGTTCGATTTGGAGCGAAGGGCAAGCTTGCCCCAAGATTCATGGACCTTTCGAGATCACTGGGCGCATTGGTGTCGTGGCCTATCGGCTTGCCTGGCCATCTCAGTTGTCTAGCATCTACAACATTTTCTATGTCTCTATGCTGAGGAAGTGTGGGTCAGACATTGTTCCTGTTATCGATTGGCAGCCGCTAGAGGTTCGTAAGGACGCTTCTTACATTGAAGAACCAGTTCGTATCCTTGATCGGAAGGAGCAGGTCCTCCGGACTAAGGTAAAAGTTCAGTGGGGTCACCATTCTATTGATGAGGCATCTTGGGAGCGCGAGATAGAGATTCGACAACATTATCCCCATCTCTTTGATGATTGACTGATTGTATGATTGTATACTGTCTCTGATTTTATATGATGATGCTATGATTCTTATTCCTTATGAGATATGTCTAGTTGTGATGATTGTGTAAATTTCGAGGACGAAATTTTTATTTGGAGAGGAGAGTTGTAAGACCCGTATCCTAGTCCGTACCGTTCCGTAGGACTCCGTGATCCTTCTGGTCGAATTTCGGCCATCCTCTACCCGTATCCGACAATTGCGATCGATCCTAAGCCGAGTCTTGCATGCCAAAGCTGGCCCGATTCGAAACTTGTACCCTATCGACTGTGCCGTCACTGTGACTCGCACACCGAACCGATACCCAGGGTAGAAGATGTCGGCCTGCGTTTATTTCGAAAAAAACGCCGCGCGTTGCGAGTCTCGAGGGAATCTCTACGAGATGTCCCATAAATCACTTAATTAATACACCCTTACCCAAGTACAACCACCCCATTCCTCCTTTTTTTCACAAGTCAACTCTCCCTCTCCACTCACCATCCCTCATTTACCCATTTTTTAACTCAACTCATCTCCATTTATTACAACCACTCTACCCATCCCTTCCATCCATATCTCCCATCACTTCTTTCTCTCTCCCTCATTTTCTCAAAAAAAATCTCCCAAGCAAAAGAGCTCCACACGTCTAAGCTCATCTTCTCCCAAGCAACAAGTGTGGCCCACTCTCTCATCTCTCATTCCCCCCTTCCATTCATCATCTACACCGTCAAACGTGTTGGCAAGGAGCATAGGAGGCTAAGGAACTAAGGAGAAGGCTGATAGGTGGGTGATCCACCATTAAATCTCATTTTTTTTGGGCCCACTAGTTGGTGGGACCCATTTTGATGTATATGATGAGGGGCCCATAGTGGAGGGGTCCCCTCTTATCTCACCGTGTATCTCTCTCTCTCTCTCTATCTTTCCCCTAAAATGTAGTGGGCCCCACCAATTGTGTAAAATCTACTCTATCCATCCATCAAACGGTGCGGCCCACCGTATTTTGGGAGAAACCCATCATCCTATATAACATATGTATATAATGTTATATTTATATTATAATAATATAATGTATGTATATGTATATCCATGGTGGGCCACGTCCATGTGGGATCCACCTTGATACCTGTATTGAAGGACCCACCCTGATGCATGTGTACCCAACTGTCCAGCGTTCAAGGGACGCTGGACATTGTGGGGCTGCTAACGGTATAGTGTGAACTGACATGGGTATGTACTAACGTCAGTTAAGGTGGAATTTTTGAGGTGGACCTCACATATAGGCCCTACCTTGATGTATTTATATAATCCAATCCGTCCCCCATTCCTTCTTAAAACATTTTAGGCGTTGAACCGAAAACTGAAGGTGATCCGATAATCAAGTGGGCCTTACCATAGGAAACAGTGGTGTTTGCCGTTAAAACTTTGGAAAATGATTGATGGTGTCCACATGAAGCTTGGACCCACCTGAAATTTGGTTTGGACCCCTAATTTTGTGGGACACATACAATGGACGGGGTAGATGTAGTTAATGTGGGTCCCACCTAGAGTAAAAAAAAAATACATATGACAAAAAGGTGGCAAGCACCTTGCTGCCATGACATACATGAAAAAGGGGTGGGTCCCCATTGGCCCTAGTTGTGGACCCCACTGTGATGTGTTCTAAATCCTTGCTGTCCATTTGTTGGGACCCCTTCGTTGAGGCGTCGGTTCCAAAAAAAATCAGCCATGAATAGTTCCCAGATGGCCCACATCACCACAATTTATACGAAGGTATGTTAAATCACTCAGAAATGATTGTTGGGGCCCACACGGAGGTTGGATGCGCCTGAAATTTGGTTTGGACCCTTAATTTTGTGGGACACACATAATGGACGGGTTGGATTGCAAATAAACATTTTGGCGGGCCCTATATAGGACCCACTGTAGTGTGTGTGGCTTACCACACCGTCCACAACAGTGGGTGGTGACACCCACTGTGTTGCAAGTGTTTCGTTCACGCCGTCCGTCCACGGCAGTGGACGGTGGCCCCCACCATGATGTACGAGTTTTATCCACTCCATCCAGCCAGCGATCAGGTGACCACGTCACAGGAAACAGTGTGGGATTGAACGTCAACCGTTGAAACCCCCTTTGGGGATAACAGGAGTTTGGGATCAATATGAAATTGTTTTGTTTTTTTTTTTTTTCACCCGGGTCTGTGTGACGTTATCAACAGGTGGGATGTAAAATAAACATTTTGGTGGGCCCCTTGCCTCATGGCCTTATTAACAGGTTGGATGTAAAACAAACATTATAGTGGAGCCCTTGCTCACGTGGTCTTACCAATAGGTTGGGTGGTAGATAAGCATTTCAGTGGGCCCAGGATTGGATGGAAAATAAACGTTATAATGGGCCCACATGGGAGTCCACCATGATGCATGTGTTGCATCTAACCTGTCCTATCGTTATGAATGATTGTCTTAAGGCTTGAGACTAAAAATAAGATGGATCTATAGTTCATGAAGGCCCACCTTAGTGTATATATGAGACCCATGTGATTAGGCCCACCTGGGAATAGTTGAGGCCCATGATAAATGGCCCATTTGATGTATCTAGGGCCCATGTTCTAAGGCCCATCTTGAGGTAATTATGGCCCATTGTTGAGGCCCACGTTTATATATATGAGGACCATGTTATGCGGCCCATCTGACGTATCTTAGGCCCATGAGTTGGGGCCCAATTGGCTGTACATAAGACCCATTGCAATGTACGATTTCACCATGGGTTATGCAACGATGTTCAAGGCAGGCCATGCCTTGGAAGCAGTGATGGTTTGATGTCCACATTACAAAGACGATGTTGGTTAAATGTCCGCATTGTCACTCTCCCTACGGCCCATTGGTAGGCCCATATTCGCAGAATGTAGTCCGTATAGGCCCATCTTTGTTATAAACAGAGCCCATCAACTCATAACATGTTTAGTACAGATCCATGACTCATGATCATAGACATATGCATTATATGCATGCTTGAGATGAAGAGTGACTGATATAGTATATGCCTTCAGGCAGACTGTTTACGGGCTCTCTGGTAGGCGAAGTTGCCTTGCTCAAGCATGTGATATATGCAGGATTGTTGCATGATTGATAGTGTGGTTCATGCACTTGCATTTGTGTGATTGAGATATGCCCCAGCGACACTAGGGCCATAGCCTCCACAGACGCATCGTGGGTGGCTGGTCGGATACCGGAAACATTGTTCTAAGCAATTGGGGCACCATAGATGTCCCTTGGTGAAAGTCCCTGATCTCGATGGTACTAGAGGATGACTCCAACGTCGAGACCGAGTAGATATATGAGCGCACGAGGGCCGAATACCATGAGGACGTGTCTCCCACTGTGTCATGGTCTGTTGGAAAGGGGTGTGGCCTTACTCGCCCGAGAGCAGGGAGCATTACTAGGTTGAGTTTGATCAGCTCGAAAATGGGTTCGCTATCGACTTGCCGGATAGATGTTGGCAGACTATTGGCCAGGCGGATAATGAGATTTCTTACGCTCACTTGGACTGTGCTACTAGGAGAGAGACAGTGTCATTTGGAGTGTACTGAACCTCGGTGATTATCCAGACTGAGAACCGTACTGATTTAATGCTCTAGTGAGGAGCTGCATTGATATGTGGAGGTGGATTGGCATGCTTGACTTACATTATGCATTGCATGGCCTTGACATGGCCGATAGTATTCATATATTGCACCGCATAACCTTGGTACAACTGACTACATTTATGTACTCATCAGCATGTTTCCGCATTATGTTGACCTTTCATTCTAAGCATGCTCATATTGCGCACACACTTACACCACCTTCTAAGCTTTCTATAAGCTTATGCACGATTGATGTATGCAGTGACGCCAGGACGAAGCCGTAGTCTCGCCACAGTTGGAGCGTGCATCTAAGCTTCTGGAGTTTTTTTTTATTATCACTCCCTTGTATTTCCCTTCATATGCCTTGTACTCAAAGTTTTTGATCATAGTGGATTTTGCGATGGTGTTCTTGTGGTTATTGTTCGTGGGTTATGCTTGTAGTTATGCTCATTACGAATCAAATTGATTATTAGAAATCCTCCTTGTAGCATCCCAGGATCGGAACCTGGTATATGGGTGCCGGGAGCCGAGAATGGGGTACTACGGAGGCTGTCGGTGCCGGATTCGGTGATCGGGAATTTTGTGAGCCGGGTCTTCGAGTTCGGGGCGTGACAGGTCAAGTTGGGTTTGATGCCTTATGATGGACCATCCATGATAGAAGAAGATAAGAAGGGAATATGAGAAGAGGCAGAGAAGAAGGAAGTGGAGTGAAGAAGAGTCAGACTCATATTTTAATGCATCGAGTCTACACCAATTTCAGTCCAGTTTGGGTTTTGACTCGGTGCACATCTTGTGTTTGGACTCGAATCTAGACTGAGTTCAGATCATGTTGGGTGGCAAGGAAGTGAAAGCAGAGAAAGTTAGAGAGGAAGGAAGAGAAGATAGGAAGAGAAAGAGAGTTGCTATGGTTGTTTCATTTCCACCGAGTTGATTCGGTTGGTCTAGTTAAGTCTGTCTATTTTCTGGGTAGTCAGTAAGGAGAGGCATGAAGAAAAACAAAGGGAAGGAGAAAGAAGAAGATAAAAAGGCTAAGTAGTGACAAGTCAAGTTGAGTTGATTTGGGTCAAGCTTCACAACTCGGTGAATTGATTTTTAAAATCTCTCTTCTTTTGCTATTCTTTTCGTTATTATTATGTTATTAGTAATGATTATATTATTATTAAAGTATTGATTAAAGATTACTATAATAATATTTTGATAATAATATTAGGTATTGTTAGTATATTTAATATCAACACATGAATTATCATGATTAATTATCAATTAATACTTTTACTATGAAGGTCATTGTATTCATCGCATAAAATTAGGATTCAAGTTCTAAATTCTAATCTTAAATTTAATTTGCATGATAAAACCCTAAAGTTTCGTTATAACCCTATTATGGTGTAACGTGGCAATCTAATCACGCATATTGTGCAAATTTTGTTAGATTCTAATCTTAAGAGAGTGTAGAAATTATGGCAACACTTGAGAAAATCCGACTTGAAAGGTGAGGATTACCTTCAAGCTTTTTTCACATCTTGATAGTTAGCTTGTTTATTAATCTTTGTTCATTTATCTTATTGATTGCTTAATGTGGCTCATTGCTCTTATTGATTTAATTCCTTATAATTGATTGATGAATTGAATTTAAATTCATATATCTGAACATGCAATGGATTACATACATTTATATTATAGTTTAAGATAAGTACCTTAAATGTGTAATTGCTATCGATGTTGTTCGTAGCTTATTTTTCCACTTGAGGTTATTTGATGGTGTTTTAGGAGATCCTCGAACTAGTGGCCACATGTGAAATGGATTAAATAAATTTACATTGTGGACTTACCACCTTGTGGACCATTGATACCTATGTAGATTTTGGGGAATAATCCTAATTTTATCACATCCTTGGGATGAACTATTTGTCCTTATAGTTTTGACGGAATATTTGCCTATGTGATATTGACGGACCATTTTTGTACGACCCTATGATGGTAAGTTCCACTTGTTGGACAATGATTGGCCACTAGTTGAGGAGGTTACCCTTAAAACATTATATTTGTTAGTCTCATAAGCTAGGGATAGTGGAATGGACATTATGCTTGAGCTGTTGGCCTATGCTGGGTGACAAACCCCCCATAATAACGTTTGAGCTTTCTTAAAATGGTTGTTTGAAATTGAAATAATAATGGTCGTGTTGATCATGAATCTTCATAGCATACAGACTTTACCGGGTGATCGATACAAGACACAGAGTTTTCTTGGGTCACTATGGGCTATACCATAGAGTATTTTACCTGGTGATCCTAGGTTTTCATTACGTGCATTCGATTACCATGGGCTGTTCTTTTTATATGGACGTATCATAGAATACTCTTCTAGGAAGCTAGCTTACCTTGGGTGTCCTCATTGCATAGTTTTTTCCGGGTGGCCAGTTCTCTCTGGGCGTACCTTTGAGTACTTTTCTGGGTAGCTAGTTCTCATTGGTTGACCTTTTTACCAGCCAGATGTGCATCCCCAGGTCTGTGAGCATATGCATGTATCCATGCATTTAAATAAGAATATCTTGGTGGAATTTATTCAATATATGCCTATCTGATGAACTTTGTATTATGATGATAACTATGCTATCTTGATAATACGATAAATCTTGGGAGTTATACATGTAATGCCCTAGTTTTTGGAACCCGAGTATATGACTCGTTCTTCAAAAACCCGAGTGTTAGCCTTTAAAGTTCAGTGTAAATTTGAATCGCTTATTATTAATCATAGCATCAAATGTTAGCAGACTAAACCATGTATTGTATAAAAACATTCTGATCATCACAAGATTCCAAATATAGCGCCCATACAGGACTTATACAATATCAAATAAAAAAGTTCATTAAATAAATGTAGAAATCTATCGACTAATGATGGAGCTCAACAGGGGCCGTAGGGATCCCGTTTAGCTTCTCAGCTACCCGATCTGCTCTAGTGACCCAGTGAACTGTATCAACTTGCTCTACACCTGCATCAATTGTTACAGTTTGATAGAGTCAATGGCTATCGCAGTGAGAAGTACCCTCTAAGATTACACACTCATCATTCATAATCCAGTATAAATCACAATATATGAGAAGAGACATTAAACAATGTAATTTAAAATCATGATCATATATTCAAAAATAAGTCAATTAACATAATTCCATCATAAACAAAATATAATAGCAATTGCAATGCAAGTGGACGTGTCTAGATAGTCGAATAATAAATCATACAAACTCTGCAAAATGGCTAGAAAATCAAGCTTTAAAACTCTACTTCACCCGAAAATCATATCGTATGTGAACACCGCAAGATGAATAGAAAATCGATAAGCGAACTTTAGCTCCACCCGAAAATTACAATACGACTGAACACCGCAAGATGAAGAGAAAATTAACATACAAACATCTACTTCATCCAGAAATCATATCGTATGCGAACACCGCGAGATGGTTAGAAATTAATAAGCGAACTCCCGCTCCACCCAAAAATCACAGTATGACTAAACACCGCCAGATGGTTAGAAAACCAACATACAAAACTCTACTTCACCCGAAAATCATATCGTACGTGAACACTGCAAGATGGCTAGAAAATCGCCAAGCGAACTTTAGCTCCACCCGAAAATCACCATATGACTGAACACCGCAAGATGAAGAGAGAATCAACAGCCACAAAAGGGCACCAATGTTCCATTAGGGCCACAAAGGCAAATAAGCAATCTAAGTCATGTAAGGCAATGTGTGATCAAGACTGTGTAAGTCAAATAGGGACCCCAAGATGGTAAGTCCTTAACATGTTTCGTTCAGTCCATAAGATAATCATAAACGACAATATTTAATTAATTGGCAAACTCTATAACTTGGGATAATGTGTGGCAATCAAATCATTCATGTTTTCTAACATTAAAGAGATATAGCAATTATACGTTACATGAGTTAGTCGCATAACATATTGACATATTCATATAATGAGATAAGTAAACTATGAAATAACTTAGAGCTACTAACTGCATGAAATTAAAGCATCATTTATGTTTAAATTGATGAATTTAAGTGGGAAGCTCAAAGGGTGAGTCCTTACCTTCAGATGTCTTTGTTCACTTCTTCGTAGGTTTAAAGGTGTGAAGTAGCTTGAATTAAATTAGCCCCATGTTAGAAAATTTTCCAATATACAATAAAAATACTAACCAATCTTTTTAATGATAGATTCTAATCTAAATAGTTGCCTTGAACTTATCCGATTGAGCCAATCTGATTTAGTCCCGGTTGCTCGTCTTGACTTAAACTAACTTAACCCGAGCTTGGTTTATTCTTGGTTTGGAGCTCAACTCAGCTAACTCGACTCACACCTGAATCGAATCCAGCCTGACCGAATCTTCGTGACTCGACAACGAGTCGACTCACTCCCTCTCTCTCTTTTCTCTACCCTCTTTCACTCTCCTTCTCCCTTCCTTTCTTTCTTTCTTTCTTTTCTTCTTCCCTTCACTCCCTCTCTCTCTCATCTCATGCTAGACAACTAGACCTGCACTAAGCCCAAACCCAACTTAACTCGGTTGAACTCAGTTTCAGCTAAGTTGACTCAACAACCACCAAACCCAACTCCCTCTCTTTCTCTCTTAATTTTCTTCTCTCTTCCTTTCCTTCTCTCATCTTCCTTACTTCATCTCTCTTTCTTGCTGGAACCCCAGCTGGACCAGACCTAACTCGACCCAAACTCGGCATCCACAACCTGGCAGCAAGTTGAATCGACCCCTAACTCGGTCTCTCTCTCTCTCTCTCTCTCTCTCTCTCTCTCTCTCTTCCTTTCTCTCTCTCTTTCCTCTCCTTCTCACTCTCTCTCTCTCTCTTCTTCTTTTCTACTGCTGGACGAAACTGCACCCAACTCAGTCCGGCAATGTCCTAGTGTTGCAGTGAATAGAAAGGAGAAGGAGGACAGCGTCCTCTCCTTTTCTCCCATGTCTTCTTTATCTCTTTCTTCCTCGTTTCTCTCCTGCTGTAATGACCAGCAGGGATTGAGCTCGAGGCAAGGTTCGAACTCGACAGCAACTCCATCGGGCTAGCTTGGTGCGACAACAACAGCAAGGAGGAAGACAACGTCCTCCTCTTTCTCGTTTCTCTCTTCTTTCTTTGTCTCCATTTTCTTCTTCTTTCATTTTTTTTCTCTGGATAGGGGAGGAACCCTGACTCAAACCACAGCTCGACCCAAACTCAGTTGGGGTGTAGCAAGGGAGAAACGACGCTCACGTCCCTCTCTTTGGCTTTCCTTTTTTGGACAAGAGTTGCCCTAAAAGGGTGGCTTTTATAAGCCACTCTAATCCCATCCCTGATATTCTGACTCCAACTAATCATTTGATTAGTTATGCTAAGCCAGTTCTGGACCCGGACGTAATGCGAATGAAAATCTCGCAGATCTAATTTGGGCTGCCTTGAATGGCTTACATGGCCCTTATCAGACACCAGGGGTGGATCTCTGGGACCCTGGTCCACCTAATGGATAGTTCAGATTGACGAATGGGCCCCATCATCGGGTGATGTGTCCTTTGAACGGACGAAGAAGATGATCTCCATGCCAATGACAGAATGTCATTAGACGGTTGAACCTATGATCTGAGGCATTCAGACGATGTTGATAGGTCCCATGATCACTGTGGGACCCATAAAAGGGACGGTGATTAGCGGTTTTACTTAATGGACTTAGGTTTCGAGTTGTGGTGGCGGGTGAGAAAAGCTCAAGCCAGAGCTGAGGAAGCCCTATTTTGGAGGGCTGGGATTTGCTGAGCTAGAGGGCTGGGATCTTGTGGGAAGGTTTCACGTGGATTTCCAGCAGGGAAAGTAGAAAGAAAACAAATCTTTCCATTTTCGGAAAGATGATTGTACACGGCTCTATCTCTATCGAAGTTTGTGGGCATGCATGCATGTTCCAGCGAGCAAAAATGTTCAGGGTATGGTCGTAGGTGGCTCCTGAACACGATGGACGATTCAGATCAACCATCCGATCATTGGTGGTGGGCCACAATCCATCACAACAAGCAACCCTTATTCGAATTCGTCCAGGCGGGAAAAGCCTCTACCGTTTTTGCCATTTTCATTAAGTCAGACTCGGTTTGACCGAGCACCATGTTCAGTGCAGTGTGGGAGTACACAGGCTATGTACTTCCAGCTCAAATGTGGGGCCCACTATGATCCTTTTGATGGATCCATTCCATTGACTAACCTCTATTGGTTCTAATAGGCCAGTAGTCCAAAATTTGGGCAGATCCAAAACTCAGGTGGACCACACCGAGCGAGATATGTTATAATTTGGCAATTCCTACCAATCCTCAACAATCTGCTGATTGGATTGGATTTTAGGTGTTAATCTAAATGATCCCACTTAATTCTCAAGTCATTTAGATCTCAGTTTATGCTGCATGTCTCCATTCAAGTATGAAGCTGATAAATAGTGGACCTCATAGTCATGGCTTCTAGTTTAAGGCGTAAGGTTCCATCTTATTTATTTAAGGACAATGAACTCTTAAAGATAGGCTTCTTAGTTGACGTGAAGGTTCATTTTGAAAGTAGATGGTTGGATTTGAGGCCCAATTCTTATAGTTTAATCATGTATCGTTCCTGATCCATTTCTAAGGGTAAGGATTGATGGGTTCAATGATCCAATACTGTAGGTTACTAGTGGATGGTTAGGTTTACTAAAGAAATAGGTCCTCTAGATATCTTGGCACTACATTTTGAAAATCAATGGATGGATTATCCTACGGTCAATGCCTTCTTCCCATTGGTTAGATACTGTTTTAAAAATGTAGCTTTGACGATAGAGTTAAGCTTATTTTGATAATCTTACCCGTGCATTTGTGAGACTTAGTTCACATGGTAACACCCGATTACTGAAAAGTACAGGGTGTTACAATACTTCACTAGGATAGCCATTGACGCTATTAAACTGTATTCAGTGTGTAGGAGATGCAGATGATACGCATGCTAGTGTTTATGTGGAATAAGAGCTAGTTGATCTTGCGACTCTATATTCTTGACTTCGTTTGTATTTAATTTGTATTGTTATGTTTTGTAAAAAGTTTAGACATTGGTTTGTACGAGTTTTCGAGTAACCACTTGAAATCTTGGTTATATATATTTAGACTCTCTCTTATACTTGATTTGTTTTTGTTCCACTAAATTACTAACTCTGATAAAGAAAAAAAAATGTACGTGAGATTTGAGCCACCATTAAAGGTTAACATTTGGGTTTTTGGAAAACGAGTAGTGTACTTGAGTTTCAGGAACCGGGGTATTACATATGTGGATTCAGACTATACATGCAGTATGGATTCCAGAAAGTCGACTTCAGGTTACTCATTTGTACTAGTGGGTGGAGAAATTAGTTGGATGTCAAAGCTTCAGTTTGTGGTGGCTCTTTTCACGGCTGAAGCAGAATTTATGGCAATGATGGAAGCGTTTTAGGACTGTGCTTGGTTGAGAGGCATGATAAATCAGTTGGGGCTTCAGCAGGAGGACGTGCCAGCTAATTGTGATAGCGAGAACGCTATCAATTTGGCTAAAAATTCTATTTATCACTCATGTACTAAACACATTGATGTTCGTCACCACTTTATCTGACAGGTACTTGAAGAAGGAGGCATGACTCTGGAAAAAATTCACATGAGTGTGAATTCGGCGGACATGCTCACTAAGGTGGTTCCTACAGAGAAGTTTAAGCTCTTGTGAATTCTCTGGGCTTGGCGATGACGTAAAATGAAGACGAAATATGTACGAGAAGCATTGATAGAGCTATGATGTAAGGCATAGATAAGAAAAGAGGAAAAGAATCTACACATTTGATGATTGAAGACATGGTGGAGGTTGTTGTATTTGATGTCTTAAATCGAGTCAGATACAGGGTCTGTCGATGCCATCAACAATCTATCTGATGTCACCTTTGATGGAATCAAACAGTGCTCGATCCCATCGATATTTTTCAGATTTTCTTTAGTTGGTTGCTGGACTAACTCGGTAGTTTTTGGATGTCATTGATGAGTGTTCGATGCCATCGACAGTATTAATTCTATGTCATCAAGAATTTTTAAAAAATCATCCTGCGCAAGGATTCGGTGTGAGGCCCACTATGATGTTTGTGTGAAATCCAACTAGTCCATTCATTTTTGGATATCATTTTAGGACATTATACCAAAAATGAGGAGGATCCAAAATTCAAGTGGGCCATACGAGATGAAACAGTGGGGAAAGGAATGCTTACCGTTAAAACCTTCTTAGGCTCCACCTTGATGTTTATATTCTATCCAAACCGTTTATAAGGTCATTTTCACTGAGATGAAATGAAAACACCATGAACTTAAACCAATACAAAACTTTTTTAGCCATATGAATGTTTTAACGGTGGTCACTGAATCCCCACTGTTTCCTCTCATGTGGCCCATTTAAGTTTAGGGTCCTCCTCATTTTTGGTCATGTGTCCTAAAATGATTTCGAAAAATGGATGGACGGGTTGGATTTATCACAAACATCATAATGGGCCCCACACAAAATCCTTGCGCAGGATCTTCATGCGAAAGGCTTTCGCAGGAAATCCGCTTGCAATTCCAAGAGTCTCTCTGTGAGTGTAAGAGAGTCTTTTTTTGAAGACTCTCTCTCTCTCTCTCTCTCTATATATATATATATATATATATATATATATGGGAAAAGGTACAATGCGCTCAAGTTGATTTTAACGCCCCATGAGGTTGAGCTGTGTGGGCCCCACCGTGATGCGTTTTGAACATCTACCCCATCAGTCAGATGCACCATTCCATTGTGGGCCTAGGTCTCAAAAATCAAGTCAATCCGTGACTTTTGTAGGCCACACCACATACAGAAGTGGAGAGGGGCCGTGCACCATTAAAACATTCATAACCATTTTTGAGGGCCCACCAAGATGTGGTTTGTAAATCCAGCCGATCCATTATGTGTGTCCCACTTGAATGAGGGTTCAGACCAAGTTTCAGGCGCATGCAAAACTCAGGTGGGCCCCGCCAAGTGCTTTTATATGTTTTAACGGTGTCTTTACATAATTTTAGATGGTATGGCCCACCTGAGTTCCGTATACGGCTGATTTTTGGCATATCCTATAATTTAAAGGGGACCCATCAAATGCACGGTGTTGATGGTTGACACGCATCACGGTGGGGCCCACACAGCTCGACCTCACGGGAGCTTATCTTCAGCTTGAGCGCATTATACCTTTTCCATATATATATATATATATATATAATATATATATATATATATATATATATATATATAATATATATTAAAATTGATTATTATGGCTCATGATGTTGGACCTATTGGCACTTGTATTAACGGTGGATCAAGATAAAGTCTCTAGACTAGGAGGCCCATTATGCTTGGATTATAATCCACTTGAGGATGAATTTGATATGATTAATCCTTAGAGCTAAGGATGTTTGAGGGTTTAAGGCCTTGATTGTATGTGCTTTGACTCACTTGTACATGGTTATCATGTGGCTAATAAAAATGGATGTGCTTAGTCATATATATTCATTTAAGGTCAGTTGATAGTCACATGGGCAACAAAGGATTTACTGATTTCTTAGAAAACTCATCATAGGCACCTCATCCCAATACCAATTGACCAATTGCATTGGACCAAACCCTAGTTTGGAAACCACAACATGGAAATCGAAACCATATAACTTGAAACCCTAGAACCTAGTAGTCGATACCTTGCACTCATAAAATCATAAGTCTATATAAGTTCCTTGAAGTCCACCAAAAGATCCCTTGACTCAATCTAAAATTGACCATGGCCTCATTAGGTTCGTTCAAACACTGAAATAAGGCTAAAATGATCCCTTTAAGCTAGCAAAAATCTAAAATCCATTGGCACTTTTTTGGTCAATCAAGAATTGCCACAAAAACATCTGAAGCACCTACCCCACGACAAAAAAAAACAACGGTTGGGTCCAGTGACCGGACTCAATCCATTGAATATCTATACTTTTCTTCTTTATTTTGTTTCTAATTTTGGATCAGGTAGGGTTGAATCATCTACCCTGACTAATTGATAAGCTGCATAGGTGAGTTGGGTTGTATGTTTCAAGTCAAGCCCTAACAATTGACTTTAATTGGTAAGTTGAACCAACCCATTGCCACCCCTACGAGTCCACACCAACTTCATGAGATGAGTCGCTACAAGGCCTAACCTAAGGCCGCTATTTAACAAACAAACAACGCCCACGCCTAATCCCAACTCTCTCATCAACTGCCCACTGCAAGTGTTAAATAAGTAGCACCAAGCTAGGTTGCCTTTTCAAAACGTAGCCCAAGCTATTAACCACAAGGTATTTGCCACGTTAGCTAAAAAGAACTTGCTAGGTTTCACATGGACTAACAGTTAGGTTGACAATAGGTCGGGTGGCCTGACCTGGTCCAATTGCCAGGGCTTTGGCTTGTAAACATAGACCTTTGGCTGGGCCTGGGCCTAAAGTGTAAGTCTGAGGGCACAATTCCATTCCTTATACAGTGTGTCCGAGCAGTTGAAAGGAAGGGTTGCTTTGGCTGGGATGGGCTAATGTCAATGATGAGAGGCCCAGCTTGGCCCCTTGGCTCGATCCAATCGTCAAGTGGCCCTCATTATAATAATTTGAAAACACTTCTTAATGATTCCCATTTGATGAACATATGTCATTTAATGACAATTTTTGTATAAGGAGTCATGTTTCAATTGTTCGATCCCTTAGATTTATTGTCCATAGAGAATTTGGAATCAAATATCTGATGGTTAGAGTGGATTTCTCTTATACATCTCAGTAGGCGTTCCTCTCCCAACAGTTTCCCTTTTGTATGGTTCACTTGAATCACGGACCAATCTGATTTTTAAGCTCCCATGGTTAAAATGGGGTGACACACCTAGTGATTGATTGATGTAGATTTCTCTTAAATATCATCATGGGACCCATTTCAGCGGGCACACATTAAGACTGCAAACAAGGTTTCCTGCTCTCTCTCTCTCTCTCTCTCTCTCTCTCTAAAACATTTACAAAAACTTGGTGGGCCCCACTTGACTTTGTTGGAAAGTTTCAATGGGGGAGCATCCACTCTCAATTATTTTTTGGCCCATGGCTCACCATGGAAGGGTGCATCAGATTTATGGAATGGATGTCATAATACATACCTTGTAATACAATTTCATATACACATATATATATATATATATATACACACACATATATATATATATATATATATATATATATATATATAATTGGACTTATTTCAAACCCTTGATCGCTTCTATTTTCCATACTGGGCTGGCTCTGTAGGGCCTTTTCAGCCCACGGAGGGCCAGGGCTTAAGACATTAGGGCCTGGCCCCGTCCCACTGCCACCCCTACAAGCAGTTTGTAGAAGTAAGAACCACCTTTCACTGATCCCTAAGAGTTCATTTGTTGGGCCCCACCATATTAATTTGAGCTACAAGCTAGAAATCTCTCCCATCGAACAATCCCAATCGAGCAAACCAGATTTCTGGGACGATGGTGCGTGGATTAGACAGTTGCCTATATGATGAACGGTCTGGATCATTGAAAGGTGAGCAAATTCCTACATTGTTGGTTCCACAGCTGAGCACCTTCGATTTCTGAATTTAAGGAATCAGAATCCCACTGAGGATACATTTGCCACTAGCTGTCCAGAGGGGTTTGGTCGTGAGAACCTTAAGACTACTGTCTTATGATGAGGGCTCTGTATTTTCGCCAAAAAATAAAACCTGTTAGGATCGGGTCTAGTCCCATTTATTTAATTGGTCATTGGATCCACATAGTCTGGGCTTCAACCGGATCCAGGTTGGTTTCAGGTACAGGAGGATCTAAAGGTCTAGGTTGGGTGTAGGCCAGATCTGGGTGGGGCAAGCCATTGTGGCAATAATGCCTACATGATGGATGGCCTTTGATCCCATAGACGTATGCAACTAGACCCACTAATAGCATCCTTAGAAAGGTTATTTTTATTTTATTTTCTTCTTTGTATTCCTTTGACAAATTAGGAATTAGGGCCACAACTTGAGTTCGGGTCAACCAAAACTTAATTAACCCAACCTAAGTTTGAGTCAGGTTGTCAAGGTCTTGGGGTTGAAAAATGTTGACCCCAATTGAATTTGAGTTGGGTTGGTTGAGCATAATCATATGTATTTGGTTTAGGTTGCCCTTTTGATCCTCTTAACGTAACCTTGGGCTTAGGTTAACCTTAAACCCAACCCAAACCTGCCCAAGTTATAAACCCAGTAGAAATGATCCCATGCAATAGTTGTATAAGAGCTTTCATATTAATTCATTTCTTTCTTGCTAATGTCTCCTGTGGGATGATCCTAACTTTCACATTCAACTACCGATTATTAATTAATTATAACTTTTCAATATCACTTTTTAAGAACTTGGCCTCTCTTATTTTACCAAGTGTTATCAATAACTTTTCTCCTATGCACAATGTTGTCAGAGAGATGTCTTCACATCTTTTGCATTGCTCGACCGGTCGAGCGGATCGCTCGACCAGTCGAGCGGATCGCTCGACCAGTCGAGGATCCACTCGACCGGTCGAGGCCCGCTCGACTCAAAGTCTAGCGAGCTCGGTTTTTTGGTGTCCGTGATGCTCGACCAGTCGAGGGTCAAGCTCGACCGGTCGAGCGGGTTGCTCGACCAGTCGAGGCCCTCCTTCGACTAGTCGAGGCCTTCCTTCGACTAGTCGAGGTTACGCAGATTTTGCGTGGACTGCGTAAATTTGAAATGGTTTCTGGACTTTTTCAAAGGAGGTGCATAAGTGGAGTTTCATAAACTATAAATAGGGATCCCTAGGGCTATTCTAAGGTATTCTAAGACTTTCTAAAAATTTTCCAAGGGTTACTAAAAGGGTTTTAGGGTTATCAAAGGGTGTAGCAAGGGTGAGATTCAAAATTGTTCAAATCGGGTAAGTCCTCTCTCTTGTAATTTCTATTTCATAATAGATTTCTGTCACTTTGTGCTGTGGTTTTTTCCCACAAGGGTTTTTCACGTTAAATCTTTGTGTTCTCTTATGATTGCTTGATGCTATTGGATTGCTATCCTAAATCTAGATCTGTGTGATTCCATAGCATAAATCCCCAACAAGTAGTATTAGAGAAATTGTTGGGGCATAGATCTGAATCTGCAGGATTAGTAATAATGGAAAACGACAAGTTTGATATTGAGAGGTACTAAGGCAAAAATAATTTTGAGTTATGAAAGGTTAAAATGATTAGTCTGTTAACCAAGCAAGGCGAGATTAAGGCTCTTGAGGAGCGAAAATCTACCATGAAAGATGATGAATGGAAAAACCTTGATAGTAATGCTTTAGCCTCTATCCGTTTATGTCTCACAGATGAAGTTCTCTATAATGTTTTGAGGGAGAAAACTGTGGCTTGTTTGTGGGCGAAGTTAGAGAACATCTATGCAAAGAAGTCCTCTGAAAATCGGCTACACTTGAAGCTACGATGTAAAACCTTCAAGATGGCAGAGGGTGGAGATCTAGAAGCCCATATCAGCAACTTTAATAAATTGATATGCAAATTGCTGGATATGGAGGAAGTGGTCAAAGATGAGGAACAGGCACGTATATGGTTGAATTCTCTTCCTACATCATATGAGTCTTTCAGGGACATGATGTGCACCGCAAATAAAATCCTAAGTGTTGACACGTTATCTCAGCCCTTCAAGGAAAGACTATGAGAAAGCTAAACGGTGACATGAGGGCATCTTCCGATGCACTGATTACAACGGGCAGAGATTCTGAGCGAGGTACAGGATTTTTAAGACCTAGATCCAAATCCAAGGGCAAGGGTAAAGGAAAATTAAAGTGTTGGAATTGTGGGTTATCTGGACACATGGAGAAGGATTGTAGAAATCCTAAAACAAAGAAAGAAAATTCAGCAGCTTCTTCCAAGGAGGCCAATGTGGTCACATCTGATGAAGAATCAAGTGGTGGTGATGTTTTGTCTGTTTTCATGATTGGTCACTTACATGATAATTATAAAGACGAGTGAATACTTGACACAGGAGCATCTTATCACATGACTCCTCACTGGAGTTAGTTTACCAGTTACAAGGAATGCAATGGTGGATAGATTTTTATAGGCAATAACAATGCTTGTAATGTTGTCGCTATTAGTACGGTGAGCATCAAGATGTTTGATGGGATGGAGCGTACCTTGACTAATGTCAGGCACGTTCATGATATGAAGAAAAGTTTGATTTCTCTCAGTGCACTCAAGGCTATAGGGTGCAAGTTCACCGGTGTTGATGGTGTCCTTAAAGTTTCAAAAGGGGCACTCGTAGTTATGAGAGCGCAGAGGCACGGAAACCTTTACAGGTTGATTGGGAGCACTTCAACAGGTGAAGCGGCAACAACTATTATAGATTTCGTGTCTCTATGTATGTGGCATGCTCATCTGGGTCACATGAGTGAGCGGGGCATGAAGGTACTTTCTGATCGACGTTTGATTCCAGCTTTTAAAATTCTTATTTAGATATATGGGAGCATTGTATATATGGTAAACAATCTAGATTGTCTTTTAAATCTGGAAAACATGTTTGTAAGGGAGTACTTGATTATGTGCCCTCTAACGTATGGGGGCCATTGCCAGAAGTTTCCATTGGGGGGTCGTCATGGTTTGTTTCATTCATTGACGACTACTCCAGGAAAGTTTGGGTTTACTTCATGAAAGGTAAATCCGAAGTTTTCACTATATTCAAACAATGGAAGGCAGTGGTGGAAAAATAATCAGGGTGAAAAATAAAGGTTTTAAGGACTGACAATGGTGAATATTTACTTCCATTGAGTTTAATGAGTACTGTAAGGATGAAGGGATCATCAGGTATAACAAAGTGCGCCACACGCCTGAGCAAAACGGTGTGGCTGAGTGAATGAATCGGACTCTCCTAGAGAGGGACAGATACATATTAAGTAATGTTGCGTTGGGCAAGGACCTATGGACAGAGGCCATTAATACGGCTTATTATTTGGTGAACCGATTTTCTTCAACGACAATTGAATGTAAAATCCCAGAGGAAATATAGAGTGGTTAGAAAATCGACTACTCAGATATACGCATATTTGGTTGTGAAGCTTACTCTCATGTACCGTCAGTTGAGAGAGATAAGCTAAACTATAGAGCCAAAAAGAACATCTTTGTAGGCTATGACATTGGTGTGAAAGGTTACAGGTTATTCGACAAGATCACATGCAAGGTCATCACTAGCCGTGACGTCTGATTTGATGAAAGCTCTCTATTCCGCAAGAATGATCAAGAAGAACAAAAGGAACCAGAAAGGTTGATCATAGACGTCCAGATTGACTCAGATAATACTCAGGCAGAGACAGATGCGCAGACAGAGGTACATGATCAGGTGGAGCAGCCACCTTTGAGAAGGAACCCACCGCGTGATCGTAGGTTACCGGCAAGATACATGGACGACTTTAATATTGCATATGTCCTCATTACAGATGAGGAGGACCCCTCTACTATTCAGGAGGCTCTTAATGAGCCTAATGTAGAAAAGTGGAAGGTGGCTATGGACAATGAGATTGACTCGTTGCACAAAAATTACACATAGGAGTTGGTGGAGCTTTCTGTTGGCCAAAAAACAATCGGATGCAAGTGGTTATTCAAAAGGAAACATGATAAATACAAAACTAGATTGGTAGGAAGGGTTATGCTCAGAGAGAAGGAATCGACTTCACAGAGATATTTGTGCCAGTGGTTAAGTAGGTGTTTCGACAAGGAAACGAATGTATTTGATTTAGGAGAATTATCTTATTCAAACATAACAATGGAACAGTATAAAGACAATCATCATATTTTTATTGATTCTGAATTCATTTACATCCTCTGATATCCCTTGATTCTAAGATAGTTTACAAAGAATTCATTGTAGATTACAACTATCATAGTTAAATATAAATTTCGGCAGCATAACGGCAATGGTCCCAGTCATCCCTTAGGACTTAGGAGGAATTGGCAAATCGACCAACAGTTTTTAAGAAAATAGAGATTTCGGTAGTATAATGGCGTTATCTCGGTCATCTCCTGAAACTTAGGAGGAATACACCTTTCCGTCGACCATTCTTCCTTTTCTCCTGAATAAGAAGAACTTGAAGATTTGAAAACTCTGGCCATTTCAACAAATGATGACCCATTCTTTGTTATAGGCTATAGATCAGCGATCGGTTTGCATGGTCTCGCGCAAACCATATCGTTTGCGCGGGTCCGCGCAAACTGTAGAAGCCCAATGCTCCTTTGCGCGGGTCCGCGCAATCTGCTGGAGCCCAATGCTCCGCACCTTCTGTCTTCTCTTTCGTTCTTTCCTTCACTCTGAAATCTTTGAACCCATTTTTAGAGAGAGAACGGGGTATTTATAGGCATTTTCACAGGTGTAAAACTCCGACTTGGGCGATGTGGGACAAAATAACACCCAATCATTTTTACATCATCGTCATACGCTTTGCGCGGATACGCGCAAACGACATGCTTTGCGGGATCCCGCGCAAACTTTTTTACTTTGCGCGACCCCCGTGCAATCTGTTTACTTAGTTAGATCCCGCGCAAACTACTTTACTTTGAGCGATCCCGCGCAATCTATTTAGTTTGCGCGGTCCAGAATTGATTCTTTGTTCCTTTCTTCCAACCTTTTTCCTTGATCTTTTCTTACTTCAATTCTTCACTTATTTTATGCCTCAATAGATGCCTCCTTGATCCATTCTTTGTTTTTTCTAGAAAATCAAACAAAAGGATCAAATCACCCCTTTTCTGCAGAGTTTGTGCGATCCCGCGCAAAGCTAGGTCGAGTACCATACTCGGCCGCAAATTCTATAAATAGTCCAACAACTTTGTCATTTTCATGAACTCTTTGTGCTCTGGCGAAATTTTACTTCTGCAAATTTCTTCCGTGCAAACCATATCGTTTACGCGGTCCCGCGCAAACCCTTTTAGTTTGCGCAAGTTCTTTCCAAGTCCAAAATTTCCGCGCAACTTATATACTTTACGCGGACCCGCGCAAAGTGTCCAGTACTTAACCGATTTTCTCTCTTTGAACTTTGCCAACACTTAGCCATTTTCTCCTTTCTTCTATTCTCAGCCTGATATTTATCTTCTCATCATTATGGCTCGTATAAAACAAACAGCCCGTCCTGTGACTCCTTCTGATCAACCTTCCTCTGATCAACCACCCGCTAAGCGAACAAAGACCACCTCCAGAACTCCTGCTTATTTTAAAGAACCTGTTCTTCCTACCTTTGACTTCTCTGACCGCATTAAATCTTTGCCATCCCCCATTCATAGATCCATATCATTGGGAGATATCAAATGTCCTCCGAAGTACGGCAGAGAGTATGATTGGGACGAATGGTTAAAGACTACGGCCCACATTCGTACTGATAGTGAGAGACCACCTCTCCGTGAAGATACTCCCTCGGCTTCTCGTTCGAAGAAAACTCGCCGGAATAAGGCGAAAGAGTTTGCAGAGAAAATTAAGGAACATAAGAAGAAGAGACTTCAAAATTCATGGGATTCAGTACGAGTTGTTGAAGGTGTTATGAAGTTCGACAACCCTCATGCAGAAGGCATGACAATAATTCCCATCAACGTTTATCGCCATCAGTCTATGCTTGACTGTGAATCTAAGGATTATGTTCATGGTGAAAGATTGATGTATACTGAATCATGGGCCACAAGAGAACCCCGGATCCTTGAGGGAGTCATTCAAACACGGAAGCCGCGACAAAAGATAGGAGAAACTCATCCCATGATCTTCTTAGTTCCTTTTCATAGTCCTCATGACCTATTTCCTTCTCATTTTTATGAGACAGTTCGATAGCGTTTTCGAGATCGAGAACAACTCTGGGGATAGGCAGAATTTCGCATCAGAGGCATGTTAACTACTCGACGTTATTATTCTGATTTGGCGGAGGCTATTTTATTGAAGCATACGAGCACACTTGCGAAAGTCAGCCTTTATGATGCCGTAGAAGTGACTTCCAAATACTTCTATAGGGAACCTACTATACTGAAAGGCTTTCTTGAATATTGGTCGCCCACAACCAACTCCTTCCACTTACCCTATGGTGAAATGAGCATAACACTTTGGGATCTTCACCGCATAGCCGGTCTCCCGATAACAGGTAAATTCTATGATGAATTCATTCTAACCAATAGGGAATTGGCCTTTGTATCCTCTCCTGATCGCAGACCTTCTATCTCCGAGACCACCATCGAACTGTTTAAGGAAATGAGTAAATTTCCCAGTTTTCACAAGATTCCCCTTTGCAATGGCTGGCACATTTCTCTATGGGCCTCAGGTATTTATTAGTCCGATAATCGACTTTTCTCTTCATATTCTTGCTATCTAGCAATTCCTGCATATTTAGTCTCTCTCTCTATTTTTCTTTGAAAATTTCGTTATTGTCACTCCAAGGAACTAATGAAGCTCCGAGACGCAATGAAGGGGAGACCGGAGTATAGCTCCTTTGGAGAACTTGCAGCTTTCTTGGCCTATTGGCTAAGTTTGGTGGTATTGCCCAGCTCTAAATGGGCGATCTTTGACATTCCGAGCGTCTTCGTTGTAGCTGGTGCTTTAGCAGAAGGCCACAAATACTCTTTTGCTCCCCCAGTATTATGCTCTATTTATAGAGCCCTCGGAGAGGTAGCTACCCAAGTGAAAGATCCTATTCTTGGAGCCTCGTCTGCACATACTTCTTGGCATTACATCACAGGGTGGCTAGGGGTCTATTTTCCTTGGACTTTTGAAGCTCCAGAGCAAGCATATGTTCATCCTTCTCATCTTCCACTCTGGTTCTTCCAACAAAGAGCGATGGCCAAAAGAGCGTATGACTGGGTTGCCAATAAAATTCGGGATGATGACCAAATAAACTTCTTTCAGTTTCGCCTTTATCGTTACACCGAAGGTACAGACATGGTGGACCAAGAAACACTTACTGCAGCGGAAAGAGCTTTCTTCTTTTCCATTCGTTCTTGCAGTTTACCCTTTCGAGAAGGGACAGAGTTTTGGAGAGAACCTTACTATCCTAGTCGTTTTGCTCGTCAATTTGGTTATGATCAAACTGTACCACAAGACTGCGGGCTAGTTACTCGGAAAATGCGTTGTTATGGAACAGGTCCTCTTAACTGGGCCATGATATGGAAACAACTACTGAATAGCTGCGTTGGATCTTCCTTCATAATTCCAGGCTGTAATCACGTAGTCCGTACATCATATGGCTGGATGCGATGGTGGGATCATCAGTCATACTTGGTTACTAAGTGCTTGCCAGTAGATTCCTCCATTTTTCTCCATCCGCCTAGGCTGAAAAGCAGAAATCTAGAAAGTAGAATCGGCTATATTCCAGAAAAGAGTCATGCGTCTCATCATGGAGAAATTTGTAGGAAGATATCATTAGAAGATCCTATCCGTGAAATAAAGCCTATTAACACTTTGGATGGCTGGTTTGCCCATGGAGTTTTAAGATAATTTGAGCAATCTCACCAGGACGTTACAGATCAGGCTGCAGACGACGCTGAAGGTGCATCTTCCCCAGTTCCTGCAGAGACTACCGCGGCTCAAGAGGGACCAGTTAATGATACTCCTTTACCTCCTCTACAACCCCTTTGTCCTAGCCCATCTTCCCCGATGACTAGATTGAGAACGTGTTTACAGGCATTATCTCCTATTCTTTCAGAGGGAACCAAACAAGCATCCGCCTCCCCTACAATCAAAGAGTCTGCACCAGAAAGCAGCCGGGCTGCTTCTTGTAAAGGAAAGCAAGTTGTTGTTGAAGAAGTTGACGAAGAAATTTTGGGAGATGAGAGTTCGGCTTCATCATCAGATACTACTGCCTCTTCGCAATATGAAGACGACGAGGACAGTGAAAGTTATGAGGATAAAGATGACGATTTTGAAGAAGGAGAAGTTGATATTGGCATAAAAGAGGAAGCAATTACGGAAGGGGTTGAATTGGAACCTCTTCCTGCAACCTCTAAAGCTCTTCCTGGCATTAATATTCCTACTAAATCTCCTGCAGCTGAGGAAGATGAGGAAGAACCTTTAGATTATGGCGAATATGGATACTCACCAGGTAAAGGAGATTTAACTTTCCTATGCATATATTTATCTATATTTTAACAACAATTATTTATTTAGAATTATTGTGTCTCCCTGTTTTAGGTGCTCAGGTCGCTGAGATAGGCGCGATCTCTTCGGTGAATTCTCTTGCAGTAACTTCACTAAAAGCTCCTATAGTTCCGTTGGTAGTACAGAGAGTAGTAGCTTGTGAAATTATATTTCCAACAGAGACCACTGACTTGCCAACTCCGGCTACCAGAGACTTAAGTACGGAAGCTAGAGCACCATCTTTTGCTGATATGGTGGGACTCGGCCCTTCTGATACTCAGGGAGCTTCTCCTTCCGTTACTCGCATTCCAATGACAGGTTCATATATATGCACTAGTTATTTTACTTAGAACCGCATATTTCATAATATATATTTGAATGCCTTTCTTCTTTTGCTATAGGAACTCCTTGCAGCGGTGCAGCCAGTTTAAACTCTGTGGCCACTACATCTGAACTAACATCTTTTACAAAAGTCCCTGTTCACAAGATGCTTATGGTGAAACACTCCCTGTTGACGATAGCCCATATTTTCAGGAACCCTGATCAATGGTTGGATTTGGACGTTGCCATGGAAATTTTAGAGAGCTTTGCCAAGATGGCCAGAATTAACATATCTCCTTTGTGCAATTCGCTTCTCAAATTCCGTGATTCAGTAATCTCATTGGCATCAGTAGAAAATGCTACAATTGCCCCTGAAATTTTAGAATACAGGAAGTAACTGGCCGTATCTAGAGCACAAGTTTCTTTGACGGCTTCATCTATTTCCAAACTTGAGCAAGAGTATCTGACTCTTCAAGATCAATTAAAGATTCATATTGATGAGAAAATGATTATTCGAGATCGCATTGCAGTCCTGAAAGAAGAAATCTCTCAACTGGAAAAGAAGAATTATGAGCAAGACTTAGTCATTCAAGATATTGAAGAAAGGATGTGGGCAAATGTTCAATCCATTGATATAGAAAAATCTGTACAACTTCAAGGTAGAGAAATGATCGCTTTTTTGGAGAGTAAGCTAGCTGGTATCCCTGATCAGGCAAGACTTATTCTTGAAGAAAAATCCAAGCATGATGCAGCTCAGGCACAATTGAAAGATGATTTGCGCAAATATATAGAAGCAGTGGGGATTGCAGAAGATCTTTAAACATGTGATTTTTGAACATGTAATCTTTGCTTTCATGCTTTTAGATGGGTAATTTATGCTTTCATGATAGCATTTTGAGATGTTTATGATGGCATTTTCTATATTGCATATTGATGACATTTATGCTAATATTTATCAGATTATATTATAAAAGCCCTATTTTCATATAGTAATTTCATCATATCTTTTATAATTTTCAAACCTTTTTATGCTTTGTTAGCGCGGGATTTTCTATGTGAGTATTTAGATTGGCGGTGCTAAGTTTCAATTTAATTAGCCACACACAGTTTAAGCTCATGAGTAGTGGAGCGCGTGCACACACACAGTTTAAGCTCTTGAGTAGTGGAGCACTTGTGAGTCTTATGTGATGGTCGCTGTAACTCTCTAGAGTTCTTTTGGACTTTTCACTGCCTTGAGCTCACTACCACGGTCCATCAGAGGGGCCCATTGACGCTACCAGGCGGTAAACTGTTGGTTTTTCGCACAGGGTTGGCCACGGTAACTCTCTAGAGTTCGCAGGGCTCGCAAGGCTACCTTTGGGCACCAAATCTAGGGTCGCCAGTCCATCAATGAGTAGGTTTAAGCCCTTCCTCACGAGTTACTACTGAAATCAAACCCTAGATCTGGAGGGTCTTACGCATGGTTGGCCTAAAAGCTCGCACTGCGGCCTATGTTTTCTTTGTCTGCAAGGTCGAGCCCATTCACGGGAGGGCATTTTCATCCATTCCCCGTGGGGCTGCCTGAAAGCTATACAGACAGCATGGGAGTTATGGTGACTAGTCTTTGCGGATTTATGGCCTTTTAGGCTTTGAATCCTTGACTTCGTCAGCTGCCCGCATGGGTGCGCACGATGGTTTTTGCGGGCTTTTTAGGGCCACTGACTCCTCGCCGCTGCCCGAATGGCGATCTTCATAGGTCTTACGTATAGTTGGCCGGCTCTTTTAGAGCTTGATCCTTTGAGAGCTTGATCTTGATCTCTTTTTTTTTTTTTGCTCTTTTAGGATTTTGGCTTGGTTATACTGCCTCTTTGACTGAGATTGATATGTCCTTATTTTTTATAGTATCTTTAAGAAGATCCGTGCCTTGTAAGGCAATAATAATTATGATCATCGTTGTTACCAGTATAGTAGATGTTTCCGACTGAGATAATATCTTCAAGAAGATCCGTGCCTTGTAAGGAAATAATAATTATGATCATCATCATTACCAGTATAGTAGATGTTTCCGACTGAGATAATATCTTCAAGAAGATCCGTGCCTTGTAAGGCAATATATCAATTTTGTTAATATCTTCAAAAGAATCAATATCTTCAAGAGAAGAATTTTCCAGATGGTATTGACTTTGTCAAACTTATTTGGTGATGACGATGATCAATATATTTTTCAGAATTGATGCTTGATAATTGACATGCTCGTGAATTTCTTTTGTTGACATATAGACATGATTTTATTCTTCCTTGCCCCCTTTTGATACAGAATCATTATATTGATAATATTCTGAGTCAAATTCAGCATATCTCTTTTCAGGGGTAGTATCTTTTGATGAAGTGGGCGTTGACAGGTATACTGATACCCTGCCCATCTTGATTTGTAATTCTATATGCCCCATTGGAGTATACTTCTTTTACTACATATGGACAGTCCTATTTAGGCTCGAACTTGCCCCCTGTCAGGCGGGTGACCACTATAGGTCTTTTCAACATTAGCACCATATCCCCTTTTTTGAAAGAGCGGTATTTAACTTGTTTATCAAAGGCAGCCGATATCCTGGCCTGATATGGCTGCAACTGCTGCTGAGCTGCTAGACGTTTTTCATCGAGCAAATCTAATTCTTTCAGCCTTATTTTTGTATTTTCATCATCTGTTACGATTAATGAATACGATGTCGCCCCTGTTGCAACTTGCATTTCAATTGGGATGACTGCCTCTATACCATAGATTAATGAATACGATGTCGCCCCTGTTGCTGTACAATGAGTAGTTCTGTAGGCCCATAATGCTTCCTGTAACTTTTCATCCCAATCGCGTTTATTGCCTGTCACCATTTTCTTTATTATTTTGACAATCGTTTTGTTAAACGCCTCTGCCAATCCATTGGCCGGAGGATAGTAAGGTGTTGAAAATGAATGTTGGATGCCAAACTTCTGGCACAACTTTTCCATGCCTCTATTTTTAAAAGGGGTGCCATTATCAGAGACAATCTTTTTCAGAATACCATGACGGTATATTATGGCATGCCGGATGAAATTGATCACATCTTTTTCTTTAACATTACGCAAAACGATTGCTTCGGTCCACTTGGAGAAATAGTCTATTGCTGCCAAAATATACTGTTTTCCTTTAGATGAAGGTGGATTTATGGGGCCAATCACGTCGAGTCCCTAAGCTAAGAAAGGCTAAGAAGCAATAGACTGATGTAAGTCTTCCGGAGGAACGTGTATTATATTTCCATGTATTTGGCATTCATGACACCGCTTTGCATATTCTATCGCATCTTTGAACATGGTAGGCCAATAATAACCCATTCGATGCACTCTATGGCATAAATTTCAGCCGGCTTGATGCGCTCCACATTCTCCTGAATGTGCCTCCCGTAGCATTTGGTTTGCTTCTTGCTTGTTTAAGTACCGTAACAGCATTCCATTATAGGATTTTCTATACAACACTTCGATGCACATGACAAATTTACCCGATCACTGCTTAATCTGCTGTCTTTGCGCATTATCTTCTGGCAGGATGTTATATTTGAGATAATCGACGAAAGGCTGACGCCAATCATCTGTTGTTACTTCCAGACAGGATATAGGAAATATTTCAACAATTTCTTCGATAATTTCTTCGGATGGCAAGAACCTTCTTTCTTCTATAGTTACCTGGAGAGGACTTCGATTTGTGCAGGACAGAGCCGCTGCCAGACTGGCTAAAGCATCTGCTTTTGCATTCTTAGATCGTGGTATATGTTTGATTTCCACATGACAAAACTGTTCAAGCAACTATTGTGCCTTCCGACAATAAGGCAAGAGCTCTTGCTTCCTTACTTCGAATTCTGTTGTCAATTGATTTATAATCAATTTAGAATCTTGGAAGATGTGCAATAGTTTTATTTCCATTTGCTGAGCTATTTCCATTCCGATAATGAGGGCTCTGTATTCAGCCTCATTGTCGTACATGTGGTGCCTAGTGTGAAGGAGTATGGTAACAGATCACCTTGAGGAGTAATGAATATCACTCCTGCCCCCGCTCCCAATGTTCGAGCAGCACCGTCAAAATACATCTACCATGGGCTCTGGGATTCAGCCAACATAACCTGTTCGTCTGGAAAGTCATCATTAATTTCTTCACTTTCTGCCACAGGATGTGCTGCGAGGAAATCTGCCATGGCTTGCCCTTTTACTGCTTTTGCCGGTCTATATGAAATAGTATATTCTGATAACAGTAACATCCATTTGGCTAGTCTTCCCGACAACATTGACCTGGTCATCAAGAATTTTATCAGATCTGCTCTTGAGATCAAAGTTATATCGTGGGAGAGACAATAATGTCTTAACTTTTGTACAGCGAATATCAGCGCCAAACATTCTTTCTCGATCGAGGAATAATTGCATTCTGCCCCTATCAATGTTCGGCTTAGATAATAAAGAGCAGTCTCCTTTCCGGCTTCATTTACCTGTGCCAACAAAACACCCAAAGAATTTGTAGCTGCAGATGTATACAAGATAAGCGGCTTACCTCTTACTGGAGCTGTTAACACCTGGGCTATTTCAGCAATTCCTTAATTGAATCAAATGCATTCTGGCAGGCGTGATCCCATACAAATTCTGTATCTTTCTTCATTAGCCGAGAAAATGGCTGACACCTTCCTGCGAGGTTTGAAATGAAGCGGCGAATGTACGCCAGTTTTCCTTGTAAACTTTTTAATTCCTTCAGCGTCGTTGGTGGCGGCATATTTTGAATAGCCTTAATTTTTTCTGGATCGATCTCGATACCTCTATGCCGTACAATGAAGCCGAAGAATTTGCCAAAAGATACCCCGAAGGCGCATTTAGCTGGGTTCATCTTTAATTGTTTCTTTCCGAGTTGACGGAAGACTGCTGCCAAATGTTCACGGTGTTCTTGATGATCTTCTGACCTGGCCACTAGGTCGTCAACATAGCATTCAACGTGCTTATGCATTATATCTTGAAAGATATTTTTCATTGCCCTCTGATATGTTGCCCCGGCATTTTTAAGACCGAAAGGCATAACTTTGTAACGGTAAATCCCGAGCGGTGTTCTGAATGCCGTCGCCTCTTCATCTTCGGGCGCCATCCTGATTTGATTATAACCTGCATAACCGTCCATAAAAGACATAATAGCATACTGAGTAGTACTATCAATCAATAACTCTGTTATTGGGAGAGGGAAGTCGTCTTTTGGACATGCTTCGTTCAGATCTCTGAAGTCAATACATACTCTGATCTGCCCATTCTTCTTTTTCACAGGAACAATGTTTGATATCCACTTGGGATATTTAACTTCCCTGATGAATCCAACCTTTATTAGTTTGTTTACCTCCTCTTCAATTAACGAAATCAGGTCTGGATGGAAGCGCCTTTGTGCCTGTTTTATTGGTTTCTTTTCTTTGGAGATGTTTAATCAATGCATTGCTACGGAGGGTTCCAGTCCCGACATTTCTTCATATGTCCAGGCGAAGACGTCTTTATTTTCTTTGAGAAGTTGGCCATATTTCTCGAATTCCTATTCAGAAAAACTGACGCTGATGAATGTATTCCTCGGCTCTTCTTCTGTTCCCAAATTTATTTCTCGCAAGCCATCTATTGTCGGTTGCCCCCCGTCTTCTATTTGTCTTGGAGCTGTTTCAGGATACTCGACTACCTTAGTATCTTGTTCTGGTAGTTGTGTGGCCGAAGTCATATTTACTGATACCATATTCATTGATGAATCTGCTCCTAGCCCTTGAAATTTTCTCCGCTTTTCCTGATTAACCCCGAGAGGGATTTGAATTCCTTTCCCATGATTCAGTCCAGTGGGTTTCTCACAATCAAAACCCATATTTCTCATGATTTTCTTGCTTACTGCACTGTATTTTTTCAAATTTTGCGGTGTTAACTCTCCATGATATTTATTTCTTGTGATTTCATCCTTCGCTTCCACTGCAGCATGGAATTCTATCGGCTCAGGGTATTTACACTAGCCTTGACTTGAAATTTTCCTGGAGCGGCTGTAAATGGCTTACATCTTTCAATATTGGGTAAGGGCGTTGTATAATTGGACTATAAGATTTTCAACTGTTCTGCTGATAACAATGTCAACGGCGGTTGCCCTGGTTGTCTCAGACGCTTGGGTACAAAATAGAACTTCTTTCTTGCTTCTGCAGTCCTAGAAGATTTTGCCTTTTCTTCCTTATCCTTGTTTATTCGGACTTCTTTTAAGACTTTCTTTTCATCATTATTTTCCACCTCTTCGGAGAATCCTTTATAATAGCTAGCATCCGCGAAGAAAGACTCAGCTTCCGTATATGGTTTTGCGTCAGCCATTACCTTGCATTGCATTCCGTCTTTACAGTATTTGAAACATTGGTGTAGAGTAGAAGGTACAATATTGTACTGATGTATTCACGGCCTTCCCAAGCGAAGGTTATATGTCGTCACAGCATTTATAACGTGACATACAACAGTAGTAATTAAGTCTCCCACTTCCAATGTCACTGTAATCTTACCGAGTGCGCGTTGTCCATCTTGATTGAACCCCTGTATCATCATTCCACCGGGGCGCAAATCAGAGCGGCGATAGCCCAATTTGTTTATCATGGAGAGCGGCAAAAGATTTACTGTGGACCCATTATCTATCATAATCCATTTTATCTTCTTTTCACAAATATACCCTTCTATCATTAATGGTCTGTTATGTTCTGCTTCACCAATTAAATCATCATCAGAGAACGAGATTACTGGTAGACAATTTGTCCGTTCATCGTGTCTTTCATATTTCATTCTTATCAATAGAGCTTCTCTCACATCGTGATCAGACAGTGCTTGAATCAGACTCTGCCAAAACTCTTCTGATAACTTGAGCGCATCATAGATGCTTAGGCGTGCCGGTATGCCTTTCAAGTGACTAACTACGTCATAAGCCACTTTCGTTGCTGCGCTTCTGTTTTTACCTTCATCCTCGCCGTTCTGTCTTTCAGTCATTTCTTTCCTTATAATTCCTGCTTTTTGCTTCACCGGACTCGTTACCTGTTTCCCTGATCGCAACGTAATCATAGCTGCATTCTTTATTGACCTTTGATTTTCTTTCCCTTTTATTTCTCGAGTCTTTTCCTGGATTGACAATACATTTGTTGTCGCCCTTGTATTCTTTTCTTTACTTTCGCTGGTTATTATATCACCTCTATTTATCATCCGCTGTATGATGCACTTTAACGTGTAGCAATTCTCCGTTGGATGTCCCACTAGGCGATGATAGCAGCAAAAGTTTCTTTCCCGAGTCCTCATCACATCTTCAGGGCGCTTGGGCTCTGGTAATTCCAGGGTACCCGCTTTTAACAATTGCTGCATCATAGGAACTACGTCTTCTTTATCGAATTCAAATCTTTCGTGAGAATCGAGCATTCTGAGCTTTTTTCCGTTGTATCTGTCCCTTGATTGATTCCAGCCTTCTTTTCCTTCCGGCCTTTTGTCTCTTGAGCCCCTTGCATCTTGATTTTTCTTATCCCGATCGATGGTGTTGACGGTCATTCTGCCAGGTATTCTCCCAACATTTTCATGATGAAATGCTGGCATCTTACGAGTCATTAATTCCAACGCATGGGCTTTGGTAGCCAAATCGTGAAAGGTTCTGATATCGGCACTGGTGAGTCCGAACGCAATTCCTATCTCCATAGAGTTCAGACACATCTTTACTTGTTCCTTTTCTTCCGGCGATTGTCTACACGATGCCCCCAGTGTTTTCCATCTGTCTATGAATTTTTCGACTGGTTCTCCTTCTCGCTGTCGTACTGAAGCTAATTCTGTGATACTAACATCACGCTCTGACGAGAAGAAGTTTGATATGAATGCATCTTGCATTCTTCCCATGTGCGTATAGATCCTGGTGCTAAATTTGAATACCATCTGAAAGCTTTACTTGTCAATGATGACCTAAATAATCATAAGCAGTATTGAGGTATCGTGGAGAAATTCCCCATGCTGGTAATGAAATGCATCAGATGTTCTTCTGGTGATCCTTCCCCATTAAACTTCTGGAAGTCTGGATGCTTAAAATTGGCTGAAAATGGAACATCTTCTACCTCTCTTGGATAGGGTGTTCGGTATCTGAAACGACTGGTATTCGCGCGTTCTCTCTCTATTCTGACTGCTTCTTCGACGACTTGCCTTACATCCTCCTGTGTAATAGCTCTTGTTGCTGGAACGGATCCTCGCGACCCTATCCCCTGTGAATGGGAACCTTCAGGTTGGTTCTCCTGTCCATTTGTCGCTCCCATCATAGGTGGAGCCACTATCTGTGCTACGTTATGCGCCAGAGTTGCCAAAGCTTCTCTGAGGTTCCGGCATTCATCCATTAGTGCTCTTTGTGCCTCTGCCATTTGGTCAACACGTTCTTCGGTAGTTGGCCTATTTTCTTGACCTGTCCCTGCCATGTACACTGTGGCTTCTTTGTTGAGGCCGTTGTTGGAGTAAGACGAGAGTACGTTGACGTAACAGGGCTTATAAAGAGAGGAGAGATCGGAGTCTCGTTCGACTTTTGTACGCTTCCCGTGCTGCTGATTGATCGGGGCGATACAGTTATGGGCGAACTTGTCGGGGGTGATACAGGCATCGGTGATCCTATCATCAGTGTTTAACCTTTCTGCGCTTCTGTCCATTTAGTCCTTGGGGCGATCAGAGCCAGAAAATTACGCGACGAGAACTGTGGAGCTGCTTGTTCGGGATAGATTGCTGGAGGAGCGAGCTCAGGTTTTCTTCTTGCTACACTGCGCGTGATTGGTCACTCAGCTCTTGGTACAGATAAGTTTGCCTTGCGGTTCTTTAAGTTCTTTGCTTTTGCCTGCCTAGACAAGACCACAGTCCAGTTCCCATCACTTTCTTGTGGTTGCGGTGAAACGGAAATGACTCCCACTGTTACTTGAGTCATTCTGCGCCTGTTGGTGGTGCATGCATTTGTATGCTTGGGAGTTCGGCTGAGCGCGTATTCGACTATGAACCCAGTGGGGATGAAGCGGAAGTTCACTTTTCTTGCAATGTTAGCCATCGGTAGTATTATGTAATTGAGTTTGTTTTTGGGTACCTTCGATAATGAAACATACGTGAAGTTAGTATGCGAGAGATTAAGTAAGCTATCTTAGAGATGAAGGGGAGGATGTTCCCACTGAGAGTCGCCATTTTGGCATCTAAAAGACGCCAAAAAGTGATGAGAGTCTTACAACTTTCCCCAATGTTAATGTTGAATAAGATGAATCCCCAGTGGAGTCGCCATTTTGTTTCGACAAGGAAACAAATGTATTTGATTTGGGAGAATTATCTTATTCAAACATAACAATGGAACAGTATAAAGACAATCATCATATTTTTATTGATTCTGAATTCATTTACATCCTCTGATATCCCTTGATTCTAAGATAGTTTGCAAAGAATTCATTATAGATTACAACTATCATAGCTAAATATAAATTTCGGCAGCATAACGGCAATGGTCCCAATCATCCCCTAGGACTTAGGAGGAATTGACAAATCGACCAACAGTCTTCAAGAGAATAGAGATTTCGGCAGTATAACGGCGTTATCTCGGTCATCTCCTGAAACTTAAGAGGAATACACCTTTCCGTCGACCATTCTTCCTTTTCTCCTGAATAAGAAGAACTTGAAGATTTGAAAACTCTGGCCATTTCGAAGAAATAGATGACCCATTCTTTGTTATAGACTGCAAAGCAGTCGGTTTGCGCGGTCTCGTGCAAACCATATTGTTTGTGTGGGTCCGCGCAAACTGTAGGAGCCTAATGCTCCTTTGCGCGGGTCCGCGCAATCTGCTGGAGCCCAATGCTCCACACCTTTTGTCTTCTCTTTCGTTCTTTCCTTCACTCTGAAATCTTCGAACCCCTTTTTAGAGAGAGAACAGGGTATTTATAGGCATTTTCACAGGTGTAAAACTCCGACTTAGGCGATGTGGGACAAAATAACACCCAATCATTTTTACATCATCGTCATACGCTTTGCGCGGATGCGCGCAAACGACATGCTTTGCGCGATCCCGCATAAACTTTTTTACTTTGCGTGACCCTTGCGTAATCTGTTTACTTAGTTAGATCTCGCGCAAACTACTTTACTTTGCGCGATCCCGCGCAATCTGTTTACTTTGCACAGTCTAGAATTGATTCTTTGTCCCTTTCTTCCAACCTTTTTCCTTGATCTTTCCTTACTCAATTATTCGCTTATTTTATGCCTCAACAGCAGGTGTCTTTTAGATTCGTGTTGGCGCTGGTTGCCCAATACGATCTCGAGTTGGAACAGATGGATGTGAAGACTGCATTCCTGCACGGGAAATTGGAAGAGCAGATCTATATGAAGCAACCAGAGGGTTATGAAGTTAAAGGGGCAGAGAAAAAGGTTTGCATGTTAATGAGGTCGTTGTATGTCCTAAAACAGTCGCCTAGGCAGTGGTATAAAAAATTTGATTCTTTCATGATGAGTCAAAAATTTACTCTGAGTGAATACGATCACTTTGTCTATTATAAGACACTGAGTGATGGAAAATTCATCATCCTAGTACTGTATGTTAATGATATGTTGATCGCCTGTCATGATATGTCTGAAATCAACGTACTGAAGACTCAGTTATCAGGGACATTCGAGATAAAAGATCTGGAGGCTGCAAAGAGGGTTCTTGGCATAGATATTCATAGAGACAGGAAGAAGAGCAGGCTTTAGTTATCACAGGTAGATTACCTTGAAAATGTGCTGATCAAGTATGGGATGGACCAATCAAAGCCGGTGAGCGTTCCCCATGCGGCTCACTTTAAGCTTTCCTGAAAACAATGTCGTAAATCAAATGAAGAAAAATAAGTTATTCTCATGTGCCTTATTCAAATGTAATTAATAGTTTAATGTATGTAGTGGTTTGTACAAAACCAGATATTTTGACAGGAAATCGGTGTTGTTAGCAGATACTTGTCAAGCCCTGGCAAGCAACATTGAGAAGCGGTGAAATGGCTACTTCGATACATTCGAGGTACGAAAGACTATGTTTTAACTTTTGAGAAAATATGGACAAAGTTGGTAGGGTATGTGGATTCCGACTACGCAGGTAGTATAGATTCCAGGAAGTTTACTTCAGGATACTCATTTGTACTATCGTGTGGAGCAATCAGTTAGATGTCGAAGCTTCAGTTTATGGTGGCTCTTTCCACGACCGAAGCAGAATATATGGCAGTGATGGAAGCATTTAAAGGTGTTTGGCTCAGAAGTATGATGAATCAGTTGGGACTTCAGTAGGAGGCCGTGCCGGTTAACTGTGATAGCGAGAGCGCTATCAATCTAGCTAAAAATTCTGTTTATCACTTACGTACTAAACACATTGATGTTCGTCACCACTTTATTCAACAGGTGCTTGAGGAAGGAGGCGTAATTCTGGAGAATATTCACATCAGCATGAATCCAGCAGACATGCTCACCAAGGTCATTCCTATAGAGAAGTTCAAGTTCTGTGCAATTTCTCTAGGCTTTGCGATGACGTAAAAGAATGACGGAGTGTGCCCAAGAAGTGTTGATTGAAGCTATGATGCAATGCAAAGATAAGAGAAGAGGTCAAGCAGCTACACGGTTGAAGATTGAAGACATGGTGGAGATTGTTGTCAGAGAGATGTTTCACATCTTTCACGTTGCTCGACTAGTCGAGGATCCACTCGACTGGTTGAGGCTCGCTCGACTCAAAGTCCAGCGAGCTCGGTTTTTTGGTGTCCATGATGTTCGACTAGTCGAGGGTCAGGCTCAACCGGTTGAGCGGGTTGCTCAACCAGTCGAGGCCCTCCTTCGACTAGTTGAGGTTACGCAGATCTTGTGCGGACTGCGTAAATTTGAGACAGTTTCCGGACTTTTCCAAAGGAGGTGCATAAGTGGAGTTTCCTAAATTATAAATAGGGGTCCATAGGTCTATTCTAAGGTATTCTAAGGCTTTCTAAAAGTTTTTCAAGGGTTCCTAAAATAGTTTTAGGGTTATCAAAGGGTGAAGCAAGGGTGAGATTCGAGGTTTTTCGAATCGGGTAAGTCCTCTCTCTTGTAATTTCTATTTCATAGTGGATTTCTATCGTTTTGTGCCGTGGTTTTTTCCCTCAAGGGTTTTTCATGTTAAATCTTTGTGTTCTCTTGTTATTGCTTGGCGTTATTGGATTGCTATCCTAGATCTAGATCTATGTGATTCCGTAGAACAAATCCCCAACAAATGACACGTGTCTTTTGGCGATAACTTTTCCTGCACTTCCTGACTTCCCCTATTGATCGCATTGGCTATGAGGATCCTGTCTTGATCTTTCATGTAGAATTGCTACCATGTGACAACTTACTAGCCGAATATTAGGTGTTTTCAGATCGAGTATGACCAATTTTACAATAAAATGACCTAGTTCACATTTCTAACATAAAAGTATGGCTCTCATTAAGCGCCTGTTTGGATACCATCTATTTACATCATTTCGGCGTACTAATGTGGACCAATAAGAAATCACCACATGTCGACATTACGAGTTCGATGCTAGTAGAATCATATTTATATCCAAGGATAATTTTCACCAATTTATCTTTGGCAATATGTCTTTCGTTATTTATGCGGTGGCATAGAATTGTATGCATGCCTTTAGGAGATCGAAATGTCAAATGACACATGGTCATGATGCACGTGACATTGAATGAGGCAGCATACTTCACATCTATAAAAGACATATTGAGGCAAGAATCCTATCACGGATCTGAATATGATACACTCAGAAAGGTTGTCTAGCAATCCTTCTAAAATGGAAGATTTTCCTAGAAATGTTTGGAGCTCTTGCTGCAATCACGAAGATTTTGAATATCCGAAGATCAGACCGATATCTGAATGGATGAATATCATTGGAATAAGCCCATCTTAGAATGTATTGGAATCAAAAGAATGGGAGAGCTTGATCGGATGGAACTAATCTCACCAGTTCCATAATAAAAAAGGGACAAGGGGTAGAGATGACTTTAATCGAGCTATTTTTAAATGAAGCATCTTCTAGAAGATCTTATAGTAGTGCATCTATGTAAAAGTGGAGACTTGAAGACTAAAGTTTCAGATTTACAAAGATCTACCTATTAAGAAGACATCAAGCCATAGATGTAAAAGATCTTGAACCATCAAGGAAATCTAGGGAATGTTTTTCCACCTCAACAACCTATAAAAGGAGCATGCGATGAAGAGCTCGAGGCCCATGCCAAACACAATTTATCTTCTTTACATTTATCATAGCATAGCTTAACATATCATAGTCTTAATATAGATCTCTACTGTCCAACACAATCGCTACAGTACCATAAGATTAACATAAACATTTATAACCTTAAGTTGTTGGACCCCGATCAACTGAGTCCTCACTTGGACGATCAACTTTTTGGTCACATCTTGTTGACCCCTTTAGTTATTTATCTTTTTCATTGTCTCTAATTGTTTTTGTTAGTGCCTCGGTTTGTTAATGACATGTTCTAGGGATTCTTGAGTCGGTTGATCCCCTAAGATATTGAAGACTAAGACTCGAAGACATGAAGCATCAAGGCTTAAAGACAACAGGTAAATTAAGATGCCTTCGAAATCCTAGCCCTAGAGCCTTTTAGTTCCAAAACAACCTTCCCTTAGATGATCCAATCTCATATAAGTTCAAATTTATTAAAAATCAGAAAATCAATCAGCAAAATTCTGGAGACTGTCAATCGAGTCAACAATACATTGATTTGATTCGATCGATCGAAGGGTCCGCTCGATCAATGAAAGGTCTAATCAAGAAAGACCGAAACTGTCCAAAGAATAATCTGGATATTTCCATGAAACTTTCATCGAATCGAAGGATCGCTTAATCGATCGAGTTAGTCATTTTCTACTCATTTTTTATCCGTTGTAAATATATTTTCTATATAATAGGCACTCGAACCTCTTTACAAATGATTTATTTATTTATTTTTTTTTTTTTTTGTGATATGGAAGCCCTAGTGTATTTCACTCCTTCCATTACTCTTAGGATCTATCCCAAAGAAATTCATGTCATCTTCCTTGCGATTCATCATTTTAATTAGCATTTTAAGATCCATTTAGAGATGAACATGCAATATTGCATTCTCTAGAGATTAGACATTAAACCCGTAGGTAAATCCCCTATCTATTAACCACTAGAATTCCCATCTACGTGAATCTCCAAATTGGAACCAACTAACCCATTACTTGTGGGAGATTCAACCAACTCAATCACATTACCTTCACATTCTCTTAATAGGAAGATCCTTTGTAAGGTAGCTGATCGTTGAAGCTGGAAAAGATCCACATTAAAGATCATGGGAACACAAGAGAGGTCGATTCAAGCATTGGAAAAGCATATCAAGAGGGCGTAACAATGTGACTCATATGAATAGCAAGGGTCTATTTTATAGTCTACTGCATACTCTTTCCTTATGTAGGATTGAGTATAGAGTTTTCAATCCAAACTCAAAGGGATCAGTTCCTAGTTAGCCTTATAGAAAACCTTGGAAGTCTCTAAGGGATCCACCAACATAGGTGTAGATATGTAGGTTATTAGTTAGCTTATAGAAAACCTTTGTAGTATTTGAGGGAGCCACCGACATGAGTATATACGTATCCACTAAAATGGGTGTGTACATGTATGTCTTTGTGTAGGGCTGTCACCAACACGGGTGTGTGCGTGTCCACCAACATGGGTGTATATGCATGGGTCCTTGTATAGGGCTATAAAGGTTTGTGGTAAACCTATTGAAAACCATTGAGATAGTGAAATCTACTACACTCGAGTTTGAGTGCATCAACAGGAGTGGAGTGGGATTAAGCTAAACCACTATATATCACTATGTTTATGATTGGTATGTGGATGCAATTCTATTATGCTTATGTTGTAATTTGTACATTTCACGAAGGAAGGCAACCAACTATGACATGTGTGAGTTATCTATACGTACATGCACGAGTTATTTATTTCTAGGCAACAAGCTAACATAAACATGCAAGAAGACAACAAATCCAGGCCGCAATTCATGACTGACCGAAAAAGGTGGGGTGTCTACTCGCTTTGACATTCTGTTACATACAACCTTTGCTAAAGATGGACATCTACAGACACCCTAGCCCAGGCCGATAAGCTGATTGAATTTGAACTAATGGATGGTCAACCAAGCCCCAATCCTAAACCCTAACCTTAGAAGCCAAAACCTTAGGAACCCTAATCCTAAACCCTAAACTCAACCCAGCCAGCCTAGTCAACCTAGTTGACTTAATCCTAATCCTATAAGCCAAAACCCTAGGAACCCTAATGTTAAACCCTAAACTCAACCCGACCAGCCCAATAAACCCAATCGACCTAATCCTGAATCCTAGGAACCTAGAACCCTAGATCCGTAAGTCAACTCGACGAGTCAACTCACCCAATCAACTCACTCGGTCAGCCTACCCAATCGAATAACCTAGTTAACTTACATATTTACAACCAAAATCGAGCCCCGAAATCAAGCCCAATCAGAGTACCATGCAAAACCTAAGTGCAACATCCTTTACAACAGAACCTCCACACGAGTGAGGGAGGTTGTCTACCAAAGCAGAGAGTCCAAGTGGGGACTGGCGTTAACCAGCTTTCAGTCTCTCTTTTCCAGACCCTAAGTGTGCGATTGATGTATATTTACTCCGATGCCCATCTCCTTACCCAAAATTATTATTTTACCACTTCATCCAACCCATGAGATGATGCCATATGACAATCTCCAATCCTATCCATTCAACTACATTTTTCCCTTGGACTTGTAGGAATTACAAGAAAATCGGGTTTGGAGGCTATAAATAGCCCCCTCCCCTTCTCATTTAAAGCATTCAAAAAAGATTAAGCATCCCTTCTCATCTAAAAATCCCTTAGCCTTTGCCATGCAACCATCCCTCCACCAAGGAGAGTAAGAGTGAGAGAGAGAGAGAGAGAGAGAGAGAGAGAGAGAGAGTGTGTGTGTGTGTGTGTGTGTGTGTGTGTGTGTGTGTTCGGCCCTTGTCTAGCCTAACCTAGACAAATTCTGAGTCTACTGAGCTATTTAAGCCTAATCCGAGCCACTCCATCTGGCCTTTGCAATACAACCGTTCATCCAACTATTCAAGCTTTAATCAATTTGATCTAAGCCAGAGCATTAGTGTCATTTAACACTCATTCCCTTCTCAACTCCCCTGCTTCTCAAATACATTATCACTGCTTTGCATTTCATCATTTTTTCCTATCTGACTAGCAGGTGTATGCTCTGTAGCTTGCTAATAAAATCAGAACCTGCCCACCAGAAACCTAGTCAGTTAGCTATTATTTTGGCATAAGCATCAACATAGCATCGAGCATCCCATACATCATATTTCTACATACTTTGTACCTTGTATTTAGTTAGTTCGAATGTATGCTTTCCGGCTTATTAATATAATCGGATCCTGCCCATCGAAAATTCGGATTGATTAACTATCATTATCATTGCATTACATTTCAATCTTTTGTGTATGAGAACTAACCCTATTCCTTATAAATTAGCCAGATCTTGTGAAGTAGAGATCGTACATCCATCGGGCAGAGTAGGTGCCTAAAACCTTCCCTTTTTGTAATCATAGTCCCTTATTCCAAATCTCTCGAACGCGAACTCAAGAGTCATCTTAGGGATAAGGATCTTTGAGTTCTCAATCTTAAGTGTTTCTACAGGGTCTAACCGAATGTAGGATCGAAATAATTAGTTAATCGAAACTCTGGTCAAATGTAATGCCATCTTAACCCCCAAGAAAGCTCTCGAGCGAGGCAACCCATGAAAAGCGAGTCGATCCCCTCGCCCAAGATCCAGCATCCATACTTACATAAGGTTCACGGTCCTATAAAAAGACCTACCTAGCGTACACTCTTGCTGGAGGCTCTCGTAAGGGACTTGAGTTAGTTATCCATCGGTTAACCAACAATCTTGGTCCTAGTCTAAGGATATATGTTTACTCTTGCCGAAGGCTCCCAATGAGAGTAACACATATACACTCATGTCCGGTGAATTCGACCCTATACAAGAGCTTATGTCCTACACAAGAATCTATTGAGTTTGGGTCATAAACTTTTACCCTTAATCCTACATAAGAAAAGAGAGTATGGACTCATACATGACACTTGTTGAATTAAGCCCCTTTCACATGTCTTCCTGGGTTGCTTGATTGATGCTCTCCCGTGCTTTAATTAGCTACCCTTTTGCTTCATTGATCGTTGATGACGATATGTTGTCAATGCTTCGACTCTAAGATCAAACACTTTGCATGCGATGCTCCTTTATGGTGACTAAGGTGATAGGAGGTTGGGTAAATCTCCTACAACTAATAGAATATTGTAATATTAAGGGATTCACCTAAATAGGTATTCTAGAGGATTTAGACAAATGGTATACCAATAAGGTTGGGTCTAATATCTAAAAAATGATGGAGATTGAGTTCATCTTCAATATTGATGTTGGAACCTTCATTAGAGTGGTAAAAGCTCAAGAAGATGAATAAAATCTCATGAGATTTGAGGCTTAGGGTGTGAGATATGAGTGAGGATTCACTTAAGCTTTTATCGCACAAAAAACCCATCAAAATGCTCAAAGACTGGATGCTTTATATAAAGGAATTGAGTTCCAACGTTCATAAAATGGGCAAAAATGGCTAGTCTTCAGTCCAATCGAATTGAGCTTTGGTCACACTAAATTAAATAGGAAAGCCGTTGAACATATTTTGACACCTTCAGTGATACTGAATATGGTTTTCGGTTGGATCAAATGTGGCATTCAGTCACAACTAAAATACCTTAGGAGGCATTTGATGCATGGTATTAGATGGGATTAGGTTGGATGGAATTGCATTTGGTCCCGTGCTAATTCCACTCAATGTTTGGGAAGAATGGAAAAGCTTGGAATTAGATTAGATGAAATTGCATTGGTTCCCGTGCTAATTCCATTCAATGGTAGCAAGTTGTGTAGGTCCCACCATGATGTGTGGGCTATATCCACACTGTCCACCCATTTTTCAAGATCATTTTAGAGCATGGGCTAAGAAATCAGGTAGATCTAAAGCTCAAGTGGACCCCACCATAGAAAGCAGCGGGAATTGAATACCTACCGTTGAAAACTTCTTTGGGGCCACATAAGTTTTGGATCTGCCTCATTTTTAAGCCCATGCCATAAAATGAGGTTACAAAATAGATGAACGGTTTGGATATAACACATATGTGTTATTCTCAATAGTTTCAAAAGATGGTGGGTATATCCATTCAATGTACCGCCGTATTACAAACATAACAGGGAATTAAGCTTATCCCATGGTAACATGGGACAATCACTGCCATATGTAATAATTACATTTTTTGAATCCCATCCCACCTAATCCTTCCCAATACCATGCGCCAAACACCCCCTTAAATTTTTGTCAAGCACGCTAACCTGTTTTAACCGATTTCGATTGGATCAAAGGTGAGTTCGGTGAGATTGAAGGTTGTTGAAATTGTGCAGTTTTTCCAGCAACTCGGGACTTTTAAAGGTGATCTAAGTATGTTCAAATAAGCCTCCTAAGGCTAAAGGATGATCAATAAAAGGTTTAATTATTAGGGTTAAGATCATCTAGAGGTTTAAGTTGTTTTGGGTCAAGGGTTAGGGTCACCAATGCACTTCATATACTTGTTATTTGCTCCTTGATGCTCCACTTCCACTTGTGTCTTCGGCCTTTAGCTTCCAAGGGCTCAACCAACTCCTTAACATAATGACTCACGTGATTGACAAACAAGCTATAAAAATCAGTGCACTGACACTACGAACTCCCATCACTAGGGGTGTACATCGAGTCAAACCGAATCAAGCTGGCCTCAGCTCGACTCGGCTCGAACACTGGCTAACCTCAGCTCGAACTCGGCTCGGCTCGGTCCTCGAGCCTGACTAGCCATCTCGGCTCGGTTCGGTCAGCTGCTCGGGCCAGCTCGGGCCGAGTTCGAGCCAAGATCGAGCCAAGTTCGCCATTGAGGCATTTCCACAAACACCTAAACTGCAAGTTCAAAATCCTACTGTTTGACAAAATGAGGCAATGATTTTATAAGTATTTTATCAAACACCTTCTAAGTACCATAAAAAAACAGAGAAAAAAGGTATTTGTTTCAAGTTAGTCGCCCATGCAAGCCGGTTTTGCTATTAGACCCACTATTCTTCATGTAGTCGATGCTCCACCGAGCTATAACAACCTCATGTTGGGACGTCCATCCGAGCTAGCAGCTTGACAGGGTGATAGAGCATATAATGGCGAAGCTTCTGAGATGCCCAAATCACATCAAGGTATCTCAACCGAAATAATGTTAGAGAAGGGTATCTAGCGAAATAATGTTAGAGAAGGGTATCTCAGCTTGACAGGGTATCTTTTACAGCAAGGTATCTTTGTGAATAACGGGTTTCATAGTCAAGTAAAGTCTTACTAAGATAGTAGATAGCCTTCTCTTTCTTGCTTGTTAAGTCATTTTATCAAATAGTTGGTGAGCAACATCAATAGCAAAGTAACCGAGTCACCGAACTGGTTCGATCCGAGTTCGATTCGAGCTGGATTCGATCCGAGTCGAGCTGGGGCCTGCTCGAACTCGGCTCGAACTCATTTTCGAGCTAAAAAAAATCAGCTCAACTCAACTCGAACTCAGCTTCAAACTGAGTTAAATTGAGTCGAGTCGAGCGAGATAACCAAGCTAGCTCGGTTCGTGTACACCCCTACCCATCACATTGGTCACCTCAATGGAGTATTGCATGAAAGGTGTTTGATCTTGGAGTTAAAGCTTTAGCAAAGCATTAATTAACATCAACGATCGGGGAAGCAAAATGAGAACTAATTGAATTACATGATAGAATAGATCAAACAACCTGAGACGGTGCATCAAAATGGGTTAATTCGACAAGTGTCATGTATAAGTCCATACTCTTTCCTTATATAGGATTGATGGTAAGAGTTTATAACCCAAACTCGAGAGGTTCTTGTGTAGGACCTAGGCTATTGTGTAGGGCCGAATTTACTGAACACTTGTGTGTACATGTTAATATCTGTGGGAGCCTCCAGCGGGAGCAACCATAGGTCCTTAGCAGGACTCCATTGAAAACCAACAAAAGTCTTTTACAGGAGCATCCAATGAGAGTATACGATAGGTAAATCCTTGTATAAGACTTTGAAGGTTAGATGCGAGACTGATTTAAAACCTCCGATAGTGAAATCCAATACATTCATGAGTTGAGGGCGTCCATCAGGAGTGGAGTAAAGAAACTGAATTATTATACATGCTTGTGTTTAAGATTGTTATTTGAACACTTGTTTAATTATGCTTATGTGATTGATTGATGAATTATATGTATGCATGATTAGATGAATGTTGAGATTTGATAGTTAGTACATCCCACACACATGTACACTATCATGTTTATAAACTAATTGCTTAGCATATTGCATTCATTGTAGTCTATGTGATTGGACCTATTATTGGCTTGCAAGCCTTAGTGTTAAATTACTTTACTTAGTTTAAACTGACATATTAGTTAAAGTAAGCAATTGTGTATTTAATTGGTAAAAAAATTTATTTGGTGATAATCACTCCCTCTAAAATATAGCCACCATTCCATAGCACCATAAAGATTCCACACATAGCCTATCCCATTACCACGCTCAATTTCATAAACATCATGGTGACCCTAGGTAGGTTTTAATGGTTGGCGTCATTGTCTCATTTCTCTTTTTGGCTTCCACATTAAAATGCAGGCCAATTTGAATAGAGCTTAGCCTGGCCCATTGACACTGAAGTGGATTGGCTGGTGTACCACACACCAACTATATAGTTGGTGTAGATATGTGCCATGTGAAGACAAGCCCCGATGCTCTTCGATCTCTTGAGTTGTACGAATGGTTCAAATGAGATTAAAGTTACATGGCCCCACAATGATTGTAACGCCCTAAAAATCGGGGGTTGAGCAGAAGCTCAACTCCCAAGTTCCAACGCATCACTTATGTAACATAGATAATGATGTTTAAATGTTGTCCATATTAGTGCATCAAACATGAGTGAGATTATACTAAAACAACATATCATACTCCAGAAATAATTAAGTTAAGCAAGCGGAAGACTAAGATAGGTATATAATGTATAGAAGTGTTTCTCGATCCCTAAAGTATGAGTATGTTACTAGGCTGAATATATACATGTGTTGATCCAAAATTTACAAAATACAAAATGTGAAAGTCCGACTAAATCATATAATCCTTGTAATCCCATCGATCAGTACATGGTCTACATAGACCCACTTAATAGCTGAACATAGGAGAATTCTTCCTCCTCGTCTATGAAATCCCAATCAGCAGTATGGACATCGTCGTCACCTGCATCTACAATAGAGTCTGGTTGGTATTTTAAAACACCATCCCAGATGGGAATGAGTAGCTAATTCAGTGGAACTATAAAACAAAGGTTAACATGTTATCAATTCAGTCAAGCAGTAATGATAAAACAGTACAACACTCATATCTTAAGTACTCTTGTTAATGCAGGAATGATATATTATAATGATGCATGCCCTCGCTTGCACTCCCTCAGCGACACCATCTCACAGTCGCACATGCTACTCCCACTGTGCTCTTCCACGTCAAAGGCACATGTAATGCGGTGTATGGTCGTGTTAGCCGAGCTCTTAATTAGGCTTATTCATACAACAGATTTGGGAAGCTACGGTACCTCCTTTTATATCATTTACCCAAACGATGATCCATCTAGGGTCGTCAATCCTAGTTAATCGCATACGATAGGCAAGTTATAGGGCATCACCCCTAATGAAGCCAGTGGTGGATAGGCACGTGTAATTGATCATACTCAAGGTTACTCTACCGACGCCCTACCAACTGGAGCGCTATTTTTGAAGGGGGTCCGGATCAGACGGTACACCCCAACCCACAATGGGACTGCAACTAGGTTGCACCGGGGTAGGCTGACAGCTTGAATACAGTGTCTCATACCACCGTATTCGGCTAACGAGTTTTGGGTTGCCCACTGGTCACTACGGGATGCGGATTAGCTACTGACAGGTTAGCTACTGATTGATAGTTTCTCAAAATATCCTGTAATAATGTGGTTTTAGTGTCAGTGCAAGCCATTTTGTTTATCAATTTAAACCATTAAATTTTTTTTTACCGTCAACGGCCATCCATGGATGGATATGATGGTCCAGGCGTAATTATTAAAGAATTGAACCATCCAATCTAGGGCTAGTAGATGGACTTATTGATAGGTCACCCTGCCAGAGGGACCGGTACCCCTACAAGAACTGTAGGACGCAATCCATACAACACCCCATCAATTGGCAACGTTAAGAAGGTTTAAAACCACTGTTTTTAAAATTTCATTCCAAAAATATGACCATTGGCACTAGAATGGTTTAAAACCATTCCTAAAATTCCGTCTTACAAATTTGAAACGGTACCCAAAACGGTTCTGAACCGTTCTTGTTTTTCTGCGACGTCTCATTTAGGAACTGTTTTAAACCATTCCTGAAGCGATTTTGGTACAGTGGGTTTAGCGAGTCAGCTACTGAAGTGACATCACCCAGTTCTGTGGGCCCCATTATGATGTATGTTGTATCCACATCGCCCATCCATTTTGAGATATCATTTTAGGGCATGAGCCAAAGAATGAGGCAGATAAAAAGTTGTGGTGGACCCCACCACAGAAAACAGTGGGGAGAGTGATTCCCACAGTTAAAACTATCCTAAGACCCACCATAATGTTTATTTGAAATCCAACCTGTTCAAAAGTTTAAAAAGATATGAAATAAGGGAAAACACAAATATCAGCATGATCTAAAACTTTCGTGGCCTTAGTTTATAATGGTAGGCGTCAGTGTCCCCACTATTTTCTGTGTTGGGTTCTACTGGAGCTTTGGATTTAACTCATTCTTTGGATACAAAGCATACATTATAGTAGGGCCCACGGAACTTGGTGACATCACTTCAGTAGCCAGTCTCGCTACTCAACCTGTCATAGCTAATCCGCACCCACTGTTTTATGTGGTGAGTCCTTTCCAGCTTTGGATCTTACTCATTCTTTCCATCATGCTCTAAAATAATCTCTCCAAATGGACGGACAGTGTAGATATAATACATGATATATGGTGGGCCCCACATAAACTTGGTGACGTCACTTCAGCAGCCAGTCTTCCTACTCAACCTGTCGGTAGCTAATCCGCGTCCCTCATATGTTAGGTCCGCACCATTTATGAAAGGGTAGTAACTCTCTAACCGTGCACATGCTTATATGTTAGCTCCGAACCATCTATAAGACACCTCGTTTCAACACTAAGGTCTTGGTATCCGATTCCCTAGCGGAGTGGCTATACTAACAAAAAATAATTGTAATAATAAAATCTATAAAAGGGTGGTAACTCTCCGACCGTTCATATCTCTGAACCAACCATGGCTGGGGCATAACCTAAAAATTACAGCGATAAGATGATAATAAACCATCTGATTTTTCCTTTGGAGATTGGACTACTCACCGTTTTACTTTTAACCATCCATTATAAAGCGGTCGAGCGGATTATTTTAATTTCTTGATCAGTGTAGCTCCTTAGATATGCTTCATATGAAACGTGACCCACAATCTGGATTGTCTCGATAGATGTTCCTCATTCATATTTGCCACGTGTTTAAGCCTCAGTCACCACCATTTTTTAAATGTTGCTAAACTAACACAGGACCCTACACGTCCCCATTCTTGTTCGATCCTTTATCGCAGGACCGCCTTCGAAGTTCCAAGTCGTTTGACCGCCTTCCCCGCCCTCGCCAGCTATTTGATACTCTGGCGTAATCTTTATCAGTCGTAAGCATGCACACATAAATTTCAGACATGCGACATACATATCTCAATCGGAACCGTCCAGACTTTGGAAATTAATCTAGATAGTTTGTATCCTAAAATTAAATCAATCTGACCTATATATAGCGACTGAATTTTGTATGAACTGTGGTCATTGACATTTTCCATTGAAATATCAGTTAATTACCCTATGAAATTTCTATCATGACCCATCCAATTAAATCTCCATAATTTCGACTGTTTGAATTGAGTTACGAATTTGCAACATATAGAATCAGTTACGACATGCGTATAAATGAATATTCCTACTCTTGGAAAGTATGGCTTTTTTTTTTTGTGAGCTTGGTTAGTTGAGAAAAAGGAAAAAGAGAGGAAAGGGAGTGGGAATCGGATTCCTTAACGAGAGAGAGAGAGAGGGAGAGATCGAAAAGTTAAAGAGAAGCCATGGTTTCATCATCGGCTAAGGTTTCATTTAGAATAGCATTGGTGTTCCTCTTCTTACTCGCAGCATTCTACATTGGTCGACCTCTCTATTGGAAGCTCTCTGCTACCATTCACGAGATTCGCCAGAAGAGACAAACCGTCCAACAAGGTCCCATCTTTCCCTCTCCTTTCCTCTCTAAATGTTTAGGTGATTCGTGGCACGTGTGTGCAACATCTCTTCAGTTCAGTATGTGGGCCCCATATATATTTATGTGAATATACAGTATTCGCCATTTTTTAAAATGTGGCCCAGATGATGAGTAGACCGTCACATTTTTTTGGACGCCAATTTCTTACATGGAGGCCCTGTTAACAAAATCTCAGTGGGGCCCATTTTCTATGTCCATTTGACATCCATTACGTCCATCAGTTTTGCCAACTCATGTTAGGGCATGCACAAAAAATGAGTTAGATGCACAACTCCAGTGGACCATACCACAGGAAACGGTGGGAAAGGTTACAGTTGTGGGCATTCAATTCCTACTGTTTCTTTTCGTGTGGCCCACTTTAGTTTTGAATCTGCCTGATTTTTAAGATCATAGATTAAAATGACCTGAAACAACAGATGAAGGGAGTGGATATGACATAAACATCACGGTGTGCCCATAACAGTGATTGTACCAAAATTCATAGCGGAGAGGATTCATCCACACTTGATGCATCGTTCAGATTTGAAGTGTTGATGCAATTTTCTGGTAGACACTTCTTACACCCTTGGGTGCTTACACATGAAACAAACAAGAAAGATCCTTTGTAAATGATCTTAAAGGAAAAGAGTTGTCATTGTGTAAAAATTTTTGAGTTATATTTTTGTGTGTACCTTTTGCCGTTTTGGGGCTTCCCTATTTATAATAGAGGGAAAATCACACAGTCGGAAGATCTTTTCTGTTAGAAGGAAGATCGCACCTTTGGAGATCTTGTCTGTTGGAGGAAAAATCACACCGTTGGAGATCCTTTCTGTTTAGGACTCCTCATATATCGGAGATCTTCTCGAGATCTTTGATGTCTGAGATCTCTGGGATTCCGACCCTATCCCCCGAGATCTCAGGAGAGACCTTCGGATTGTTTGCTTTGGATAGGATCGGACGTTAGTCAAAAGCCGATAGACCCGTCCGACCCATAGATAAGGTCGAACGGTAGAGGCAAACATCGCCTTGGAGACGGACAATACCGAGCTATTAGTAGGTCGGTATCGTTCCGATGATAATATTGACCAAGCACGTTTGGGATGTCCTTGACTCTAGTAGTCTTTAGCTTCCTTTGCTGGGTTCGACAACCCCATTAGGTTGCTCTTCTAGGAAGTTCGTCGGAGGTCGTGCCGACCTATTCTATGGTTGACCCTTCTCTGACATTAGTTATCTTTCGAGTAGCTTGGCCCATTGGTTTGTGCTGACTGTTGGTTCGACCTCCTTTCATGGGTCACCCCATTTTTCCCATAACAGTAAGCCCCCCTACTTTTGAGTCAGTTGTACATACTCAAAAAGTAGGTTGGAAGCACCTAGGTCAGACTATTCCACCATAAATATTGAGTATGGCGGCCAGCACGGGAGTCGAGACATTCAGCAATAATGTACGACGTAGTTGAGGAGGCAGGCCGTGGCTCGAGGCCACGTGACCTGTCAGGCCGTCTTTTCGGTATCTGACCAATGAGAGAGTGATGCGTGACCACTTCTTGGTAATAGTGTCGAGCGGCGAGAGGGGTCGTGCCACGTGTTGAGGCAGGGTAGTCAAGGGGGCGCCGTATAGGATTCACAATAATGAGGGTGTTCAAATGCCGCCACGTGGCTCCCCTATATAAGTAAAACCCTAACCCTTGGTCGAGTCCATTTACATTTCCCCTCTGCTTCTATCACTTTCACACTTAAACCCTTAGCCGCTGCGTATGTAGGCGATTTTCGACGACTTAGTTTTGTGAAGTTACTGGTGACAGGGCGACATCCTCCCCGTGGTGAGCCCTATTCTTCAACTCACCCCCTCTGATGAAGAGCGGGTCGCGGACAGTTTCATGGCCAAGATGGATCAGAAAAGGCCCGGTCAACGACAGAAGTGATCTAGACCGTCGGATCTTAGATCGGGCGTATCTCGCAATCCAGAATGAGTTACCTGACGTAAAATATATATTTTGGGGTAGAACAAGCTACTTTAGCCGACCAACCCTGCCATGTTGGGTTGCGATGCCCGAAATTGCGAAAAACCCCTAGATCGACGATCGTTTCCCTACTTTAATTTCGTTTTTACTATAAATAGTAAGTTTTAGTTTGATTATAACTCTTCATCCGTCGGGCTTTAGGAGTTGTGCCCAACGTGAAAAGAGCTTAAAATAATTAGGAGAATGGTTTGGTGAAGCCAAATAGGACACTTACTATTTTTGGCCGAAAACCTTGCGCACTAGTAGACATCATGACCATCTATAAATAGTAAGTTTACTATTTATAGTAAGTCGCAGATTCTAGGAGTTCTAGTTGTAGTTTGATTCTGATTTTTTTCCAATTGCTTGGTGCCCCTATTTAAAGGGTTGTGAACTCATTTTTAGTGATCAATTAATCAATTCTGAATTTCTTAGAATTTATTTCTATTTTCTGCTTTCTTTCCTCGTGGATTTGAGAAGTCTCTGTGAGGAGTCCAGAGAAGCTCTGTGGATTCAGAGTAGTTATCCTCATCACGTTCATCCCTGTGTCAATTGGTATCAGAGCGAGGATTCCCCTCGAGTCGATGACAAACAATGAAGGTATGAATCAAAATCCTATGGATGGTGATCTAGGGATTCGTTATCTTTCGGAAAGAATGAAAGCTTTCCACCGGGAGAGTCAGTTGACCATACAAAGGTTGCAGGTAACCCTCGACCATCTTGTGGATGCGCTACTTCCGCCCTGAGCCCTAGGGGGTGCTCCACCACCCATGGTTGCTCGACCACCCAGGGTGGCTCCACCACCCGTGGTTGCTGTACGACACAACCCTGATTTTCGTAGAGCACTACCAGTGGCGAACCGTAGGGCTACACTAGATGATTCAAGTTCTAGCGACGAGGACCTTAATGAGGGTTTTACCCGACGACCAATCCATGGAGGTGATCATCTAGATCGTGCTGAAAGAGACTATCGAGGTAAGGCTGAACTTCTTAGTTTTAATGGTTTATTACGTATAGAAGATTTCCTCAATTGGCTAGCTGAAGTAGAGAGATATTTTGATTATATGAACGTGCTAGATCATAAAAGGGTAAAATTAGTAGCGTTTAAATTAAAATTTAGTCCTTCTGCATGGTGGGAACAATTATAACTCTCATGAGCCCACCAGAACAAGGCGCCCATCTCATCACGGTAAAAGATGAGACGTCTTCTTCGATCATGATTTCCCCCCAGTGATTATGAGCAGATACTATTCCAGCAATATCAAAATTGCTGACAAGGAAATCGAATCGTCACAGGTTACACTAAAGAATTCCAGCGGTTGGCTACACGAAACAATTTGTCAGAATCTGAGTCACAGAAGGTGGCACGATTTACAGGTGGGTTGCGGCCGACAATTCAGGACTGAGTTCAGATGTACCCAGTCGGGATCGTGGATGAAGCAGTTCAATTGGCGGGTAGGGCAGAAATACAACTTGCAAGAGCTCCTGCTCGTCCATATCCTTCAACTCGACCCCCCATGACGGGTCCCACACAGGATCCAGTGCTGGCACGAGGAAAAGATCCAGTAGGAGAACGTCCTCAACCTCCTACAACCGCAAACCGTGATACGGGGAGCGCCTCATCCAGACCTCAACGTGTAGCACCCACAACAGCGGGCCCGAGTAGGGTTCCAAATCCTTATGCTCGGCCAAGGTCGAACAATTGTTACCACTGTGGCCACCAGGTCACTTATCAAACACTTGTCCTCAATGTCTCGCAGCACACTTGACTATAAATGAAGGGGGCACTGAAGATGAGGCCGCAGAAGAAGGCCATGGCTATGATGAACATGAGCAAATCACTGAAGAAATAACAGGTAGCGATGAAATGACGGGCGATGATCGTGGTGAATTTCTAGTAGTCAGGCGATTACTGTATATCCCACGAAAGGAATTACATCCACAGCGACACAATATATTTCGTACTCGATGCACTGTCAACGGAAAGGTCTGTGATGTGATCATAGACAGTAGTAGTAGCGAGAACATCGTCTCAAGGGTGATGGTGGACAAGTTGCAGCAACCAACGACGAAACATCCTTTCCCGTACTCAATTGGCTAGATAAAAAAGGTGAATGAGACTAAGATAGCTGAATAATGTACTATCTCATTTTCAATTGGTAAAAATTATAAGGATCAGACGTGGTTGACATGGAAGCTTGCCACGTGCTACTCGGTCGACCCTGGCAGTCGGACCGTGATGCGACCCATCGGGGACGAGACAATGTCTACATATTCGTCAAGGATAGTCGAAAAATAATCCTTGCTCCTATGACACCAGAAAACCACCCTGAAGCTTCTAAAGTGGAGGGGAGTTCCCTCTTGACCATTTGGGATTTAATGGAGGAATCCAAGGAAACCGGCGAGGTGTACGTCGTAATGGTGAAGGGCGATGAAGAAGAACCCTCAAACATCCCTTCAAGTTTAAGATTGTTGTTAAATGAAGTCAAAGAAGTCTGGCCTGAGGATTTACTTGATGGATTGCTCCCCATGAGGGACATTCAACATCACATAGACCTTGTCCCTGGGGCTAGCCTGCCCAACCACTCTCATTATCGGATGAGTCTGAAGGAGTGCGAGATACTTTAGGGGCAAGTGGAGGAATTGATTCATAAAGGTCTCTTGAGAGAGAGCATGAGCCCATGTGTCGTACCAGCATTATTAACGCAAAAAAAAGATGGAAGCTGGCGCATGTGTGTCGACAGCCGGGCAATCAACAAAATTACCATCAAATATCGGTTCTCAATACCACGGTTGGATGACATGCTTGATATGCTAGAAGGGGCCAAGTTGTTCTCTAAACTAGATCTGAGAAGCAGGTACCATCAGATTCGTATCCAACCCGGTGATGAGTGAAAAATGGCATTCAAGACCAAGGAAGGGTTGTATGAGTGGCTGGTCATGCCCTTCGGCCTATTGAACGCACCAAGTACTTTTATGCATTTGATGAATCAAGTGCTAAAACCGTTTACTGGCCGATTTGTGGTAGTATATTTTGATGACATATTGATATATAGTCAGGATGAGGCGGAGCACAGGAAACATCTCAGGCAGGTGCTACAGGTCCTACAAATTAACAAGTTGTACTTCAACTTGAAGAAGTGTAATTTTTTAATTGACAGCCTGTTGTTTCTAGGATTTGTTGTAATGTCCATAGGCATTCGTGTGGACGATGAAAAGGTGTGAGCTATTAGGGAATGGCCGATCCCGACAAACATTCATGAGGCGAGGAGTTTTCACTGGTTGACAACTTTCTATCATCGATTTGTGCAAGATTTTAGCATCGTAGTCGCATCTATAACAGATTACATGAAAAAAGGACCGTTTCAGTGGACCGATAAAGCTGACAAGAGCTTTCATAAGATCAAGCATCATTTGTCTATAACACCGGTCTTGGTGCTTCCTAATTTTGACAAATTATTTGAAGTTGAGTGTGACACTTCATACGTCAGAATTGGAGGAGTATTATCACAGGAAGGCAGGCCGGTAGCCTTCTACAGCGAGAAGCTCAACGAAGCATGAAAGAAGTGGTCGACTTATGGGCTTGAGTTGTATGCAGTTGTTCAGGCACTGCGATATTGGCAGCATTATCTGATTCAAAGAGAGTTTGTTCTGTATACTGACCATCAAGCATTAAAATTTATTAATAGTCAGACTAACGTGAATCGTGTGCATGCTAGATAGGTTGCGTTTTTACAGGAATTCACATTCATTTTGAAGCACAAGTCAGGGCAACAGAACAAGGTGGCTGATGCACTTAGTCGTCGTACATCACTACTTGTTATGAGGAGCAACGAGGTGGTTGGCTTCGACTGTCTCAAGGAGCTGTATGCCAAGGATGAGGACTTCAAAGATTCTTTGATGAAGTGCCAAGAAGGTCACCCTAGTGACCTTCATAGACAGGACGATTTTCTCTTCAAAGGAAATTGATTGTGCATCCCCTAAAGTTCTCTGAGGGAGCAGATTATTAAGAGCTACATAGAGGTGGCCTCGGTTGACACCTTGAGCGAGACAAGACGCGAGCTCTTGTGGAAGAGCGGTATTACTGGTCGTAATTAGTACGTGATGTGAAAAAGCTGTACAACGTTGTCATATTTATCAGACCTCCAAGGGACAATCTCAGAATACAGGCCTCTACACCCCGTTACCTGTGCCTGACGGTCCTTGGGAGGATTTATCAATGGACTTCGTACTTGGTCTTCCACGAACACAACGCGGTATGGATTCGGTGTTCGTGGTAGTAGATCATTTCTCCAAGGCACACTTTATCCCATGCAAGAAGACCCTCGATGCAACACACGTGGCGAATCTATTCTTCAAGGGGATCGTACGGCTACACGGGATCCCCACGACCATTACTTCTGATTGTGACACGAAGTTCATTAGCCACTTTTGGCAGACTTTGTGGACTCAATTCGATACACGACTTCAATTCAGTAGTGCTTATCACCCACAGACTGATGGGCAGACCGAAGTTGTGAATTGTACGTTGGGAAACCTTCTTCACTGTATTTTAAGGGAAAAACTGAAGCAGTGGAATTTGGCTTTGTCTTAAGCAGAGTTTGCATTCAACAACATGGTGAACCGCTTGACAGGAAAATCACCGTTTCAGATTATCTATGGACGAGTGCATCACCACACGCTAGACTTGGTCCCTCTACCCAAGCACCCAGGCATGAGCATTGTAGTAGAACATATGGCAGACAAAATCATGAGCATCTATGTGGAAGTGCAAACCAAGCTACATGCCTTGAACGAGAAGTACAAGGAACAAGCAGATAAGCACCGGCGACAAAAAAGTGTTCAAGGTGGGCGACCGAGTTATGGTCCATCTGTGCAAAGAGAGATTTCTGACTGGGTCATACAATAAGTTAAAAAATAAGAAGATTGGACCCATCCCAATCATTCGAAAGATCAATGACAATGCTTATGTTGTTGATCTTCTAGACGACATGGCGATCTCACAGACTTTCAACGTCGCAAACCTTACCGAGTATCATGAACCAGCGCAGGATGAGAACTCGAGGACATTTGAAGTGGAGGGGACTAATGTAGAGCGGGCCGCGGACTGTTTCATGGCCAAGATGGATACGAAAAGGCCCGGTCAACGACAGAAGTGATCCGGACCGTCGGACCTTAGATCGGGCGTATCTCGCAATCCGAAATGAGTTACCTGACGTAAAATATATGATTTTGGGATAGAACGAGCTACTTTAGCCAACCAACCCTGCTATGCTGGGTTACGATGCTCAAAATTGCGAAAAACCCCTAGATCGATGGTCGTTTCCCTACTTTAATTTTGTTTTTACTATAAATAGTAAGTTTTAGTTTGATTATAACTCTTCATCCGTCGGGCTTTAGGAGTTGCGCCCAACGTGAAAAGAGCTTAGAATAATTAGGAGAATGGTTTGGTGAAGCCAAATAAGATACTTACTATTTTTGGCCGAAAACCTTGCGCACTAGTAGACATCATGACCGTCTATAAATAGTAAGTTTACTATTTATAGTAAGTCGCGGATTCTATGAGTTCTAGTTGTAGTTTGATTCTGATTTCTTTACCATTGCTTGTTACTCCTATTTAAAGGGTTGTGAACTCATTTTTAGTGATCAATTAATCAATTCTGAATTTCTTAGAATTTATTTCTATTTTCTGCTTTCTTTCCTCGTGGATTCGAGAAGTCTCTGTGAGGAGTCCAGAGAAGCTTCGTGGATTCGGAGTAGTTATCCTCATCACGTTCATCCCTGCGTCACCCTCCCTTTCTTCTTTTCTTCTTCATTACCGACTCCCGGCATTTGTTGAGCTAACTACCATGTCAAATTCATTAAGCTCGTGGGAGGGGGCCTCCGGCGCCGACAGTGGGGCAAGTAGTCTTTTCCCGATGTTGAACCCACCGTTATCGCTTGTGATGATGAGCGACGCCAATTTCTAGGTGGCACACTCGTCGCGAGCACTGAAGACATCCCCAGCGGAACGGCCTGTTAAAGGGGAGTTAGATGAATCCCCTGGGGAGTATGGGAAGAGGAGAGAAGTCCCGTGAGGTCGTCCCTCAAGGAGGCTAACTTAGCTCGGATTAGACTAGGGTACCATATACCTGAGACGGTAGTGATCTGAGTCCCTTCATCGGATGAGCTCCCTACTCATCCTCTAGAGGGAGCAGTTACCATCTTTCAGGTCGCCCCTCAGTGCGGCCTGAGGCTCCCTCTGCAGAACATAGTAAGATGGGTGCTTGCTTGTCTGGAGTCGGCTTCGAGACAGATGATCCCCAATGCTTAGAGGGCATTGATCGACTGCTCTGTTCTTTAGTCTGACCTTAAGCAGCCCAACCTTATCGTTAATGAATTCCTCCACATGTACCAAGTGAAGTCCAACCATTTTTCATAAAGGTTGGTACTATTTCTCTACTTGGAGGGGGACTGGAGGGGGTATGGTCACAAATGTCCTAACCTGTAACGCCCTGAAAATCGGGGGTCGAATATAACTCAACTCCCGAGTTCCAACGCATCACTTATGCAACATAAATAATGCTGATCAAATGTTGTCTGTGTTAGAGCAATAAACATGAGTGAATTATACCAAAACAGTAATTCATACTCCAGATCAATTGTATAAAAGCAAGCGAAAGACTGAATTGTATATATATGTAAGTAAAAGAAACAAAATCATTTCATTCTCCAGATTATGAACCCATCTGAGTCACCATATACACATCTATTTTTTGTTCAAAAAGTCAAAAATACATCTAAGGACGTAACCCCTGCAAGTCCCGTCGATCCTGGCAGCCTAGTCGAAGCCGCCAGAGTACTGCATATATGAGAACTCCTCCTAGTCCTCATCATAATCAGGCTCCGCCTCCTGAGTCGTCGGCTCATCTAAACCTAAGACAGAGTCTGGTTGGTATGCGCAACACCGTCCCGTAATGTGGGAGTGAGTAGCTAACTCAGTGGAACAATAAAGCATAGGTTAACATGTTATCAATACAGTCAAGCAGTAATGATAAAGCAGTAAAATTAAACACTCCTAACTACTCTTATTAATGCAAGTATGTATGCGGTCATGATGAATGCCCTCACCACACCCTCCCTCATGCGACACCATCTCACGTTTGCGGCATGCTTTCATCCCTCAGTGCTCCACATCTTCCAGGCACATGCAATGCATGATGAGCATGATTACCGAGTTTTTAATTAGTCCATTTCAAACAGTAGGATTGGGAAACTAAGGTACCTCCCTTGTATCATTCCCAAACATGATCCATTCTAGGGTCGTCAGTCCTAGTTAATATCAGACGATGGTGTGTTTTGTAGGTCACTGCAAAGGCTGCCAGGGCTGTTACGCACAAAGGTTACACCACTCCCCCATCACCTCTTTAACGATTCATCACTATACAGAAACAGGCCTAGTTCATACTCTATATACCGCGGCATAACTCTAAGGGCTCGAGGTCACTACAAAGGGTTGCCAGGGCTGTTGATCGCATTCGTTGCACCACTCCCCCATCAACTTATCAATGTAGGCCGACAGCACAAATATAGTGTCCCATACCACCATAATCGGCTCACGAGTCTGGTTGTTCACTGGTCACTACGGGGAGGCACGTGGCCCCAACGTAGGCCGACAGCTCGACCACGGTGTCCCATACCACCATGCCCGGCTCATGAGTCTTAGCGGATCGAGGTACCATGGTTAACGGGATTCCACTGGTAAGTTTGGTACCCTAGGTTCAAGCAGTAGTGACCAAACATGGTGAACATATATTAGATATATCGGGTTACTTGACGGGCCTGGCTAGCTCGAGCGCACAATCAACTAAACGACATGAAGTGCATAAGCACTTCGCGTGGCCTAACCACTATCGCCAACTGACGTACGACTCGGGTTCGTCAAACACATCTTACGTGGTGACATGAAACTCAACCACGATCTCAAGTCTAGTACCGACTGTCTGGACTATATACATAGTCCCAAACTCAACCAAACCATATTAGTAGCATGTGGAGTAGAGCATGGTAAACAAGGTAATTCAAGCATGTTAGTAAGCATGTCATAAAGCATGTTATAAAGCATGTTGTAAAGCACTATATAAATAAGAATACAAACACATATATTACAAAAGTAAGCGGTTTAAGTAAACAACCTCATGGAGGTAATCCTACATGTCTCTAAGGTAGTTGAGAATCCCATCTCAACATCCTTCTAAGGCATCAACATCCCAACACTTACTCACACAAGCATTTCCACAAACACATAACATACACTATTTCAACATACTTGGTGTATGTTAGCAAACATGTATTAGGGCGAATCCTTTTGCCAAGCAAGTATTTTACGTACACATAATATATTTATACAACAATTAATCATGGCAAACACATCTATAAAATATACATGTATACGGTACTTTTTACAAGACATTATTTCTACATACATAGTGTATATTAGTAAAACATGTATTTGGGCGAATCCTTTCGCCAAATAAGTATTTTATCCATATATCGTATATCCATACAACAAATAATCATGTCAAAAACATTTTCAAAAAATATACGTATACGGTATTTTTTACGTATACCTAGAATATGTAAAATTCCATATTCTACAACTTTAATCGAAACAGAAAACGGAAAGCACTTTGTACATGTGCAATTGCATGCAGATCACGAATATATCATTATTTGACATTGAAAGCGTTGAAAACCGTAACCTATATACACCTAAAGTCCTCACCTTACACCTTGGAATTGTAACGAATCAGTTAGGTTCGTTAGGCTTCCGTATTCGACAGTTTTATAGCCTAAAGAGTGAAACCAGCTAGCTATTTCATAACCTATAACCTTCACACCCCAAAATAGATTTAGGGTTAGGGTTTCTTACCTTAAAACGGAGTCGGTATCGCCGGGAAAGTGACAAGAAAGGGGTGGTGCAGCCCGTGTGGTGAATGGAAACAGCAGCAGGGAGATTCTCCCACAACTCTCTAGCTTTCTCTCTTTTTTTCTCTCTTCTTACTTAGGGTTTTTCCCAAATTCGTATGGCTGTGAGAGAGGGTGCTCTAAGGTCCTTATATAGCCTAAAAACTCTCTGAAATAGACTTAAGTTCAAGGTATACTTATGTTATAACCAAAACGGCATTGTTTCAGCTCAACGGAGGACTTCTGACGGGCCTCCTTGAGCCAAAAGTCGGACTTAAGCTCACCGACCATGGATCTACGTGGAGTTAAGTTTTTGTCTCAGTCGGATTCCCAGATTAAGTGTGGCAGACCAGTTTCAGTTCAGCGGTCAGTGGGCCTTGATCCGAAATTTCAAGTACATGTAAATGTTCCTGAAATTTTTCTTGATCCGAGGGTGTATTTGGGTCAGATTCTGACAGTCTGATTTCTTATAAATTGACTGCAAGTTTCAAGTCTCAGATCACTATTCCAGATATTTATTTTGTAAAGGGATTATGTGTTTTCACCCTCCTTCGCTTCGGACTCAAGCGAACAGCCGTGGGACACTGTCTGGGTCTGATTTCCGAGATGGTTGTCAAGCCCAGTGAAGCGGTCCTAAGTCCTTAACCTCGTATTATTCGGAGTCCCGATGTGCGGTCCAGACCTGATACAGAGTTTCAATGTGTTCTCGAGGGCAGTCAGGTAATGAGTTTGATCCTAGATTTTAGGGTAACCTAGCGTCAATGATTTTACAAGTTTTGGGTCATGTAGATCATATTTAAAGCGATTCCAACGGATTTCATAGCTAATCTAGTTAGCACTTAGTTAACTTTGTCAAATTTCTAAAGGATTTAATCCTAAGTGATTTCTGGTCAAGGTGGTACTCGAGTCATTGTATGGAAATTTACGAGTCATTACATAACCTCCGATAAAAAATTAGAAAGACAAGTGATTTGGGCTTCTAGCAGTTAGGAAGTACCAGGCTTGACTTTGCGTCATGGCTTGGTTCCCACTACATTCACTACTCCAAGTCAGCTTTCCTTGGACTTAGCTCTTTTTTGGTCATTTTTCAATTGGCCGATCTCTGGTGTTAATAGTTTGTGCATGCCTTCTTTGATGCAAATCTTCCGAAACACCCTTCCCTCATAGGAGGCGGCTCTCTTGCTCGGATCCAGGGAGCAAGGTCATTAGGAGAGAAAAACCGATCTTGGAGAAGACTTCTTCAACCAGAGCTCCTGCTCGAGTCGGGTCTTGATACCGAGCTTATAAGTAAGAGCTTTGGCTGACCTTTAGGATTTACAAAATTTATGAATTCATAACTAAATCCCTTTCCACTCTAACTGATGTAGAAATGCCTGAAGCTCGTCCCTTGGTGAAGCCCGTCTTGAAGCATAAGGCACCTCTCCTCGAGGAGACTATGCCGGTGAAGAAGGCGAAGAAGCCGAAGACAACCTCCAAAAGTAAAGGGAGAGTGTTCACCCCCTAAGTATAGGGTTGTGATGTAGTAATAAACTCGGTAAGACCGAGGTCGAATCCCAAGGGATTGAAACTTGTACGCTATCTGAAACTAAGTAGAACTAGAACTAGAATAAGATGAAATCTAAACCGAGTGAGTAAGAGGGAATAATGGTGAAATACTAATCTAAAACTTAAGGAATTCAGAGGTAGAAAACTAGGGATTCAGAGGATCCACGTGTAGAGATCAGGGAGATCTACGGTCGATTCATGAACTTAACTGGACTTCGAGTCCCATCTTCATCCAGTTGAAAGATATGTCACTAAAACTCGATCTGAACTTCCTTTGATCTAGTCTTCAAAGAGATGAAAGCTATGAGGATTAGAGTCGATTCCATCACAAAACCATGCCCCTCAGACAAAGTAAACAATATAACTAAACCAATCCACAATCAATCAGAAGATATATGAATGTTAGGAAGGATTCTGTCATCCAACCATGTCCAAGGGGCAATGGTGAACAACAGGGCTTCCTAACTGCATAATCACAATAAGGGAATGGATATACTCAAAGCCATCGCAGATATATTGTAATTTAAGTCACAACACATCATTAAAAACTGAAAACATTCCATAAAATCAAACTAGAATCAACTTAAATTCAGTCTAACATAAATCAGACCTGTAGAATTATTCCCATCATGCCACAAGCCGCACCTCTTAGCCCTAGCTAAGAGGTTTAGCCTAACATGATTAGGCTAATTTTCTTAAAAGAAAACATAAAAAAATAAAATAACATAAAAAACAAACTCTAATAATCTCTCTCTTGGGCAGATGACTGCCTCCAATTGAATGCCCCTCTCTCTTTCTCTCTCCCTCTTTTTATAGTATCCAGGCAGGGTCGGTGGAGGAAGACTTCATGTGGACGTTTTTACGCAGCTGGCAACGGAAAACAGGGCCTGTGTAAGATGGGTTCACTGTTGAAGTCGGTGGGCCCCGGATCAGCGTCAGATGGAAAATCCAGTCCGTCCATTGGATTCCTTATGAAAAACCATTCAGACTGATCGGTTTTGGGTCAAAACCATGTTGGCCCACAGTTTATTTTATTAAGCCGTCTATTCTGCGTTTGGAAGATCAACAACCGTCTTCGTTTCATTCCGTGATTCTGACACCTAGGCCATGTTTATAGCGCCCTTTTAAGCCTGATAGATGGTCCGGATCACATGTCCAGTCCTCTTTACAGGCATATAATAGCTTGGAAAAATTTGGTAGATTTTCGTACGTTGGACCTGCGTAATCTTTATGTAGAGGAGCAGCGTGAAGCTTAGTGGGGTCCATGAACGATGTCCCAGAAGAGATCCGACCTGTCCAATGACTTCCTCTCAGAATTTCAGTTGGTGAGGAATGTTTTTGGTTGGGTTTAGTGCGGCCCATCGATTCAAACAGTTCCACCGTTTATCTTCCATTTTTTGACAATCCACATGTATTCGTGCACAAGAGACCAAAATTCTACCTAGGCGAGTGTCACGCCCCACCTCTGTACATAATGAACGGTCCAGCATGATGATTCGGATGAGGGGTGGGCCCCACTGCATGAAACCGGCGGACGCTGGTGCGTTCGCTGTTCTTGCGCAAGAAGAAAGACGAGTCAGCCCGTCTTTGATCGGGCTGACCGTCCGGTGCGGCTCGCATGTACGTGCACTGAAAGCACGCACACCCTCATGTGGGGTCCACTATGATGTTCGTGAGAGATCTGTACCGTCCATCCTTTTCCCCATCCACTTTAAGGTGTTAAAAATGAAATTGAAGTATATCCAGATATTAGGCGGGCCCCAAAATCAAGATTTTTTGGGCTGATTTGTCAGTTTAGCTACTTCTATAGGGATCCGGGAGTTGAACTTCGACGTGTACGGTTAATTTATGGTCCTCATGCCATATATGAAGTTTCAAGCGGACTGGATGGTTGGAACCAAGTGATCTTGCATTCTGGACCAATTTCAGGCCACTTGAACTTCAGTTTTTTAATTTTCTCGGGTCTCTGGCGTGTAAATCCATCAATCTTGATCTCTTAGGGTCCGTCCCTTGCCTTGGTGATTCTGGAGCGATAAATCCATGCTTTTAGTACCCTTTTCCAGTCCAAGCTTCTAAATCTACCTTACATAAAAAACACGATTAAAGCATGGTGTTAAACGGTATCATGCTCGTAAATCCAGGCAATAACTGAGGTCTGGTATGTAATATTTGACCTTCAACACAACCCCCAATCAGCATCTTGCTCGTCCTGAGCAAATTATGCGAAAAATAAGTTGAAAACTACAAGATAATTCCTATGTACTCGAGTGAATTTTGTAAAACAAACCAGATACTAGAATTTTAAGATCCATGAATGTTGGGCATTGCTCTCTTCTAGACTCAAGCACATGGTAAATTTCATAATTAAGTTTAAAGTATTAATCCATCAATGAGAAAAAAATTCTAAACATTGAGTTTCATGGGTGTATAGTGTAATCTCGGCTTATCAACTTTAAGATTTACTTCTCTATTTCTTGATATCATTGGTAACCAATAAAAGGATTCATGATAACCAAAACCTGAACCAAAACCCGCCTCATAAATTCTAACTTTTGATTTTTCTATTCAACGTAATACCAATGAGGGGAATTAAATCCTCACCTATAGGGAGCAAACCTATGGTAAAGACCATTCGCCTAGCCCTTTCCGACTATCATTCTTGGGGAATCTACCTTCACCTATAGGGAGCAAACTTTTGGTGAAGACCATTTTCCCAACCCTTTCAATTCATCTTTATAAACATGATGGTAAAATTTCTCAGGCTGGTTCCTCTCATGCTTAGTGATTACCAAGTTAATCCTTCAATATTGAACTGAATCCTCAAAGTGCAAGCGAGATGTGACATGTGAAATCATGATTCAATCAATGTTTAAAACTTCTAATTATGGATTGATAGGTCGAACTCAGCTATGAAATCTATTAGACAACTAAATTCAAGAGATGTAAATTCCCAACACTCTGTATCTTATAATTTTATGTCAATGATGACTGTCAAAATCACTTCGAATTCACAAGAATTTCCAGAAAAATTTAAAAATTTGCACAATTTTTGCTCAAGACCAAGAAAACACTGATTAGGTAACCTAATCTCCCACCCCCAACCTAAAATCTACATTATTCTCAAAGTAAAAGGTATAAGCATGCAATGCACATGAGATAACGAAAGTAAAGGAAAAGTGATGGAAAGATAGTACTTGGATAACGAATCGAGAGAGAGACTTTCTAAGAGATCACAGTATGAAAGCCGGTCAGTACAAGAGTGAAGACATGAAAGCAAACTATCCTAAAACAATGCAAGAAGCAAACTAACCTAATGACATAAAACCATCTAACCTAGAACAATATAAAGCAAACTACCATAGTTCTATGAAAGCAGGGAACAACTACTCGATCATGCCATAAAGTTCCTCTTTCGGCCAATATCTTGATAAGTTTCTCAGTAAGTTTCTTAATAGGATCATCCAAAAGCCCTTTTTGCAATAGGCTTGGATGCCCTGGAGCATGACTTTCCAGAGAAACTTATGTACCGCATATGAAAATATTCGTTGAATTTCTCGAGGTATCTAAAGTATATACGATTCACCTGTGACAGAAAAAGTTTCAACGTTAATATTCCATGGTGAATTAGAGACTACAAGTAAATAAAGTTCAGAAAACTTTGCAAGAAGTGATGTAGCCTCAACACATTCCGAAGTATCAGACTTCGGTTCCATTGTCAGCTCCTCCTCCTTTAATAGTAGGCGTTTAGGATCAGGGGAAGAAGGGGCTTCAGAATAAGGGTTCTCTCGGTCAGTGATAACTACCGAGATGTTGTCTTGCAAGGCATTCACTTTATCTTTTGACATGAGATCGTTTGAATTTATAAAGGGTGCCAAGCAATCATCCAAAGAGTTAGAAAGTTCAGCTCAGTGTGACTTATTTTTCACATTGGAGCTCATGATGATCTGCCCAAGGAATCCATCATCCTTGAAACTGGACGGATGTACGCTCTCTTGCTCTAGTCCTGCACAGACGGATTAAAAATCAATAAGGTAAGCATCGATGTGATCACTCTGTTCATTGAAACTATTCAATCGAGGCATTGAAATATCAAACGTATACAACTCAGATGATGACCTCAATTGGGTGGTTTTAAATTTCAGAGTTGTATCAAGCAACTCGTCCTTCTCTTGAATCATATCATCATTTAATTTAGGGGAGTGGTCTAAACATGTCTCACAAGAGTTAGAAGATTCGGTTGTAAGGGGTTCATCCTCCACATTTAAATCAGGCATGTCAGATGAGTGAAGTAGATCCTTCTGACCAATCACTTCGTGTACTTCTTGATCACTGACCTGGACCATACTTGAGATTGATTCTAGGGGAGTTTGGGCTAAACATTCATGATCATCATCCCAATACGCATCATTATCTAATTCCGTGCAGTGCACACTTGGGATGGGATCGCTTTCCTCACATTCTATACCTAAATTCAGTTGAGGTTCGAATAAACTAACCTCTTCCTTATCATTGAGCTCGAGTGTGTCATGCGAGTAAAGTGTGTTATCTTCATTGTACTTGAAAGAAACCCATGTCTTTTCACCATTCTTTTGAACAATCATCAAGATTGACTCATCGAAAAATTGAACCGTATGCTCATTAACGAAATCCAACTCCTCATTCCAAATTCCAGAGTTCTTTAAAAGCGAGTTAGGATCAATTTCCTCACATTGTATTTCTGGAATGAATTGTGGCTGGGATGACCGAGCCTCCTCTACCTTATCAAGGCGCAAATTAAGCGCTTCCAACAAGTTTTTAATTTCCACGAGACAGGTTATACTATGTTGAATTGAATCCTGTTGGATCTCAAAGGTAGGGGATCCAAGAGAATAATCATTATAATATGTTGTTGGTTCATTTCCCCAATTTTGATGTTTCCATTGATTATAATCATATGGATCATAGGTGGGAGAATCTGATGGTTGGTAATACATATTATCACTCATAATATAATCACGCATTGTTTTCTTTTTATCGGATGAGTGATAATAATTCTCACTCCCATAGTTATGATAACCCCAACACTCACGTACTATTTTGTTAATCTGTGGGGTGTAATTATTCTCCCACATATGATCGCGTAAGGACTTCTTAACCGGTGGATCATTATATTTCGGTTGGTTCTCCATGATAGTTTCAGAAAATTTTTGAGACATAGGTTGATTTATACCATAGTCATCATCCCAATATAGATTATTCTTCTCAGCATACTGACGTTCCCACTCGTGCATATACATGATGAGACCCTAACTCTGAATCTATTCCTAAGAAAAATAAAAGAAGAGATCCTACAACAGTGTGGAAAGTAAGAGGAGGAGAAGTTAGAAAGAAGTTACCAGGTTAGAGATTCCTACGTTAAAACCTGTAAAACAACCAAAGTTAGTATCTAAGAGATAAGACCTAATCTAAAAATTAGAGAAAGTAAAGAAATTAGAAAGATATCACCAAATTAGAGGTTTCTATCTCAGAATCCTACAAAACAGGAAAGTTAGGTTAGTTCCTAAAAATCAGAAAAACCTAAACCTAAAGTTAGAAAACCCTAATCTTAACCTAATTCTAAAACTAGTCAATTTCAAAAAAACGTAACCGTCAGTCCCTGACAACGGCGCCAAAAACTTGTTCACCCCCCAAGTATAGGGTTGTGATATAGTAATAAACTCGGTGAGACCGAGGTCGAATCCCAAGGGACTGAAACTTATACGTTATCTGAAACTAAGTAGAACTAGAACTAGAATAAGATGAAATCTAAACCGAGTGAGTAAGGGGGAATAATGGTGAAATACTAATTTAAAACTTAAGGAATTCAGAAGTAGGAAACTAGGGATTTAGAGGATCCACTTGTAGAGATCAGGGAGATCTACGGTCGATTCATGAACTCAATTGGACTTCGAGTCCCATCCTCATCCAGTTGGAAGATATGTTACTAAAACTCGATCTGAACTTCCTTTGATCTAGTCTTCAAAGAGATGAAAGGTATGAGAATTAGAGTCGATTCCATCACAAAACCATGCCCCTGAGACAAAGTAAACAATAGAACTAAACCAATCTACAACTAATCAGAAGATATATGAATGTTAGGAATGATTCTGTCATCCAACCATGTCCAAGGGGCAATGGTGAACAACAGGGCTTCCTAACTACATAATCACAATAAGGGAATGAACATACTCAAAGCCATCGCAATATATTGTAATTTAAGTCACAACACATCATTAATAACTGAAAGTATTCCATAAAATCAAACTAGAATCAACTTAATTTCAGTCTAACATAAATCAGAGCCGTAGAATTATTCCCATCACGCCACAAGCTTCACCTCTTAGCCCTAGCTAAGAGGTTTAGCCTAACATGATTAGGCTAATTCTCTTAAAAGAAAACATAAAAAAAATAAAACAACGTAAAAAAACAAACTCTAATAATCTTTCTCTTGGGCAGACGACTACCTCCAATTGAATGCCCCTCTCTCTTTCTCTCTCCCTCTTTTTATAGTATCGAGGCAGGGTCGGTGGAGGAAGCTTCATGCGGACATTTTTTCGCAGCTGGCAACGGAAAACAGGGCCTGCGTAAGATGGGTTCACTGTTGAAGTCAGTGGGCCCCGGATCAGCATCAGATGAAAAATCCAGTCTATCCACTGGATTCCTTATGAAAAACCATTCAGATTGATCGGTTTTGGGTCAAAACCATGTTGGCCCATAGTTTATTTTGTTAACTCGTCTATACTGCGTTTGGAAGATCAACAACCGTCTTCGCTTCATTCCGTGATTCCAACACCTAGGCCAGGTTTATAGGGCCCTTTTAAGCCCGATGGATGGTCCGGATCACATGTCCAGTCCTCTTTACGGGTGTATAATAGCTTGAAAAAATTCGACAGATTTTCGGACATTGGACTTGCGTAATCTTTACGCAGAGGAGCTGCGTGAAGCTTGGTGGGGTCCATGAACGATGTCCTAGAAGAGATCCGACCCATCCAATGACTTCCTCTCAGAATTTCAGTTGGTGAGGAGTGTTTTTGGTTGGGTTTAGTGCAGCCCATCGATTCAAATAGTTCCACCATCTATCTTCCATTTTTTACGATCCACATGTATTCGTGCACAAGAGACAAAAATTCTACCTAGGCGAGGGTCATGCCCCATCTTTGTACATAATGAACGGTTCAGATTGATGATTCGGATGAGGGGTGGGCCCCACTGTTCAAAACCGGCGGACGCTAGTGCGTCCGCTGTTCCCACGTAAGAAGAAAGACGGGTCAGCCCGTCTTTGATTGGGCTGACCGTCCGGTGCGGCTCGCGTGTGCGTGCACTGAATGCACGCACACCCTCATGTGGGGTCCACTATGATGTTCTTGAGAGATCTGTACCGTTCATCCTTTTCCCCATCCACTTTAAGGCGTTAAAAATGAAATTGAAGTATATCCAGATATCAAGCGGGCTCCAAATCAATATTTTATAGGCTGATTTGTCAGTTTAGCCACTTCTATAGGGATTCAGGAGCTTAACTTCGACATGTACGGTTAATTTATGGTCCTCAGGCCATATATAAAGTTTCAAGCGGACTGGATGGTTGGAACCAAGTGATCTTGCATTTTGGACCAATTTCAAGCCACTTAAACTTCAGTTTCTCGATTTTCTCGGGTCTTTGGTGTGTAAATCCATCGATCTTGGTCCTCTGGGGTCCGTCCCTTACCTTGGTGATTCTGGATCGATAAATCCATACTTTTAGTACCCTTTTCTAGTCCAAGCTCCTAAATATACCTTGCATCAAAAATACGATTAAAGCAGGGTGTTAAATAGTATCATGCTCGTAAATCGAGGCAATAATTGAGGTCTGGTATGCAATATTTGACCCTTAACAGAGAGTCAGTCCCTCATATCCCACTCATGGAGGTTAAGGATGAGGCGGCGGTCACTGAGCCCGCCTCTACTGCCAAGGTGATGGTCGAGGTGACCGCTCACGAGGAGGCTCATCCCGCTGAGGTGCTGAGCCTTTTGGTTAGGCTCAGCCAGTAGAGGCTGATGAGGCTAGCAGGCCTCCTGCTGGGCCTTCTGAGGTTTGGGAGGAGAGACAATGTCCTTTCAGGACGATGCACAGAGTCATAGAGGAGTTTATGCCTTAGGCAGAACGACATATACCCAATGCTGAATTCCTTGGCATGTTGGACTCTTACCAAACACGATCCTTGTGTCTGCGATGAAGAGTTTTCTTGGGGTGAGTCGTTCCTCTTAAGTACTTGTTGTTTTCCCTTTCTTCGTTCGAGTTCTGACACCTTCTCTTGTTCTTTTGGCAGTTTGCCTCTTACTTCCTAAAGGTACATCGAGATATTGTGTGCTTGCGAAAGGAAGTGTGGGAGAGTGAGAATAAACTCTTGCAAAAAGAAGTTGAAGCCAAATAATTCCACGTTGCTGCCGAGGAGTCTCAAGTTGCGGCCGTTATGGTTGACCAAACCTGATCTACTGTGGAGGCCCAAGCTTCAGATCTGACGGCCAAGCTGGAGGTGATAAAGAAGTTTCTCACCAAGGCTTCTGACAGGTCAGCTCAATGGGAGGCCAACAATGCGAAGCTTAAGGCAAAGCTTAAAAGGGCAGAGGTAGAGGCTCAAGCGGCTATCTCCTTGGCTCGAGTGGTCGCCGTAAAGGAATTCAAGTCCTCCAAAGAATACTTGGAAGACGGAGATGCCTTATACGAGATGACATTCATGAAGTGCATTGAAGAAGTTAAAAAGGCCTATCCAGAACTAGTCTTCTCTGGCTTTGAAGATGCTAGCTCCGAGTTTGAGGCCCCTACCGAAGACTTGCATTCTGCCCCCTAAGTCTTAAAGACAAACTCCCTTTATATCTTCAATTTTGTGGACTTTAATGTTATGTGCTCCTTGGAGCTTTATCAATACAATTCACTTTTTGGCATAATGCTTGTATGCGAATTTCTTTAAGTAGATAGATCAGATTAAGTAGATGGAACAGATCAAGTAGGTAGATTGAATCAAGTAGATAGATCGGATCTTGGGAAGAGGGTCTATTCATCGAAAACCTTAGTTGTGGTAGCCATCGAAAGTTTGCTACTCCTTTTGAGATCCGATTAGTCGGCTTGGTTTTTTCCCCCTTTTACTAGGAAGAACCCTTAGTAGTATTCCACTTACTATGTAAGTGCTAGTAATGTAGAACTCGACCTTCACTTAGGGGGTCGGTGCATTGATAGGGGCTATTCTTCCCAGTTATTTTGGGGAGCCCTTTGTAGATTTGTCTCGACGAACAATCATTTTCAGGCACGAAAGTAAGAAACGGACTGCAGGATTTCATTACACTAACTTGAATGTGACCAGTACACAGTAAACTATGTAATCGATATGAATCAGTGCCTTAAGAATGGTAGCTCTTGAGGTGTTCAGCATTCTATGGGTGAGGTAAGAGCTGACCTTCCAGATCTTCAAGACGGTACGATCCAGGTTGGCTAGTACTTGTTACCACGTAAGGTCCTTCCCAGTTAGGGCCCAAGGTTCTCAAGCCAAGTTCATTAGTGTTTTGGAAGGTTCTTCGAAGGACTAAGTCCCCTGCTCGGAACCTCCTAACTTTTACCTTGGCGTTGTAGAAGCGAGTTACTTGTTGTTGTCGGATTACAGTCCTGATCCGAGCTTGTTCCCTTCTTTCCTCGAGAAGGTCGAGATCCAGAGCCATTAGCTCAGAGTTCTGTTGTTTGTTGAAGGATTCAATCTGAGCAGTTGGTAGTTTGATTTCAATTAGAGTAACGGCTTCGACTTTGAAGGCTACAGAAAATGGGGTTTCCCCAGCAGTCGTTCAGGCTATAGTTCGGTATGCCCAAAGAACATTGGGGAGTTCTTCTGCCCATGCTCCCTTGGCCTTTTCGAGCTTGGTCCGGAGGTGGTGTTTAATGATTTTGTTGACTGCTTCGACCTGCCCATTAGCCTGGGGATGTCGTGGCGACGAATAAACATTTTGAATCCCAAGGTTTTTGCACATTCCTCGGAATTGCTTGTTGTCGAACTGCTTCTCGTTATCAGAGATGATCGTGCGGGGAATTCCAAACCTACACACGATACTTTTCCAAACGAAATCCGTTACCTTCTGCTCGGTAATCTTTGTTAGAGGTTCGGCTTCGGCTCACTTCATAAAGTAGTCGACAGTAACTACTGCAAACTTGGTCTGCCTTTGCCAGTTGTGAGGGGACTGATGATGTCAACGCCCCATTGAGCAAATGGCCATGACCCGGCCATGGGGGTTAGTTCTTCGGGAGGTTGCCGAAGTATATTTGTGAAGCGCTGACATTTATCGCATTTTCGGGTATACTACAGAACATAATACCCCTGCCCAATGACTTTATGGGATAAGGCTTGGCTCTCGGAGTGGTTTTCACAAATGCCTTCATAGGTCTCCCTTAGGACGTACTCTTCTTTATCTGGCCGGAGGCATCTGAGATAAGAGAGATAAAATCCTTTCTTTGTATAAGATGTCATTGACTATGGTGTAGCGTGCTTCCCTGGTCCGCAGCTTGTGGGCTTCCGTTCGATGTTCAGTTAGCTTATCTTCTTTGAGGAAATCGATAATTGGATCCATCTAGGTTGGTTCCGAGCTTACCGGAAGAGCTATGGCAAGGTCGGATTTGCAAATGCTCAGTTTGTTGAGGAATTCAATTGGAATTAACCTTGAGATATTATCTTCATCTGCGGTGGCCAATTTCACTAACATATCAGCCTTAGAGTTCTCTGCTCGAGGGTCAGGCCGACATTGCACTTCTAGAATCTGTTGATTAGTTCTTTAACTTTTCATAGATATGCTTTCACGCGTTCCTTCTCGGCTTGGTATTTCTCGGCTATTTGATTAACAACTAGCTAAGAATCGCTAAAAACCTCAAGGTATTGGGCTCCTATGTCGGCAACCTAAGTCCAGCGAGTAGAGTTTTATATTCTACTACATTGTTGGAGGCTTGGAATCCAAATCTCAAGGCATGTTGCATACACACATGATATGGAGCCTCCAGGACTATCCCGGCCCCACTGGCTTTAGAGTTGGATGAGCTATTAACATATAACGTCCACCTAGGTAGGTCGGGATTAACCTGACAACCAAATGTTGGTTCGGTCGAAATGTTCGAAACAAGTTCTAGCTCAGTTTGACCGTTCAAATCTGCCTGAACGATTGGACCTAAACTTGGTTCGGATTGACAGTTCACCTCGGATCCTTGTTCGAATGCTGAGGTAAACTTGACGATAAAGTCTGTCACTGCTTGACCCTTAATAGTTGTTCGGGGTCGATACTTGATGTCAAACTCACTTAGTTTGATTGCCCACTTGGTCAGCCTTCCTGAAGCTTTAGGCTTTTGCGGCACTTGGCAAAGAGATTGATCGGTCAGGACGATGATGGTGTGGGCCTAGAAGTATGGTCGCAAATGATGAGAGGAAATGACCAGTGCTAATGCCAATTTTTGTAGGTCTAAGTATCGTGTTACGGCTGAGACCAAGCCTTGCTCACGTAGTATACTAGGAGTTATTTTCCTTCATGCTCCATGATCAAGGCCAAGCTAATTGTTGCATCTGAAATGGCCAAATACAATAGTAGCGATTCTCCTTGTTCAAGTTTGGAGAGCAATGGTGGTGATCCCAAGTATCCCTTGAGTTCTTAAAATGTCATTTCGCATTCCTCTGTCCAGTCTATGACCTGCTTCCCTTTCAACTATTTGAAGAAGGGGAGGCATTTGTCCGTATCCCGGGATACAAAGCGATTGAGAGCGACAATTCTTCCTGTAAGGCGCTGGACATCTTTCGTCGTTTTTGGCAAATTCATGTCGATCAAAACTTTGATTTTTTCAGGGTTTTTTTCGATTCCTCATTAGGTGACCAAGAAACCGAGGAATTTTCCCAAGCTAACACTGAAAGCACATTTATTTGGATTCAGCTTCATCCGATATTCCCAAAGAACCAGGAACATTTCCTCTTGATCAGAGACGTGATCTGTAACTTTAATGCTCTTGATGAGCATATCGTCCATGTAGACTTCTATTGTCCGCCTTATCTGATGGGCGGACATCTTGTTAACGAGCCGTTGGTAAGTGGCTCCAGCATTTTTTAATTTAAAGGGCATAACTCGATAAGAATATAGGCCTTTTTCAATGACAAAGGTTGTTTTTGACTTATCATATGGATGCATTACAATCTGATTATAGCCCGAGTAGGCATCCATAAAACTTAGTAGCTCGTGCCTTGCTGTGTTATCGATGAGATGATCAATTCAGGGAAGAGGGAAACTATCTTTGGGATAGGCCATGTTCAGGTTAGTGTAATCGACATAGACCCACCATTTTCCATTGGACTTCTTAATCAAAATGATGTTGGCTATCTGGTCCGGATAGTAAACTTCTTCAATGAACCTAGCTTTAAGGAGCTTGTTGACTTCTTCTCCAATCATTGCGTATCGCTCGGGGCCGAGTGGCTTGTGCTTTTGTCGAATTAGTCGGTGATCGGGGTTAACATTCAGCCGATGAACAATGATCTTTGGGTTAATGTCAAGCATATCTTCATGGGACCACGCGAAGACGTTTGTATATTGTCGAAGGAGGTTTATAATCTTGTCCCGTAGCGGAGATGTTAGAGACGACCCGACCTGGACCATTCTAGATGGATCAGAGCTGTCGAGTGGAATGAGAATGATATCTTCCATGGGACAACCTCTTTCTTCAGAATCTTCTCGGGGATCCAGTGAGGTAATGATCATTGTCTGATGCAAAGCCCTTGGTGTCATCGTATAACACTGTCAAGCTTCATGTCGGTCTCCTCTGACCAACCTAACGCCCGATTGGTCAGGAATTTCATTACCAAGTGATAGGTCAAGACTACCGTTCACAGGGCGTTGAGAGAGGGTCGACTTAGGATTGCGTTGTAGACAGAAAGACAGTCCACCACCAAAAAGTCTATCATCGTGGTCACTTGGTTCTGCCCACCTCTGGCGGTGAGCAGGAGCTGTATTAACCCTTCTGGTATGACTCTGACACCTGAGAATCCGAGTAAAGGGGTTTTGACAGCTCGAAGTCGGGACTGACCTACTCCCATCTTGTTGAACGCTTGTGCGAAGAAGATGTTAGCCGATGATTCGGTATCCACGAGAATTCAAAATACCCTTCGATTAACTATGGTCATTGTGACAAGGAGTGCATCGTCGTATGGATGGTGGACTCCTCGGGCCTCCTGTTCGGTGAAGGTTAGGCTGTAGGTTTCTATATTTTCTTCTTTCAAAGGCCCGTTGGTGGCAAGGACTTCTCGTTCCGATTCGGGATAATCGATGCTCCTTGTGTGGGCTCTCCGAACTCTGTTCTAATCTCCTCCACCGGCAGGGCCTCCGAAAATGATGCAGATTTCCTTGGTTGTTTCATTATTGATGGGCTGTTCGTATTTTGAGGCAGCCTGATCTCCTCGATGAATGACGTATTCTCCAAGGTACCTGTCGCGGATGCATGCCTTGATTTCCTGTTTGAGGTCAAAAAAATTTCTTATCGAATGACCGTGATCCCGATAAAAATGGCAATATTTATTTTTACTCCTTTTACCAAGATTAGATTTCAACTTGCTCGGCCACTTGAGGATACGTTTGTCCTGAATCTCCATTAGGACTTATTTGGGTGTCTTGTTAAGAGGAGTGTCGCTTTGAACTTACTGTCGGGTCGCTTGTTTGGATGCTGATTATCTCGTGATCGGTCCTCCTTCCTCTTCTAGTTTCCACTGGCCGAGCTAGGCTCTACTTTTGGTTGCTCTTCTTTGCTCGTCGTTCCTTTGCTCTGAACAGCCTTTCACAGGGTAGAGGCTTCCCCGACATTGGAATATTTTTTAGATCTGTTTAGTAGGTCGGCCATCGTTGTTGGTGAGTTCTTATCCAGAGAGAAGAGAAACTTAGGATCCCTTAATCTTTCCATTATCGTGGTCAGAGTAAGTTCTTCAGAATGCTTTTGTACTTGCATTGCTTTGAGATTGAAGTGCTTGATGTAGTCTTTCAACAACTCTCCTTCTTTTTGAATGATGTGGAGAACGTGAGAAGTCAGTTTAAGTCTTTCTTTCTCCCCGATAAAGTTTGTGACGAACATTTGACCGAGTTGATCCAGACCCTGAAGGACTCTAGGTGTTCGGACGGGTCTGTGGCTCCTAAGAAGGAAGTGATTTGTGACATACGGAACTTGTCCAGCAGTTGCGCCTAGATAATGTCAGCAGTGAACGGAGGCTCTGTTTCCTCCATTATTGCTTCCATTGGAGTTAGAGCATTTACACAGTAGGCTTACCGTATATCCCCAATATGACCTCGCAAGTCCTTGAGCTCAGCTTCCCACGGTTCGCCGCTTTTAGCCGTAGTTTTAACCAGACCTTTGCCGCGCGTCTTTCGGTCCAGCTTGTGGCATAGGTCGGAAGCGGGTAAAGTTATAGTCCCAGAAATGTGAGAAGGGGTGGGCCTAGTCGATCTGAGCTGCCGACTTCTCTGAGAGGCGGCAAGCATGTTGGAAGGATGAGAAGGGTTATGACCCACTTGTTCAGCTTCTTAGGCGGTCCTTTGCATTTGCTGGGGCTGTAGGTGTTCTAACAACTGTCTCATGGAGTTCATGTTATTATTCAGCATTTCGACCTGCTACTCAAGGGAGTTCAGACACCCTCCCCTACAACGAGATCGCTGAGCTTGCTTTGTAGGATCAGAGTCAGCCTACTTTTGGGAGGTGGAGCCTCAGTGACTGTCAGGCTGCTTTGGTGGCGTAAGATTAGGCTCAATAGGGGAGACTCAGGTTTTTTTTTCTTCCCTCTAGCCATCATGATTTATTTGAAAAAGCAGGAAATGAATTTGATATCAATTCCCACAGACGGCACCAAACTGTTGATGCAATTTTCCGGTAGACACTTCTTAGACCCTTGGGTGCTTGCACATAAAACAAACAAGGAAGACCCTATCTTATGCAGGGGACCCTCCGATGCCAAAGTCAAGGATTTGGGTCTTTGTAGAAATGATCTTAAAGGAAAAGAGTCGTCAGTGTGTAAAAGTTTTTGAGTTGTATTTTTGTGTGTACCTTTCACCGTTTAGGGGCTTCCCTATTTATAATACAGGGAAGATCACACAGTCAGAAGATCTTTTCTGTTAAAGGGAAATCACACCGTCGGAGATCTTGTCTGTTAGAGGAAAGATCACACTGTTGGAGATCCTTTCTGTTTAAGACTCCTCATATATCGGAGATCTTCTCGAGATCTTTGACGTTCGAGATCTTTGGGATTCCAACCCTATCCCTCGAGATCTCAGGAGAGACCTCCAGGTCGTTTGTATAGGATCGGACGTCAGTTGAAAGCCGATAAACCCATCCGACCCATAGATAAGGTCGGACGGTAGAGGCAGACAATGCCTTGGAGACGGACAATACCGAGCTATCAGTAGGCTCGGTATCGCTCTGATGATAATACCGACCAAGCACGTTTGGAATGTCCTTGACTCTAGTAGTCTTTAGCTTCCTTTGCTGGGTCTAACAACCCCATTAGGCTGCTCATCTGGGAAGTTCGTCAGAAGTCATGCCGACCTACAATTGTGCCAACCTATCTTGTGGTCGGCCCTTCTCTGACAGTAGTTATCTTTCGAGTAGCTTGGTCCATTGGTTTGTGCTAGTTGTTGGTTCGACCTCCTTTCATGGGTCACCCCATTTTTCTCATAACAAAAAACTAGTAAAAACAATTCCCCATATTATTGCCCTTTGATTGTTCTAGGAAAAAAAATGGCCAACGATTGGATGGCAGTGATCCATTGTTTAGTATTCACGTTGTGATCATGCTATTGAACCGGATCTGGATCCGAGTTGACTCTGACGAGTGGCATCAAACTCATTCGAGTCTTAAAACCATGCTTCTTCTGATGGATTTCATATTTCTTCATATCCAAAATTTGATTTTGAAAATATCTTTTAAAACCATTTTGTGATTTCAGGGATATCTCAGTTTGTTCATGAAGCTCAGAGATCAGTCGGTTGGGTACGTGGATAATCCAGATTTGGGCAATGGAAAGGGTGGATTAGCCATCAAAAGATGGATTAATTGTAGTCGTTTTATGATTTCTTCTCATATTGTTATCCTAAGAAACAGAAAGAATTTTTATTAGATGATTTGTCTTCCTAATTAACTCTAATAATCAGATGCATTGAATCATGTTTTGATATGCGAAATGATGGTCTTAATTGTCTAATTTCGCTGACCCATTGGACGGTTGGGATTGTTGAGTGTGTGTGTGATCTTTTAGCTATGATTATTCCACCATGGGGTCCATTATTTGGATGGTTGGGATTGTCGGGTATGTGTGATCCTTTGGTTAGGATCATTCAGGGCCCATTATTTGGACAGTAAGGACAGTTAAGGATTGGCAAATGGAAACGTAAAGATTGAATTAGTTATGGTACTTGATTATATATAAAACGTCTCACGAAAATCACAAAAAATATAGGTGGGCCCTATATTTGTTAAACACGAAGGCTAGCATGTGAATTGGCCATACTGATTTTCAAAATATATAGTGGGTCTGGCTTCAGTTGCACCTGACTTGACCTGGGTGGTTGACCGGAAAATCTTCAGCTCTAAATTTTATTTGGGTTGGCTCATTTCAGTACGACCCAGCTACAATTAAATGGGCTGGGACTTGATCGATTTTTAATTGGTCATGTTGGGTTGGGCCCCTGCTTGAGAATTATAGATGAATTTTAAATGGGTTGGTTCAAGTTTGGCTACAGGTAATTAATGTGTCATGAGTCAGGTTAGAGACAGAATGGGTCAGACTATGACTCATGCCACCACCTCTTGCCTAAATGGGGGCATTGTCCCTTGTATTGCAGGTGGGCTTGTGTGAGGAAATGTGCTTACTTCAAAAACCGATGCTTAATTTCTTTAAACTAACAATTTTGTAACAATCTTCAAAGCAAATCTTCAGCCCTAATTTTGTGATCCCAAGAATTTATTAATTTATATAAAATATTTTACTAAAAAGCACAACCAATGGTTCAGGGATCTAGCTTGTTTGCATGTTGTGTCCTACCATGGATGGACCTTTCTCTAAGAAATTTATAATCATTACAAATGTAGACCAATCAAAACACTAACATTATTTTATTTTAGTGTTAATTTGATATAAAGTAATGTAAAATTTCCATTATTACATTTTGCCGATATCGCCAACAAGTAATGTTATCATTTTCGGTTTTCTTTACTGTTGTAATTGGTAAAAACAAATTAGCTCTTAAAAAGTTAAAGAAAAAAAGGCATTACGTGGACATGCATGGGGACAAGCTCTCTTACTTTTTAAAATGAGCAAGCTTTGATACTCTGGTAAATACAGTAGCTGATGCACATATACTGAGAAATTATTCATTGTTGCATATAATGAATTAAAACTATACCTTAGAAATCTTATTTAGATAGCTCTCAGACCGAAATTGCTGTGATTTGTTTTCCTAACTAGTTGATTGCTGGATATTTGAAAATGTAAACAAACAATGATCCAAATTTAACAAACAATATTCATTAATTAGAGGCTAGGATTATTAAATTAATTTGAATTTTGGACAAAAGTGTCCAGCTAGTTAGATGGTTTAATTGAGTTAATGTAAGGCATGATAAAATTTAAAAAGTACTTAAAGAGTATCAACCACTACACTCTTCCTGAGTATCAAACAGTAGTTCTCCCTTTTAAACCACCACTTCACTCTCCCTTTCTCTGACTTGTTAAATCACTTCCTCAAACATCTTAGTAATGGGCTTGTGAGTTTATGATGTAAAGTGGGTTGTGGACACTTTCATGGCCAAGATGGATCAGAAAAGGCCCGGTCAATGAATAAAGTGATTCGGACCGTCAGAACTTAAAATGGACGTATCTCACAAATCGGAAAAAGCTATTGGACGTACCATATATGATTTTGGGGTAGGATGAGCTACATTAGCCACCCAACCCGCTATTCTTAGCTGCGCATGCTGAATTTGTGAAATACCATCAAATCAACAGTCGAATTCCTGTTTTAATTTCTTTTTTACTATTTATAGTAAGTTTTAGTTTGAGCTATTTATAGTAAGTTGTAGTTTGAGTATAACTCTTCATCAGTTGGGCTCTAGGAGTTGCGCCCAACATGAAAAGTGCTTAGAATAATTAGGAGAATAACATGATTGAGCCAAATAGGACACTTACTATTTTTGGCCCAAAACCATGAGGTCTAGTGGAAATCATGACCGTTTATAAATATTAAGTTTACTATTTATAATAAGTCGTGATTTATAGGAGTTTTAGTTATAGTATGATTTTGAAACTTCTCCTTAGGGTCCGTAGCCTTATTTAAAAGGTTGTAAACTCATTTTTCATCATGAATAATAGTATTTTGAATATTTTAGAATTATTTCTATTTTCTTTTATCGTGGATTCAAGGTTTCTGTGTGAGGAGTCCTGAGAAGTTTCGTGGATTCGGAACAGTTATCCTCCTGAGGAAGAAGGTGCCTGACCTCATGCCTTCCCTACGTCAGTTTAGGAGTCATAGAACAATATAAGCCATCACCAACTCTGTGATCTTGGGGGCCACCAACCAGAGGATTAGGATTGTAAGATCAATGTGATTTTGGACCCTTGTCTATCCAATGTGGGGCCATTTGATGGACAATCTGGGCTTGCCACATCAAATGACCCTCCCTGTTTTTAAGAACCTTTCTTTTCTACTTCATTGCAAATAATTTGCTGATCAAAATTACTATAAATTCTTTTACTTCATGGCATGATCATTTAAATATTCAATAATTCCTCAGATATTCTACATTAGTTTAAACTTTGAATGAATCGACTCAGTCCAGTTGCATTTTGAGTTGACTCAACGGAAAACTCGTTTCATCAAATCTCTTTTGTGTTTTTTCCAACTTCTCTCAAGTTTATTTTTTATTTTTTATTTTTTTTAATTGTATTTTTAAGTGGAGTTGATTTTTTTTCATAGACCTAAATTTTTTGTCTTGTATCTTTATTTATTTGCATTGGTAAATGTCAAGTTTTTAAGCCTTGAGTTATTTACTTTTATTTTTATTTTTGAGTCTTCAATGCCCAACTTTTTAAATCAAGATTTTGGGATTTTGGGGCCAACTTATTCGTTGCATATATAAATATAATAATCTATGTTATACATAATAAAATAATAATTGGATTGCCTTTATTCTTAAAATCTCCTTTTGTATTAAATTTTTAGGACCATATAAGGCATTGTTTAACAGAAGCGCCTTGTGTGTGTGTATATATATATATATCTTAAAAAGTCAGTGATGAATCAAACAGACGGCCTCGCATGACCTGACACCTAATGACAGCTATTCTGGATTCCAAGCATTCACTGGCTACCGAACATGAGTCTGAGTTGCGCATGCATGGTTCTTTCTGAGACTTGTTGTTATACATATAACCTAATTTAATTACGATTTATTAATGAGATCAGCCAGCTTGAGTTGTAATTTAAGTCATGGTTTGCCCGGTGGAGAAAAGAAGCCATTATGTGTGTGTGTGTGTGTGTTAGAGGTGAGGCCTGCAGTGAAAGGGCTAAAAGGAATTTTTCCTTTTATTGCTAGCCCCCCACCTATTGAAAATGCATATCAAGTTATATCAAAGCAAAAAATCGCATGGGTGAAAACATACAATACATTTGGTTGAGTCAGTTCTGAGAGAGAAATTGCAAGGGTGCTCAAGTGCTAATGGCCGAAGATTGTGTCATGAAAAGAATGCTTAATATTCAGGGAATATTTGAGTAGGTAAGTGGGTTGTATGTTTTTAGGTAAACTAACAACTCCCAAGTCTTCAATTAGGAACCAACCATTAAAGCCGTAGATACAAGTTGATGAATGGATGGATCGTAAAGCCAACCGAAGATAATTTCTTTATTTTTCATCCCATGATACTGCCACAATGGACCATTGTCGTTATTCTTCTATATTCAGTTGCAAATTTGGGACTAAACATTCTTTAAAATAATAATAATAATAATAATATAAGATCAAGGTCATATGTGGGATGCACCGTTGGGCCTGCAGGCAAAAATTGCAGTGATTGGACATCTCTGAGCATCTAGTTGTTTATATTGTTGGATGAACTGAAGTTTAACCGTTCCCATTCAGACATCACTGATGGGATAGCTACTACATTCCAATCTGTTGCTTTTAGGATTATTATGATGGGTCACCGATATGGTGGCCCACCAGATCTTAACTCCAAATCATTACTACTATTTTCTACCTCTTGTTGGAAATTATACAAATTAATATTATTTCTGTATAATGTGGAAACCGAAAATAAAAATTAGCTTCAATAAGGACAGGCTAAAGCACATCTGGGACACTGTCCTTAAAGTGTTATTTGCCCCTACTCAAGTAAATTGAGTATGTTGATAGGTTACAAGCAAACCACTTCTAGGATACGATAAGTCTAGTGTGGGTCTGCGTTCAGCAAACACAAAGGCCAACCAAATTGAACTCTGTTACACAATCTAGCAGAAATATAAAAGAAAAATCCCAAAATAAAATAGAGAAGAAGAATATTATTTAGACCACTGCACTGATCAGTTCTTCAGCTACTGGTTCAGTTGAACCGTTCTTACACCACACCGTTGGTCTGTTCTTCAAGCAAAGGTTCAACCCTTGTTGTCTTGTTGAAATCACTGGAGTATATGAGAGGAGTAGTGGGCTATCTCAGTTCGTATGGGTCTGCTGGAGTGGTTGAGAGATGGATTGGAAACCCATCCAGGCCCTCCTTTTATAGGCTATATTGGCTGGGAGTTATGGTCTAGGGAAATAAATTTCATGACCGTTTTCTAGCTGTTGGAGAAAACTAGCCGTTTTATGGCCGTTTTCTGACTGTTGTGCATGGGTCATTACGCTGTTGCATGCTGACTGTTGTGAAATAGCAGCCAACCGTTTTCTAGCTGTTGGGCTAGTCATGCAGCAGTTACAGCTGGGCCCTGCACTAATGGCACAGCTGTTACAGTTTTTGCTGCAACAACTCTTTTCAGCCTCTTTATATATACTGGTGGACTCTCATTCAGTCCTCTAGTCTCCCCTTTAGCCAGCCATCCTCCTTAGCCACTTAGTCGCACTACGACTCGCACATGTCTCACTCCTGTTCGATCAAGGTCGCAAAGGAGTGACCCTCTGTGGCACGATGCGGACGTGTGGAGTGAAAAGTGCACCACTAACGTCTCCACATCCACACTTCCTCATATGCCCACGCCCTCACACCGAGCCCATGCTCGAGACCGAGACTGAGACCCATTCGCCTTAGCCACTTAGTCGCACCACAACTCGCACACTTCTCGCTCCGGTTCGCTCAAGGTTACGAAGGACCGACCTTTTGCGATACGATGCCGATGTGCGAAGTGCAAAGTGCGCCACTAGCGCCTCTACAGCTACACTACCTCACATGCCCACGCCCTTGCACCGAGCCAGTGCCCGTGCCGGTGCTCGAGACTGAGACCGTGCCTGTGCCTGTGCCTGTGCCCGTGCTCGTGCCAGAGCGCACGCACCCAGGTGTTCCAGTGCAAGGTCCATAGTCCTTGGACTATGTAAGCAAATATTATAATACTGCCCTGTTTTCATTTAAACTACAAAATCTTCTCTTCCCTTTCCCATGTGGGACTATTTTAAAAAACCCACAAAAACGTGTTTTTCAAACTTATATATATATATATATATATATATATATTATATTGTTATTTATTTTAAAATATATATTTATATGAAATCAATATTTTTGCAACAATTCTCCACTTGATTTTTTATAAAAATATATTTTCTCGATAAAACATTTTTGCCAGAATAATCAGTTTATATGCATAAAGAAAGATATCTTTCGATTTTAATCTTCTCTTAGTGTAAGTATCTCAAAACTCTATCGAAATGACTGGTAGCCATAGCGTTGAACCTATTATTCCTAGATAATAGAGTCGGAGAAACCACACACATATTCGCTATATGTTTGTTAAAGTTCTCACAATTTTGCTCAACACAATTAATGGCCATGTGCTTATCCTAATTCGTGAACAATCCTGAGAGAAAAATCTTAACTCTCATGAGAGACGTCACCATCTCTATGTTCATATAAGTGAAATCCTTCCAGTGTCTCCGTTACTATAAGACACTGACTGGATTTCATTAAGAGTTCTAAGACTCAACCCTCTTTCGTAACGCTCAGCACTTATCTATTATGGATGTGGTTTTATAATTTAGTGCTGAAAACTTTTCACATATCAGCGACTTGCTCTTACCCATTGAACCCAAAATTAGAGATTTTCTGACTTTAGGTTGGGTTACCATTACTGGTGAATCTTTGGTTGAAGAGTTTCAACCCCATCCCTCTAGATATAGTCTTTACTACCTCTCTCGATAGAGGTTTAATGAAAGGATCTGCCAGGTTATTGCTTAATTTCACATAAGAAATAATAATGATTTCATCTCGAATCAATTGTCTGACATAATCATATCGAAGACTGATATGTCTAGACTTACCATTATAAGTGCCACTATAGGCTCTAGCTAATGTGGCTTCACTATCACAATGTAGTGATACAACCGATATAGGCTTTACACAGAAAGAAATTTCTAATAGAAGATCGTTTAACCACTCAGCCTCTTTGTCTGTTGCAGCCAGGGCTATGAATTCAGACTCCATAGTCGAGTGCGTTATGCAAGTCTGTTTCTTGGATCTCCAAGATACAACTGCACCTCATAGGGTGAATACCCGCCCTGTAGTAGACTTGTTGTCCCCTGCACTCGATATCCAGCTCGCATCGGTATATCCTTCCAATACGGCAGGAAACTCTGAATAAAATAGTCCTAAGTCTTTGGTTGTTTTTAAGTAACCAAGAACTTTACTGATTGCATTCCAGTGTTCAGTACTGGGGTTACTAGTAAACCTGTTAAGTTTACTCACAGCATATGCGATATCAGGTCTACTGAATTGCATAGCATAGCATACATAAGACGCCCTATAGCACTCACATATTCTAATTGTGCTACTGTTCTTCCGGTATTTTCTTTTAGCTTGATACTTGGATCAAATTGAGTTTTTGCTTCTTTTATATTTAGATGGTTAAACTTGTTTAGTATCTTTTCAATATAATGAGGTTGACATAAAGCATAACTCCCATAATATTTTTTAACTTTAATACCTGGGATGGTATCAACTTGTCCAAGATCCTTCATTTTGAATATGGAAAATAGAAACCTCTTTATTTCAGTCACACCTTCCATTTTATTACTTATTATTAACATGTCATCAACATACAGATAAATAATAGCGATACAACTACCAACTACTTTAGAATATATACATTTGTCAGCTACATTATGCATGAAACCATGAGATAGTATTTAAGAATCAAACTTCTCATGCCATTGTTTTGGTGCTTGTTTTAATTCATACAAAGATTTGACTAATCTACAAACTTTGTTTTCATTTTTCGGTAGAACGAAACCTTCTGGTTGTTCCATATATACCTCCTCATTGAGGTCACTATTCAGGAATGCGGTCTTTACATCCATTTGGTGAATGTGAAGATGATGTATGGAAACTAGCTCAAATAATATCCTAATGGATGTTATCCTAGCTACAGGAGAGTATGTCTCAAAGTAATCTATCCCTTCTTTTTGTCTAAAATCCTTAGCTACTAGTCGAGTTTTAAAGGTTTAGAAAGTCCCATCAGTGTGATATTTCTTTCTAAATACCCACTTGCAACCTATGGGTCTAGAAACTGGATGTAAGTTAACTAGTTCTTATGTTTGATTTGACATTATGGATTCCATTTCATCGTTTATAGCTTCTTTCCAAAAAGCCGAGTCTCTAGAGGATACAACCTCTTTATATGTTTTAGGATTATTTTCTATAGTCATTACTATAGGTATTTGTCTTATAACATTTTCTATATCTCCTTCTACAAGATGAAAAATGATGCGTTGTGAGTCTATATAGTCATCTCATAGACTCTTCTCTATTCTTGTCCTTTGACTCCTACGAGGTTCAATAGGACCTTCCACTATCTGTGTAGCTGTGCTATCTGGTTCTCTATTAGGAGTTTGAATTTTATTATCCTTTGTTTCTAAGGATAGTGAGTTCCAAAGAACTCAACGTCCCTTGATTCTATTATTATATTAGACTCTATGTCTAGAAGTCTATAAGTTTTACTATTTTGTGCATACCCTACGAAGACACACTTAATACCTCTTGGTCCTAACTTAGTTCTTTTTGGATTAGGAGTTCTGCAATGTGCAAGATACCCCTACACGTTTAGATATCCTAGGTTAGGTTTTCTACCTCTCCATGTTTCATATGGAGATATTTTATATTTTTTAGACGGAATTCTGTTTAGTATATGACATGTTGTAAGCAGTGCCTCACCCCATAGACTTAGTGGCAATTTACTCTTATCAACATTAAGTTGACTATCTCTACTAATGTTCTATTCTTTCTTTCAGCTATTCCATTTTGTTGAGGTGTGTATGGCACAGTACATTGATGTATTAGTTCATATTCTTCACAGAAATTATCGAATTCATTGGACAAGTATTCTCCTCCTCTATCGCTACGAAGAATTTTTATCTTCTTATTTAGTTGATTCTCTACTTCTGCTTTATATATTTTAAACATGTTCAATGCTTCATCTTTACTCTTTAATAGATAAACATACACATATCTAGAGCAATCATCTATAAAGGTTATGAAGTACCGTTTTCCTCCATGAGTAAGAATGTCGTTTAACTCACAGATATCACTGTGCACAAGATCCAATACTTGAGACGATCTTTCAATACTTTGAAAAGGTTTCTTCGTTATTTTGGATCATATGCACGCTTTAAGATTGTTGAAAATTATACAGATTAATATTATTTCTGTATAATGTAGAAACCGAAAATAAAAATTAGCTTCAATAAGGACAGGCTGAAGCACGTCTAGGACGCTGTCCTTAAAGCGTTATCTGCCCCTACTCAAGTGAATTGAGTATGCTGATAGGTTACAGGCAAACCACTTCTAGGATACGACACGCCTGATGTGGGTCTGCGTTCGGCAAATACGAAAGCCCATCAAATGGAACTCTGTTACACAATCTGACAGAAATACAAAAGAAAAATTTCAAAATAAAAGAGAGAAGAAGAATATTTAATTTAGACCACTGCACTGGTCAGTTCTTAAGCCACTGGTTCAGTTGAACCATTCTTAGACCACACCGTTGGTCTGTTCTTCAAGCAAAGGTTCAACGCTTGCTGTCTTGTTGAAATCACTGGAGTATAAGAGAGGAGTAGTGGGTTGTCTCAGTTCGTATGGGTCTGTTGGAGTGGGTTGAGAGATGGATTGGAAACCCATCCAGGATCTCCTTTTATAGGCTATGGTAGATGAGGGTTATGGTTTAGGAAAATAAATCCCATATCGTTTTCTAGCTGTTGGAGAAAACTAGCCGTTTTATGGCTGTTTTTTGACTGTTGTGCATGGGCCATTAAACTGCTGCATGCTGACTATTGTGAGACAACAGCTAGCCGTTTTTTAGCTGTTGGGCTAGCCATGCAGCAATTACAGTTGGACCCTGCACTAATGGCACAGCTGTTACAGTTTTTACTGTAACAGCTCTTTTCAGCCTATCTATATATATTGGAGGACTCTCATTTAGTCCTCTAGCCTCCCCTTTAGCCAGCCATCCGCCTTAGCTACTTAGTCGCACACGTCTCGCTCTGGTTTGCTTGCGAAGTGCGAAGTGCAAAGTGCGCCACTAGTGCCTCTATAACCAACCACACTGCCTTACATGCCCACACCCTCACACTGAGTCCGTGCCCGTGCCCGAGCACGAGGGTGTTTCAGTGCATGGTCCTTGGACTAGGTAAACAAATATTATAATACTCCACTGTTTTCATTTAAACCACAAAATCTTCTCTTCCCTTTTCCATGTAGGACTATTCTAAAAAACCCACATAAAGGTGTTTTTCAAACCTTTATATATATATATATATATATATATATATATATATATATATATATATATATATATATATATTATATAAAATCATATATTTTATAAAATCAATATTTTTGCAACACCTCTATCATCTTGGAAAAACAAAATTAAAGGAGCATACCAATCTATGCTTATGTTTATGTGCTAATTGCATCTCAAAGCTACCAAATTCAAATTGGACTAGTATGGTGAGAAATTTTGCCATTTGCAAAAAACCATGTCAAAAATTTTTGAAAATTAAAACCAATGGTATGAAAAGAATGATGAAAATCAATGCTGCTCAGTCGCTATAACAAGAATGAAAGAAATCAAAGCCTTTGGATCATACACTTGTCCCGCGTTGAGAAGACCTTAGCTAGGAATATTCATAGTGGAGGTTTTGAAGTTCTTTTCTGCAATTTGGTTTCTGTTTTTCTCATGTATTTTAGCTCATAACAAGCCTTACTTTATAAATTGAAATTGGTAATCCATTTTTTTCGCTGTTCCCAGCTAAGACATGAATAAGCCATTCCAATAAGATTATGATGCCCAATCCCCAGCCGCTATCTACATCAACAGATCAAAACACACATTTCATTTCATATAGAGCAAGATTCGTTTTTCAGTTTTATTTCCTAAACAGCCTTTATGAAGCCTAACCCACTCAACCCTTGAATCAGTCAAGTTCATCTATCAGAGACATTTGGTTCATCATCATCGAGGCCTTGTCCTGGCTATTTCATGTCAGCCTATCGAATTTTGTTCTACCTGAAGATTTGTAACAAGAGTTCTCATGATTGATTGGCAGAAGTTTGATGACTAGCGGCAGCCTGACATTAAATCTTCTCATCATCAACCCCACCCCATTCAATACTAGGCTGCCCTAAACAAAATGAGTAGCATGAGTAATACCCCCCAAACAGAGAAAAAAGAAAAAAGAAGGCCCCTTGATTCACTGAGTTAAACATGATGACTGGCCTATTCATTTTACTTAGGTCCCATTGAAAAGCTCGGATTAAAGAGTTTCTTATTGTCTAACAGTCAAAGAGTTTTTAAGTCTTTTTGGTTTTCTTTTGCATATGTTCCATTTTATCAATGAAGAAGAAGGGAATCAGTAGGGGTATTTTGGGTCAAGTGTACACAATATTATTCTTTGATGTGAAACACAAGCAAAAGTCCAAAGGGATAAGATAGGAGAGCAATTTCACAGGAGTCTCACATACAAGTTTCAGTACAAGTCCAACAGGACCTTTTTTATGCAAGGAAAAGCGCTTTTACATTTCCAACTCCTACCAAAACTCTAAAAAGCTCATAGCCTTCTTTACATTACCAAACACTACCCCCTTCATTTCTCTCTTCTTCTGCATGCAATGAATTTTCTTAGTCTGATGGAAATTACAAGCATTGCAAGCTTCTATTCCATCACTGGGATTGAACCACCAGCTGCCAAAATCTGTTGCTCCAGCTATAACATGGGAGGAAATGAGGGATTACAGATAAATCTTGCTTAATCCACATGAGGAACTATATGATGTTTGTATTGTACAAGTACAGCCCTGACTAAGCGACCTATACCATTGATCTGATGCAATGCTGTGGATGGGGGATGCCCCAAAATTCTCCCCGGTGGGACAGCAATTTTAACCATTCAATCAGTGGTCTAGAGTAAAATAAAAACAATCGTCATATTCGACTTTTAGAGGTCCGAAAACTGGATAGCTAGGATTCCAGTTGGGGAGAGTTTTAGGACCATCAGATCAATGGTTTGGATCACCAAACAATGCGAAACAGTTGTACAGGTGGAAACCTGCTGATACTTACTCTATAATTCCTCTGTTCACAAAAAGCTTAAAAGAAGGAAATCTCCTTACCCTGAATAAAGATTCAAGCTTGTTCTTCACCAGGTAGAACTCCTGTTTCACATGCTGAAGGCATCTCAAACATCTGCAACAAAGCTTCTTGTTCATATTCAAATAAAGATAGACACCCACAGAGGAATCCTACACATCCAGAAGTGATCCAAGCCATTGATCTGATGGGCACAACTTGGAAGGTGGATGCCCCAAAAATCACTAAGATGGGAGTGATCCTTGGGCTATTTTCTGCTGAATGTAGACCGGTCCTGTACTTTCTAATCTACATTCAAGACATTGATTGTCAGGTTAGAATCTTCCTATACAGAAGATTCTAACCCTTTTATCAATGTCCTGAGAGCAAATGGTTAAGAAGGTACAGATGGCCCATGTTTGATGGAAAATAGTCCGAGGATCAAAAGGCTAGAATCTCTCAGTCATAGATATTTTTGCAGCATTCCCAATCCATGCTTAGGCCCAACATATCAATGGTTTGGATTACCAAACTATGGTCCCGAATGCATGGCATCCTGCATGCTAGCCAACATCCATAAATAGTACCACTGCTGATGAGAATGACACTATAATCCCTCACTCTCACATGCAATTGGAGTTCTCATTGGTAAACTCCAACTGCATGCAAGAGTGATGAAATGTATCAGCCGTTTCATCAGCAGTGATATAGTTTACTGATGAGAAGAATGCTATAATTCCTCACTCCAACATGCAATTGGAGTTCAACATAAAGTCAGAATCTTGCAAATTTAGCTCAAGTTTTATCTTAAAATGGTTTGTATGAAGCTGGAATCTATGCAATGAATTTCGTCACGAATCTCACCCTTCTCGATTATTTGCCTCGCAGCAGTTCCGAAATGCAATGCAGATATTTTTAACTCTTTGTGCTCCTATGCTGTGTTCAAGACAAGCCATTGTTAGATTGAATTGATCAAAAGCCTAAATCTTCTTCTTCTCTTAAACAAACAAAAACACAAGCATTGGCAATGGCTATAACGGTAATGGTGGTTGTAATGGCCACCATAAATACTGTTACTATATGGGCTGTAACGATTGTTATGGGTCCCCATAATAGCTGTTATGGTAAATTTAAAAAAGAAGAAGAAAAAATTGTATTGGTCCGTTCATGAACTGTTATGGGCCATTTTTCTGCAATGGCCATTACATCCCTGTAACACCTAACAGTTTCCACCATTACCATTATGTAACAGCCGTTATGTAACCATTTTTGAATACCTGGGTCAAGTCAACCCATAGGCCATCCGGCCCACTTAACAGACAAGCTCAGTTCAAGTTTGTTGGATTGAAGGGGTTGGCTGGGGTTAGAAAACATGGCTTATTTAAGTAAACTGGCCAGGCTCAGGTTTACCTTAGTCCAAAATGGGGTTGTAATATATATATATATATATATATATATATATATATATATATATATATATATATATATATATATATATATATATATATAGGAGGCCTAGTTCCTTATTTGGAACAAAATGAGGAGCTTTACTGTTACACACTTAGTTTTTACATGTGAGGGCTATGGTTGGTTTGTCCGGGTCAGTGATCCGATGGCCACTATCATGAATAAACCATGCCCAAAAATCTCCTCAATTGATCAACTTTAACCTTTTCATTGTTAGCATGCAAATCCTTGGTTAAGAATAGATGCACCAACAAGCCACATTCAATAAAGGAAGAACAAAGATTTGATGGCTAGGATCTTCCAAATCTCGAGAGTTGGGGGGGTGGGTCATGGTCCTTCCATGACAGGGGTTTCTAGATGAATTGCTTGGATAAACCTACCATGGATCTCACATGTACAAACTCAGTGCGCAATAGGGAAGCTTTCTATTTGTCACAAACAGGGAACTCATCTCTACAAATATGCAACTTCATTTTATTATTATTATTATTATTTTTTGTATAAATCTGCACTTGCTTTAGAGGGTGTTTGTTAGCACCAAATTTCATGAAATATCACGAAATTATGCATCCAATTAGATTGATTAATTGTTATATTTCATGACATTTAGCACAACCAAATGCACAATTCGATGTAAATGTTGGGAATCTGGTAATGGGTTGGGCTCTGGCTGACCCTAAAACAAGGTTTTAAATATCAGTAACAGGCTTCAATCACTGATATGATACATACGGCCCCATTCCGCCTATATCGACCTGTAACTGCCCCTGTTTTGTGCATGGGGTGGGCAGCTATAGATACATTGCATGAAACCATACCCTGACCCAATCCGATCCTGAATCCGACCCATTGCTGCCCCTAATTGGCACCCAGCTCTGATTGCTAACTGTTTGTATAACCAGAAGGAAGAAAGGATGGGTGTATTTAGCATCTGAATTCATCAGACTAATTTCGCGAAATTGGGTGCAAGCAACGCACCTGAAAGGAGAAAATAAAACATGGAAGAAAAGAAAAGATCAATCAGAACTATTTTTCCCCCTTTCTTTTCTAACTTACATTTCTGTCTATAATTTAAGTATAGGCTAGATTGGGAATTTAGACTCAGATAAGATGACATCTGTTAAAAACTGTTAGATAGATTCGTATGAATACACATGTATTTACGTATTTATCCTAACAAAAACAATAGCTTCCTATGAAGAAAAGAAAAAGAAAAAAAAAAAACACTGTAACAAGACAATAAAATAAAATAAAATAAAATTCAAAGAAATAGGTTTGTAATAGAATTGGGAAGTTTGGTTTCTTGAAGAGAGATGGCAACAAAAGAATGATGTATTGAATATTTGGATGGAGTGAAATACCTGGAGCTGCTGCCCTTCAACTGATGAACATGGGCATCAACCTTTTTGAAATCTACAGGCTGCTGATCTCTTCAAGAAAAGAAAAACATAGAAAAAGTGACCTTTTCAATATCCAACAAGAGTGAGTGAGAGAGAGAGAGAGAGAGAGAGAGAGAGAGAGAGAGAGAGAGAGAGAGAGAGAGAGAGAGAGAAGCAGATTCCTCACAAAGCTCTGCTCAAATCATTAAGAAGCTTCTCAGAATCATCAAAGAAGAGAGACACCACTTCAAAAACAAAATCTGGGTTGCTCTCATCTTGCAACTGCTGCAGCTGTGTGTATTGATCATCCAGGAATCCCTTCCAAACAGGAGGAAAAAAAAAAAAACCAAAACCAACTTCAGAAAAAGAAAAAAAGAAGAAGCTGTAGGTCTTTTAACTCATAGATAGATGATGATATTGCTTTAAAAATAATAATAATAATAATAATAATAATAATAATAATAAAATAAAAAAACTAACCTCACGGAAGAGAGATGATGTAAGATCAACCAAACGCCTCTGCAACTGGTCCACTTCCATCTTTCTCTCCTTTCTTCTCTTCCAACTCTCCTGAGCTGCTTCTTCTCTTCTGCTTCTGCTTTGATTTTAAGAGCTTTATGCAACCATTTCAGGAGACGGGTATTGCTTGTGACAATAAAAACCGAAATGAAGATTGGTTAAATCTCAGGAATGGAAGGGATTTAGTGAATTGAATGTTCTGAGAAGAACCCAGAAATCCAAAGTTTCCTACTTCTGGGTCTGTGTGTGTATATATAATATATAATAAAGCCAACCTTTCTCTCTTCTCTCTGGATTTGCGCTCAGTCTCTCTCTCTCTCTCTCTCTCTCTCTCTCTCTCTCCCACTTCAGAAATGCAGAAGCGAGACCATACTGCTGTTGCTAACGGCTTAAAAAGGAGCATGCGGAGATATATCCTTCTTTTATTTTTACCTTTTTTCTTTTTGGCTTCTCGAATTATTGATCTCATCTTCTATACATACGGTGATAGTTACATCATCTTAGTTACGGTGACTCATCAACGTGGAGTACATGTACGGCAATCAGGACCCTACGACTGGTGGGCCCATTCTGGATGGAGAAGAAATTAAAATTTTCACCAACCAAAGTATTTTAACAGTTTTACACTGCTGGAACAGTAATATTCATACATGTAGACAGGAGATTTGTTGGAATACATCATTCCCTACGTATTAGAATGTGATAGGTGGAGACTTAATCAATTGTACACTGGGTTTCAATGACCCAAACAGCTTTTAGTTCATAGGGCCTCTTTCGATGGGAGAGATGCCCGAAAGATGTGTTGAATGGAATATTTCAGTCCATGGTTGCAAAATGGTTTTGGTATCCATCCATTTTCAAAGCAAAATAGCTCAATTTTAAAGGGTTGAAATAATTTAATTTAAGAGATTTATTTAACTTGTTGTGTCTACCACAAAATAATAATAATAAAAGAGACCCATCTTACAAACGGTGCAAATATTCTATGTAATATCTTACTCTTGAATGCAGTGAAGTAGAGTTTCATATCGTGAGATACATCATACATGATAAATTGTACTACAATCCAAACCATCCAAATCATGGGCCCATTATAAATCCAGCAAAACTGGAGCATCAGACAGGCTAGATGATTTTTAACCATAGAGACTACTTTTAATGATAAGTAATTGGCTCCGTTGTGGATGGAGAAGGTGATGATCATGTTCATCATTCCAATTTAACTATCTTATTTTCTACTTGATCTAAGGTTGTTGGGTCAGACCCAACTGCTAGTTGGGATTGTGGGTTGTTTATGATTCGAAGGATTTGGATAGATGTCATGACAAGGGACATGAAAGCCTTTTTACCTATAAGCTGGTAAAACTAATTCAAGTGGCTGGTACAAGGTCATGATGACGATGAAAGTTAGATTAATGACTATTTTCGGAAACAAATATCAATGGGTGGTGTCAAGCCTCACTTTCATCTAAATATTATTAGGATAAATGGTGCACATATACTGCGTATGCCTCATGCGTTATGTATTGCTAATGTGAGGCAAATATCATTATTTATCCTCAAATGCTTCACATGTACCATGTTTAATCTTTTAAGTGGCATATATACTGCATGTCTTAAGCTTCAAACATGTACATGTGTGTGCACCGTATGTGGCGTTGTACATGTGCTACCAAACATCTTTTAAGTGCCTCAAATGTAGCACATGTTTCACCATTGATCTTTGAGCACCAACCTGTCCAGCTATCAATGTGCACAACTACTACATTTGTGAAATGAATTTTAAATAGTAGGATTTTACACCTTGGTATTATTTATGTTTTACACAGGTACACGGCCACACCCATACACACTCTGGTGGAGACTCAAACCATGACCTCAATATTGAAACTCACGAGTCTACCACTGACCCATGAGCAGGAGTGGTCTCCACCTTACTGAAAGTTTGGTTTGCACCAAAATTTGGGTGTCACCAAAAACATTGTGCAAATTGTTGTAATAGACTGAAATCAATTCTATATATTAGAAATTCGGATTTAATACCACATATCAGTCCTATGCTTTGCGGAAGTACGTTCAACAAAGATAAAATAATCAAACTACAAACAACCAATTAAGCAATCACAAACACAGAAAAAAAAAACCACGGCACAAAGTAACATATATCTCCACTATAATCAAAACATTCGAGTTATACCACTTACATTCTCCAATTATAGAAGCAACGAAATCTACCCTTGCAATGCACACCTTGAAAAAACCCTAATCCTTGAGAAAATCCATTTTCAATGTCAGGCCAGTGTCCTAGCATCTCGCCGTTTCGTAAGATCCCGTGGTCCTCTCGGTCGAATTCCAACGACCCGCGACCTGTATATATCGTTTGTGCGCAACCTTAAGTCGCGTCCTATAAATCCGAGCCGACTCATCCTGAGACTTATGCCATTATGACCGTGCTATCGCCACGGTTCAAACGCCGCGTCTCATACGCCAATCCGACACCTAGACCATAAGATGTGGCCCACGCATTATCATGGTCATGGACCGCACGTTGCGGGGTCCACCTATCCCATATAGCACCATTTCCTAGGTAATCATGAGGGTGATGACATCATCCTAGCTATAGCCACCCTACCCTAGCCCATAGCCCTAGGCATGCTAGTAATGATGCCCTTTCTCTCTCATGTTTCTTACACATCTAATGATTGCCTAGCTAAGAGAGCTAGAAATCATTACTCTTTTCTCGCTCTTTTCTCCCTCTCTCCCTCTCATTCTCTCTCACTTCCTCCATTGCAAGAGCTTGGGACGTCCAATCAACCCCCAAAAATTTAGCCCCTTTCACCTATATTCTCCACTAATCCAACCATCAAGAGGCCATCTTCACCATTAAAAGATCATCATAAGAGCATTGGAGCACTAGGGAAGAAGAAGAAGTGGATGTGGGTGATTTCTTAAGCTAGATTTATTTATTTTGTGCATGGGACAAGTGGGGTTCACTAATCAATGGTGCAGATCCCATCTTAACCCCTTAGGTGTGGCCAATGGCCCACCAAGCTTGCATGCATGTATCCATGGTAGGGCCATTTTCCATGGACCCCACCATGATGTTTGATTTAATTTTTTAGTGCATGAAGGCCATCTAGGCCCTAATTCGTGGTAGGAAGGAGATCTCCACCCCTGATTTTTGTTAATGGACCCACACATTTGGGACTCATCTTGATGTATGTATTGATGCATGTATTGAGGGGGGGGGGGGGGTAGTGTGGTGTGGGGCCCCTCCATCACGTCGTTCTCTCTCTCTCTCTCTCTCTCTCTCTCTCTCTCTCTCTTCTTCTTCTTCTTCTTCTTCTTCTTCTTATGGAGATGATGATGATGTATGTGGCTGGTGGACCACGTGTACATGGACCCTACTTAATGGATGAATTGCATCCAGACCGTCCAGCCATGGGATGTCCAGCAGCAATAGCTGCTGGACTGTATGAAAGGAAAACTCAGATATCAGTTTGATCCAAACTAGGTGGGCCAGGTGCGCGTGGGACCCAACATGATATGTGTGTTGTCCACACCATCCATCGTAGGACGATGTTGCACGCACCATGGCATATGTGTTTTATCCAAACCACCGTCCATACGTGGACAGTGGGCCCCACATGCCATATAGCTGCTAGATTGACGTTAACAAGTTATGGGGCCTGATCATGAGGTATGTGTTATATCCTAACCATCTGTCCAGTTGGGATGTGGGACCCCCATCGTTGATGTATGTGATTCAGCCACACCGTCCATTTGTTTTTTGCAGGATGTGAGACCCACCCCACACGTGTTGCACGTGTGGGGGTGGGGTCCACCTTGATATATGTATTATCATCCACACCATCCATTTGCTAGACGGGTGGGGCCCACCTTGATGTAAGTGTCGTATCTGCACCGTCCATCCAATTTTCCATATCAGTTTAGGCCATGGGCTGGGGAATGGGACAGATCCAAATCTCAAGTGATCCACACCGCAGGAAGCAATGGACTAGACGTCCAGCAAGCCGCCATGATGTGTGTGTCACATAGACACTGTCCATTTGGTGGGGCCCATCTTGCTGGCCCACCATGTTGTATGTGTTTTATATTCATGTTGTCCACCCATTTTCTAGACCATAGGGGCTGACTTGTAAGGCCCACCTTGATATATATGTTGTACATGTTGCCATCCATTTTTTTACTAAACTATGGGTTGCCCCATTGGGCCCAATATGAGGAATTTGTGGCCCATTTGATGAGGCCCTATATGATATATATGTAGCCCATGTGTGAGGCCCAATGTGATGTATATGTGGCCCATATGATGAGGCCCGATGTGATGTATATGAGGCGCATATTATGAGGCCCATTGTGAAGTATATTAGGCCCTTGTGTGAGGCCCATTGGGATGTATGAGGCCCTTGTGTATGGCCATGGGCCCCACTGTATGTTTGGCTCTATGTGGGCCACTCCTTAGGAGCAATGTTGGTTAAATGTCCACATTGTATGGGCAATAATGGTTAAGTATCCATATTGTGACCTTCCCTTAGGCCTATTGTTAGGCCCATTCCCATCCTTCTCTAAGTGGATTGGCCTAAATCAATGGACCCCATTGATATTTGATCCATCTATTCATATTGGGCTAACTCAAAATGTTGGGCCCCCATTGGTTGCTAGTAGGATTATTTTAATCTTGGTGTCCATCTAGGACTTGTTTGGGCCCTCTAGGGAATCTAGTGGGCTATATGATAGTATGGAGAAGGAAGCCCGTTCCGGATCCTTAGGAATATAGGTAGGCCACGTAGGCCCAACCTTGATATGAGGAGAGTATATCATTACCATAGATGGTAGAATCTATGATATCAAATTTGGTATATCTACAGTTGAGGATCGATCTTTATGTTATGGTTTAGATCTGATGTCCTCCTATGGACCTCGCCTTGTATAGGCCGATTATCGATGTCGACTATGAATATGTGATAGTATAACATCATGATATATGCACATACACATCATCTGCATGCTTGTTATGAGGAGTGACTAATCATAGCATTATGTTATTAGGCAGGTTATTTATGGGACTCCCTAATAGGCGGAGTTGTCCTACATAAGCACATGGTATGTGCAGGATTAATGCATGACTGAATTGTATGACTTATGCACATTGCATTATGTGTTATGATTACTTTATACCCCGGCGACATTAAGGCTATAGCCTCCGCAGGTATAGTGTGGATGGCAGGATTAGATACCAGAAATACTTGTTAAAGCACGGGGGCGCCAAAGATGTCTCATGGTGAAAGTCCCCAAACTCTTATGGTACCATGGAGGATGCTCCATCGTCGAGACCGACTGGATGTATGAGTGCACGAGTGCCGAATACCATTAGGCCGCATCTTTTACTATGTCATGGTAGGTTGGAAGGGGGTGTAGCCTTACCCGCCCGAGGGTAGGGGGCAATGTTAGGCTGAGTCTGACTAGCTCGTAAATGGGTTCGTTACTGTTGTGCCGGGTAGATATTAGTTGACTACTAGTCAGGGGGGTAGTGAGGTCTCTTCCACTTGCATGGTTGCACGTCTAGTTGGGGCAGCAATCTGGCGTAAAGTGTATTAAACTCCGGTGATATCCCAGAGATGAGTTGTATTGATATGTGGATTCAGATGAGCACTGATATGCTTGAGCTGCATCTTGCATATGACATTGGCCATATAGGCCTTGCATCGTGGTGCCTTGGTATGGCCGATAGCATTTATGTCTTCCATCGCATGGCCTTGGTGTAGCCGATAACATTCATGCCTTACATCGTATAGCCTTGGTACGGCTGATGGCATTCATGGACTTATTAGCATATTTCCACATTACTTTGATATTGCATACTTACATTTCTACCTTGCGCACACACTTACATCACCCTCTAACCTTTCTATAAACTTATGCACGATAGATGCATGCAGGTGACGTTAGGACGTAGCCAAGCAAGAGCAGGAGTGTGCATCTGAGCTTCCAGAGCCTTTTTATTATCTATTCTATTTCCCTTATGCTTTATACTTAAAGATTTTAATCATAGTGGATTTTGTGATGGTGTTCTTGTTATTGTTTGTGGATTATGCTTATAGTTATGCTTGTTATGAAATAAATTCATGTTGAAAATCCTCCTTGTAGGATCCCAGGATCGAAAATTGCTATATGGGTGTCGGGAGTCGAGAATGGGGTATTACGGAGGCTGTCGGCGCCGGATTCGGCGATCAAAAATTTTGTGAGCCCATTTTTTAAGTTTGTGGTGTGACAAGAGTTGGTATCAGAGCATAACTTAGGAATGACTCAGGATAACATCACATATCTGCTACAAGCTTAGGACGATTAGGTCCCAAGTGCGTAATCTTTTGGTTTGGTTCCTTAACGTCTTAGCCTTCGAGGGTTCTCAAGGTTGATAAGCTCCTTTATTCTTTCTGTAGACCATGCCACCCAAGTAAGGGACCCGAGGCGCCCGAGGGAGGCCTCCGTTCCACCGCTTAAGGATCCCATTCCTCTGCCTGAGGTTCTTATTCTGCCTCCCGCAGTTCCTGTTTCCCCACCTGAGCCTCCTGCTCCCACGTCTGAGACCCCTGCAGATCCTACACCTTTGTCCGAGACCAGTGCAGCCCCTACCGTGCCAGTTGGTGCTGACCAGTTGTAGCAGATGCTTCAAGCTATGACAGCCACCCTCCATGGGTAAGGCAGGCGCCCCGCTGAGACCCCGGAGTAGGTAGAGTAAGAGCGCGCCAGCGCCCTACTATGAGATTTTCTTCAGCTTGATCCCCCGCGATTCTAGTGAGAGCCCGATCTGACTGCAACAGAGAGGTGGCGCTTCTGAGTGGAGAAGATGTTTGAGACCATGAGATGTACGACCTAGAAACGGGTCCCATTGGCAGTATATATCCTTGAGGGTGAGGCCGAGCATTGGTGGACTTCCATTGCTCGCGTTGCAAGGCTCGATTATGTCTAGACATGGGAGGATTTTGTGGACCGGTTTAACGGGTAGTATTTCCCCGACCACATTTAACGGCAGTGAGAATTGGAGTTTGAGACCCTGGTGTAGGGAGATATGTCTGTTACTCAGTACGCGGCTCGTTTTGTGGCGCTATCGAGGTTCGCGCCGTACTTGATTGACGATGAGGGGTGAAAGGCCCGCCGTTTTGAGAACGACTTGCGTTACAGTCTCCATGGCCATGTTGTTAGACATGAGCTCCCAACTTTTGAGGAGGTAGTATGGAGGGCTCAAATTTATGAGGTTGAGGGGCCAACACGCAGAGCGATCGTGATCAAAGGAGAGGATGGAAGAGGTAGGCCCCCTCCAGTGGCTCCCAACAGCAGAAGAGTTGACAGTGGCAGAGGCGCGCGACCCGCTAAGCACCCGCAACACCTCCGGTGCCACCCTAGAGACCGTTTGCAGGGACTTATTTTGGATGCGATGGAGTAGGACACCGTAGGCAGGAGTGCCCCCACTCACAACTATAGCAGTAGTCAAGAGCACCGCATCAGCCTCCCCTATAGTAGCAGTGACAGCATCCACCTCTGTCGCAGAGGCCCCTACCGCAGCCAAGACAGTAATATAGGCCACCGCAATGGCAGCAGCAGGAGGAGGGACCTCAGAGGGGACATGCACCTCCCCAACTGGTTCAGGCTAGATTCTATGCTGCTCAGCAGGACCTGCAGTCTTCCAGAGGAGTCGTTGAGGGTATTCTTCCTGTCTCTGCATGTATCGCCTGAGTTTTATTCGATTCTAGTGCATTTCACTCTTTTATGGCCGAGGGTTTTTACCGTTTGACTATATTCCGATAGTCTGCCCGTGAGGGATTGTCAGTGTCGATGCACTTGGGGAAGACCGCAGTGCTAGGACACTTCTATTCGTCTTGCCTTGTTTTGATAAGGGAGACTTTCTTGCCCGTCGACTTGTTTGTGATGCCGATGTCAAAATTCGACCTCATCCTGGGTATGGATTGGCTCGCTAAGTACCATGCCGTCTTGGACTGCTCCGTGAGGACAGTCACGTTCTGTATACCCGGCTTGTCGTAGTTCCATTTTATTACCGAGCTTAGAGGAGTGCCGTTATCTTGTTTGATGTCGTGTGTAGTAGAGGAGTCCATAGTAGTGAGTCTTGTTCATTTGCCAGTGGTTTGTGATTTTTCTGATGTATTCAAGGAGATTTTAGGATTACCACCGCACCGGCATATTGAGTTCCAGATTGATCTTGTGCCCGGTATCACGCTTATCTCGAAGGCCCCGTATTGTATAGCACCGATGGAGTTGCGAGAGCTGCAGCAACAGTTGGATGAGTTGCGTGAGCTAGGCTTCAGTCGTCGAGTAATTCACTATGGGGAGCACCGGTACTATTCATCAGGAAGAAGGATGGCTCGTTGAGGCTCTGTGTGGATTACCGCGAACTCGTCCTGGTCACGATCAAGAACAAGTATCCACTCCCGAGGATTGATGATTTATTTGATCAGCTGCAGGGTGCACAGTTCTTTTCGAAGATTGACCTGTGGTCCGGTTATTACTAGATTCGAGTTCGAGAGGAGGACATCCCTAAGACATCCTTTTGGACGCACTATGGTCACTTTGAGTTTCAAGTCATGTCCTTTGGCCTGACTAATACGCCCGCAGTCTTCATGCAGTTGATGAATAAGGTCTTCTGTCCTTATCTCGATAAGTTTATTATGGTCTTCATCGATGACATTCTGATATATTTGAGGTTCTACGAGGACCATGAGCAGCATTTAGAGATTTCATTGCAGAACCTCCGTGCCCACCAGCTGTATGTGAAGCTGGAGAAGTGTGAGTTTTGGCAGGAGGAGGTGAAGTTCCTCGGTCATGTGGTGATAAGGGAGGGTTTCGTAGTGGACCTCTCGAAGATTGATGCAGCGCGTCAGTGGGGTCAGCCCAAGAACGCGTCCAAGATCCGTAGTTCCCTTAGTTTAGCGGGATATTATCGATGCTTTATTAAGGGATTCTCTTGTATCGCAGTACCATTGACCAGGTTAACCTGGAAGGGCGCAGAGTTTGTGTGGAGTGACGCCTATGAGCGAGCATTTATGGAGCTGAAAGACCACCTCACGTCCGCTCATGTTCTCACTATTTCCTTTAGGAGTGATGGATTTGTGGTGTTTACCGATGCTTCGCATGTTGGCTTGGGTGCTGTCCTAATGTAGCACGGGAATTCGATAGCTTATGCGTCTTGCCAGCTCAAGGTTCATGACTTGAACTACCCCACGCATGATTTGGAGTTGGCAACGGTTGTCTTCGCACTAAAGGTGTGGAGGCACTATCTCTATGGGGTTAGGTTCGAACTCTTCTCTGACCATAAGAGCTTGAAGTATCTCTTTTCACAGTCTAAGTTGAACATGAGGCAGAGACGTTGGATGAAGCTCCTGAAGAACTATGATTTTGATTTTTAGTATCACCCGAGCAAGGCGAACGTGGTGGAGGATGCCCTTAGCCGTCAGCCAGGAGGCCTGGTGGCGCACATGATGATTCAGGAGTGAAATATGCTTAAGGATAAGTCAGTGTTCAACTTCGAGATCTACTTGCAGTCTTTTACTGTGCAGTTATTGAGCCTGTGATTCAACCCTCTCTTATCGCAAGGGTGATCGAGGCTCAACAGGCAGATGAGTCGTTCAAAGTTATCGGGCGGAGGCAGCATCTGAGAGTCAGTCAGATTGGTAGATTGGTTCTAATTGTGGACTTCGCTTCAGAGGCTGATTATGTATCCCGGATGTTTCAGAGTTGCGCAGAGATCGTGGTTTTCTATCCACCCTGGTTCGACGAAGATGTATCGTGATATGAGGCGACAATATTTTTGGGTAGGGATGAAGCGCCAGATCGCCAGTTTTGTGGCCGAGTGTAACACATGCTAGCGTGTCAAGGTCGTTCATCAAAGACCCCCAGGTCCATTGGAGTCATTGAGTGTCCCGACGTGGAAGTGGGAGCACGTATCCACAAATTTCATGATGGGCTTGCCGAGGACTCAGCGCGGTCATAACGTCATCCAGGTTGTCATGGATCTTCTGATGAAGTCAGCACATTTTCTCACGATTCGTGCGACTTGGCTTTTGAATTGGCTTGCCAGATTGTTTATCGATGAGATTGTAATTGCACCGTGTTCCAGTTTCGATCATTTTTGACCGAGACCCAAGGTTCACGTCTCAGTTTTGAAGAAGGTTTCAGAAGGTTATGGGGTTTGTCTTGCAATTCAGCACCGCGTATCATCCGCAAACTGATGGGCGGACCAAGAAGGTCAATTAGATCCTTGAGGATATGCTTCATGCTTGCGTGATCAATTTCTCGGGTAGTTGGGTTGAGAATTTGCACCTGATTGAGTTCGCATATAATAACAGCTATCAGGTGACTATTGGTAAGGCTTCATTCAAGGCATTATATGGCAGGCCATATAGATCTCCTAGTTGTTGGGCTAAGGTTGGAGAGCACCATCTCCTAGGCCCCAAGTTTGTACAGCAGACATCAGAGGTTATCGATATCATTAGGCAAAAGATGCGCACAGCTCAGAGCTGGAAGAAGAGTTTTGCTGATCGCCGGCATCGTCTCTTGAAGTTCGTTATTGGGGACAGAGTGTATCTCAAGGTCTCGCCCATGAAGGGCATGGTTTCATTTTGAGCGAAAGGCAAGCTAGCCCTGAGATTTATTGGACCTTTCAAGATCACTGGGCGCGTTGGCACCGTGGCCTATAGGCTTGCCTTACCTTCTCAGTTGTCTGGCATCCACAACGTTTTCCTTATTTCAATGCTGCGAAAGTGTGGGTCAAACACCATTCCCGTGATTGATTGACAGCTTCTTGAGGTCTGTGAGGATGCTTTCTATATTGAGCAGCCAGTCCGTATCCTTGATCGGAAGGAGCAGGTCCTCCGAACCAAGGTCATCCCTTTGGTGAAGGTGTAGTGGGGTCACCATTCTATTGAGGAGGCATCTTGGGAGCGCGAAGCTAAGATTAGAGAGTGTTATCTCCATTTGTTTGTAGATTGATTATGCTTTGTATTACAATGGTTGTTTATATATATATATATATATATATATATATGATTTATATATATATATATATATATATATATATATATATGATGATTTCTCTTCTTCCCTTGTTTTGTTCTACATGATAGTAAATTTCAAGGATGAAATTTTTGTTAGGAGAGGAGAGTTGTCAGGCCTGTGTCCTAACATCTCACTGTTCCGTAGGATCACGCATATATATATATATATATATATATATATATATATGATGCCTTCTCTTCTTCCCTTTGTTCAGCATGATAATAAATTTCGAGGATGAAATTTTTCTTAGAGGGGAGAGCTATCAGGCTTGTATCCTAGCATCTCGCCATTCCATAGGATTCGCGGTCCTCCCGGCCGAATTTTGGCAACCCACGACCTGTATATATCGTTTGCGCGTGACCTTAAGTCGCAACCTGTAAATTCGAGTCGACTCATCTTGAGACCTACGCCATTGTGACCGCGCTGTCGTCGCGATTCCGATGCCATGTCTCATGCACCAATCCGACGCTTAGATCATAAGATGTGGCCCGTGTATTATAATGGCGGTGGACCGCACATTGCGAGACCCACTTATCCCATATGGCACCATTCCCTAGGTAATCATGATGGTAATGACATCACTCTACCTATTACCACCCTACCCTAGCCCATAGCCCTACGCATGCTAGGAATGATGCCCTTTCTCTATCATGCTTCTTTCACATCTAATGATTGCCTAGCTAAGAGAACTATCAATCATTACTCTCTTCTCGCTCTTTTCTCCCTCTCTCCCTCTCATTATCTCTCACTTCCTCTATTGCAAGAGCTTGGGACTTTCAATCAACCCCCAAAAATCCAGCCCCCTTCACCTATATTCTCCACTAATCCAACCATCAAGAGGCTATCTCCACCATTAAAAGATCATCATAGGAGCATTGGAGCACTAGGGAAGAAGAAGAAGTGGGGGTGGGTGATTTCTTAGGCTAGATTTATTTATTTTTTTGTATGGGACAAGTGGGGCCTACTAATCAATGGTGGAGATCCCATCTTAACCCCTTAGGTTTGGCCAATGGCCCACCAAGCTTGCATGCATGTATCCATGGTGGGGCCATTTTCCATGGACCCACCATGATGTTTGATTTAATTTTCTAGTGCATGAAGGCCATCTCGGCCCTGATTCATGGTGGGAAGGAGATCTCCACCCTTGATTTTTGTTGACAGGCCCACACATTTGGGACCGATCTTGATGTATGTATTGATGCATGTATTGGGGGGGGGGGGGGGAGGGGGGGGGGCGCTCATAGTGGTGGGCCCCTCCATCACACCGTTCTCTCTCTCTCTCTCTCTCTCTCTCTCTCTCTCTCTCTCTCCCCCTCCCCTCTCTCCCTCCCTCTTCCCCTCCTCTCTCTCTTTCTCTCTCTTCTTCTTCTTCTTCTTCTTCTTCTTCTTCTTATGGTGATGATGATGATGTATGTGGCTGTTGGGCCACGTGTATGTGGACCCCACTCGATGGATGAATTGCATCCAGACTGTCCAGCCATGGGACATCCAGCACCAATAGTTGCTAGACTAAATGAAAGGAAAACTCAGATATCAGTTTAATCCAAACTAGGTGGGCTACGTGCGCGTGGGACCCAGCATGATGCACCATGGCATATGTGTTATCCAAACCACTGTCCATACGTGGATTGTGGGCCCCACATGCCATATAGCTGCTGGATTGACGTCAGTAAGTTCTAGGGTCTGATCATGAGGTATGTGTTATATCCCAACCATCCGTCCAGCTGGGACGTGGGACCCCCACCGTTGATGTATGTGATTCAGCCATGTTGTCCATCTGTTTTTGGCAGGACGTGGGACCCACCCCACATGTGTTGCACTTGTGGGGGTGAGGTCCACCTTGATATATGTATTATCATCCACACCATCCGTTTGCTGGACTGGTGGGGCTGTAAATGTTATATCTGCACCGTCCATCCAATTTTCCATATCATTTTAGGTCGTGGGCCGGGAAATGGGAAAGACCCAAATCTTGAGTGATCCACACTGCAGGAAGCAATGGGTTGGACATCTAGCAGGCCACCGTGATGTGTGTGTCGCATAGACACTGTCCATTTGGTGGGGCCCATCTTACAGGGCCACCATGTTGTATGTGTTTTATATTCAAGTTGTCCACCCTTTTTCTGGACCATAGGGGCTGACCTGTAAGGCCCACCTTGATATATATGTTGTACATGTTGCCCATCCATATTTTTAAACTAAACTATGGGCTGCCCCTTTGGGCATAATATGAGGAATTTGTGGCCCATTTGATAAGGCCCGATATGATATATATGTGGCCTATGTGTGAGGCCCAATGTGATGTATATGTGTCCCAAATGATGAGGCCCGATGTGATGTATATGAGGACCATATGATGAGGCCCATTGTAAAGTATATTAGGCCCTTGTGTGAGGCCCATTGGGATGTATATGAGGCCCTTGTGTGAGGTCATGGGCCCCACTATATGTTTGGCTCTATGTGGGCCACTCCTTGGAAGCAATGTTGGTTAAATTTCCACATTGTATGGGCAATGATGGTTAAATGTCCACATTGTGACCTTCCCTTAAGCCCATTGTTAGGCCTATTACCATCCTTCTCTAAGTAGGTTGACCCAAATCATTGGGCCTCATTGATATTTGATTTATCGATTTATATTGGGCTAACCCAAAATGTTAGGCCCCCATTGGTTGCTAGTAGGATTATTTTAATCTTGGAGTCCATCTAGGACTTATTTGGGCCCCCTAGGGAATCCAGCGGGCTATATGTAACGCTCCAGTTTCTAAAGCCTAAGTATGAGACTCGCTTCAGGAACCCCGGGAGTTCATAAATCAGAGAACTAGCAGAAGTATGAATTCAGAGTTCGATGCAAAATGAAGCATAAATAATCATTTAAGCCTAAATATTTGACCCACCCGGCTGGGGGTCTTAGTTACAAAATTTCATAAGTTTCAAAACGCTAAACCACTGAAATTAAAATACTGATCTATTGATTTAGCCCGAAATACGCCGCCGCTTCTTACTACGGCTCGTCATCATAGTATCCTCCCTTGGGCTCCACGTTCACATCATCAAGACCAGCGTTGTCATTCTCTACATCCGTCGCTGCAAGCTCTGTACGGTTGGATAGTTGATGAATGAGTGGCTAGATCAGTGTGAATTCCCCTCAAGATTATACATTGTTATCTTAGCAAACATAGTATAAAGAAAAACAAGACAATAATCCAAAATAGGTAGGATGCAGCCTTAATAGATACATGGATGTATGAATGCACATCGACCTGGGGATGCTCATACAATCAAACTTGGGCTCATCACCCATGGAATCATTGACCTGGGAATGATCATCCAGTTGGAATAGTAGATCGATAGTTGATGGTCTAGGAGCTAGCGAAACGATACCCCGATGATCCAAAGGGCACTTGCTACAACATTCAGAATTAGCCACCCGTCATCTCAATAAGACCCCTCAATAAAAAATGACACTAGTTCAAAGGTTCTACTCTTCTACACGTTCAGTCTCATAGTGGCTGGGCCCCTCCATCACACCGTTCTCTCTCTCTCTCTCCCCTTCTTCTTCTTCTTATGGTGATGATGATAATGTATGTGGCTGTTGGGCCACGTGTACGTGGACCCCACTCGATAGATGAATTGCATCTAGACTGTCCAGCCATGGGACATCCAGCAACAACAGTTGCTAGACTATATGAAAGGAAAACTCAGATATCAGTTTAATCCAAACTAGGTGGACTACGTGCGCGTGGGACCCAGCATGATGCACCATGGCATATGTGTTTTATCCAAACCACTGTCCATACGTGGATTGTGGACCCCACATGCTGAAAAGGCCAAGCTATATGTCCTAGAGGGGGGGTGAATAGGACTATGCCAAATTTTTAATAAAATCAGCGGAACTAAAATAAACCAATACCCTTACAATTATGAATCAATACACAATGCTAAATTTAAATCACCTTGATAAATAAGTATTGAGAGATTGATACAAATTCAGTTCTAAGGACAACCTTACACCATAATAAACAAGGGCTTATGGTAGGACAACCTTATTTCTAGAACCTCTTTTGAATCAAGGACTCAATGTTAATATAAGTAAATGAAATAGCAAGGAATTGAAAATAAATGCAGAAGTAAAGATCTAAATTATTACAACAATCCCACACTTGCTTGAAATGAAAATAGTTACAACATTCACATCCACTTGTACATTCCACACAAACGAATGATAAAAGATATGAAAATTAAGCAAGCATTCAATCCACAAGACAAAGAGTTATAGTGGTTCGCCTGTGTGTACACCAACTGTTTTCCAACAGCCACACAGAATGCTACTCCACTCCTAATATCCTCACACAGGGGATATTAGCGTTCACTATCAAATAGGTTTTCTCAGGTTCACCAAAAACCTTTACAATTGTGTCTTTTTCACTTGGGCTTACACAATTCAAAAACCCCTCTTTTCTGAGTTTTCTGGTTTTCCTCAGACAACCAATACAATGAGATTTTTCTGGCTCAATCTCAAACAAAACCAAAAATAAATGAATTTTACAGAATTGTAAAATACCTGGATTTCTCCTTTAGCAGCCCGGTAGAACCAATCGGAGTAGATGATTGAATATCAAAGTTCAATTTCCAATACTCACATTCATAAGGTTCTAAATTCTAATAGATTTTAGATTTAACTTGTTGGGCGTAGCTATATTTGATTTTGATTCCAAGAAGAAGGAATAAGATAATTCCTCTTTTCAAATAAGATTGGAATATAGAAACAAAATCAAATTAAATAAGCTAGCAAAAAGGAATATTAAATAAGCACAATTTAGCTTAAAATAAACACAGACTTATCTCAGAGTGATTACTTGAAAATTCTTGAAATGGAATGGAGTTGAGATGTAAAAACTCAATTGTGTTCAATTTATAGAAGAAAAAATCGTTCTACGACCGGTCTTAGAAACCTAGGGTCGTCGTAGCTCTACAATTTTTTGAAAAATTGAGCGCGATCTTTGAAAGCCGTTCCACGATGGTCGTGTGTACCCTACGACCGTCGTGGGTCACCTACGATGGTCGTAGATACTACGACCGGTCGTAGGACCATGAATTGTATTCTTGGACTTTCGGTCGTAGCTCCACGACTGATCGTGGACGAGTGAAGCCAACCTACGACCGGTCGAAGGACTTCAGGGATGGTCGTGGGCGTACCAGAAATTCCGAAAAATCTTTAACTACTTAAGACTGGTCGTGGAATTTCTTGGACTAGTCGAACCAATGTCAGGACTGGTCTTGGAATAGACCAAACTTATGTAAAATAAATATTTGATTTATGTATCCAAAATGACCTACTTAAAGGGTCAACCTAAGGTCATTCAAACCTGAAACATGTCGTATGGACATTGAACTTCAACCATTCAACGAATAACCATATCAGGCTTGTGATCTTGAACTTTGTTGTAGCTTCATACTTGAGATCTTCATCAGCATAACAACTACTTCATGAATTGCTTATTAGTAGTCTTGAAGTCATGAGTTGTTCTTTAAGACTTGAACATCAACATTGTATCATCTTGAGGAGTTCGACTTATAGCTTCTTGAAATATTTAAACACAAATTTGACAACCAAAGGAGTATGAGACCATAACCCTTACACATGCCATATAGCTGCTGGATTGACGTCAGCAAGTTCTAGGGTCTGATCATGAGGTATGTGTTATATCCCAACCGTCCGTCCAGCTGGGACGTGGGACCCCCACCGTTGATGTATGTGATTCAGCCATCTTTGCCCATCATTTTTGGCAGGACGTGGGACCCACCCCACACGTGTTGCACTTGTGGGGGTGAGGTCCACCTTGATATATGTATTATCATCCACACCATCCGTTTGCTGGACTGGTGGGGCTGTAAATGTTATATCTGCACCGTCCATCCAAATTTCCATATCATTTTAGGTCGTGGGCCGGGAAATGGGAAAGACCTAAATCTTGAGTGATCCACACTGCAGGAAGCAATGGGTTGGACATCTAGCAGGCCATCGTGATGTGTGTGTCGCATAGACACTGTCCATTTGGTGGGGCCCATCTTACAGGGCCACCATGTTGTATGTGTTTTATATTCAAGTTGTCCACCCTTTTTCTGGACCATAGTGGCTGACCTGTAAGGCCCACCTTGATATATATGTTGTACATGTTGCCCATCCATATTTTAAAACTAAACTATGGGCTGCCCCTTTGGGCATAATATGAGGAATTTGTGGCCCATTTGATAAGGCCCGTTATGATATATATATATATATATATATATATATATATATATATATATATATATATGTGGCCTATGTGTGAGGCCCAATGTGATGTATATGTGTCCCAAATGATGAGGCCCGATGTGATGTATATGAGGACCATATGATGAGGCCCATTGTAAAGTATATTAGGCCCTTGTGTGAGGCCCATTGGGATGTATATGAGGCCCTTGTGTGAGGTCATGGGCCCCACTATATGTTTGGCTCTATGTGGGCCACTCCTTGGAAGTAATGTTGGTTAAATTTCCACATTGTATGGGCAATGATGGTTAAATGTCCACATTGTGACCTTCCCTTAAGCCCATTGTTAGGCCTATTCCCATCCTTCTCTAAGTAGGTTGACCCAAATCATTGGGCCTCATTGATATTTGATTTATCGATTTATATTGGGCTAACCTAAAATGTTAGGTCCCCATTGGTTGCTAGTAGGATTATTTTAATCTTGGAGTCCATCTAGGACTTATTTGGGCCCCCTAGGGAATCCAGCGGGCTATATGTAACGCTCCAGTTTCTAAAGCCTGAGTATGAGACTCGCTTCAGGAACCCCGGGAGTTCATAAATCAGAGAACTAGCGGAAGTATGAATTCAGAGTTCAATGCAAAATGAAGCATAAATAATCATTTAAGCCTAAATATTTGACCCACCCGGCTGGGGGTTTTAGTTACAAAATTTCATAAGTTTCAAAACGTTAAACCACTGAAATTAAAATACTGATCTATTGATTTAGCTCGAAATACGCCGCCGTTTCTTACTACGGCTCGTCATCATAGTATCCTCCCTTGGGCTCCACATTCACATCATCAAGGCCAGCGTTGTCATTCTCTACATCCGTCGCTGCAAGCTCTATACGGTTGGATAGTTGATGAATGAGTGGTTAGATCAGTGTGAATTCCCCTCAAGATTATACATTGCCGTCTTAGCAAACATAGTTTAAAGAAAAATAAGACAATAATCCAAAACAGGCAGGATGCAGCCTTAATAGAAACATGGATGTATGAATGCACATCGACCTGGGGATGCTCATACAATCGGACTTGGGCTCATCACCCATGCAATCATTGACCTGGGAATGATCATCCAGTTGGAACAGTAGATCAATAGTTGATGGTCTAGGAGCTAACGAAACGATACCCCGATGATCCAAAGGACACTTGCTACAACATTCAGAATTAGTCACCCGTCATCGCCAATATGCTATAGATGCATGATTAACCAACCCATTATTATCCTAGTTACAATCAGCAAGTTTGAGTAACTCAATGGTCACTACGGGGCCTTCGTCACCCAGCGTAGGCCGACAGCTCGAGCATAGTGTCCCATAACCACCATCCACGGCTCATGAGATTCTCCACCTTGGGATGTTTCAATAAGACCCCTCGATAAAAAATGACACTAGTTCAAAGGTTCTATTCTTCTACACGTTCAGTCTAATTACATCCCAAGTGTGGCTTGCGTACAATAACGGAATCCTCCATGTGTAGCGTTATGAGTTATATGAAAAGGCAACCATGTTAACATGTGACAACATATGATTTGAAATAGCGATAATAAAACATACAAGGAGGCATCATGAAATTTAATTAATAACTATCGACGATGTATTACCAAGACATGTGAATAGTAATCACCTTTCAGTGATTAGCTAGAATGTGAGCCTATCATATGGTATCAAAAATTTGATATTTGAAATGAATACAACGACCTTAAGTTTATGGTAGTAATCTAGTATAAACTATGTTTAGCTAGTTTAAAAATGGGAAGCCTAAGGGGAAAAGTCATTACCTGTAAGGTCGTGTTTGCGTACTTGGTCCAAGTTCTCTTGCGACCCAAGGTCACCCACGGAATCTCCTAAAATCACAGTTTATATTTGTCAAGTATTTCCATAGTTTTGTCTAATTAACATGAAGGGATACAACAACAAGGCCTTTTTGGCTCACGCTAGAGTGAACAGGCCCACCATATACCTATCCAACCAAGGTGGCCCTACTGGGCTCAAGCTCTTCGTCAATATGGGCTGAACTGGGCCTATCTTGGTCCCAATTGTCGGGTCTGAATTAAACCCAAGTGGGGCTGGCCCACCATAACATTTATTTTCCACCTAATTTGTTCGTAAGGTCACAAGGACTTGGTTTAAGAAGATAAGAAACCAAACTTTGGTGCTCCCAAAAGGACTTCAATGATGGACGTTCAACTCTCCACTGTCTTTCTGTGGGGTGGTCCACCTGATAGGTCTGCCTTATTTTTAGTCTCAAGCCTTAAGATGAGCTTGCCAGTTGGATGGACGGTTTGGATATCATGTAGTGGCTTCACAACTTGGGCGAACTGGATGGATAGACAGCATTGATGTAACACTGTTGTCGTGGTGGACCACACCATCCTTAGCTGGACGGTGTGAAGGAAACACATATCCCATGGTGGTCCACGTGGGGCCCACCACATATATATATAGTATATATGTACACTGTTTCATTTATAATATTATATTGTACCTTTCCTCTTTTTCTTCCTTTTTTTTTTCTTTTCTCTTTTTCTTTCATAAAACAACATCTAGCACGAGACGTCCACTGATGGATGGTTTGGAAACGTCCATTGATGGACAGTATAAAATACAAGCACCTTGGCGTGGCCCACCGATATTTTCTGATGGTGCGGCTTGCAATTTTAAACAGAGTGAAGTTACGGCCTAACTGTAATTGTTCAGGGCCCACGTTGATCTAAGGTGAGGCCCACTGTTTGAAGACGGTGTGGTCCACTAAATTTAAAATTCATTTACGGCCCAGAGTATGAGGATGGTGTGGCCCACCGAGCAGGGACCCCAAATGCGGCCCACTATGATTGGTTGTGGGGCCCACAGTGCCTTACGTGTGGCCCACTAGATGGTGTGGTGCAGCCCTACTAATGTTTAGCTAGGGTGTGGCCCACCTGCTGTGCAAGGAGCGGCCCACCTGCTGTGCAAGGTGTTTGCTGGTTTTTAAGGCCCAGCTGGGAGCTTAACTGGCGCCAGATTTTGGGTCCGTTTAGAGCTCACATAGAGGCCTACATCTGGGATAGTTTTACCCTGTTTCCAGACCCGTTAACGATCCTTCCAGGGAACCATTTTCTACTGCCGTTAGGCTGAAATCTCAGTCATTCCCATGCTGAAATTTCCAACTGGTATCAAGTTGACTTTCAGCTGATTCTATGTTACAAATCTCATCCGTTTTTAAGCTAAACATTCGGCTGATTCCCAGCCGTTTTTAACTGAATACACAGCTGCTCACAGGTCGTGTTTTCAGACTGGTTTCTTGCTGGAAAACAGTTGTTATCAAGTTATGTTTTTAGCCTGGTTTCATGCTGGAAAATGACTGTTATCAGGTTGTGTTTTCAGCCATAAATAGAGTTCATTTTTTTTTGGCTCCCTCTATGGTCCCGTTGGTGGGGTGTTTTCAACAAACAGAGTCCGCTTAGAGGGTTGTTTGTGGCATGGGCAAGGCATGATGGAGCTTTGTTTTGAGCTCATTTTAGAGTTCCAAAAACGTGGAGGCCAGGGTTCTACCTGCTTCAGTCTGGTCTATCCCAAGCATGGGCTGGCACGCACACACCCACCTTCCTTTCACTCTCTTTCTTTCCTTCCCTTATCTTTCTCTCCCTTAGGTGGTGAAGCTGTGGTCCCACACTGACTCGACTCGGTCCGATTCTCATAGATTGAGTTAGGGCAGTGTGCACTGAGCTCACCAAACACCCTCTATTTCACTCCTCCTCTCTGTTTCTCTCTCTTTTCTTTTCCTCTGTTTCTCTCCTCTCTTCTTTCCTCCTTCCCTTTCTTTCTATGAGGGAGCTGAAGGGCAGCAATGCTCCCTTTTATAGGCAAGGGAGGGGACCTTCGACGGCTGTGTTAGCCACTCACAGATGAAAATGGAAATTTTCTTTATCCACATTTAAGGTTTTCTCAGCCATTTTTGGCCATGAGGGGACTCTCCCCCGCTGGCTCATTGAAGGCCTCAGTCCTCTGGATAAAGAGGGCGGTGGCTTGCATCTTAAGCCACCAAATGGTTCTTCCTTCTGGATCCTAGCCATTTGTGAAAGGAATGGATGGTTGGGACCCAAATCCTACATTCCTATGTGTGGGCATGAATCCCTATACTATTTTGGTTGGGCGGACCCCATGAGGAGAATGGACGGTCTGGATTGTCCGGAAAGTGGCCAGGGTGGCACACTTAGGAGCTTGAAGTTCTCCAATTTTAAACGTTTGAAATGGCGGGAGAGAGTTCTCCTTTCTTGCAAATGGGTCACTCAATAGCCAATCGACCGCTCTCCCTTGGTCCAGTGCACATCATGCACAATAGCCCAAGGTGCACACGCACCTTGTGTGGGGTCTAATGTGATGTTTGTGATAAATTTACACCGACCATTCGTTTAAGGGTCCTAGTATAGGGGCCCCAGCCCAGTTTGGGCCATATGTGATGCCCAGGTGGGCCATACCATGCCTTTCAGGGTGTTATTCGGCCCATTCATCGTGATCCAACGGCCGGATTGGTCTAGTGGTTGGTTTCAACAGTTGAACGTGGTTCTAGAGTGCGCCGATTGTCCGGTTGGCCATAAGTCCTTACGGGTTGCTAGTTGGCGTATTGTCTCATATGTCTTGAAGGTTTTACTCACAAGCTGCCTTAATTTAAGGTGTTTATTGAGTTTTACCTTTATGACTGCGTCTTGGCTTGTACAGCTCGTGGTGGATGGCTTTAATGTCGACTGAAAGTCTCAACCTACATGTGTAAAGTTTAAGTCGCCTTGTTAATTGACCTCGGTTTTCCATGAACATAGTTCTAAGAGGTAACACCCGTGTACCAGGGGTATGGGGTGTTATAGTTTACCCCCCTAAAAAAAAATTACCCTCGAAATTACCTGTGGTGTGTTGTCGAACAAGTGAGGGTACTTCTCCATGACTTCTAGCTCTCTTTCCCAGGTTGCTTCTTCTTTCTCGTGATGCGACCAAAGGTCCTCGACTAGTGGTATAGTTTGTATTCGCAGGACTTGCTCCTTTCGGTCCAAGATATGGATGAGTTCCTCAGTATACGAAGCGTCGTCGGTAAGTTCAATATGCTCCCAACTAACAATGTGTGACTCGTCTGGTGTGTAATTCTTTAACATAGATATGTGGAAGACAAGGTGGATACTTGTCAGTGCAGTCGGCAATGCAAGACGGTATGCCACAACTCCTATGCAATCCAGGATCTCGAAAGGTCCAATGAAACGAGGTGTAAGCTTCCCTTTCTATCCGAACCTCATCAAACCCTTCATGGGCGAAACCTTTAAAAATACGTGATCGCCAGTTGCAAACTCCAGATCTTGTCATCGATTGTCTGCATAGCTTTTTTGTTTGCTTTGAGTAGTGCGTAAACGCTTTTGAATAGCATCGATTACCTAAGTGGTAACCTAGACCAGCTCAGGCCCTAACAAACTTCGTTCTCCCACTTCTGCCCAACACTGTGGGGCTCGACAGAGGCGACTATAAAGAGCTTCATATGGTGTCATGCCTATGCTGGAATGGAAACTGTTATTGTAGGCGAACTCTGCGAGGGCTAAATGGTCGTCCCAATTTCCCTTGAAGTCGAGGGTGTAAGCCCTCAGCATATCTTCCAAGACTGATTTACTCTCTCTGTCTATCCATCTGTCTGGGGGTGAAATGTCGTGCTGAACTTGATTTCCATGTCGAGTTCCTCCTGCAACCTTCTCCAAAAGGTGGATGTAAAGCGGGAGTCATGGTCTGATATGATCTATCGGGGAACTCCATAGGACCGAACAACTTCGAGGACATAAAGCCTCGACAGATTATCAATCGAAATCTGTCTTCCGTATAGGAAGGAATCGAGCAAACTTTGTCAGCCTATCTACGATGACCCAGATTGAGTCGTACTTTCTCTGAGTCTTGGGAAATCCAACAATGAAGTCCATAGAGATGATGTCCCACTTCCATTCTGCTACTTGCAGTGGCTGAAGAAGGCCTGCACGCTTGCGGTGCTCGGCCTTTATCTTCTGGCATACCATGCATCTTGCTATGAAATTGGCTATGTCCCTTTTCATATTACTCCACCAGTACTACCTCTTTATGTTGTTGTACATCTTCGTACTCCCCGGATGTATGGCCATTCTGGAGTGGTGTGCCTCTGTCATCACCCCTTTCCTTAAATCTGCATCATTGTGTATGCATACCCGCCCTTGATACCGGAGACCGCCATCAGTGCCGATTCTCCATCCGGGCACTTCTTCGTTCTCGCACTTTTCCTTCATTTTGACAAGCCATTCGCCCTGGTCTGGAGTAGAAATTACCTGCCGAACCCGGGTTGGCTCTACTATTAAAAGAGACACGCAAGCATTTGGCTCATCGAGGGTGAGCTGGATGTCGAAGTCTTGGACAAATTCCATCATTTTCCATTCTTTGATCATCAGGGCGACTATCTATCCATGCTTCTTCTTCCGACTCAGAGCATCGGCCACTGAGTTCGCCTTACCAGGATGGTAAGATATATCAAAACGGAAGTCTTTGAGCGTCTCCATCCATCGACACTGGCTCATATTCAAATCTTTCTGCGTAAATATATATTTCAGACTTTTGTGGTCGCAGAACAACTAAAAGTCCTCCCCCATATTTTCAGAGCAAAGACCACGGCTGCCAACTCTAGGTCATGAGTCGGGTAATTCTCTTCATGTTTCTTCAGTTGGTGAGAGGCGTAAGCGATCACCCAGTCGTTTTGCATCAGAAGGCAACCCAGACCCATCTTCGAAGCATTGTTATATACTACCAACGTTTCTTCCTCTTGTGGAAGAGTAAGCACGAGTGCAGAAGTCAGCCTCATCTTTAGCTCTTGGAAAGTTATCTCCGTGTTCTCACCCGACGCAAACTGGTTGCTCTTCTTTGTCAGTTGGGTGAGAGTGGTCGCGCGATCCGTAAAAATTCCTTAATGAAGTGCCTGTAGTATCCTGACATGCCCAAAAAGCTTCGGACCTTGGTGACTGTGGTGGGTTGATCCCACTTGGATACTGCCTGAACTTTAGCGGGGTTGACTGCGATGCCTTTTGCCTTCACATGTGCCTTAGAAACTTTACTTCTTCTTTCCAAAACTCGCATTTTGATAACTTAGCATACAGCTGGTTTTTCTTCAGCGTACTCAGGACTGTGTACAAGTTTTGCTCGTGTTCCTCCTGGCTTTTAGAGTAAACCAAGATGTCGTCGATGAACACGATCACAAACCGATCTAGGTATGGCATGAAAACTCGGTTCATAAGGTCCATGAATACCGCCAGAGCGTTTGTTAGTCCAAAGGACATTACTAAGAATTCGTAGTGCCGATAGCGAGTCTTAAATGCAGTTTTAGGGATATCCTCATCCCTGATTCTCAGCTAGTGATACCCCGATCGTAGGTCAATCTTTGAGAAGTATCTAGCGCCCTTGAGCTGGTCGAATAGGTCGTCGATACGTGGGAGAGGGTATTTATTCTTTATCATCACTTAATTCAACCGCCGGTAATCGATGCAGAGGTGCATTGATCCATCTTTATTTTTCACAAAAAGGACCGGTGCTCCCCACAGAGAGACGCTGGGGCGAATGAAACCTTAAGTCAGCAACTTGTCTATATAGCTCCTAAGTTCTTCCATTTTGCAAGGGGGCATTCGAAATGGAGGTAGTGATATGGGGGCAGTTCCTAGTTTAAGGTCGATGAAGAAATCTATTGACTGCCTTAGGGGCAGCCCTAGTATCTCTTGGAATACCTCAGGGAATTCTCGCACTACTGGGATTCGGCTGACGGTGGACTCGACTGATTCTGATTCTTCAGGGATTGTAAGCTCTTCAGCGTACTGCCCTTATTTTTCCCTTTTATAGTGAAGGAAGCCTGCCCAGGGACGATTATAGTGACCGCTTTGTTGCGGTAGTCCATCACTGCCTGGACTAGAGAAAGCAATCCATCCTGAGGATGACATCAAATTATTTCATAGGCATGAGGATTAGATCCACAGCCACTTCATGGTGTGCGAGAGTTAGTGGCCAATCTTACACAACTTGTCTGTTTCGATGAATTTACCCATGGGGGATGCTACAACTAAGGGGGCATGAATGCAAGTTTTGTTCAGCTCTAGTCTATTTGCAATAGTAGTGCCCATGAAAGATAAGGTTGCGCCGAAATCAAATAAGAGGAAAACAGGGGTACCGTGGATGTGAGCGATACTATGAATGGTTTGATAGAGGTCCTCCTCAACGTCTGTAGCAGCTACAGCGAACACGTGGGTGGGGCCCTTTGGTGAATTGGAGGTCCCGACCTAGGGAGCTACACCCTGGGTGCTATCCTAGCAGCTACTGGTCCTGACTGAGGGTGACCTGTTGGTGGAGCGATGTCTTCATCCCTCATCTTTTTGAAACAGGTCCTCGAAAAGTGTCCAGTCTTGTGGCAGTAATTGCAATTCCTCACGGTAGGCATGGACGGTGCACCTGCAGGTATGGCTCTGTCTCTCCTCTTCGGTACGGACGAGGTAGGAGGCGCCTGTCTCTGTCTGGTTTGGGGGTCCCGAGCTGGAAGGCGGGAGCGAATGGTACGCTCGAAGTCTTTTTTTACTCGCATTGCCTTGTCTGCCAGTTCGGGAAAGTCCCTAAAATCCTAGGTGCATAGCCGAGATTGTATCCCGGGCTTCAGTCCCTCCTTGAACTTCTCCAACTTATACTCCCCATCTTCGAGGGCCTTGGGCACATACCGAGACAGTTCATCAAACTTTGCCTCATATTGGGCAACCGTCATGTTCCCTTGCTCTAGTTTTAGGAATCGAGCGATCTTTTCACTTCGGCATGACCGTGGAAAGTATTTTTCCATGAACTTCGTCCTGCAACTAACCCATGTTTAGGCGTACCCAGCTGGCATGCCTCTTTGCACACAACTCCACCAATTTTTGACCTCTCCCTCAGTAGGTATATGGCCAAGCTGACCTTCAGAGCATCGGAGCACCCTAGGGGCCCCATCACCTTGGTGACTCTCACCAACCAGTGTTCAACCTGAACCTGGTCAGGCGCTCCTCCGAAAGTCGGTGGACGGAGCCTCATGAAACCATCAAATAGGTCGGCGCCTCTTACCTCTCTATCGCATGACGTCCCTCCACAGCTTTGCAGGGTCTCCATCATGAGAGTATGTGAATCCTGTTGCTGCTGCATGAAGGCAGTCTGCTGTTGTTGCATAGTCGCTGCCATTTGTGTAAAGGCTGCGAAGGCGGTGGCCCCTGTTGGTGTCTCTGCGTAAGCGATAACTGAAGGTTGCTGAGGGTGTCCGTCATTCAAAGTACTATGATGGCAACCCAGATGTGAGTATCTGGGGGGAGGGGGAATGCCCTACAACTTCCGACCTGGTGTCCCCGTTTACCACCCCAGGCGGAAGGCCTGGCGTGTAGATGGGACTGCGCTCTAGTTGATGTTTCATGGATGAAATAGGGCGTATATCCACTGTGTGCATCCCTTGTGACCGTGATACTGTAAGTGTTATGGTCTCATGCTCCTTTGGTTGTCAAATTTTGATGTGTCAAAACATCTATCTGTGTCCTGTGCTTGTATGATGATTTATATGAATTCAAGACACTGCATAAATACTTCAAGAAGCTACAAGTTAAACTACATATTGAAGTTCAAGAAGCTACAATGTTGATGTTCAAGTCTTAAGAAACAACTCATGACTTCAAGACTAATAAGCAATGCATAAAGTAGTTGTTATGCTGATGAAGATCTCAAGTTTGAAGCTACAACAAGTTCAAGATCTCAAGCCTGATATGGTTCAAACAATCTACATTCGTTGAATGGTTGAAGTTCAATGTCCATACGACATGATTCAGGTTTGAATGACCTTAGGTTGACCCTTTAAGTAGGTCACTTTGGATACATAAATCAAATATTTATTTTACATAAGTTTGGTCTATTCTACGACCAGTCCTAGCTCTTATTCGACCAGTCCTGGCATTGGTTCGACTAGTCCAAGAAATTCCACGACCAGTCCTAAGTAGTTGAAGATTTTTCAAAATTTTTGGTACGCCCACGACCAGTCCTGGAGGTCCTTCGACCGGTCGTAGGTGTGGCTTCGACTCGTCCATGACCAGTCGTGGATCTACGACTCAAAGTCCAAGCAACGTAATCTATGGTCCTACGACCAGTCGCAGATCTACGACCAGTCGTAGGTGACCCACGACCAGTCGTAGGCTACTCACGACCAGTCGTGGAATGACTTTCAAAGATCGCGCTCAATATTTCAAAAATCTGTTAGAGCTACGACCAGTCGAAGGTTTCTAAGACCAGTCGTAGGAACGATTTTTGCTTCTATAAATTGAACACGAAATTCAGAGTTTTCATACTTCAACTCTATTCAATTCAAGAATTTTCAAGTGATCACTCTGAGATAAGTCTGTGTTTATTTTAAGCTACATTGTGCTTATTTAATATTCCTTTTTGCTAGCTTATTTAATTTGATTTTGTTTCTATATTCCAATCTTATTTGAAAAGAGGAATTATCTTATTCCTTCTTCTTGGAATCAAAATCAAATATAGCTACCCAACAAGTTAAATCTAAAATCTATTAGAATTTAGAACCTTATGAATGTGAGTATTAGAAATTGAACTTTGACATTCAATCATCTACTCCGATTGGTTCTACCGGGCTGCTAAGAAAAGGAGAAATCCAGGTATTTTACAATTCTGTAAAATTTATTTAGTTTTGGTTTTGTTTGAGGTTAAGCCAGAAAAATCTCATTGTACTGGTTTTGTTTGAGGTTGAGCCAGAAAAATCTCATTGTATTGGTTGTCTGAGGAAAACCGAAAACTTCGAAAAGAGGGTTTTTGAATTGTGTAAGCCCAAGTGAAAAGACACAATTGTAAAGGTTTTTGGTGAACTGTGAGAAAACCTATTTCATAGTGAACGCTAATATCCCTGTGTGAGGATATTAGGAGTGGAGTAGCTTTTTGTGTGGCTGTTGGAAAACAGTTGGTGTACCTACAGCGAACCACTATAACTCTTTACCTTGTGGATTGAATGCTTGCTTAATTTTCATATCTTTTATCATTCGATTGTGTGGAATGTACAAGTGGATGTGAATGTTGTAACTATTTACATTTCAAGCAAGTATGGGGATTGTTGTAATAATTTAGATCTATGCTTCTGCATTTAATTTCAATTCCTTGCTATTTCATTTACTTATATTAAAATTGAGTCCTTGATCCAAAAGAGGTTCTAGAAATAAGGTTGTCCTACCATAAGCCCTTGTTTATTATGGTGTAAGGTTGTCCTTAGAACTGAATTTGTATCAATCTCTCAATACTTATTTTTCAAGGTGATTTAAATATAGCATTGTGAATTGATTCATAATTGTAAGGATATTGGTTTACTTTATTTCCGCTGATTTTATTTTAAATTTGGCATAGTCCTATTCACCCCCCCCCCCTCTAGGACTTATAGCTTGGCCTTTTCAAGTGGTATCAAAGCCTAATAGCTCATTTTTGTTGCTTTTTATTTAGATTTATTTCCTGAGCTAATGATCTAAGCTATATAAAAAGATGTCAAATTTTGATAGCCTTTCAGTTACTAGGCCTCCACCCTTTGATGGTTCCAACTATGCCTATTGGAAAGCCAGAATGAGGATCTTCCTCAAATCAATGGATGAAAGTGTGTGGCAAGCCACAGTGACTGAATGGAATCCTCCTATCATGGAAGTAACTGGTGTTGATGGTTCAAAATCTATGAAAATTACACCGTATTACCAATGGACCACACTTCAGAAAAATGAGAGTAGTGCTAATGCTAAAGCACTAAATGCAATCACTTGCGCACTATCAGGATGAGTTCAAAAGAATCATATCTGTGATCTTTAAAAGCACTTTGGGATATTTTAGAAATGACACACGAAGGTACATCAATTGTTAAGAAATCTAAAGTCCAACTCCTCACAACTAAATTTGAAGAAATTCATATGGAGGAAAATGAAATGTTTATGGACTTTTATACTAGATTGAATGACATTGTAAACTCAATGTGGGGTCTTGGTGATAAGATTCCGAGAAAGTAAAGTGTGTGCAAAAATACTACCCTCTCTTCTGAATCAGTTCAATTCTAAGGTAACATGCAATCCAGAACTTCGTGATACGGATAATATGAAGGTAGAAGAATTAGTTGGTTCTTTACAAACCTATGAATTAAGTTTTAAAGCTCCTAAAGGTAAATCTATTGCTTTGAAGTCATCTAAAAGTATTACTCAAGAAAATTCAGATTCAAAAAGTCTGAAGATGATATGGCCCTTTTGGCGAAAAAGTTTTATAAGATTTTCAAAAGTAAGAAAAGAGTCGACTTTCAAAGGCAAATGAAAAAGCGTTCTAAACCTAAGTCTAAAACTTGGAAGTCATTGAAAGATAGTCAATGTTACAACTGTCAAGAATATGGGCATTTAGCAAACAAATGTCCTAAAAGGACAGATCCAAAAGGAAGGGTATGTTGGCTACTTGGGATGAATCGTCGATTAAAGCCTCTTGAATCGAAAATTGAAAAACCGAGTCGGGCGGTGAACTTAAGGCCCTTATGACTCTAGCCAAGTTTACCTTTTCCGATCACGATGATTCAACAAGTGAAGAAAATTTGGATAGTGATCATGAAAATGATGAAGATCTTCAAGATGCTTACAATGCCTTATATAAGGAAAGTTGTAAAATTGTCATTAAACTTAAACTTCAAAAGAAAAGTTTTTAAACTTAAAGAATGTTTTGAAACCCTTGTTTTAGAAAAATCTCAAATTTGATTGTTTTGAAAAATCAAAGTGTGATCTAGAATTCAAAACCTCCCTAATTGAAAATTTGAAATCTGAAAATGAGAAACTTAAAAATGAAGTATCTTCTCTTAAAGTTTGAAGGACACATGGAGATATGCCCAAGGTGATCCAAAATTAGAAAAATTATTATCCGAATCAAGAAAATGTGGCGATCGATCCAGGGTTGGGCTATGATAAAAACACATCTCCTAAACGAAGAATACTCCTTCCAATTTTATGAAAGGAGAGACTTCTAACTCAAAAGGAAATGGTACCAATCAAGTTTTTCTAAAAATATAAAAACTCTTCAAAAACACAAAAGCGACTATATAAATTTCAAAAATCAGTTCGAAACCCACTAGTGAAAAAATTGTTGATTTACTTAAGGAGCTATTAAAATCTAACTCAAGTAGGTCACTCTTACAACTATAAACAAAAGAAGACCAATTATTCTCCTAAACCCAAAACAAGATCTTGAAATGGGTTCCTAAGGTTACTTGTTTGGTTGCTCACTTGCTTTCAAAGCTACAAGCCATTCGAAATGGTACCTAGACAATGGATGCTCCAGACATATGACAGTACGACAAAGCTCTATTCACCGATCTTAAAGATATGATGATGGGTCAGTCACATTTGGTGATGGTAGCAACTGCAAGATAATTGGCAAAGGTACGGTCCAACTTTATAACCTTCCCTTATTTAAAAATGTTTTATATGTTGAGGGTTTAAAACACAACTGTTGAGCATATCTCAAATATGCGATAACAACCATAATGTTAAATTTTCTAATCAAGGTTGTGAAATTATAAACGAAAAGGGTTATGTAATATTAACTGGTCGCGAGAACTTGAAAAACTGCTATATTGTAAGCAATGGTAGCTCATCTAAACAATCGTGCTACATGGTCCATACCGATGAGACAAATTATGGCATAAACGCCTTGGACATGTTCACTACCAAAATTTATCTGATTGAGCAAAAGTGAACTAATTAGAGGTCTACCTAAGATGCAAAAGTAGACAAGATTTGTGGTGAATGCCAAGTATGGTAAACAAACTAGGAGCTCTCACAAAAAGGTGAACTCCAATATCACCACAAGACCACTCGAGCTTCTCCACATGGATCTTATAGGACCAACAAGAACGAAAAGTCGAGGTGGCAAAAAGTACATCTTAGTTATTGTAGATGATTATACAAGATACACTTGGGTTTCATTCTTGAGAGACAAATCAGAAACCCTTGATGAAGTGAAAAAGATTATAAAACGGATTCAAACTGAAAAATGTTTTCAAGTTAGCAAGATCCGTAGTGATCATGGATCCGAATTAAAAAATGCGGTTTTGAGAAATTTTGTAGCGATCAGAATATCGTATGAATTCTCTTTTAAAACTCCTCAACAAAATGGTATTGTCGAGAGGAAGAATAGATTGCTTCAAGAAATGGGAAATGTTATGTTAAATAGCATGAAGCTCCCTAGGAATCTCTGAAATTTGAAGGGAATACTGACTGCTACATTATTAACCGTGTTTATATTTGTAAATCTAATAATAAAACGGCTTATGAAATGTGGTTTGAGAAAAGCCTTCATCAAATACTTTCGAAGTTTTTGGCAAGTGCTATATTTTATGCGTGACCGTGAAAATTTGGGAAAATTCGACACTAAAAGTGATGAAGGGATCTTTTTAGGATATTCTTTAAACAAATAAGTGCTTATCGAGTTCTGAACAACATGACCTGTGATTCAAGAGTCAATAAATGTTGTGATTGACGATCTTTTGAATACACATCCCTAGTTCGATAATGATGAAGTTCTTATACTTGAAAAACAAGAAATTTCATCAAGTGAAACTAATCCGGAATTAAGGACTGTTAAAGATCATCCAACTTCTCAAATACTTGGAAACCCTCTCACTGGTGTGCACACTCGTAGACAATTAGAGGACATATGTAACTACGTATGCTTTACATCCCAGATTGAACCGGTTAACGTAAAAGAAGCACTTTCGGATGAAAACTGGATTCTTGCGATGCAAGAAGAACTTAATCAGTTTGTCAGAAATGATGTCTGGCACCTTGTTCCTAGACCTAAAGATAAACATATTATTGGAACAAAATGGATTTTCAAAAACAAATCTGATGAACTTGGAAATATTATTCGAAATAAAGCAAGACTAGTTGTACAGGGGTATACACAAATTGAAGGTATTGACTATAATGAAACATTTGCTCCTGTAGCTCGTCTTGAATCAATCAGACTTTTATCTCCATTGCATGTTTTAGGAAGATTAAAATTTACCAAATGGATGTAAAGAGTGCCTTTCTGAATGGTGATTTACATGAAGAGGTATATGTTGAACAACCTACAGGGTTTGAAGATCCTAAATTTACTGATCATGTGTATCATCTTAAGAAGGCTCTCTATGGTGTGAAACAAGCTCCCGAGCATGGTACGAAAAAGCTGACTAAGTTTTTACTTGAGTCATAATTTTCAGATGTGGTGTGTTGATAAGACGCTCTTTGTTAAGAAACATAACGATGATATTCTAATGGTTCAAATATATGTTGACGATATTATTTATGGATCAACCTGTACTAACATGACTATTGAGTTTGCAGATTTGATGAAGTCTAAATTCGAAATGAGCATGGTTGGAGAATTAAACTATTTTCTAGGGTTGCAGAGTAAAACAACAACTGATGGAATTTTTATCTCTCAAACCAAATATGCTCAGAGTTTAATTAAGAAATTTGGATTTGAGAAAGGTAAAAATTTTGATACTCCTATGAGTACAACTTTGAGACTCTCAAAAGACTCTACAGGAAATGATGTGGATCCTAAATTGTATCGTAGTTTGATTGGTAGTTTGCTTTATCTGACTGCTAGTAGACCAGATATTGCTTTGAGTGTTGGTATTTGTGCTCGTTATCAATCAAATCCTAAAGAATCTCACTTAACTGTTGTTAAACGGATTATGCGATATGTCGCAAGTTCTACTAAAATGGGTCTCTGGTATCCACATGAGACTAATGTTCAATTAGTCCTGCAATGCAGATCTTGATCAATTTGAAACATTGATGATAGGAAATCAACCAGTGGTGGTTGTTTCTACATTGGAAATTGTTTTGTTTCTTGGTTTAGCAAGAAGCAAAGTTCTATATCGCTATCAATTGAAATTTGAATACATTGCTTCTTGAAATGCATGTACTCAACTTATTTGGATGAAACGAATGTTAAGCGATTATGGAATCACTCAGGATTCTATGATTTTATTTTGTGATAATTCCAGTGCAATAAATATCTCTAAAAATCTAGTTCAGCATTCATGTACTAAGCATATTGACATTAGATTTCATTACATTCGTAAATTAGTGGAAGAAAAATTAATATATTTGGATTACATTCCAACCGAGACTCAACTTGCGGACATTTTCACTAAACCACTCGACAAAAGCAGGTTTAATAAGTTAAAGTTTGATCTCGGTATGTGCAATTTAAATTTAATTTGCGTGATTTGGTGTATCATAATGTACATAAGTTTGATGTTTTATTTGCTTGAATTTGAAAATTATTTAAAAATTTTGCAAATTTTGTGTCGTACTCGACCAGTCGTGAGTATACACGACGGTCGTCTACTCTGACCGGTCAACTACCCACGACCAGGTCGTGAAACTCGGGATTTCACTTTAATTTGGGGATTTTGACTCTTCTTCTTCATTTCTTTTTACTCTCCAACGGTTCTAATACTGACCAGGTCAAACCCACCTTCATAGTACTTCAAGGTTAGTGGTTCTTTTGCATTTTTTTTTATAGATTCTTGCTATTAGTGTTTCAAATCTCATTCTTGTGGAATCTATTTGGTCGTTCATTGTAAGTTTGGGATTTTATCTTAAAAAATCTGTTCTATCTAAACCTCATTTCTTCCAACTTGTTGTTTCCTTGAAATCCTTCTGTGAAAATGGATGCTAGAGGTAAAAAGAAAACTACTTGAGGTCCATCTTCTTCTAGATCGACTTCTATTGTACAACGTCATCTTCGCTCTCCCGAAAATGATCCTTCTAATGCTTTCGGGATTTGCGTATGCGCAATGTTATTGTTGAGCGTCATGTTAATATTAATCACATTGCTTCATTTGGTATCTCTCCTCTGTTGGAATCAGTGGGATGGGATAACATCTTACATTGGGGTGGAGGCGCATACCAGTCCATTGCCCAATCCATGTTTGCATATATCAGATTTTCTCTTGAGAATTTAACTTTTAAAGTTGATACTCAAGAAGGATTGTTTTTAGTGGATTGACATTTGATTCTTGACATTATGGAAATACACAATGATGAGAGCATTCCAATTAATATTTTACATGATCTCTCGAATCTAAACGAAAAATGCTTACTAGAGATTTATGTAATTTGGATGTTCATTGGACTCATAAAGGTCATGTACTTCCCTCAAGGTATTTGTTACCCAGACACAGAGTACTTCATAGGATATTCATCTCAAATCTTTATCCACGTTCTGGTAATAAAACCGAACTCACTGCTTTCATGGTTCGTGTTTTGCATTCTGTAGTCTCTGGTGTAAAAATATGTCTACCTTCTTTAATTTGTCATTCCATTATTTTGTCTCGTTACCATCCTGGACATAGTGATATACCCTTTGGTTATTTATTGACTATGCTGGCAAATCATATGCTCGTAGCTATGCCTACTAGAGAAAAACCCATCCATCATCTCCCTTTTAATAATTCCAATCTTAACAAGATGAATTTAGAATTGGCTGATGGCCAAGTGGATGCTGGTAGCAGTGGTGCTGAAGCAGGAAATGCTCAAGCTAGTGATCTTCCTGAAGACGTGTATATGGATGATTTATTTGAAGAACTTGAATCGACTTCGGTGATGATCCTGATTTTTAGCCTTCTGATTTTGATGAGAGATTGAATTCCCTTCAAGAGCAGGTGGCTCAAATTCGTGTTACCCAAGACACGCAATTTTCATATTTAAAATATATGAGGCGGGTTGCTAAGGGTTTACATAAAATTGATCCATCTAATCCTGCACCCTCTTATGGTTCTGACTAAATTTTTGATGGGTCTAAATGTTTTGTTTACTGAACTTTTCGTGCTTACTGACTTTTTGAATTATGCACTATGCTTTCTTGAATCAACTCCTATTTTCTTTATTATTGATGCTCTTCTTCCTTTGTCATTTTGTGTCAAAAAGGGGGAGAAGTTTTGGAGGCTTTTGATTTATTTAAATTTAATCTTTATGATGTACTCCTATTACTCAGGCTATTACTCAGGGGGAGTTAAGCTTCTCAGGGGTAGTTATGGGAGAATGATCTGATGCTAGTTATTACTTATCATATCTATATAATTGTGCATGCTTCTCTATTGTGAACCCTTGTGTTTGTACTTCTCTTATGTCTATTGGAAGTATTATTACTTGGGTGTTTTGTCACAAATTTGACAAAGGGGGAGATTGTAAGTGTTATGGTCTCATGCTCCTTTGGTTGTCAAATTTTGATGTGTCAAAACATCTATCTGTGTCCTGTGCTTGTATGATGATTTATATGAATTCAAGACACTGCATAAATACTTCAAGAAGCTACAAGTTGAACTACATATTGAAGTTCAAGAAGCTACAATGTTGATGTTCAAGTCTTAAGAAACAACTCATGACTTCAAGACTAATAAGCAATGCATGAAGTAGTTGTTATGCTGATGAAGATCTCAAGTTTGAAGCTACAACAAGTTCAAGATCTCAAGCCTGATATGGTTCAAATAATCTACATTTGTTGAATGGTTGAAGTTCAATGTCCATACGGCATGATTCAGGTTTGAATGACCTTAGGTTGACCCTTTAAGTAGGTCACTTTGGATACATAAATCAAATATTTATTTTACATAAGTTTGGTCTATTCTACGACCAGTCCTAGCTCTTGTTCGACCAGTCCTGGCATTGGTTCGACTAGTCCAAGAAATTTCACGACCAGTCCTAAGTAGTTGAAGATTTTTCAGAATTTTTAGTACGCCCACGACCAGTCCTGGAGGTCCTTCGACCGATCGTAGGTGTGACTTCGACTCGTCCACGACCAGTCGTGGATCTATGACTCAAAGTCCAGCAATGTAATCTATGGTCCTACGACCAATCGTAAGGATCTACGACCAGTCGTAGGTGACCCACGACCAGTCGTAGGCTACTCACGACCAGTCGTGGAACGACTTTCAAAGATCGCGCTCAATATTTCAAAAATCTGTTTGAGCTACGACCAGTCGTAGGTTTCTAAGACCAGTCGTAGGAACGATTTTTGCTTCTATAAATTGAACACGAAATTCAGAGTTTTCACACTTCAACTCTATTCAATTCAAGAATTTTCAAGTGATCACTCTGAGATAAGTCTGTGTTTATTTTAAGCTACATTGTGCTTATTTAATATTCCTTTTTGCTAGCTTATTTAATTTGATTTTGTTTCGTTATTCCAATCTTATTTGAAAAGAGGAATTATCTTATTCCTTCTTCTTGGAATCAAAATCAAATATAGCTACGCCCAACAAGTTAAATCTAAAATCTATTAGAATTTAGAACCTTATGAATGTGAGTATTAGAAATTGAACTTTGACATTCAATCATCTACTCCGATTGGTTCTACCGGGCTGCTAAGAAAAGGAGAAATCCAGGTATTTTACAATTCTGTAAAATTTATTTAGTTTTGGTTTTGTTTGAGGTTAAGCTAGAAAAAATCTCATTGTACTGGTTTCGTTTGAGGTTGAGCCAGAAAAATCTCATTGTATTGGTTGTCTGAGGAAAACCAGAAAACTCAGAAAAGAAGGGTTTTTGAATTGTGTAAGCCCAAGTGAAAAAGACACAATTGTAAAGGTTTTTGGTGAACCTGAGAAAACCTATTTCATAGTGAACGCTAATATCCCCTGTGTGAGGATATTAGGAGTGGAGTAGCTTTTTGTGTGGCTGTTGGAAAACAGTTGGTGTACACACAGGCGAACCACTATAACTCTTTGCCTTGTGGATTGAATGCTTGCTTAATTTTCATATCTTTTATCATTCGATTGTGTGGAATGTACAAGTGGATGTGAATGTTGTAACTATTTACATTTCAAGCAAGTGTGGGGATTGTTGTAATAATTTAGATCTATACTTCTGCATTTAATTTCAATTCCTTGCTATTTCATTTACTTATATTAAAATTGAGTCCTTGATCCAAAAGAGGTTCTAGAAATAAGGTTGTCCTACCATAAGCCCTTGTTTATTATGGTGTAAGGTTGTCCTTAGAACTGAATTTGTATCAATCTCTCAATACTTATTTATCAAGGTGATTTAAATATAGCATTGTGAATTGATTCATAATTGTAAGGATATTGGTTTACTTTATTTCCGCTGATTTTATTTTAAATTTGGTATAGTCCTATTCACCCCCCCCCCCTCTAGGACTTATAGCTTGGCCTTTTCAGATACAGGTGGCATGTTCTCTTGTGGAATTAGAGATTACGAAGTCAGGGATTTTTCCGATTGCATGGCGAGGGAGTCTAGTTTCTGATTGGTATTCCTGGTTAAATTTTCAAGGGGGCTAATGTTTCCGTTTCTAAGTTCAGATAAGTAGCTTGATGTTTCTCAAAGGGTCCTAAGTGTTTGTTTTTCAACATTTGTTCATCCTAGCTACTTTTTATCGAGATTTCTACATTTTTCTTAGGGATTTTGTATATAGATCCCACAGCCAGGCTATCTCAGACTCTACTCTGATACCAACTGTAATGCCCTAATTTCTAAAGCTTGAGTATGAGACTCGCTTCAGGAACCCGGGAGTTCATAAATTAAAGAACTAGCGGAAGTATGAATTTAGAGTGCGATAGTAAAATGAAGCATAATCATTTAAGCCCAAATATTTGACCCACCCATCTGGGGGTCTTAGTTACAAAATTTCATAAGTTTCTAAATGCTAAACCACTTAAATTAAAATATTGATCTATTAATTTAGCCCGAAATATGCCGCCGCTTCTTGCTGCGGCTCATCATCATAGTGTCCTACCTCAGGCTCCTCGGTCATGTCATCAAGGCCAGCGCTGTCATTCTCTACATTTGTCCCTGCATGTTTTGTACGGTTGGATAGTTGATGAATGAGTAGCCAGCTCAGTATGAATTCCCCTCAAGATTACACATCGCTGTCTTAACAAACATAGTTTAAAGAAAAATAAGACAATAATCCAAAATAGGTAAGATGCAGTCTTATTAGATGCATGGATGTATGAATGCACATCGACCTAGGGATGCTCATCCAGTTGGACTTGGGCTCGTCACTCATGCAATCATCGACCTGGGAATGATCATCGAGTCGGAACAGTAGATCAATAGTCGATGGTCTAGGAGCTAGTGAAACGATACCCCGATGATCCAAAGGGCACATGCTACAATATCCAGAATCAGCTACCCGTCATCGCCAATATGCTATAAATGCATGATTAACCAATCTATTATTATCCCAGTTACAATTAGCCAGTTTGAGTAACTCAATGGTCACTACGGGGGCTCGTCACCCAGCATAGGCCGACAGCTTGAGCATAGTGTCCCATGACCACCATTCGTAGCTTATGAGGTTCTCCACCTTGGGATGTTTCAATAAGACCCCTTGATAAAAAATGACACTAGTTCAAAGGATCTATTCTTCTACACATTCCATCTAATTACATCCCAAGTGTGGCTTGCGTACAATAACGGAATCCTCCATGTGTAGCGTTATGAGTTATATGAAAAGGCAACCATGTTTGTGACAACATATGATTTTAAATAGCGATAATAAAACATGCAAGAAGGCATCATGAAATTTAAATAATAACTATCGACGATGTATTACCAAGACATGTGAATAGTAATCACCTTTCAAGGAATAGCTAGCATGTGAGCCTATCATATGGTATCACAAATTTGATATTTGAAATGAATACAACGACCTTAAATTTATGGTAGCAATCTAGTACAAACTATGTTTAGTTAGTTTAGAAATGAGAAGCCTAAGGGGAAAAGTCATCACCTGTAAGGTCGTGTTCGCGTACTTGGTCCAAGATCTCTTGCGGCCAAGGTCACCCATGGAATCTCCTAAAATCACAGTTTATATTTGTCGAGTATTTCCACGTTTTTGTCTAATTAGCATGAAGGGATACAACAACAAGGCCTTTCGGCTCACGCTAGAGTGAACAGGCCCACCATATACCTATCCAACCAAGGTGGCCCTACTGGGCTCAAGCTCTTCGTCAATATGGGCTGAACTAGGCCTGTCTTGGACCCAGTTGTTGGGTCTGAATTAAGCCCAAGTGGGGCTGGCCCACCATAATGTTTATTTTTCACCCAATCTGTTCGTAAGGTTATAAGGACCTGGTTTAAGAAGATAAGAAACTGAACTTTGGTGCTCCCAAAAGGACTCCAATGGTGGACGTTCAACTCTCCATTGTCTTTCTGTGGGGTGGTCCACCTGATAGGTCTGCCTTATTTTTAGTCTCAAGCCTTGAGATGAGCTTGCCAATTGGATGGATGGTTTGGATATCATGTAAGGGCTTCACAGCTTGGGCGGACTAGATGGATGGACGACGTTGATGTAACACTGTTGTCCTGGTGGACCACACCGTCCTTAGTTGGACGATGTGAAGGAAACGTATATCCCATGGTGGTCCACGTGGTGCCCACCACATATATATAGTATATATGTATACTGTTTCATTTATAATATTATATATGTAACTTTCCTCTTTTTCTTCCTTTTTTTTTTCTTTTCTCTTTTTCTTTCATATAACCACGTCCAGCATAGTACGTCCACTGATGGATAGTCTAGAAACGTCCATTGATGGATGGTATAAAATACAAGCACCTTGGCGTGGCCCACCGACAATTTCTGATGGTGCGGCCCGTAGTTTTAAATAGAGTGAAGGTGTGGCCCAACTATAATTGTGCAAGGCCCACATTGATCTAAGGTGAGGCCCACTGTTTAAAGATGGTGTGGCCCATTGAATTTGAAATTCATGTGCGGCCGACTATCTGAGGATGGTGTGGCCCACCGAGCTGGGACCCCAAGTGCGGCCTACTGTGATTGGTGGTGGGGCCCACAGTGCCTTACGCGTGGTCCACTAGATGGTGTGGTGCAGCCCAACTGACGTTTAGTTGGGGTGCGGCCCACCTGTTGTGCAAGGTGTTTGCTGGCTTTTAAGGCACAGCTGGGAGACTAACTGAGGCCAGATTTTGGGTCCGTCTAAAGCCCAAATAGAGGCCTACATCTGGGCCGGTTTTTCTCTGTTTCCAGACCTGTTAACAATCCTCCCAGGGAACCATTTTATGTTGTCGTTAGGCTAAAATCTCAGCCATTCCCATACTTAAATTTCCAGCTGGTATCAAGCTGACTTTCAGCTGATTCTAAGTTACAAATCCAGTCCGTTTTTAAGCTAAATATTCGGCTGATCCCCTGCCATTTTTAACTAAATACACAGCTGCTCACGGGTCATGTTTTTCAGCCTGGTTTCATGTTGGAAAATAGCTGTTATCAGGTTGTGTTTTCAGCCTGGTTTCATGCTGGAAAACGGCTGTTATCAGGTTGTGTTTTCAGCTGCAAACAGAGTCCATTTTTTGGCTCCCTGTATGGTCCCGTTGGTGAGGTGTTTTCAGCCATAAATAGAGTCCGTTTAGAGGGTTGTTCATGGCATGGGCAAGGCGTGATGGAGCTTTATTTTGAGCTCATTTTAGAGTTCTAAAAAGGTGGAGGGAAGGGTTCTACCTGCTTCAGTCAGGTCCGACCCGAGCTTAGGCTGGCACGCACACACCCACCTTCCTTTCACTCTCTTTCTTTTCTTCCCTTATCTTTCTCTCCCTCAAGTGGTGAAGTTGTGGTCCCACACTGACTCAACTCGATTCGATTCTCACGAACTGAGTTGGGGCAGTGTGCACCGAGCTCACCAAACACCCTCTGTTTCACTCCTTCTCTCTGTTTCTCTCCTCTCTTCTTTCCTCCTTCCCTTTCTTTCCGTGAGGGAGCTGATTCGGCCATGAGGGGACTCTCCCCCACTGGCTCATTGGAGGCCTCAGTCCTCTAGATAAAGAGGGCGGTGGCTTACATCTTAAGCCACCAGATAGTTCTTCCTTCTGAATCCTAGCCATTCGTGAAAGGAATGGATGGTTGGGACCCAAATCCTACATTCCTACGTGTGGGCCCGAATCCCTAAACCATTTTGGTTGGGCAGATCCCATGAGGAGAATGGATGGTCCGGATTGTCCAGAAAGTGGCCAGGGTGGCACACTTAGGAGCTTGAAGTTCTCCAGTTTCAAACATTTGAAATGGTGGAGAGAGTTCTCCTCTCTTGTAAATGGGTCAGTCAAAAGCCAGTTGACTGCTCCCCCTTGGTCCAGTGCATATCATGCACAGTAGCCCAAGGTGCACACACACCTTGTGTGGGGTCTAATGTGATGTTTGTGATAAATTTACACCGACCATTTGTTTAGGGGTCCCAGTTTAAGCTCCCCGGCCTAGTTTGGGGCATATGTGAGGCCCAGGTGGACTATACCATGCCTTTTGGAGTGCTCTTCGGCCTATTCATCATGATCCAACAGTCGGATTGGTCTAGTGGTTGCTTTCAACGGTTGAACATGGTTCTAGAGTGTGCCGATTGTCCGGTTGGCCATAAGTAAGTCCTTATGGTTTGCTAGTGGGCGTATTATCTCATATGTCTTGAAGGTTTTACTCACAAGCTGTCTTACTTTAAGGTGTTTGTTGAGTTTTACCTTTCTGATTTCGTCTTGGCTCGTGTCGCTCGTGGTAGATGGCTTTAATGTCGACTAGAAGTCTCAACCTACACATGTAAAGTTTAAGTCACCTTGTTAATTAACCTCGGTTTTCTATGAACATAGTTCTAAGAGGTAACACCCGTGTACCAGGGGTACTGGGTGCTACCCTATATGATTGTATGGAGAAGGAAGCCTATTCCGGATCCTTAGGATTATAGGTAGGCCACCTAGGCCCAACCTTGATATGAGGAGAGTATATCATTACCGTATATGGTAGGATCCGCGATGTCAGATTTGGTATATCCATAGTTGACGATCGATCTTTATGTTATGGTTTAGATCTGTTGTCCTTCTTTGGACCCCGCCTTGTATAGGCCGATTATCGATGCCGACTATGAGTATGTAAAAGCATAACATCATGATACATGCCCATACGCATCATCTGCATGCTTGTTATAAGGAGTGAGTGATCATAGCATTATGCCATTGGGCAGGTTGTTTATGAGACTCCCTGATAGGTGGAGTTGTCCCACATGAGCGCACGGTATGCACAGAATTGATGCATGACTGGATTGTATGACTCATGCACCTTACAATGTGTGTTATGATTACTGTATGCCCTAGTGATATCAGGGCTGTAGCCTCCATATGTATAGTGTAGATGGCAGGATTAGATACCAAAAATACTTGTTAAAGCACGGGGGCGGCATAGATGTCCCACGGTGAAAGTCCCCAAATCCTTATGGTACTATGGAGGATGCGATGTATGAGCCCACTAGTGTCGAATACCATTAGGTTAGGCCACGTCTCCCACTGTGTCATGGTCGGTTGGAAGGGGGTGTGGCCTTACCCACCCGAGGATAGGGGCAATGCTAGGCTGAGTCTGACCAGCTCGTAAATGGGTTCACTACCGATATGCCGGGTAGATATTGGTTGATTACTAGTCAGACGTGTAGTGAGATCTCTTCCACTTGCACGGTTGCACTTCCAGTTGGGGCAGCGATCCGGTGTAGAGTGTATTAGACCCTGGTGATATCCCAGAGATGAGCTGTATTGATGTGGATTCAGATGAGGACTGACATGCTTGAGCTGTATCTCGCATATGACATTGGCCATGTAGGCCTTGCATCATGTGGCCTTGGTATGGTTGATAGCATTCATGGCTTGCATCGCATGGCCTTAGTGTGGCCGATAGCATTCATGCCTCATATCGCATAGCGTTGGTACGGATGGTGGCATTCATAGACTTATTAACATGTTTTTGCATTACTCTGATATTGCATACTTATATTTCTACCTTATGCACACACTTACACCACCCTCTAAGCTTTCTATAAGCTTATGACGATAGATGCATGCAGGTGACGCTAGGACTTAGCCGAGCATGAGAAGGAGTGTGCAGCTGAGCTTCTACAGCCTTTTTGTTATCTATTGTATTTCCCTTATGCTTTGTACTTAAAGATTTTGATCATAGTGGATTTTGTGATGGTGTTCTTGTTATTATTCGTGGGTTATGCTTATTATGAAACAAATTCATATTGAAAATCCTCCTTGTAGGATCCCAGGATCAGAACCTGATATATGGGTGCCGGGAACAGAGAATGGGGTACTACGGAGGTTGTCGGCGCCGAATTCAGCGATCGAGAATTTTGTGAGCCCGATTTCTAAGTTTGGGGCATTCTCAAGCCCTTACAATGTAGAAAACCCTCTTATCCTGCAAAACTCTTGCCCTATGAGGGAAAACACTTGTCTTTCTAAGCCCTAATCAAATTAGGACTTAAATAGCCCAACTTGTGCAAAACCGTGATCTGTTATCAGCGTTTGCTCGCGATCCTGAGTCGTGTCTCATATATTAGAGTCGCTCGACCCAAGACTTGTATCCTTGCGACCACACTGTCGTCGCAGTTTCGATGCTGCGTCTCGCACGCTGAGGCGATACTCAGGCCAGGAGATGTGGACCCGTGTTTAGTTTAAGGAAAAAGTTGTGCATTGCTAATCCTAAGAGAATTCATCACATCAATCCCATCAATATTAATCAAGTACACATCACTCCCATCACTCACACCCATCCCCAAGTACAACTACCCATCCCCAAAGTCAACTCTCTCTTACATAAGTACTCCCATCACTCATTCACCCATCACTCATTCACCCATCACTCACATCTCTCATCTCTCTCATTTCTCTTTTCGCTCTCATTTCCTCCCAAGCAAGCAATCGTCCAACTTCCATAAGAGAACTTGGAGTGGCCCACCTTCCTACCACATCTCCACCCTCCAAGCCTCATCTCAACTGTTGGATCACATTCTTTGGAGCTATAGAACGCGTTGATGAAAGAAGGAAGAAGGAATCTTGAGGTGGGTGATCTTATTATTTAATTTTACGATTTGAGGGCCCACATATGTGGGACCCATCTTGATGTATGTAATGTATAGGGAGGCCCATAATGGTGGGGTCCCTCCCCTCTCACGTTCATCTCTCCCTCTTTCTCTCTCTTCCCCTTATGTTGTGGACCCCACTGTGATGTATGATCCACGTCGTTCCATCCGTGGGGCCCACCCTGTTGGCCTGTCTGCCTGGATAGATCTGGATGAAGGAAAATACAAATATCAATTGATGTGGAATGTGGGTCCACCTTGATGGCACATGTGGCCCATACATACGTGGGACCCACCCGCCATGGAGACGTGTTGGCTAGGCACCATAAAGCAGTTGCATAGCTGCTATAAAGTAATCCAGACCGTCCATGAATGGATGTTTTCAGGATATGTTATATACTATACTAATATATATATATGGCATATACATGTATTTGTATATGGTGGCCCCATGTGGGACCCACCTATTGGACGGTTGGTTGGTGCTTCTCTCACCAGCATGTCCTGAGAACCCCCACCGTCCATCTATTTCATCTAGTTAATTCATGGATGGATGATGTATATGGCTCATATATTATATATAATATTTTATATAATATTATATAATATATATGCATGAGATAGAGAATGTTGTAGTGGGTGGCCCACCACGTGGGACCCACTTGCATGAAGTGGATTGGCTGGTCTACAGTGCACCAGTTATATTAGCGGGTGTATTGACGTCAGCATCTGGGTCAGATCATCCATACACTACAAGAAAGAGGGTTTTTAGCGACAAAACTTTTTTCCGTCGCTAAAAGTCACTTTTAGCGATGAAAAACATTTTGTCGCTAAAAGTTTACTTTTAGCAACGAAATTGTAAATTCGTAGCTAAAAGTCACTTTTACCGACGAAAATTTTCATCGGTAAAGGTTATTTTCAATTTTTCACACAAAATCGAAAAGTTACTTTTAGCTACGAAACTTTTCGTAGCTAAAAACGTGGATGAGAGTTTTAGCTATGAAAAGTTTCATCGATAAAGGCTGTAAACAAATTTTTTTTTTTTTAAATCGAAAGGTTTACTTTTAGCTACGAAAATTTTCGTAGCTAAAAAATGTAGATGAGACTTTTAGCTACAAAAAGTTTCGTCACTAAAGGCTGTCAACAATTTTTAAAAAAAATCGAAAGGTTTACTTTTGGCTACGAAAATGTTTGTACTTAAAAGACGTGGATGAGAGTTTTAGCTACGAAAAGTTTCATCGCTAAAGGCTGTAAACAATTTTTTAAAAAAAATCGAACGGTTTACTTTTAGTTATGAAACTTTTCGTAGCTAAAAAACGTGGATGAGACTTTTAGCTATGAAAAGTTTCGTCGTTAAAGGCTGTAAACAATTTTTGAAAAAAATTGAAAGGTTTACTTTTAGCTACGAACAGTTTCGTAGCTAAAAAACGTGGATGAGACTTTTAGCTACGAATAGTTTCGTCGCTAAAGGTTGTAAACAATTTTTGAAAAAAATTGAAAGGTTTACTTTTAGCTATGAAAAGTTTCGTAACTAAAAAACGGGAATGAGACTTTTGGCTATGAAAAGTTTCGTCGCTAAAGGCAGTAAATAATTTTTGGAAAAATCGAAAGGTTTACTTTTAGCTATGAAAATTTTTGTAGTTAAAAAACGTGGATGACACTTTTAGCTACTAAAAGTTTCGTTGCTAAAGGCAGTAAACAAATTTTGAAAAAAATCGAATGGTTTACTTTTAGCTACGAAAATTTCCATAGCTGCAAAACGTGGACGAGACTTTGAGCTACAAAAAGTTTCGTCGCTAAAAGCTGTAAACAATTTTTGGAAAAACTCGAAAGGTTTACTTTTAGCTACGAAAAGTTTCGTAGCTAAAAACGTGGGTGAGACTTTTAGCTACAAAAAGTTGCGTTGCTAAAGGCTATAAACAAATTTTTTTTTTTAAATCGAAAGGTTTACTTTTAACTATGAAAATTTTCGTAGCTAAAAAACGTGGATGAGACTTTTACCTACGAATATTTTCCTCGCTAAAGGCAGTAAACAATTTTTGAAAAAAATCGAAAGGTTTACTTTTAGCTATGAAAATTTTCGTTGTTAAAAAACATGGATGAGACTTTTAGCTATGAAAGTTTCGTCGCTAAAGGCTGTAAACAATTTTTGAAAAAAATTGAAAGGTTTACTTTTAGCTACAAAAAGTTTCGTAGCTAAAAAACGTGGATGAGACTTTTACCTTCGAAAATTTCATAGGTAAAAGTCTCTTTTAAATATATATATATATATATATATATATATATATATATATATATATATATATATATATATATATATTCCAGCTCAAATTTCTTGATATACACCTGTTACAATATAATTCATCATATTTTTCCTGATATACACCTGTTATATAATATATTTCATCATATTCACATTCACATCCATCTAAACCCAAACTACGTAAATCCATCTAGACATAAACTACATTCATCCAAATATAAACTGCATCCATCTAAACACAAACAATCCTATTGAAAATAAAAAACAAATGAAAAGAGAGAGAACATATGAGAGGCGATCCAGACAAATGAAAAGATAAATAACCTTAACCTAAACCTAAACCTATAACCTACACTTATAGGTTTAGGTTATAGGTTTAGGTTAAGGTTAGGTGATAGGTTATAAGTTTAGGTTATAGGGTATGGGTTATAGGTTATAGGTTAAGGTTTAGGTTATAGGTTATGGTTTAGGTTAAGGTTATAGGTATAGGTTTAGGTTTAGGTTAAGGGTTTAGGTTTAGGTTTAGGTTTAGGTTTAGGGAAATGAAAATAGGTTAAGGTTTAGGTTTAAGAAATCAGGTTCTGGTTCGGGTTCGGTGTCGGGTTTAGGTTTCAGTTTTCAAGTTTAGGTTTAGGTTTAGGTTAGGGAGTTGAGATTAGGATTAGGGATTTGAGAATACATTTAGGTTATAGGTTTAGGTTTAGGTTATAAGTGTAGGTTATAGGTTTAGGTTTAAGTTAGGTTATAAGTTAAGGTTTAGGGAATTAAAAATAGGTTAAGGTTTAGGTTTAGGAAATCGGGTTTAGGTTCGGGTTTTCAAGTTTAGGTTTAGGTTAAGGAGTTGAGATTAAGATAAGGTTTAGGTTTAGGAAATCGGGTTTATGTTATAGGTTATAGCTTTAGGGAATTGAGAATAGGTTAAGGTTTAGGTTTAGGAAATCGGGTTCTGGTTTGGGATCGGGTTTAGGTTTGGGTTTTCAAGTTTAGGTTTAGGTTTAGGTTAGGGAGTTGAGATTAGGATTAGGTGTAGGTTTAGGTTTAGGATTTGAGAATACATTTAGGTTTTAGGTTTAGGTTTTAGTTTATAAGTTTAGGTTTTAGTTTAAGTTTAGGTTTTAGGTTTAGGTTAAGGTTAGGTTATAGGTTATAAGTTTAGGTTATATGTTATAGGTTATAGGTTAAGGTTTATGTTATAGGTTTTCGTTAAGGTTATAGGTTATAGCTTTAGGGAATTGAGAATAGGTTAAGGTTTAGTTTTAGGAAATCGGGTTCGGGTTCAGGGATCAAGTTTAGGTTTGGGTTTTCAAGTTTAGGTTTAGGTTTAGGTTAGGGAGTTGAGATTAGGATTAGGTGTAGGTTTAGGTTTAGGGATTTGAGAATACATTTACGTTTTAGGTTCGGTTTAAGTTTAGGTTTTAGTTTATAGGTTTAGGTTTAGGTTTTAGGTTTAGGTTAAGGTTATAAGTTTAGGTTATAGGTTTTGGTTTAGGTTAAGGTTATCGGTTTTGGTTTAGGTTTAGGTTTAGGTTATAGGTTTAGGTTTAGGTTATAGGTTTAGGTTATAGGTTGAAGGTTATAGCTTTAGGGATTTGAGAATAGGTTAAGGTTTAGGTTTAGGAAATCGGGTTCGGATTTAGATTTGGGTTTTCAAGTTTAGGTTTAGGTTTAGGTTAGGGAGTTGAGATTAGGATTAGGTGTAAGTTTACGTTTAGGGATTTGAGAATACATTTAGGTTTTAGGTTTTAGGTTTTGGTTTAGGTTTTAGTTTATAGGTTTAGGTTATAGGTTTAGGTTTAGGTTATAGGTTTAGGTTAAGGTTAGGTTATATGTTATAAGTTTAGGTTATAGGTTATAGGTTATAGGTTAAGGTTTAGGTTATAGGTTTTGGTTTAGGTTAAGGTTATAGGTTTTGGTTTAGGTTTAGGTTTAGGTTTTAGGTTTAGGTTTAGGTTAAGGTTATAAGTTTACGTTATAGGCTTAGGTTAGGTTTAAGTTTAGGTTATAAGGTATAGCTTTAAGGAATTGAGAATAGGTCAAGGTTTAGGTTTAGAAATCGGGTTCGGGTTCGGGATCGGGTTTAGGTTTGGTTTTCAAGTTTAGGTTTAGGTTTAGGTTAGGAGTTGAGATTAGGATTAGGTGTAGGTTGAAGTTTAGGGATTTGAGAATACATTTTGGTTTTAGGTTTAAGTTTAAGTTTTAGGTTTTAGTTTATAGGTGTAGGTTTTAGGTTTAGGTTAAGGTTTAGGTTTTAGGTTTAGGTTTAGGTTTAGGTTTAGGTTATAGGTTATAGGTTTAGGTTTAGGTTTAGGTTTTGGATTAGGTTTTAGGTTATAGGTTTAGTTTAGGTTTTAGGTTTAGGTTAAGGTTATAAGTTTAGGTTATAGGTTATAGGTTAAGGTTTAAGTTATAGGTTTTGGTTAAGGTTTATGTTTAGGTTTAGGTTATAGGTTATAGGTTATAACTTTAGGGAATTAAGAATAGGTTAAGGTTTAGGTTTAGAAAATCGGGTGGGTTCAGATCGGGTTTAGGTTTGGGTTTTCAAGTTTAGGTTTAGGTTTAGGTTAGAGTGTTGAGATTAAGATTAGGTGTAGGTTTATGTTTAGGGATTTGAAAATACATTTAGGTTTTAGGTTTAGGTATAGGTTTTAGGTTATAAGTTTAGGTTTAGGTTATAAGTTATAGCTTTAGGGAATTAAGAATAGGTTAAGGTTTAGGTTAAGAAAATTTAGTTCGGGTTCGGGATCGTGTTTAGGTTTGGGTTTTCAAGTTTAGGTTTAGGTTAAGGAGTTGAGATTAGGATTAGGTGTATGTTTAGGTTTAGGGATTTGATAATACATTTAGGTTTTAGGTTTAGGTTTAGGTTTTAGTTTATAGGTTTAGGTTATTGGTTTAGGTTTAGGTTAAGGTTAGGTTATAGGTTATAAGTTTCGGTTATATGTTATAGGTTATAGGTTAAGGTTTAGTTTATAGGTTTTGGTTAAGGTTTACATTTAGGTTTAGGTTATAGGTTATAGCTTTAGGGAATTGAGACTAGGTTAAGGTTTAAGTTTAGGAAATCGGGTTCGGGATCGGGTTTAGGTTTGGGTTTTCAAGTTTAGGTTTAGGTTTAGGTTAGGGAATTGAGATTAGGATTAGGTGTAGGTTTAGTTTTAAGGATTTGATAATAGGTTAAGGTTTAGGTTTAGGAAATCGGGTTCGGGTTCTGGATCGGGTTTAGGCTTGGGTTTTCAAGTTTAGGTTTAGGTTAAGTAGTTGAGATTAGGATTAGGTGTAAGTTTAGGTTTAAGGATTTGAGAATACATTTAGGTTTTAGGTTTAGGTTAAGTAGTTGAGATTAGGATTAGGTGTAACTTTAGGTTTAAGGATTTGAGAATACATTTAGGTTTTAGGTTTAGGTTTAGGTTTTAGGTTTAGGTTAGGTTTAGGTTTAGGTTATAGGTTATAGGTTATAGCTTTAGGGAGCTGAGAATTGGTTAAGGTTTAGGTTTTGAAAATCGGGTTCGGGTTCGAGATCGGGTTTAGGTTTGGGTTTTCAAGTTTAGGTTTAGGTTAAGGAGTTGAGATTAGGATTAGGTGTAGGTTTAGGTTTAGGGATTTGAGAATACCTAAACTTAAACCTATAACCTAACCTAAACCTCAAATTCCTAAACCTAAACCTACACTTAATCCTAATCTCAACTCCTTAACCCAAACCTAAACCTGAACCTGAACCCGATTTATTAAACCTAAACCTTAACCTATTCTCAATTCCCTAAACCTTAACCTATAACCTAACCTAAACCTAAACCTATAACCTAAACTTATAACTTATAACCTAAACCTGTAACCTTAACTTAAACGTGAAACCTAAACCTGAACCTAAAACCTAAATGTATTCTCAAATCCCTAAACCTAAACCTAAACCTAAAGCACCTACAACATTAACATAAACTTATAACTTAAACCTATGACCTAAAACATTAACCTAAACCTATACTTATAACCTAAATGTAACACCCCGTACTTTTCAATACTCGGGTGTTACCATGACGACCTAAATTAGAATTACAAACTCGATTTAGTGATTTTGTAAGCAACAGTAAACTCATTTTAATTGTATATATATTTTATAATTATTTGTAGGAATACGTATGTTACTTAAATTATTTAAATCATGTATATTATTTAAACTATATACGAATCAAATTGTAGACCAACACATTATTATATAATCAATGTATATTAATTAACATTTACATTTTATAACTCTAACTATATACGAATGTATTATAACTAAACAAATAAAAATATATATATGAAAAATATATATTTATAATGTAATCTAAAACATTACTTACCATTACCAATATTATTATAATGAATGTATGAGAATATTACATAAATTAATTATAGTACACTTTCGATAATTAATATTTATATATATATATATAATATTTTAAAGTAAATAAATAATCATTAATATAAAATATAAATGTAATATAAGTTGTATGTATGTTACATTTATTATTACTTAGTCTATAGTATTTTGGAACTAATGGACGGGCCGGATTCCACTTAATGTCACCACGGGCCGCACAAACCACTAATCAAGCACGAACTTGACGTTTATGGCCCACTTGAGTATAGGATCTGCCTCACCCTTTAGTCTGGACCCTATTTTGGACTGGCAAAGCAAATGAACGGCGTGGATTGGATCACAAACTACAGTGGACCCCACTTATGTGTGGTGTGTGTACACCATGCGCGTGCACCGCAGTGCACTAGACCCCCTGGCACGGTCAGACGGGCGCTGACCCGTGCCCGCCCGAGAGAGGAAAGAAACTCCCTCTCTTTCTTTTTTTAAAAATTTTCGTCAGGAGACGGACGGAGCTACTGTCGACGATTTTTGGCCCACCATCATGGGTCAGTCCCACGATCTGAACCGTCCATGTTGTATAAGACTTAAAACCATGCAAACCCTGCCCAAATTTCCCCACTATCTCTCACACACGAGACCACAATCACAGGCACAAGCAAGCTGTTGGTGCTTCTTCTCTTTCCAAAAATGGAAAGCTCGGTTTTCCTCCACGCTGGCGATCCGCGTGAGCCAGCTAGGGGCTCACCTAGATCGTCCGATACAAGAAACCTCAGCCATCCATTTCTACTCACACGTATTTGGGTTTTCAGTGGGAAAACCGACGCCAAGCCCACTGTTTTGCTAAGTTGTTTCAAAAGGGCAGATAGTGGTATTAGATCATGGCCGTTCATTGCTCATCCGACGATGCTGGGAGAGCTTAAGGCAACTTAAAATGAGGGAGGGTTATTCAGCATTTGATTTTATTTGTTGCTCACAACCCTTCCATGAAAACTCGGCCGCTCCTCTCAAAACTCAAGCCCACCAACCAAACGGGCTTAAAGCTTCGAAACAGAGGTTTGGAGAGCACTGTGGGAGCAACCAGAGCTGTCCCCATGGAGCGGATTGAAGCTAGAGTCGCCGGATTTCAAGTTGTCATTAACGGCCAACTTGTCTTCCTCGTTTAAACTGCACCGGCTCAGTCCGAATTAGGTGCAATTTTGCTCGAGATCAGGCCCTCTTGAACGTTGAAACAAGAAGGGAAGAAGAAGAAAAAAAAATAGAAAGAAAAGAAGAAGGAAGAAGGGAGAGAGGTGCAGCTGTTGCTGCCGCTGCCGCACCATGCACGCCACCGTCAGGTACAACCCAAAAACCCATCGTCCCTCTGAACTCAGTGGGCCGCAACTGAGTTAAACAACTTGGTTGGGCCGCTGCTAGGTCTCCAGAGAAGCAGGGAAGAAAGAGAGTGAAAGAGGGAAGAAGAAAGAAAGAAGAACGTGAGAAAGGTGTGGTGCCGCTTTCTTTGCGAGTCCCATTCCACCGACTCACTGTGAGTCAGCTTGTGGGATCAGTTGCTGACCTGTTTGGTCATCAGAGAAGGGAGAAGGAGGAACGAGAGAGAGACAGTGTGGGGCTGCTGTTCAGCTGAAACCGAGTCGACTCAGTTTCTGACTGAGTTGACTGGGTCGAGTGGCCTAGTCCAGACATTTTTGGACATTCCAATGAAAATAAAAGAAAGAAGATAGCAAGAAAGAAAAGGAGAAGGGCAGTGCGAGGAAGAGAACCGAGAGAGAGAGAGAGAGAGTAGGGGAGTCGAGTCAACTCATTGAAGTTGACTTTAGTCCAGTTTCTTCGGGTGTTCCAAAGAACAGGTGAGAGAGAGAGAGAGAGTGGAAAAGAAGAAAAGAGAAAGAAAGGAAGGAGAGGAAGATAGAGGGTTTGGGGTTGTTGGTGGCTATCGAGTCAACTCGGTGGAGTTGGGTTGAATTTGGGTTGGCCCACTCGAGCCTTATAGCTACCAAGTGACATAAACCCAAGGTAAATCAAAACCCATTTCATTTGTTTGCTACTGAGTTGACTCAGCCAGTCTTCACTAATTAAATTCATTAACCGTAGGAAACAAGCATTACCATTTTCATTGATAATTTGATTGGTTGTGGTCACATGTTTATCAACTAGATTTGACTCAATCGGACTTCAGACGTGCTATCTAGCGAGCCACACAACTAGGTTGTTTGACCAAGGTGAGGACTCACCCTTTGAGCTTCCCACTTGATTTCATCAATCTAAATATAGATGATGACATGATTCCCTTAACTGAGTTTCTTACTTTACATTCGAATATGCTAACTTGTGGTATAGTGAATTCATGTGTTGGAAGATAAACGTTTCTTTTAAATTGCATTATGCATGAATGGCTCGATGATAACATGCTATCCTTTATTGTATATGTATTAATTTATTTATATGGTACCACTTGTGCTTGAATGATGAACTGAATGGAACTTACCTTGGACTTGTGATCTTGCGGTCCACATTTGCCTTACACGGCTTGAATCGCACATTTACCTATGTGGCTTGGACCGCACATCGCCTATGTGGCTTGGATCGTATATTTGCCATCGTGGCTTTGATGACCTATTGTTGCCCTTTGTGGGTTGTTGGGTATGTTCACATACCCTATTGTTTCCTACCCATCTTGCGGAGTTCAGTCGTACCATGATTTCCGGGTGGAGCCGAAGTTCGCTTTGTCGATTTTCTAGCCATCTTGCGGAGTTCACGTACGACATGATTTCTGGGTGGTCTAGGGTTTGTATGATGTTTGTCTCTTCATCTGTGGCGTTCATTCGTACCATGATTTTCGGGTGGAGCTGAAGTTCGCTTTGTCGATTTTTCTAGCCATCTTGCGGAGTTCACGTACGACATGATTCTCGGATGAAGTGGGGGTTTAAAGGGAGATTTTCTATTCGCCTTGCGAATTCTACTTGTACCATGATTTCCGGGTGGAGCCGAAGTTCGCTTTGTCGATTTTCTAGCCATTTTGCGGAGTTCACGTACAACGTGATTTCAGGCGCAACAGAAAATCATATGTTTGATTGTTTGGTTATCTGAACATGTTTCCTTGCATTGCGACTGCTATTATATCTTACTTATGATGAGATTGTGTTGGTTGACTTAAATTTCTGTAGGCATACTCATGATTATAAATTGCTCTGTTTAATATATTTAAATTTATGATTGGCGTTCTATATTGATTATGAATGACGAGTGTGCAATCTTGGAGGGTGCTCCTCACTGCGATAGCCATTGACGCTATCAAACCGTAACAGTTGATGCAGGTGTAGAGCAAGCCGATGCTGTTCATTGGGTTGCTAGAGCAGATCGGGTAGCTGAGAAGCTAGACGGGGTCCTTGCGGCCCGTATTGAACCTCACCACTAGCTGATAGATCCTTATTTTTGCTTATACGAACTTTGTTATTTGGGATTGTATAAGTCCTGTATGGGCGCTACATTTGAAATTTTGAAATGATCAAGAATGTTTTTATACAATGCATGGTTTATCCTAACTTCATTGCTATTAACTCTGATTAATGATAAATGGCTCAAATTTACACTGGATTTTATAAGCTAACACTCGGATTTTTGGGAAACGGGTTATATACTCGGGTCCTGAAAACACGGGGCGTTACACTAAACCTATTCTCAAATCCCAAAACCTATAACCTAAACCTAAACCTATAACCTAAACCTTAACCTATAACCTAAACATTAACCTATAACGTATAACCTATAACCTATAACCTAAACTCAATTCCCTAAACCTTAACCTATAACCTAACCTAAACCTAAACCTATAACCTACACTTATAACCTAAACTTAAAACTATAACCTAAACCTATAACCTAAACCTAAACCTAAAACTTAAACCTAAACCTAAAACCTAAATGTATTCTCAAATCCCTAAACCTAAACCTACACCTATTCCTAATCTCAACTCCCTAACCTAAACCTAAACCTATAACCTTAACTTAAACCTAAACCTAAACCTAAACCTAAAACCTAAATGTATTCTCAAATCCCTAAACCTAAACCTATACCTATTCCTAATCTCAACTCCCTAACCTAAACCTAAACCTATAACCTAAACCTTAACCTAAAACCTAAACCTAAACCTAAAACCTAAATGTATTCTCAAATCCCTAAACCTAAACCTACACCTAATCCTAATCTCAACTCCTTAACCTAAACCTAAACTTGAAAACCCAAATCTAAACCCGATCCTGAACCCAAACCCGATTTCCCAAACCTAAACCTTAACCTATTCTCAATTCCCTAAATCTATAACCTATAACCTAAACCTAAACCAATAACCTTAACCTAAACCTAAACCTAAAACCTAAATGTATTGTCAAATCCCTAAACCTAAACCTACACCTAATCCTAATCTCAACTCCTTAACCTAAACCTAAACTTGAAAACCCAAACCTAAACCCGAACCTAAACTCAATTTCCTAAACCTTAACCTTAACCTTAACCTAAACCTAAACCTTAACCTATAACCTATAACCTAAAGTTAATTCCCTAAACCTTAACCTATAACCTAACCTAAACCTAAACTCAATTCCCTAAACCTTAACCTATAACCTAACTTAAAACTAAACCTATAACCTAAACCTAAAACCTAAACCTAAACCTAAAACCTAAATGTATTCTCAAATCCCTAAACCTAAACCTACACCTAATCCTAATCTCAACTCCCTAACCTAAACCTAAACCTAAACTCAATCCCGAACCCGAACCCGATTTCCTAAACCTAAACCATAACCTATTCTCAATTACCATAAATGGAGGGGTACTTTCATCTGTGGCTGTCATGCATTCTTTTATTAATTTTGCAAGTTAACATAAATTTAACTTTAATCAATGCCTATACAACATGTTAGGTGCCATGCTATGAAAATCATTTGATCTATAGTTTGGACCCTGAATGTGTCTGATATATACAATATGTTAGGTGTCATGCTCTGAAAATCGTTTGCATCTTTAGGATTCTCTCGTATTGTAATATTTTCATTTGCATTGCTTTTATGATTTATCCATTTGGTTTACATCTTTAGGATTCTCTCGTCTTTTCAATTATTTCTTGGTGGGTATGCTGGCAATGGAATGAAATTTAGGCCTGCGTCAAATCAATTCAGGTTTGATTTGAATTACTTGTAATATATTAATGTTCAAATGTTTGCCAAGCCTATTAACGACTTCAATATTCCACTAAAATGACACATCAGCATGGCCTGTTTTAGTATATTACTCTGTTTTAGTATGACTAATTTTAAATCCTTTAGATTCTATAGCACCCCTCCATAAATCAGAGCTTAACTATAAAATAAATTGCTTGCCAAGTATTAAAAATTGTGACTCTATGTTAGTGGTGAGCCAATGATGGTTCAACTTGTGTTTAGAATGAACTTCAATCTTTATTTAAAATGTCATTGCTACATTTCAGGAGTACATATCTTTTCAGCTTCTTACTGTCACTCCATTTTCTTCCTGATTTTTTCGCTAAAAAACCAAGTGTATATCATTGGGTCTAAGTCTAGTCCAACTTTCAAGTTGTTTCAAGAAACATGTTTTCATTTTCTTATTTTTCTTCTCTATGTTCTTATAGCCAGCAAGGTTTATTTTCTCTATAATATATTGTTTCTCATCTTATAACAGGTAATAAAAAGAGAAAAGATGGCAAGGCTTCGAGAGCAGATAGCTGTGCAAAAGGCCAAGGAAACAGAACTGAATAAAACAATTCACATAACAGGTATTTCAATTTCTTCTATTTGTCTAAATCTGGATTGGAACTTTGGATGACTACAAGTTTCACTTATTATATTTCTTTTCTTTTTTCTTTATCCCTTTCATTAGAGGAAATGATGCGGGCAAAACAAATGTTAACAACTATCTCATGGAATCTCCCCATACTGAGGTTAGTATGGTGGAGATCCTTGCCAACACAAATCTAGATCAAGAACAACGGCAGCTGTTGGATGTTATGCTATCTTCTAGAGATTTGGTTTTGCAACTTATCAACGACATTCTTGACCTCTCTAAGGTGGAGTCAGGTACAAGTTTCATTTATTTTCTAGTAAGGCATGTAGAGGTGACTTATAATTTCATATCTGTGGACTTGAGAAATAAATCAATACAAGTAGTAATGTGTTTGAATTCAAGTACCTTACACACAATTCAGGTTAATTGTGGAGTTAGAAGTCTTGTTACAATTCTTTTAGTTTCCTTCTCAAAGTACAATCTCTTACTAGTGGTAATGTGTTTGAATTCAAGTACCTTCTATCATTGTGTTTCCATTTCAACATATTCTAGCATGTCTTGGGATATTTTGGCTTATCTTTGTTTACTAAAGACAATTCAATTTAGTATTGGCTGAAATTGTAGATGAACAAGGCACATTAAGTTATAAGTCTTTCAAACTTATTGTAGATTGTTGATGCTCTTTTACTACAATGCAACAATGACACTTGGCATATTGCAAAAGCTTGCGGTGGCAGTAGAAATTTTTAATCTCTGGTTTCAGATGCTACAATAGGTTTTTTTAAAAAAAAAAGTGGTTTGCATGCTAATTTTAGAAGGTGACTTCTGCTTCTCAGATTGTTTTCCTCCTCATGTCGTAAAACTTTTCCCGTGGCTTCAATAGTCCTATGGTGATTATAGGGAACATGATAAGAAACTTTGCTTGTTGCGATTGACTTCACTTCTTGCACTTCCTGTGGACCAGTTAGCCGGAGAAGCACTGGAACGTGTGTTTAGAGAAACACTTGACCTGCTTGTTGCTTATAAGGATAAGTTGCAGGTACTGCTCATTTCATTGGATGCTTTTTCTTTTCTTTTTCCTCTTTCCTTTCTTTCTACTAATAAACTCAAATTCGTAACTGAAAATCAATGTGCATCATGCTTTCCTTATGATCACTCTTTTTAGTTTTACCTTTTATTCCGCTTATTTTGGGTCTTCCAAGAGGTTCAACAGTTCATCCCAGCTCAGCTACACATGCTTTTGACTGAGATTTGACAAGTAAGGATAGCCCGATAGTTTTTCCACATATTATGCACATGTTTCACTTGGAGAAGGTTTTCCATGTTAGTATTTTTAGAGTCTTTTACAGGAACTATGCAAGTTTAGAACTGCTCCTAGATTAATCCTAATAAAGGATAGTTAGCTTCTATAGTCTTTTACAGGAACACCGCTCTCAGGTGCACCTCATGCTCTTCCCGACTCATGGAATATATCAGGATGTCATCGATGAATACGATAACGAATCAGTATAAGAATAGCCGAAATACCCTATTCATAAAGTCCTTGAACACGGCCGGTGCGTTCGTAAGACCGAACGACATCACCAGAAACTCGTAATAGCCAAAACATGTCCTGAAAGCTGTCTTCTGCACGTCTTCATCTCTTACGCGCAACTGGTGGTACCCTGACTGCAAGTCGATCTTCAAGAAATACCGTGCCCCCTTCAACTGATCAAACAGATCATCTATCCTGGGCAAATGATACTTGTTCTTCACGGTGATCTGGTTCAACCTACGATAATCAATACACAACCGTAGTGAGCCATCCTTCTTCACAAATAGTACAGGTGCTCCCCATGGAGACACACTAAGTCGTTAAAGCCTTTCTCTACCAGCCCATCAATCTGTTTCCAAAGCTCCTCCATCTCGCACAGAGGCATGCGATACATCGGTAAAGAGATGGATGTCGCACCGGGCGTAAGATCAATAGTAAAGTCGATCTCGCGCCGAGGTGGCAACCCAGGAATCGGTGCAAAAACGTCTGCAAAAGCCTGAACTACCAGCATATCCTCAAGCATCGAAACATCAGTAACCTCTAACGAAGAAGCATAACATCGCAACTAAGTGCGTGACTGACCTGAACAGGAAAAGTAAAGGCCGTGCCATCAAGTCCATAGGCAGTCACCACCCTAGTCTTGCAGTCGATCTCGGCTCGCATCTCAGTGAGCCAATCCATACCGAAGATAACGTCGTAATGGAATAGGGGGACGACGATCAGATCGACAAGTATCACTCTGTCACCTAAGTCTATCGGGCAGCCCTCACACATACAAGTAACCTCAGATGAAGTCCCTGTAGCAGTGATAACCCTCACTCCTCTCGTAGGGGCAGTAACTAAACCTAGATGCTTGACTGTCGTGCATAAAATCATAGAGGTAGTGGACCCAGTGTCTACCAATAAGAAGACGGGAGTACCTTGGACATGAGCAGTGACCTCGAAGGCCAAAGGTGCAGAAGGTGCAGTATCTGGTTCCTCGGCTATAAGCGCATGAACACGCGCCTACTGCGGCCAGTTAGGCTGAGGTACCATGGGCTATTGAGGTGGCCGAAAATAAGGTGCAGGTGGTCTGAAAGACAGATGTGCAGGTGCCATCCGAAGTGGCGGAGTCGATATAGCCTGTGGGCGAGAACGACCAATCATCTGCGGCGGAGAGAACCCACTATCCTTCATCCGCGCGAAACAGCTCCCAATAAGATGACCCTGTCTCCCGCAATACATACAGGTCACAATAGGGCACTCCATCGGAGCCACTGGCGCTGCGATCCTGGGAGGCGAGTCAGCATGAGGCCTCTTGCTAAGGAAAGGCCTACCTTGAACCTCTGGTCGTGGTCTCGTAACTATAGCACCACGTGAGCGTGTCAGCCGATCAACATCCTGTTCGGCCATCATGGACATGTGAACCAGCTCCACGTAAGAAGGTATACTGATACAGCACATCTTCGACCATATATCAGGTCACAAACCACCAGAAAAATGGCTTATCCGCATTTGCTCATCAATAAGGATGGTCGGGACAAAGCGGCCTAACTCGGTAAAGCGATGCTCGTACTCAGTAACAGTCATGCCTCCCTACCTGAGGTGTAAAAACTCATCCTCCTGCTCATGTCTGTAGGTCTGCGGGTAATACTTCTCATGGAACCAGAACTTAAATGCTGCCCAAGTCCACACATAGTCCACTGCGACAGACAGCAGCACACTGTCCCACCACAGGCTGGCCTCCCTCTTGAACATGAAAGTGGCCAACTCTACCTGCTTTGCCTTAGTACAGTGCAGCATCCGTAGTATCTTAGAGATGCAGTCTAGCCAAAACTCAGCCTCCTCGGGTCTGTGAGAACCCATGAATGTGGGAGGCCTCAAGCACTGAAATCGCTCGAGTAGGCCACGAGTACCAACATCTCCAGAGGGGGTACAACAGGTGTGAGCAGAGGCACATCCTCAAACTGAGCAGGAGGCTCTGTATGCTCAGCAGGACGTGTAGATGTCGGAGGTGGAGTCGCACTCCCACCCTGAGACAAGGCCTCAGAAATAATGGCCATAAGCTGCTGGTGGTGGTGGTGCTGCATCTGCTGCATCTGCTGCTGATGCATCATCAACATTAACTACTCAAACCTATCAGGAGGTGGAGAAGCCTGCTGCTCATACTGTGTAGATGAGGATGCCTGGTGCTGCTCGCGAACCGGGGGTGTATAAGGTGGCAGTCCACCAGTAGGACCAGCAGGAGACTGATCAGAGTCTAAACCTCAGTCCGTAGGACCACCTCTACGAGGAGTCTAGTCTATCGAGTCAGTGAGAAGGAGGTGTGTCGTGCTCCGTGTATACTGTCACGGCATGCCCTATACAACATAGGGTGTAACGTATGTGAGATAAAGCATAGCAACACATTATACAAGCACTTTAAGCATTCCACACATCTCATAGCAAAAGAGGCTGCATGCTTTTCATTTACCCAAAATTGTCATAATACATGGGGTACAGAGTTACATGAATCATGACAGAAATTACATGTGAGTCAATTACATCCATAACATCAAACACTTAAAACATACTACCAACTACAACATCATCAACATGAAACATAAACCTACTAAAGAGGAAACCAAAACAACTACAAAACAGCAATATGGATGGCTAGGCATCCGAATCAGGCGATGGAGGAGGGACATTCTGAAAAGGCCAAGCTATATGTCCTAGAGGGGGGGGGTGAATAGGACTATGCCAAATTTAAAATAAAATTAGCGGAAATAAATTAAACCAATAGCCTTACAATATGAATCAATTCACAATGCTAAATTTTAAATCACCTTGATAAATGAGTATTGAGAGATTGATACAAATTCATTCTAAGGACAACCTTACACCATAATAAACAAGGGCTTATGGTAGGACAACCTTATTTCTAGAACCTCTTTTGGATCAAGGACTCAATTTTAATATAAGTAAATGAAATAGCAAGAAATTGAAATTAAATGCGAATATAGATCTAAATTATTACAACAATCCCCACACTTGCTTGAAATGTAAATAGTTACAACATTCACATCCACTTGTACATTCCACACAATCGAATGATAAAAGATATGAAAATTAAGCAAGCATTCAATCCACAAGACAAAGAGTTATAGTGGTTCGCTTTGTGTGTACACCAACCTGTTTTCCAACACCCACACAAAAAGCTTCTCCACTCCTAATATCCTCACACGGGGGATATTAGCGTTCACTATGAAATAGGTTTTCTTAGGTTCACCAAAACCTTTACAATTGTGTCTTTTTCACTTGGGCTTACACAATTCAAAACCCCTCTTTTCGAGTTTTCCTGGTTTTCCTCGACAACCAATCAATGAGATTTTTCTCGCTCAACCTCAAAAAACCATGACAATGAGATTTTTCCGCAACCTCAAACAAAACCAATAGTAAATAAATTTTGCAGAATTGTAAAATACCCGGATTTCTCCTTTTCTTAGCAAATTAAGAGACCAATCGGAGTAGATGATTGAATGTCAAAGTTCAATTTCTAATACTCACATTCATAAGGTTCTAAATTCTAAATTCTAATAGATTTTAGATTTAACTCGTTGGGCGTAGCTATATTTGATTTTGATTCCAAGAAGAAGGAATAAGATAATTCCTCTTTTCAAATAAGATTGGAATATATAAACAAAATCAAATTAAATAAGCTAGCAAAAAGGAATATTAAATAAGCACAATGTAGCTTAAAATAAACACAGACTTATCTCAGAGTGATCACTTGAAAATTCTTGAATAGAATAGAGTTGAAGTGTGAAAACTCTGAATTTCGTGTTCAATTTATAGAAGCAAAAAATCGTTCCTACGATTGGTCTTAGAAACCTTCAACTGGTCGTAGCTCTAACAGATTTTTGAAAAATTAAGCGCGATCTTTGAAAGTCGTTCCACACCGGTCGTGGAAAGCCTACGGCCGGTCGTGGGTCACCTACGACCGGTCGTAGATCCTTACGACCGGTCGTAGAACCATAGATTACGTTCTTTGACTTTGAGTCGTAGATCCACGACCGGTGTGAGCCAATTACACCTACGACCGGTCGAAGGACAGTGGTCGTGGGCGTACATTTCAAAAATCTTCAACTACTTAAAACATACTCGAACTAATGCCGGAGGCCCGGTCGAACAACATCATAGACCAAACTTATGTAAAATAAATATTTGATTTATGTATCAAAGTGACCTACTTAAAGGGTCAACCTAAGGTCATTCAAACCTGAATCATGTCGTATGGACATTGAACTTCAACCATTCAACGAATGTAGATTGTTTGAACCATATCAGGCTTGAGATCTTAAACTTATTGTAGCTTTAAACTTGAGATCTTCATCAGCATAACAACTACTTCATGCATTGCTTATGTCATGAGTTGTTTCTTAAGACTTGAACATCAACATTGTAGCTTTTTGAGACTTCAACATGTAGCTTCTTGAACTTCAATATGTAGCTTCTTGAAAAGTTCAACTTGTAGCTTCTTGAAGTATTTATGCAGTGTCTTGAATTCATATAAATCATCATACAAGCACAGGACACAGATAGATGTTTTGACACATCAAAATTTGACAACCAAAGGAGTATGAGACCATAACACTTACACATTCTTGTTCTGTAGACAGCACAGGATGACCTTCAAGGTGCGAGACACCTTGCTGAGCTTGGTTTGGACCCGCCCGACTTCCTGTTGTAGGGCAGCTTGGCCCTCCTCGAGATGGGATAAACGCGCATCTATGGTAGTCAGATCGGTGCCCTGCTCCTGAGCCGTAGGAGGTGAACTCTCCTCTGTATCCTAGGCCTCAGGTTCCTCTTCTTCTTCTTCTATTTCATTGTCACTCCCATCTTCACCCTCTTCTTCTTCGCTCACAAACTCATCCTCACTCTCCTCATGTGGGCCCGTCGTCGCCATGTCCCAAGTTCCATCTGATGGAGAGTACTCTCGTCGATTTGATAGATCGGTGCTGGCCTTTCCACCCTCAGCTATAGCTAAACTCCCGTGCAATCCTGCATATGAGTCGGCCGAAGGAAAGCGAATCAGAGCTCCTGGTGGAGCGTGCAATACTCATAATCTGTCGCAACACGAATGTAGACACGCACAAGTTCGTCCTTTGCCCCACTTGGTACAGAAAGTCTACCATGAGTCGCGTGCACTCGCTACGATTACTGTGTCTAGGGTAGAGGTTGTATGTGAAGATGTGATGTAGTAGGTGGAAGTCATCTGATCGGTGGGATGCTAGCAAACTTTTGTTTGGCTGCCACTCAACTAGTCGACCGCCACAAAGGTAACGTGTGCGACGATCCTTTTCACGAGCAGTCCTCAGATTCTGTTCGCTAGCATGTAAGTCACCAAGGGGCATATTCATAAGCCGCGCAATCACTCTCACATCAACAGTGGCAAACAGATCCACCCCAACTAAGAGCCAGAACTGCAAAGGTTCCAGTGTAGGCTCACGAATGTTGGCGTAGAAGGCTCGGACAGTACCAGGATTGGCGCAACCTCTAGCCTCAAATAGCGGACCCCAGTGGGCCGCCTCCACTTGCTCGAACAAGTAGTATTCACCGAAGAGCCGTCCATCCACCTGGGCTTCAAAGAGAACCCTGCGGTCCTCATAAACTCCATGAGGTAGTGCCACCAACTAAGCTCGTTCAGCAGGGATCTGGGGATCAAGATCCCGCTTCATTCGAAATTCCCGGGCAGTGCTTGAGCTAGCGGTGGTGCCTCTCGGCCTCCTTGAACATGTAGGGCGACTAGGCCCAGCCTCATCAGTAAAGCTCTTTCTCTTTGCCATGTGAGAAAAGATAGAGGATATGGAGAAAATGGCCGTAATGACTTCAAAAAGGGCCATGAAAAATGAAGGAAAAAGAGAGAAGGGGCTGAAAATATGAGTTCTCCATGGATAGGAGGCTCAAAAGGTATTGCAAAAGCCCAAAGGACAGTGAATGAAGAAGGAAAATGGAGAAGTAAGATGGCTTAGGGAGCTTGCACGTTTAGAGCTTCAAATGGGGCGTGTAGGAGTCCAAATGAGAGAAAATGGAGGGAGTAGGGAGGTAGGAAGGGCTGTGAACGATGGAAGGGAGTGGGTGATGACCGAAAATGGAAAATGGGACAATTGGAGTGGCGATTTTGAAGAGAAAACAGCAAGAACGGTGGAAAAGAGAGCTTGGAGGGGAGGTTTGGGAAGGAGGTAAGGGTTTGGGATTTTGAAAATGGATGGGAGCTGCATCAGGGGGTTTATTAGACCCCCAAAGTGGATCGGCCCGAGCCGCGGGCCTGGCCCAGCCCAAAATCTGGCGAGGCCTCGCCGACCGGGCGAGGGCCTCGCCGACCATCTGTCCAGATTTCGAGGGCCCACTTCATGGGTGAGACCCTCCTGTCCCCTAGGCCCCAAAAAATCCTGGGTCCCACCCTGGGTACCCCTAGATTAACGTGGGTAGGCCCCCGACCCCGATTCGCTCAATTTCGGGTAGTTTCGGGCACTTTCGGACACATACTTGCATTTACAGATCTTTGACTGCTGCGATAAGGTGTATTGTGATCCAGACACATCAATAGACAGTCTAGAAGTGATTTGGGATCGACTCGTGTAATCAAGATCGAGTACGAACTCGATCAAAATGCTCGTTTTCGATGAACTTCGCTAAATGGCAAAATCGGGGAAGCCTAGGACTTTCTATATTTTTCTCGCACCCTCCAAAGTCAAAGCATCAGCGTACGTCGTGGGAACATAACTCAGGTCTGGGTTAATCAAAATCATGCTTTGATACCAACTTATAACGCCCTGAAATTCGAGGGTCAAGTAGCAACTCAACTCTCGAGTTTCAAAACATCACTTATGCACCATAGATAATGATGATTAAATGTTGTCTGTGTTAGTGAAATAAACATGAGTGAGATTATACCAAAATAGTAATTCATACTCCAGATCAATTGTATAAAGGCAAGCGGAAGACTGAACTGTATATATATGTATGTAAAAGAAACAAAATCATTTCATTCTCCAGAGTATGAACCCATCTGAGTCACCATATACATATATCTATTTTATGTTCAAAAAGTTAAAAAATACTACTAGGGAAGTAATCCCAGCAAATCCCGTCGATCCGGCAGTCTAGTCGAAGCCACCAGAATACTGCATAAATGAGAACTCATCCTGGTCCTCGTCATAGTCTGGCTCAGCCTCCTGAGTCGTCATCTCATCTATACCTAAGACAGAGTCTGGTTAGTATGTACAACACCGTCCCATAACGTGGGAGTGAGTAGCTAACTCAATGGAACAATAAAGCATAGGTTAACATGTTATCGACTCAGTCAAGCAGTAATGATAAAGCAGTATAATCAAACACTCCTAACTAGTCTTATTAATGCAAGTATGAATGCAGTCATGATGTATGCCCTCACCACACACTCCCTCATGCGACACCATCTTACGTTCGCGGCATGCTTGCATTCCTCAGTGCTCCACATCTTCCAGGCACATGCAATGCATGATGAGCATGATTACTAAGTTATTATTAGTCCACTTCAAACAACAGTATTGGAAAACTAAGTTACCTCCCTTGTATCATTCCCAAACATGATCCATTCTAGGGTCTTCAGTCCTAGTTAATCTCATACGATAATGTGTTTCTAGGTCGCTGCATAGGCTGCCAGGGCTATTACGCACAAAGGTTACACCACTCCCCCATCACCTCTTTAACGATTCATCACTATACAGATACAGGCTTAGTTCATACTCTATACATCGTGGCAAAACTCGTCACCTCACCGCGAATTAAGAGTATACTCGAGGTCACTACAAAGAGCTCATCGCCAATCAGTGTAGGCCGATAGCTCGAATATAGTGTCACATACCACCATAATTGGCTCACGAGTCTAGTTGCTCACTGGTCACTACGGGGAGGCACGTGACCCCAGCGTAGGCCGACAGCTCGACCACGGTGTCCCATACCACCATGCCCGGCTCATGAGTCTTAGCGGATTGAGGTACCATGGTTAACGAGATTTCACTGGTAAGTTTGGTCCCCTAGGTTCAAGCAGTAGCGGCCAAATATGGTGAACATACATTAGACTTATCGGGTTACTTGATGAGCTTGACTAGCTCGAGCGCACAATCAACTGAACGACATGAAGTGCATAAGCACTTCGTGTGGCCTAACCACTGTCGCCAACCAAAGTATGACTCGGGTTCGTCAAATACATCATACGTGGTGAAATGAATTCAACCATGATCTCAAGTCTGGTACCGATTGTCTGGACTATAAACATAGTCCCAAACTCAATCAATCCTTATTCATAGCATGTGGAGTAAAGCATATTAAACAAAGCAATTCAAGCAAGTTAACAAGCATGTCATAAAGCATGTTATAAAGCATGTTATAAAGCACTATATAAACAGGTAACACAACACATATATTTCATAAGTAAGCAGTTAAAGTAATCAACCACATGGAGGAAATCATACACATCTCTAAGGTAGTTGAGAATCTCATCTCAACACCTACCTAAGACACCATCATCCAAACACTTACTCTTACAAGCATTTTCATAAACATTTAGAATACACCTTTACAACATACATAGTGTATATTAGCAAAACATGTATTAGGGTGAATCCTTTCGCCAAGCAAGTATTTTACGCATATAAAATACATTCATACAGCAAATAATTATGGCAAACACATCTCCAAAATATATACGTATATGGTACTTTCTAGAATACACTATTTTAACATACTTAGTGTATACTAGCAAAACATGTATTATGGCGAGTCCTTTTGCCAACTAAGTATTTTATCCATATATATTATATTCGTACAACAAATAATCATGACAAACACATTTTCAAAATTTATACGTATATGGTATTTTCTACGAATACCTAGAATATGTAAAATTCCATATTCTATGTCTCTAATCGAAACGGAAAATAGACAGCACTTTGTACATGTGCAATTGCATGCAGATCATGAATCTATCATTATCTGACATTGAAAGCGTTGAAAACCATAACCTATACACCTAAAGTCCTCACCTTTTTTCCGTAGAATCGTAACGAATACGATAGGATTACTAAGCTTCCGTATTCGGCAATTTAGTAACCTATAGAATGAAATAGGTTAGCTATTTCATAACCTACAACCCTCACAACTCTAAAACAGATTAGGGTTAGGGTTTCTTACCTAGAAATGAAGTCAGATTCGCTGGGAAAGCGACAAGAATGGAGTGGTGGAGCTTGGGTAGCGGCAGGAAATAGTAGCAGGGAGTTTCTCCCACTTCTCTCACTCTTTCTCTCACTTTTCTCTCTTCTCTCTCTAGGGTTTCTCTCAAATTAGTATGGGTATGAGAGAGAGGATTCTAAGGTCCTTATATAGCCTAAAAACACTCTGAAATAGACTTGTGGACAAGGTATACTTAGGTTATAACCAAAGCGTCTCTGTTTCAGCTCAACGGAGCACTTCTGGTGGGCCTCCTTGAGCCAAAGGTCGGACTTAAGCTCACCAATCTTGGATCAAGGTGAAGTTAAGTTTTCGTTTCAGTCGGATTCCCAGATCACGCGTGGCGAACCAGTTTCAGTTCAACGGTCAGCGGATCTCGATCTGGAATTCCAAGTACATGGATATGTTTATGAAATTTTTCCTGATCCGAGGGTGTATTTAGGTCAGATTCTGATGGTCTGGTTGCTTACAAAATGTCCGCAAGTAACAAGTCTCAGATTACTATTTGAGATATTTATTTTGTAAAGAAAACAAGTGTTTTCACACTCTCTCGCTCCAGACTCAAGCGAACAGCTGTGGGACACTGACTGGATTTGATTTCTGAGATGGTTGTCGAGCCCAGCTAGGCGATCCCAAGTCCTTAACCTCGCATTATTCGAACTCCCGATGTGCGGTTCAGACCTGATACGGAGTTTCAATGTGCTCCCGAGAGCAGTCGGGTAATGAGTTTGATCTTAGACTTTAGGGTAACCTAGCGTCAATAATTCTACAAGTTTTGGGTCTTGCAGATCGTATTTAAAGTGATTCAAATGGATTTCATGGCTAATCTAGTTTAGCACTTAGTTAACTTTGTCAAATTTCTAAAAGATTTAATCCTAAGTGATTTCTGGTCGAGGTGGTACTCGGGCCATTATGCAAAAATTTTCGAGTCGTTACATTCCGATTCCGATTATCAAGGCATATTCTGATTGTCGATACCGATTCTGATTACCGAGGCCGATTGTTAAAGCCGATTCTGATTCCGATTGTCAAGGATGATTGTTGAGGCTGATTACGATTCTGATTGTCGAGGCCGATTATTGAGGCTGATTCTGATTGTTAAGGCCAATTGTTGAGGTCAATTCTGATTCCAATTGTCGAGGCTGATTCCAATTATCGAGGCCAATTATCAACGCAGATTTCGATTGTCGAGGCCGATTGTTGAGGCCGATTTCGATTTCGATTATCTAAGCGAATTCTGATTGTCGATACCAATTTTGATTGTCGACGCCAATTTCGATTGTCTAGGCTGATTGTTGAAGCCGATTCCGATTCTGAATATTAAGGCTGATTTCGATTATCGATACCGATTCCGATTGTCGAGGCAGATTTCGATTGTCGATACTGATTCCGATTGTCGAGACCGATTCCGATTGTCGAGGCCGACTGTATAGGCCGATTGTCGAGGCCCAATGTGATGTATATGAGGCCTATGTGATGAAGCTCATTGTGATGCATTTGAGATCTAGGTGATGGAGCTCATTGTGATGTATGTTAGGCCCATGAGAAAGGCCCATCGTGATGTGTATTAAGCTCTTAAGTGAGGCCCATCGTGATGTATATTAAGCTCTTAAGTGAGGCCCATGGTGTTGTATATTTGGCCCTTGTGTCAGGCCATGGGTCCACTATATGTTAGGCTCTATGTGGGTCATTCCTTGGGGGACAATCTTGGTTAAATGTCCACATTATCGAGGTCGATTATCGATGCCGGTTACTGATACCGATTATGAGTATGTGACTGCATAACATCATGATACATGCCCATACACATCATTTGCATGTTTGTTATGAGATGTGGTTGACCATTGCATATGTCATTGGGCAGGTTATTATGAGACTCCTTGATAGGCGGAGATTACCCACATGAGCGCACGGTATGCATATGATTGATGCATGATTGAGCTACATGACTCATACATCTTGCATTATGTGATTGTGATTACTGTACGCCCTAGCGACATTAAGGCTGTGACTTCCACAGGCATGTCGTGAATAGCTAGACGGGACATAAAAAATGTTTGGTTCGAGCATTTAGGTACTTTGGATGTCCATGGGTGAAAGTCCCTAAACCTCTGAGGTCAGGAGACGCCCCAACATCTAAACTGAGTGGATACATGAGCGCCCGAGTGCCAGATACTAGTAGGTCGCATCTCCCACTATGTCATGGTCGGTTGGGAGGAGGTGTGGCCTTATTCACCTGAGTGAGGGGGCTGTAAACTAGGCTGAGTTTGATTAGCTCCCAAATGGGTCCGCTATCGATGAGCCGGGTAGGCATTGGTATACTAATGGCAGGCAGGTAGTGAGGTCTTTTTCACTCGCTGGGCTACACGCCTGCAGGGGCGGCAGCCAGCTTGGAGTGTACTAAACCCCGGTGATGATTTCAGAGATGTACAGTACTGATATGTGGACTTATTGAGTAAGAGTTGCATATTCACTCATTCATTCACTATACACTCGGGTTGGTGGTGTATAACTATTTGTTACGTGTACCTTCACAATAGCCACAATTTCGGTTGGAGCACGAGACTAACCTGAGATCAGGAATCTACCACATGGAGTTTGACTGTCCAAATTCAGGTATGGGACTAGTTTAGATAGAAGTCCCTTGTGATGGACCCCATAGCCTATGATACTGCATACTATCATCCCGACTTCACACTCCAGCTTGATCATTTCAATCGCATCGCATATTGCATTACATCCGTAGGCATATGGCATTTTGGGTTGCTATGTTTCTGCACTTATATGGCCTAGACGGACTTAGCAGGATTTACATATTGCATTGTACCATCGGCATCTGATATTTAGCTCTCTATGACTCCTCATTTGCATAGCTGATCTGTATTGCGTACTTTGATATTGTATGACTCATGAACTTGTCAGTATTTCCGCTTACTCTGTTATCGTATGATTCATGATCTTGCTAATATTTCTGACATTGTATGATTATGGCATTGCATTGAATACTTGACACTTATCTTGTGCACACACTTACACCACCCTCTAAGCTTTCTATAAGCTTATGCATGATAGATGCGTGCAGGTGATGTTAGGTTGCAGCAATATTGAGCTTGGAGCGTGCAGTGGTCTTCTTGAGCCTTGATTTTCGACATATATATTTTCCTTTCAGCATTGTATTCAAACTTTATATTAGTGGATATGTGATTATGATGTTGCTTTTGTGATTTGGGTAAACTTGTGGCTATGCTTCTTACGAGATAAATGTACATTGAAAAATCCTCCTTGTAGGATCCCAGGATTGAAACCTGGCATATGGGCGCTGGGAGCCGAGAATGGGGTACTATGGAGGCTATCAACACCGAATTCAGTGATCGGGATTCCTGTGAATCCGATTTCCAAGTTTAGGGCATGACATCCTCCATTCATCACCGATATTATGAAGGCACGACTACCAAGAAGATTTCGTCTACCTCAGATAACTCCGTTCTCGGGGAGTACTGACCCTTTAAAACACATGGAGTCTTTCAGAGTCTACAGGAGCTCCATGATGCATCTGACACTGTCATGTGCCGAGCTTTCTCTTTAACCTTAACTGGAGCTGCCTGACTCTAGTTCAAGAAGTTGAAGTCAAACTCCATTAGCTCATTCTCTCAGCTCAGCTAGATCTTCAACACAAACTTTATTAGGGGGAAGAAAAACCTCAAACCGTACTCCCATCTCTTCCACGTCGTCTAGAGCGATGGTGAACTACTAAAATACTACATCAAACGCTTCAATCTGGAAGCATTACAGGTTCAGAAGCACTCTAAAGAACTCGCCCTAGCCATGATCATGGGAGGATTAAGAGATCAACAGTTTCTCTTCTCGCTGGACAAAAGTCCACTGACAACGATGGCCAACCTGATGAATAGGTCATAAACATATGTCAATGCTGAAGAAGCACGCGTCCTCCGGAATGTTGTCCAGAGCAAGAACCCCCCAAACAAAGAACAACATATAAGGATAGAGACGAGCTTGGATGCCACAAGCAGAAAAATGAAGGACGACCAATCTTAGGACAATCATTGCTCGAACAAGCGGCCCGACAGTAAGTTTAAAACTTACACTCCTCTCAACAAAACACCAGAACAAGTTCTGATAGAGATCCAAGACAAGCGCCTCCTCCACTGGCCGAACAAGTTGAAGTCCGATCCCAAAAATAGAAGCAAAAAATAAAAATAAAAATACTGCCTCTTTCATCGGGATCACGGATATAACATAAGTGACTGTTTCGACCTCAAACAAGAGATCGAGGCACTCATCCGCAGTGGCCATCTTGGGAAATACATCAATCATAGAGGAGATCGGGTCACAGTGAAAGATGAACAGCCAATCAACAACGAACTGACCGAGGAGATCCACATGATCTTCGAAGGTCACAGAGGCGGAGGAGACTCAAATAATGCTCAGAAGGTACATGCGAGGTGCATTGGTTGCCCCGAAGATGAAGTCCTACTTGTCGGAAGACCTCTGATAGAGTAAAAAGTGGAGACTCATAGGCTGACCTTCACCGAAGAAGATGCCCAAGGAATCCACCATCCGCATGACGACGCGCTTGTGGTCACCCTGACCATAGCTAATCGTAAAGTATTTCGAATCCTTGTGGACACTAGATCGTCTTCCAATGTCCTTTTTGCTTAGGATTTTGACAAAATGAGAGTTGGTCGGTTTAAACTTCAACCTATTAAAAATCCATTACTTGGTTTCTCAAGTGGACAAGTCATACCTGAGGGAGTAATACAGCTCCCACTCACGGCCGGAGATGGACAAAACCAGGTCACTACAATGGTCGATTTCTTGGTAGTGGATTGTCCATCTGTTTACAATGTGATCCTTGGTCGACCATCTTTGAATGCCCCGCGAGCTGTGGTCTCGACCTATCACTTAGTCATGAAGTTCCCGACCAAGCAAGGCATCAGATCAGTGAAGGGTTGCCAACACGACGCTCGATAGTGCTACGCGATGGCAATAAGAACTTCACACCAAGCAATGAATATCACTTCTCTGGATCCTTACGAGGATTCCGAGGAAAGAGCCTTTTCCATGGAAGACCTCGTCCCATCCCGCTCGATGAAACTGTCTTATCTAAGACTATCAAAATTGGGTAGTCTCTAACGACACCACTACGAGACCAGATGGTAGCTCTCCTCTGATGTTACGCAGACGTCTTCTCGTGGTCCCACAAAGACATGCCCAACATCGAATCCAAAATCATCGTGTACCATCTAAACGTCGACCCACCTCACCGACTAATTCAATAGAAGCGTCATGCGCTCGGTCCCAAAAGATATGCAATGATCGGGGAAGAAGACAACAAACTCCTTAGGGCTGGATTCATTGAGGAAGTTTATTATTCAGATTGGATAGCCAACATTATGTTGGTTAAGAAAGCTAATGGGAAATGGCGGATCTGTGTTGACTACATGGACCTGTACAAGGCCTATCCCAAAGACAACTTTCCTCTTCCCCGAATCGATCAACTTATCGACAACACCACTGGGCACGAGCTACTCAGTTTTATGGATGCTTATTCTGGTTATAATTAAATTGTAATGCATCCATATGAGAAAACAAAAATCGTATTTGTCATTAACAAAGGTCTTTATTACTACTGAGTCATGCCTTTTAGACTAAAAAATGCAGGTGTCACTTATCAGCGACTGGTTAACGAAAGGGCGAACAATGGAAGTCTATGTCGACAATATACTCGTCAAGAGCATTAAAGTTACAAATCATGTTACTGATCTCGAGAAAATGTTCCTTATCCTCCGTAAATACTGGATGAAGTTAAATCTGAACAAATGTGCCTTCGGGGTTAGCTCGGGAAAATTTCTCGGTTTCTTGGTCAGCCAGCGAAGAATTGAAGCAAACCCCAAGAAAATCAAAGCTCTCCTTGATATGGATTCACCAAAGATGACCAAATATGTTCAACGACTCACAGGAAGGATTGCAACTCTTAATCATTTCATGTCCCGAGCTACGAACAAATGTCTTCCATTCTTCAAACAGTTGAAAGGGAAACAAGTAGTAAACTGGACAGAAGAATGTGAGATGGCCTTCCAGAAGCTCAAGCAATATCTAGGGTTGCCGCAACTACTCTCCAAACCCGAGCAAGGAGAATCCCTACTACTATACTTGGCTACTTCTGATGCAGCGGTTAGCTCGACTTTAATTAGGAAACATGCAGGAAAGAAATTCCCGGTATACTACGTCAATAAAGCCCTAGTTTCAGCCAAAACCAGATACCCAAACCTAGAAAAATTAGCATTGGCTTTCGTAATTTCCTCTCGATGTTTGCGGTCGTGCTTCCAACCTTACACCATCGTCGTCTTGACTGATCAACCACTACATCAAGTGCTCTAAAAACCCGAAGCTTCGGGAAGGCTGACTAAGTGGGCGATCGAGTTAAGTGAGTTCGATATCAAGTATGGACCCCGAGTAGCTATTAAAGGTCAGGAAGTGGCTGATTTCATTGTTGAATTAACTCATACATCTGGGAAAGATACCAACTAGAACTCATCCTAGATGTTTTGCCTGACCAAGCACCCGACCAAGCGTCCAATGCCCAAACTATTCCCAACCCACCAAGTTGACACTCTATGTTGATGTTTCATCCAACTCTAAGGCAAGTGGGGCTAGGATAGTCCTAGAGACCTCAAACCATATATACATGCAATATGCCTTAAGATTCGAATTTCAAGCCCTCAACAATATAGTAGAATACGAAGATTCACTCTTCGAACTTAAACTGGCAGCCAATATGGGAGCTCAGCATCTTGAAGTCTACAGCGATTCGCAATTGGTCATCAATCAAATAGCTGAAGCATACTAGGATAAGAAAGAACACATGAAAGCCTATCTATGGAAGGCCAAAGAATTAATCAATAAATTTCAAAAATGCAGTGTTGCTTTGATCCCTCGGGCTGAGAACTCCAAAGCTAACATGCTGGTAAAACTAGCCACCGCGGACAAAGATGATATTCCAAGATTTGTCCCAATCATGTTCCTTACAAAATCGAGTATTGATGAGAGCGACCTCGCCACAGTTCTTTCAATAAGTTCGAAACCTACTTAGATGGATCTAATCGTCGACTATCTCAAGAGGACAAGTTACCTGAAGATCGAATGAAAGCACGCAGATTGTGAACTAAGCCAACCCGCTACACCATGCTCAACGACGTCCTCTACAAAAAAGGTTTTTATCTCCCCTATTTCAAATATCTCCAACCGGTGGAGTCAGAATACGTCCTAAGGGAGACCCACGAGGGAATTTATGGAAACCACTTCGGAGGCCGAGCTTTAGCCCATAAGGTTATTTGACAGGTTTATTATTGGCCAACCATCCAAACTGATGCTCGACAATTTGCTCAAAAGTGTGACAAGTGCTAGCACTTCGTGAATATACCCAACAGCCACCAAAAGAGCTTGCCCTAATGACCAGGCCATGGCCATTTACCCAGTGGGGAATTGATATCATTGGTCCTCTCCTGACCGGCACAGGGCAGACCAAGTTTATTGTAGTAGCGGTTGATTACTTTACGAAATGGGCTGAGGCCGAACCATTGGCGAAGATAACTAAACAAAAGATCACAGACTTCATCTATAAGAACATTATATGCAGATTCAAAATTCCTTGAACGATCATCTCCAATAATGGAAAGCATTTCAATAACAAACAGTTCTAAGGGATGTGTGAGAACCTCGGGATTTTCAATGTCTACTCTTCATTGCGACATCCGCAGGTAAATGGATAAGTCAAAGTCATCAACAAAATTATCAAACATAACCTCCGAACCAAGCTCATGAATGCCAAGGGAGCATGGGCCGAGGAATTTCCTAAAGTCCTTTGGGCATACCGAACTACCTCCCGAACATCCACTACGGAGATGCCCTTTTCCTTAGCATATGGATCAAAAGTGCTCAACCCAGTAGAGATCGAACTACCAATAGCTCGGACAGAGACACTCGACGAACAAATGAATTCCAAGCTAATGGCTCTAAGTCTCGACCTTCTCGAGAAAAGGAAAGAACACACTCGAATCTGAACTGTTGTTTGCCAACAACAAGTGACGTGTTTTTACAACTCTAGGGTGAAAATTAGAAGATTCAGAGCTAGCGACTTAATCCTTCAAAGAACCTTCCAAAACACCAAGGAACCAGGATCGAAAACTTTAGGCCCAAACTAGGAAGGACCCTACGTAGTAATGAGTACAAGCTGACCTGGCTTATACCGACTGGAAGATCTGGATGGTCAACTGTAACACCCTGAAAATCGGGGGTCGAGTGTAACTCAACTCCCGAGTTCCAACGCATCACTTATGCAACATATTTAATGATGTTTGAATGTTGTCTGTGTTAGAGTAGTAAACATGAATGAGATTATACCAAAACAGTAATTCATACTCCAGATCAATTGTATAAAAGCAAGCGGAAGACTAAACTGTATATATATGTATGTAAAGAAACAAAATAAACGTTTCATTCTCCAGAGTATGAATCCGTCTGAGTCTCCATATACATTTCTATTTGTAATCAAAATGTCAAAAATAACTAAGTACAATCCCTGTAGAACCCGTCGATCCTGGCAACCTAGTCGAAGCCGCCAGAGAACTGCATATACGAGAACTCCTCCTGGTCCTCGTCATAATCAGGCTCCGCCTCCAGAGTCGTCGGATCGCCTAAACCTGAGACAGAGTCTGGTTGGTGTGTGCAACACCGTCCCGTAACGTGGGAGTGAGTAGCTAACTTAGTGGAACAATAAGGCATAAGTTATCATGTTATCAATACAGTCAAGCAGTAATGATAAAGCAGTAAATCAAACACTCCTAGTTACTCTGGTTAATGCAAGCATGAATGCAGGTATGATGGATGCCCTCACCGACATACTCCCTCATGCGACACCATCTCACGTTCGCGGCATGCTTACATCCCACAGTGCTCCACATCTTCCAGGCACATGCGATGCATGATGAGCATGATTACCGAGTTTTTAATTAATCCATTTCAAACAGCAGGATTGGGAAACTAAGGTACCTCCCTTGTATCATTCCCAAACATGATCCATTCTAGGATCGTCAGTCCTAGTTAATATCAGACGATGGTGTATTTTCTAGGTCACTACAGAGGCTGCCAGGGCTGTTACGCACAAAGGTTGCACCACTCCCCCATCACCCCTTAAACGATTCATCACTATACAGAAACAGGCCTAGTCCATACTCTATATATCACGGCGAACCCTAAGGCGCACTGCGACTTCAGAATATGCTCGCGGTCACTACAAAGGGCTCTGTCATTACGCACAAAGGTTGCACCACTCCCCCATCACCTTATCAATGTAGGCGCGACGGCCGAATATAGTGTCCCATACCACCATAATCGGCTCACGAGTTAAGTTGCTCACTGGTCACTACGGGGAGGCACGTAGCCCCGGCGTGGTCGGCGACAGCTCGACCACGGTGTCCCATACCACCATGCCTGGCTTATGAGTCTTAGCGGATCGAGGTACCATGGTTAACGGGATATTCACTGGTAAGTTTGGTACCCTAGGTTCAAACATTAGCGACCAAACATGGTGAACATATATAAGACACACGGGTTACTTGACGTGTTCGGCTAGCTCGAGCGTACAACAAGTTGGGCGATATGAAGCGCAGAAGCACCTCGTGTGGCCAACCACTATCGCCAACCGAAGTACGACACGGGTTCGCCAACCATCATGTGTGGCGGAACGAATCCCAACCACAACTTCTAGTCTGATACCGGATGCCTAGACTATGGACATAGTCGCAAACTCAATCAAGTCCTAACCATAGCATGTGAAATACAGCATGATAACATGGTAATTCAAGAACACTAGCATTCATGTTATAAAGCATATCACGAAGCATGTTAATAAACAAGTTACAAGCATGTTCAAAAGCATATTATAAAGCATTATGCAAATAGGGATACAAATACATATATTTCATAGGTGAGTGGTTAGAGTGAATAACCACATGGAGGATGTCATATGTGACTCTAAGGTTGCTGAGAATCTCATCTCAGCACCTACCTAAGGTTCTAACACTTAAGCACTTACACTCACCAGCGATTTCACCAACACTTGGAATGCACTATTTCAACATACATGACTTATGCTAGAGGAAAGTGCACCAGGGTTGTCCCTTTACCAAACTAGTATTTTATACATATACATCATATTCATATAGCAAATAAACCTGACAATTACATCAGTAAATTTTATACGTATAGGGTACTTTCTAGTATACCCAATTTCGACATACATAGTGTTTACAAGGGAACTTGTAATACGGCGATTCTTTTCGCCAAGCAATTAACTTATACGCACTTAATATAATTATACAACAATTAATCATGACAAACACGTCGTAAAAATATACACGTATACGGTACTTCTTACAATACCGTATTTCTACATACATGGTGTATATTAGTAAACATGTATTTAGGCGAATCCTTTCGCCAAATGAGTATTTTCTCCATACATCATATGTCCATACGACAATTAAACATGTCAAACACATTTCCAAAAAAAATACGTATACGGTATTTTATACGAATACCTAAAGTATGTGAAATTCCAAATTCTACAATTCTAATCGAAACAGAAAACGGAAGGCACTTTGTACATGTGCAATTGCATGCAGATCATGAATCTACCATTATCTGACATTGAAAGCGTTGAAAACCACAACTTATACACTTAAAGTCCTCACCTTTGCCTTTGGAATCACAACGAATCAGCAAGGGTCGTTGAGCTTCCGTATACGGGAGTTTTCTAGCCTAAAGAGCGGAATCGGTTAGCCTTTACGTAACCTACAATGATCTTACATCAAATCAGACCTAGGGTTAGGGTTTCTTACCTTCAAATGGAATGGATACCGCCGAGAAAACACCTGGAAAGGAGCGGTGTAGGCCGTGCGACAACCGAAAGCAGTAGGAGGAAGATCTCCCACAAATCCCAAGCTCTTCTCTCTCTTTTCTCTCTCTCTCTCTCTCTCTAGGGTTTTAATCCCAAATTCGTATGGCTGTGAGAGGGGCTGTTCTAAGCTCCTTTTATAGCAAAAAACATTCCCAAAATAGACTCAGGTTCAAGGGTTACTGCTAATATACGATATTCGTCACTTTTTCAGCTCAAAAGAGAGGTTCTGGTAGCCCTACTTGAGCCAAACGTCAGACTTAAGCTCACCACCTATGGATCTATGTGGGATTACGTTTTTGACTCGATCGGATTCCCAGATCGCACGTGGCGGACCACTTTCAGTTCGACGGTCAGTGGGCCACGATCAGAAATTCTGAGTACATGTAAATGTTCCTAAAATTTTTCTTAATCCGTGGGTGTAATTTGGTCGGATTCTGACGGTCAGGTTACTTAATACTGACGCGCAAGCGAAAGGTGCCAGATCACTATTCCTGATATTTATTTTGGGATGGAAATAGTGTTTTTCACACACCCTCGCTCCGGATCGAAACGAATGGCCGTGGGACATCGGATGGACCTGATTTTTGAGATGATTGTCAAGTCCAGTGAGGCGGTCCTAGTTCCTTAACTTTGTGTTAATCGGACTTCCGATGAGCGGTCTAGACCTAATACGAAGTTTCGTTTCATTCCCGAGAGTAGCCGGGTATTGAGTTTGGCTCTAAACTTTAGGGTAAACTAGAGTCACTTGTTTTGTAAGTTTTGGGTCTTGCAGATCGTATTTAAAGCGATCCCAATGGATTTCATGGCTAATTGAGTTTAGTACTTAATTAACTTTGTTAAATTTCTAAAGTATTTAATCCTAATTGATTTCTGGTCGAGGTGGTACTCGAGCGAACGTCGAAATTTACGGGTCGTTACAATCTACCCTCCCTTAAACAAAAAATTTCGTCCTCGAAATTTATACCTTTTCATATTCCTCGAGAATCTGAGGGTAGTTCTTCCTGACCTCGGCCTCAGTCTCCCAAGTAGCTTCCTCCTCGGAATGATGTGTCCAAAGTACCTTCACAAGTGGGATGACCTTGCTACGCAGTACCTGCTCCTTCCTGTCCAGGATACGTGTCGGGCGCAACTCATACGTAGCATCCTCGCTCACCGTATACTGCTCCCATCTGATGATATGCGAAGGATCAGGAACGTACTTCTTCAGCATAGATACATGAAATACGTTGTGTACAGGTGCTAGTGGCGTGGGCAAAGCGAGACGATACGCCACATCACCCACTCGATCCAGTATCTGAAATGGACCGATAAATCTCGGTGTGAGCTTCCCCTTCTTCCCAAACCGAAGGACTCCCTTCATAGGGGAAACTCGAAGGAATACATGATCCCCGACCTCGAACTCCGTGATCGCCGCCTCGTATCGGCGTAACTCTTCCCGCACCTGCTCTGCTATAAGTAATCGACGCTTTGATAATGTCGACCTTCTCTCAGTGTCGCTGTGCCAACTCGGGCCAATCGGACTACGCTCTCCAACCTCTGCCCAACAAAGTGCGGTGCCCTACAAGGTCGACCATATAGAGCCTCATATGGCGCCATGCCAATAGGCCTGGAAGCTGTTGTTGTAGGCGAACTCTGCATACGGAAGACAAGTCATCAGTACACTTGAAGTCCAACACACATGCTCGCAACATATCCTCCAGAATCTGATTCACCCGCTCTGTCTGCCCATCAGTCTGAGGATGAAACGCCGTACTGAACTTCAACTTTACACCCATCGCCTCCTGGATACGAGTCCAGAAGATGGATGTGAACCGCGTGTCTCTGTCCGACACGATCTCTAATGGAACCCCGTGCAGACGGACGATCTCTCTGATGTACAATCTAGCCAGCTCGTCTGCAGAGTTCGTAACTCTGATAGGGAGGAAATGGGCTGATTTGGTCAACCGGTCCACAATCACCCAAATGGAGTCGTGTCCCTTCCTCGTCTTCGGCAGCCCGGATATGAAATCCATGGAGATGAAGTCCCACTTCCACTCTGCTATAGGCATGGGCTGAAGCAGTCCAGGAGGTCGGCGATGTTACGCACCTTGACCTGCTGGCACGTCAAACATCAAGACACATACTCAGCGATGTGGGCCTTCATATTATCCCACCAATACGTCCGTCTCAAATCCTGGTACATCTTCGTGCTACCAGGATGCATCGCAAGCTTCGAGTTATGGGCAGACTCGAGAAGCTCGCGTCTCAAGTCGTGCACATCGAGAACGCATGGCGGCCACGAAATCGTAGACCCCCATCAGAACTAACTCTCCACTCGGAGTCCTCGGCGTCGTTAGCCTGCTCTCGAAGCTCAGACAGTCGTATATCGCCCTCCTGGGCCTCAACAATCCTGTCGTCAATAAGTGGCCGCACCCGAACGTGCGCAACACACTCATATGGCTCCTCGACAGTGAGTCTCTGCTCAAAGTCCCGTACGAACTCCACCATGTCCCACTCAACTATCATCAGTGGTGCTGCAAATGCAATCGCCTTCTTGCGGCTCAACGCGTCGCCACAAGGTTCGCCTTGCCAGGATGGTAGGAAACCTCGAACTTGAAGTCCTTCAAGGTTTCCATCCATCGACGTTGTCTCATATTCAAGTCTCGCTGTGTGAATATGTACTTAAGGCTCTTGTGGTCGCAGAAAAGCTCAAACTCCTCTCCGTAGAGGTAATGTCTCCAAAGCTTCAATGCAAAGATGACAGCTGCCAACTTTAGGTCGTGTGTAGGGTAATTCTCCTCGTGCTTCCTTAATTGTCTCGAGGCATACGAAATCACCCTGTCCTTCTGCATCAGGACACAACCTAAACCAACGCGAGACAAGGTATATATCGTGTATTTCTCCCCTTGCTCTGGCAATACTAGCACAGGGGCGGACGTCAACTTGTCCTTCAGCTCCTTGAAAGCTGCTTCCGCCTTCTCATTCTAGGCGAACCTCAGGTCCTTCCGAGTTAACTGAGACAATGGCCTGACGATCTTCGAGAAATCCCGAATGAAGCGTCTGTAATACCCAGCCAGGCCAAGGAAACTCCTCACCTCGAATGCTGACTCGTGTGCCGCTAATCCTAAACCGTAGCTACCTTAGCAAGGTCCACTGCTATTCCATCCTTGGACACTACGTGTCCCAGGAACTTGACTTCCTCCTGCCAGAAGTCGCACTTCTTGTATTGTGCGAATGTACCTTCGGTTCTTCTCTCTCAGCTGTACCCAAAGACCGCTCTCGAAGTGCTCCTCGTGCTCCTCCCGACTCGTAGAGTATATCAAGATGTCGTCAATAAAGACGATGACGAATCGGTACAGAAGGGCCGAAATACCCGGTTCATCAGATCCATGAACACGGTGCCGGTGCGTTCGTCAGGCCGAACGACCTCACCAAGAACTCATAGTGCCCAAAGCACGTCTGAAGGCTGTCTTCTGCACGTCCTCATCTCTCACGCGCAACTGGTGGTACCCTGACTGAAGATCAATCTTCGAGAAATACTTCGCCCCCCTCAACTGATCAAACAGATCATCTATCCTGGGCAAAGGATACTTGTTCTTCACTGTGACCTGGTTCAACCTACGGTAGTCAATACATAACCGTAGCGACCCATCCTTCTTCTTCACAAATAGCACAGGTGCTCCCCAAGGAGACACACTAGGTCGTATAAAACCCTTGTCTACCAGATCGTCAATCTGTTTCCGCAGCTCCTCCATCTCACATGGAGGCATACGATAAGTCGGCAGTGAGATGGGTGTCGCACCCGGCGTAAGATCGATTGTAAAATCGATCTCGCGTCGAGGAGGTAAACCAGGAATAGTCTCAAACACGCCTGCAAATTCTCGAACCACCGGCGTACCCTCTACTGTCGGACCATCAATCGGCACAAGTAAAGCAGCGTAACAATCAACACGGCGGGCTGCCCGTGACCACAGACCGGAAACGTAAAAGCGTGCCGTCAGGTCCATAGGTCGTCACGATCCGAGTATCGCAATCTACCTCCGCCCTCATCCTGGCGAGCCAATCCATACCAAGGATAACGTCGTAGTGCCATAGTGGAGCAACAATGAGGTCGACGAGCACTGTGCTGCTATCCAAAACTACCGGATAACCCTCGCATAACCGTGTGACATCCGAACAGGTCCCAGTAGCCGTAGTGAGTCTCACTCCCTTTGTGGGAATCGTAGGTAAAGATAGACGTTTAACCGCTCCACAAGAAATAATAGAAGTAGTGGACCCAGTGTCCACCAATAAAGAAACGGGAGTACCATGGATATAAGCGGTACCCTCAAAAGCAGTCGGGGCCGCAGTGACGTCTCGGTGCCTCGGCCACAAGCGTATGAACGCGCGCACCTTCGACGGTTCGGGCGAGGGGCGAAGGGCCGTTGCGGCGACCCGAAACGTGATGCGGAGGTCGGAAGGAAGGATGTGCAGGTACGGTCTGTAAAGGTGTAGTCGATAAGGCCTGCGGGCGAGAACGACCCAACATCTGTGGCGGAGAGAAACCACTATCCTTCATCCGCGTGAAACAACTCCCAATAAGATGACCCTGCTTCCCGCAGACATGCAGGTCACAATAGGGCGCCTCACAGGAGCCACTGGCGTTGCGATCCTGGGAGGCGAGTCAACACGAGGCCTCTTGCCTAGAATAGGCCTGCTCTGTATCTCCTGTCGTGGCCTCGCAACCATAGCACCACGAGATCGGGTCAACCGGTCCACATCCTGCTCTGCCGTCATAGACATGTGAACCAGTGCTGCATAGGTGGGTATACTGAGGCAGCATATCTTCGACCGTATATCCGGTCACAAACCCAAGGAAAAACGACGCATCTGCATCTGCTCATCCACCAATATAGTCGGGACAAAGCGGCCCAACTCTGTGAAGCGGTACTCATACTCCGTAATCGTCATGCCTCCCTTCCTGAGGCGTAGGAACTCATCCTCCCGCTCATGTCGATAAGTCTGCGGGTAGTATTTCTCATGGAACCGGAACTCGAAAGCCTCCCAGGTCCAAACGTAATCTGTGCGCAGGACACGCAACACGCTATCCCACCATAAACTGGCCTCCCTCTCAAACATGAAAGCGGCCAGCTCCACCTGCTCTGCCTCTGAGCAATGTAGCATCCGAAGCATCTTAGAGATGCGGTCAAGCCAGAACTCTGCCTCCTCGGGTCTGTGAGAACCCATAAATGAGGGAGGCCTCAAGCGCTGAAATCGCTCGAGTAGACCGCGTGTACCTGCATCTCCAGTAGGAGGTGCGACGGATGTGGGCAGAGGCGCATCCTCACACTGAGCAGGAGGCTCCGAGTGCCCGGCAGGACAAGCAGATGTCGTAGGTGGAGTCACACTACCACCATGGGACAAGGCCTCAGCGATAGTGGCCATAAGCTGCTGTGCTGCTGCTGCTGCTGCATCTGCTGCTGATGCATCATCAACATCAGCTGCTCAAACCTATCAGTCGGCGGAGCGACACAGGAGTCATGTCGCGAAGAAGACGGCGTCATCGCTCACGGACCGGGGCGTGTAAGGTGGCACTACCGGCAGACCAAAGGACAGGAGGCCGATCGGGGCCTAACCCACGGTCCGCAGGACCGCTCTACTGAAGAGTCCGGTCCATGAGAGTCGGTCCGACGGAGATGTGCCGTGCTCACGCGTATACTTGTCGCGGCATGCCCTATACAACATAGGGTACAACATTTGTGAGATACAGCATAACACACATCATAAAGCACTTTAAGCATTCCACACATAATCAAAACAAAATGGGCTACATGCCTTTCATTTACCCAAAATTTGTCATAATACATGGAATACAAAGTTACATGAATCATGACGGAAATCACATGATAGCCAATACATCCACAACATTAAACACTTAGAACACGCTACTATCTATTACATCAACTACATGAAAACATAAACACTTCTATCGCGGCAACCAAAAACAAACAACAACCACAACAACGTGGATGACTAAGCATCCGAAACAGGCGGGGGAGGAGGAGCGTTCTTGTCCTGCACACAGCACAGAATGGCCTTCAATGTATGAGACACCTTCTTAAAGCTCCTCTTCATGTAGGCTTCGGTTTCTTCAAGCTTGGCTCGGGTCTCACCAAGCTCAGCCCGAACTTGTCCAACCTCTTGCTGCAGGGCGGCTTGACCCTCCTCGAGATGGGCCAAACGTGCATCAAAAGCATCCCGATTCACACCCTGTTCCTGAGCCGTAGGAGGTGAACTCTCCTCAGTGTCCTGAGCCTCAGGTTCTTCTTCCTGTATGTCATCACCGCGCTCCTCATCACTCTCAGCCTGGAGGTCAACACTCTCCTCACCGGCGCTATTCGACTCATCTCCAGACTCGTCGAGTCGTGCTTGCCGCTGTTGAGGGCCGATCTTCATATTCTTGAGCGTCGCCTCACTTATGACTCGGACTGGTGCAAGGTCTTCCATGTTGAGTCTATAGCCGACATCACGAGCCATCCTGCAGATCAGACGGCCAAATGGGAGCGAAAGATCGTTCCTGGCAGAACGAACAACATGAACTATCTGGGATAGGATGAACGTGGGTAGGCATATGTTGTCCCCGCGTCCCATCTTGTACAGAAAGTCCACCATCACCCGAGTACACTCCGTGCGGTTACCCCACCGTGGGTATACATTGTATGTGAAAATGTGATGGAGTAAACGGAAGTCTTCGGTCATCTTTGTCGCCGCAATACAATTTCCTCGCTTCCAAGTAACTCGGCGACCACAAAGGTATCGCCTGCGGCGATCCCTTTCTCGCGCACTCCTGGAGAAGTCGTCACTAGGAAGCACTTGACCAAGTGGAATCTTCGTGATTCGAACCACCTCATCCACAGTGATTGTGCGCCTTATGCCCCTCACAGAGACAGTAAACTAAAGAGGCTCTACTGATGAGTTCACGATGTGAGCGTAGAAAGCGCGAACCGTGTTCTCACATGCGGGAGACTCGCCTTCAAAAATAGAATTCCATCCGATATCCACCAAGTGGTCCATCATCGGGTGTAGGCCAAACATTCTTTCATCCACATGAGCTTCAAATATGACCTTGCGGCCTGCGAAGCGCCCGTATTCGATGCCTATCGGATAAGCATTTCTGGCGGGATGGTCAGGATCCAGGTCTCGCTTCGACCTAAACTCCCGAACGGTGCTAGTGCCGGCCCCAATGTCGGATCTTCTTCGGGAATGGGTGCATCGGCCTACTTGGGCCGGCGTCATCGGCAGAGATTTTCCTCTTTCCCATGAAAGATAAGATGGAGGAAATGGAGAAAATAGTCGCCACCACACCAAAGAGGGCCATGAAAAATTGCCAAAATGGGGGAAAAGGGGCTGATCTCTTTGATCCACCACAAGCAACAATCCAATAGGTGTGGAAGGGGCACTAGAGGTAGGAAATGAAGGAGAAACAAGAAGAAAGTGGAATGGGTTAGGAGATTACCCGATTTTGAGCTCCAATGAGGGGTATGAGAGCTCCAACTTGAGAAAATGAGAAAGGAGGAGGCTAGGGCTGTTGTGGAAGGTTGGGGTGTGTGGGTTACGGAAGAAAATGGAAGATTGCAAGGTTTGGAGGGATGGGTTTAGAGAAAAATCGAAAATGGGGTTTGGAGGTGCTTGGAAAGGAAGAAATGAGGGAGAAGGGTGCTCCAGCCCCTTAAATCCTAAACCCATGGCAATTCCGCACGTGCCAGGGGGTAGAGGACGTCAGGCCGACCAACCCCAGCCCCGGCCCCACTCGAGATGGCCCACCGGACCGCGGTCCGCCGCCGGTGCCGCGGCTCCGCCGCGGTCGGACTTGGCCGGAACCGTGCCGCCGCGGTGGGGCCCTGTTTGCCATGTGTCCAGGGTGCCAAATGCACCCTGGTTCGATCTGGGGGCTTAGTATATTTAGGTGGGGAGGCCCCCGACTCAATTCAGCTCCAGAACGGGTGGTCCTGAAAAAGTTTCTGAACTAACTGATTTTTTTTTATTTTTAACAATTGGTTTTGGGTGGATGGTGATCTGAACACGTCAATAGACGGTCTAGGAGTGATTTAGAATCCGTATGTGCGGTCAGGATCGAGTACAAACTCGATCAACACGTCCGTTTTTAATGAATTTCACCGAACGGTGAAATCGGGAGACCCTAAGACTGTTTCTATATTTTTACGCACCCTCCTAGGTTGTAACACGTCAGCGTACGTAGTGGGGACATAATTCAGGTGCGGTTTAATCAAAATCACGCTCTGATACCAACTTGTAACACCCTGAAAATCGGGGGTCGAGTGTAACTCAATCCCAAGTTCCAACGCATCACTTATGCAACATATTTAATGATGTTTGAATGTTGTCTGTGTTAGAGTAGTAAACATGAATGAGATTATACCAAAACAGTAATTCATACTCCAGATCAATTGTATAAAAGCAAGCGGAAGACTAAACTGTATATATATGTATGTAAAGAAACAAAATAAACGTTTCATTCTCCAGAGTATGAATCCGTCTGAGTCTCCATATACATTTCTATTTGTAATCAAAATGTCAAAAATAACTAAGTACAATCCCTGTAGAACCCGTCGATCCTGGCAACCTAGTCGAAGCCGCCAGAGAACTGCATATACGAGAACTCCTCCTGGTCCTCGTCATAATCAGGCTCCGCCTCCAGAGTCGTCGGATCGCCTAAACCTGAGATGAGTCTGGTTGGTGTGCGCAACACCGTCCCGTAACGTGGGAGTGAGTAGCTAACTCAGTGGAACAATAAGGCATAAGTTATCATGTTATCAATACAGTCAAGCAGTAATGATAAAGCAGTAAATCAAACACTCCTAGTTACTCTGGTTAATGCAAGCATGAATGCAGGTATGATGGATGCCCTCACCGACATACTCCCTCATGCGACACCATCTCACGTTCGCGGCATGCTTACATCCCACAGTGCTCCACATCTTCCAGGCACATGCGATGCATGATGAGCATGATTACCGAGTTTTTAATTAATCCATTTCAAACAGCAGGATTGGGAAACTAAGGTACCTCCCTCAGTATCATTCCCAAACATGATCCATTCTAGGATCGTCATCCTAGTTAATATCGACGATGGTGTATTTTCTAGGTCACTACTGAGGTGCTGGGAACATTACGCACAAAGGTTGCACCACTCCCTCATTACCCCTTAAACGATTCATCACTATACGTGAACAGGCCTAGTCCATACTCTATATATCACGGCGAACCCTAAGGGCATCACTGCGACTTGAGAATATGCTCGCGGTCACTACAAAGGGTCATTTGTCGGTGTTACGCACAAAGGTTGCACCACTCCCCATCACCTTATCAATGTAGGCCGACAACGCGAATATAGTGTCCCATACCACCATAATCACTCACGAGTTAAGTTGCTCACTAGTCACTACAGGGAGGCACGTAGCCCCAGTGTAGGCCGACAGCTCGACCACGGTGTCCCATACCACCATGCTCGGCTCATGAGTCTTAGCGGATCGAGGTACCATGGTTAACGGGATATTCACTGGTAAGTTTGGTACCCTAGGTTCAAACATTAGCGACCAAACATGGTGAACATATATAAGACACACGGGTTACTTGACGTGTTCGGCTGGCTCGAGCGCACAACAAGTTGGGCGATATGAAGCGCAGAAGCACCTCGTGTGGCCAACCACTATCGCCAACCGAAGTACGACACGGGTTCGCCAACACATCATTTGTGGCGGAACGAATCCCAACCACAACTTCAAGTCTGATACCGGATGCCTGGAATATGGACATAGTCCCAAGCTCAATCAAGTCCTAACCATAGCATGTGAAATACAGCATGATAACATGGTAATTCAAGAACACTAGCACTCATGTTATAAAGCATATCACGAAGCATGTTAATAAACAAGTTACAAGCATGTTCAAAAGCATATTATAAAGCATTATGCAAATAGGGATACAAATACATATATTTCATAGGTGAGTGGTTAGAGTGAATAACCACATGGAGGATGTCATATGTGACTCTAAGGTTGCTGAGAATCCCATCTCAGCACCTACCTAAGGTTCTAACACTTAAGCACTTACACTCACCAGCGATTTCACCAACACTTGGAATGCACTATTTCAACATACATGACGTATGCTAGAGGAAAGTGCACCAGGGTTGTCCCTTTACCAAACTAGTATTTTATACATATACATCATATTCATACAGCAAATAAACCTGACAATTACATCAGTAAATTTTATACGTATAGGGTACTTTCTAGTATACCCAATTTCGACATACATAGTGTTTACAAGGGAACTTGTAATACGGCGATTCTTTTCGCCAAGCAATTAACTTATACACACTTAATATAATTATACAACAATTAATCATGACAAACACGTCGCAAAAATATACACGTATACGGTACTTCTTACAATACTGTATTTCTACATACATGGTGTATATTAGTAAACATGTATTTAGGCGAATCCTTTCGCCAAATGAGTATTTTCTACATACATCATATGTCCATACGACAATTAAACATGTCAAACACATTTTCAAAAAAAATACGTATACGGTATTTTATACGAATACCTAAAGTATGTGAAATTCCAAATTCTACAATTCTAATCGAAACAGAAAACGGAAGGCACTTTGTACATGTGCAATTGCATGCAGATCATGAATCTACCATTATCTGACATTGAAAGCGTTGAAAACCACAACTTATACACTTAAAGTCCTCACCTTTGCCTTTGGAATCACAACGAATTAGCAAGGGTCGTTGAGCTTCCGTATACGGGAGTTTTCTAGCCTAAAGAGCGGAATCGGTTAGCCTTTACGTAACCTACAACGATCTTACATCAAATCAGACCTAGGGTTAGGGTTTCTTACCTTCAAACGGAATGGATACCGCCGAGAAAACACCTGGAAAGGAGCGGTGTAGGCCGTGCGACAACCGAAAGCAGTAGGAGGAAGATCTCCCACAAATCCCAAGCTCTTCTCTCTCTTTTCTCTCTCTCTCTAGGGTTTTAATCCCAAATTCGTATGGCTGTGAGAGGGGCTGTTCTAAGCTCCTTTTATAGCCAAAAACATTCCCAAAATAGACTCGGTTCAAGGGTTACTTGCTAATATAGGATATTCGTCACTTTTCCAGCTCAAAAGTGAGGTTCTGGTAGCCCTCCTTGAGCCAAACGTCAGACTTAAGCTCACCACCTATGGATCTATGTGGGATTACGTTTTCGACTCGATCGGATTCCCAGATCGCACGTGGTGGACCACTTTCAGTTCAATCGGTCATGGGCCACGATCGAAATTCCAGAGTACATGTAAATGTTCCTGAAATTTTTCTTAATCCGAGGGTGTAATTTGGTCTGATTCTGACGGTCAGGTTGTTTAATACCTTTACGCACGTTTAAAGGTGCCGATCACTATTCCCGATATTTATTTTGGGATGGGAATAGTGTTTTTCACACACCCTCACTCCAGGATCGAAACGAATGGCCGTGGGACATCGGATGGACTGATTTTGAGATGATTATCAAGTCCAAGGAGGCGGTCCTAGTTCCTTAACTTTGTGTTAATCGGACTTAGATGAGCGGTCTGACCTAATGCTGAAGTTTCGTTTCATTCCCGAGAGCAAATGTAATGAGTTTGGCTCTAAACTTTAGGGTAAACTAGAGTCACTTGTTTTGCAAGTTTTGGGTCTTGCAGATCGTATTTAAAGCGATCCCAACGGATTTCATGGCTAATTGAGTTTAGTACTTAATTAACTTTGTTAAATTTCTAAAGTATTTAATCCTAATTGATTTCTGGTCGAGGTGGTACTCGAGCCAACGTACGGAAATTTACGGGTCGTTACATCAACTCCTACCTCATCCCTGGAATGTTGACCATCTCAAGATCTATCGCCCTTAGCAGATTGACACGCAGTCTATTGTATATTGATCAGCCTCAAGATAGAGTTAATAAATATATGTTACAACATAACTCCTATTAGGTCCACTATGTCTGCCGAATTTGACGAAAGTCTGATCAAGGTCCGACCTATGTTCGACCTATCTATGAGGTCTGACCTGTGTCTGACTTGTCTACAAGGTTCGACCTATGCCTGATCTATCTATAGGATCAGGCACAAATCCCATCTATCTACCAGATCTAACTCTTCCATGGGGCACGATCTACTTAACTTAGAAAAATCCACAAATGAATGCATTATCTCAAAAAGGGAGTAACTTTCATTGATAAGGCCATAAAGAGCAATGTGACTACATCAGTCTACATTTAAAAAATGAAAAAGGGGAAAGGTATTACAAAGAGAAGTTAGTCTTCAAGACTCAGGTGGTTGCTCGAGAGCTACTTCATTGCCAAATGCTTCAGAGCCCAACTTGGATTTGTCAGAGCTAGAGAGGTCTAACTTTGGAAAGGCCTCCTTCATAGTCTCAATGCACATCACATAGCCCCGCCGATAAAGAGCATTTCTGTCATCTATATACGTTTGGGAAGACTGATATTCTTTGACAGCATCCTCCCGAGCTTGGGCGAGAGTAGCTTGAGCTCCTGCTTTAAGCTTCTCGAGCTTCACCTCAGTCTCCCCGAGCTTCATTCCGACCTCCCTGAGCTTCGCCCTATCTTCCTCGAGCTTCACCCCCAGCTCAGCCTCTCACCAAGCTAACTTTCCAGAAGCCTCTTCAAGAAGCTTCTTCGTGGCCCCTATCTCGACCTCCACAGAAGAAGCACGAGCTTGGGATTGGGCTACCTCAACCTCTTTCTGTGTGAGCTTCTGACTAATCTTTCTCATTTTTCCCCACAGTTGAGTCACCTCACGGCACACCTTCAGCATGCAAGGGGCAAGCTACCAAAAAAAAAAAGATAAGTGAAACATAACAATAAAAAAGAAGGATGAACCACTTATAGAAAGGCACTTACCCCAAGAAGGCTCGTCGTCGCGAACGCGAGGACTAAGTCCACGAAAGAGTCAAATAAGCTGAGGAATTTCATCTTAGGCACGTGCTGATCCGCCCAAGGAAGGATCTCCTCAATAGCTCAACGGAGGCCCCAACCTCCCTCCTCCTGAGTCCTCGAAGGACCAGCTGAAGGACTGTCGATCTCCTCCGCCCCTACAAAACGAGCCACCACGGAAACCTTGGTAGCTCCCTGGGCCTCAGAAGAAGAAGCCTCTTCCCGAACGGTTGTCCCAACTATTGCGACTATAGCATCAGGGATAGGCTCTGCCTCTACTTCCTCCCTTTCGACCTCCATCACAACGAGGAAAGAAGGGTCGACTTCCCCTTGCTCTTGGAGGAGGTCTTTTGCCTCTTCCTTTTTGGCGCCACTATTTTCACAAGGGAGGGCACTTGGAGCTTCGACGTGGGATTTAGTAGAGGACAAGCTTTAGGCATTTCTGCACCAAAACATGAAGAAACTCAATTATGGAAATCCATGAAAATTTTTAAGTTTTAAAGCTCAGGAATAACCCCGAGTTTAGGAGCATCTTAGGTTGGAGAAGCACCCTTCAAGATCTTTCCTCCTCCTTTAGTGTTTTCGCCCCTCTGATCCGAGTGAGAGATTCATTGTCCAACAGAGGAGGATGCTTAGGGATAACTGTAATAAAAGACATGTGTGAACAAGTGTAACGCCCTGAAATTCAGGGGTCGAGTATAACTCAATTCCTGAGTTCCAACGCATCACATATGCAACATAAATAATGATGATTAAATGTTGTCTGTGTTAGAGCAATAAACATGAGTGAGATTATACCAAAATAGTAATTCATACTCCAGATCAATTGTATAAAGGCAATCGGAAGACTGAACTGTATATATATGTGTGTAAAAGAAACAAAAATCATTTCATTTTCCAGTATATGAACCCATCTGAGTCATCATATACATATATATATTTAATGTTCAAAAAGTCAAAAATACATTTAAGGATGTAACCCCAGCAAATTCCGTCGATCCGGCAGTCTAGTCGAAGCTGCCAGAATACTGCATAAATGAGAACTCGTCCTGGTCCTCGTCATAGTCCGGCTCAGCCTCCTGAGTCGTTGGCTCATCTAAACCTGAGACAGAGTCTGGTTGGTGTGCGTAACACCGTCCCGTAACGTGGGAGTGAGTAGCTAACTCAGTGGAACAATAAAGCATAGGTTAACAAGTTATCAATACAGTCAAGCAGTAATGATAAAGCAGTAAAATCAAACACTCCTAACTACTCTTATTAATGCAAGTATGTATGCGATCATGATGGATGCCCTCACTGACATACTCCCTCATGCGACACCATCTTCGTTTGCAGCATGCTTTCATCCCTCAATACTCCACATCTTCCAGGCACATGCAATGCATGCTGAGCATGATTACTGAGTTGTTATTAGTCTATTTCAAACAGCAGGATTGGGAAACTAAGGTACCTTCCTTGTATCATTCCCAAACATGATCCATTCTAGGGTCGTCAGTCCTAGACAATCTCATATGATGGTGCGTTTCTAGGTCACTGCAAGGGCTGCCAGGGCTGTTACGCGAAATCGTTGCACCACTCCCCCATCACCTTATCAATACAGGCCTAGCTTATACTCTGTTACTATGGGAAGGCTCGTCGCCTCACCGTAGATTTAGAGTATGCTTGAGGTCACTACACCGGATATGGTCAGGGCTGCCAGGGTTGTTACACGGAATCGTTGCACCACTCCCCCATCACCCATCAAGTAGTGTAGGCCAACAGCTCGAATATAGTATCTCATACCACCATAATCGGCTCACGAGTCTGGTTGCTCACTGGTCACTACGGGGAGGCACGTGGCCCCAGCGTAGGCCGACAGCTCGACCATGGTGTCCCATACCACCATGCCCGGCTCATGAGTCTTAGCGGATCGAGGTACCATGGTTAACGGGATTCCACTGGTAAGTTTGGTACCCTAGGTTCAAGCAGTAGCGACCAAACATGGGGAAGATACATTAGACATATCGGGTTACTTGACGGGCCTGACTAGCTCGAGCGCACAATCAATTGAATGACATGAAGTGCATAAGAACTTCGCGTGGCCTAACCACTGTCGCCAACTGACGTATAACTCGGTTTCGTCAAACACATCTTACGTGGCGACATGAATCTCGGCCACGATCTTAAATCTGGTACCGATTATCTGGACTATAGATATAGTCCCAAACTTAATCAAACCTTATTCGTAGCATGTGGAGTAAAGCATGGTAAACAAAGTAATTCAAGCATGTTAGTAAGCATGTCATAAAGCATGTTATAAAGCAAGTTATGAAGCATGTTATAAAGCACTACATAAATAGGAATACAAACACATATATTGCAAAGTAAGCGGTTTAAGAAAACAACCTCATGGAGGTAATCATACATGTCTCTAAGGTAGTTGAGAATCCCATCCCAACACCTTCCTAAGGCATCAACATCCAAACACTTACTCACACAAACATTTTCACAAACACTTAACATACACTATTTCAACATACTTAGCGTATGTTAGCAAACATGTATTAGGGCGAGTCCTTTCGCCAAACAAGTATTTTACGCATATATAATATATTTATACAACAAATAATCATGGCAAACACATCTCTAAAATATATACGTATACGGTACTTTCTACAATACAGTATTTCTACATACATAGTGTATATAAGGAAAACATGCATTGGGGCAAATCCTTTCGCCAAATAAGTATTTTATCCATATATCGTACATTCATACAACAAATAATCATGTCAAATACATTTTCAAAAAATATACGTATATGGTATTTTCTACGAATACCTAGAATATGTAAAATTCCATAATCTACATCTTTAATCGAAACAGAAAACGGAAAGCACTTCGTACATGTGCAATTACATGCAGATCATGAATCTATCATTATCTGACATTGAAAGCGTTGAAAACCATAACCTATACACCTAAAGTCCTCACCTTATACCATAGAATCGCAACGGATCAGCTAGGTTTTCCAAGCTTCCGTATCTGGCAGTTTGGTAGCCTAAGGAATGAAATAGGTTAGCTATTTCATAACCTACAACCAATACACTGCAAAAAAGATTTAGGGTTAGGGTTTCTTACCTCAAAATGAAGTCGGTATCACTGGGAAAGCGATGAGAAACAGGTGGTGTAGCTGGTGTAGTGGCAGGGAACGATAGTAGGGAGATTTTCCCACTTCTCTCACTCTTTCTCTCTCTTTTCTCACTTCTCTCTCTAAGGTTTTCCTCAAATTCGTATGGCTGTGAGAGAGGGTGTTCTAAGGTCCTTATATAGCCTAAAACCTCTCCAAACTAGACTTGAGAATAAGGTATACTTAGGTTATAGCCAAAGCAGCGTTATTTCAGTTCAACGGAGGATTTCTGTTTGGCCTCCTTGAGCCAAAAGTCAGAATTAAGCTCACTAACCTTGGATCTACGTGGAGTTAAGTTTTCGTCTCAGTCGGATTCCCAGATCACGCATGGCGGACCAGTTTCAGTTCAACGGTCAGCGGGTCTCGATCCGAAATTTTAAGTACATGTAAATGTTTATGAAATTTTTCCTGATCCGAGGGTGTATTTGGGTTAGATTCTGACGGTCTGATTGCTTACAAATTGACCGCAAGAATCAAGTCTCAGATCACTATTCCAGATATTTATTTTGTAAAGGAAACATGAGTTTTCACACTCCTTCACTTCGGACTCAAGCGAACAGCCGTGGGACACTGTCTGGGTCTGATTTTTGAGATGGTTGTCAAGCCCAGCGAGGCGGTCCTAAGTCCTTAACCTCGTATTATTCAGACTCCCGATGTATTGTCCAGACCTGATACAGAGTTTCAATGTGTTCCTGAGAGCAATCAGGTAATGAGTTTGATCCTAAATTTCAGGGTAACCTAGCGTCAATGATTCTGCAAGTTTTGGGTCTTATAGATCGTATTTAAAGCAATTTAAATGGATTTCATGGCTAATCTAGTTTAGCACTTAGTTAACTTTGTCAAATTTCTAAAGGATTTAATCCTAAGTGATTTCTGGTCGAGGTGGTACTCGAGCCATTGTACGGAAATTTACGAGTCGTTACAACAAGTCAAGAAAATTTGAAAACTGACCAACCAAGAACGAGCTAGAGAATAACTAACCTGGGTCGGAGAATGCTGTGGGGACCAAGTGTTAATCCAAGACTAGGTCGGCCACTTCCCAACATCCAGAAGCCAAAAACCACTTATCCCTCCAATTCTTATTGGAGGATGGAGGATTGGTAACGAGGCTCCCTCCAGTCCCTCGCCAAATGGAGAGATAATACCAGCCAGGGTGAAACTTGTTCGGCTTTTAGCTGGTATAGATGGAGGAACACCTCGACGGTAAGTTCGAGATGATTTAGCTCATACCATAAGACCGTGCAACCATTTAAATCCCTCCATCCATTGGGGATCATCTGCCCCTGAGCTAAGTTCAGGTGAGCAAGTACTAGCCTTACTAGACCTTGTAGAGTGAGCCTAAGGCCACATTGAAGGGCGACCTAAAAAATGGCGACTGCCACCTCTGGAGGCCGATTAGGAAGCTCGTCTGGTGAGGGAAGTCGGAGTATTACAGACTCAAGGACATGATACCCTAATCCGATCTGAGCTAACTCTGCCTCAATAAGGGTTGAGGGCACAAGGCCTCTCGGACCCTCATCACCAAAGGACTCTTCCAAATCATCTTCACCGGACTGTTCATGCTCTACCCTAACCGGCCTCTCCACCGAGGACCCTTCCACCACCCGCGACGTGTAAGGCCCGTATCCTAGACCGTACCATTCCGTAGGCTTCCGCAGTTCTCCCAGTCGAATTTCGGAAACCCACGACCTGTATCCGGCAATTGCACATGAACCTAAGTCACATCCTATAGATCGAAGTCGGGTCGACTCGAAACTTGTACCCTAGTGACTGCGCAAGAGAATCTTTATCAAATGTCAAATCAATCCCATCAATCAATCAAAGTACACAACCCATTCCTCTCTTACCAACAAGGCATGGCTCCCATCTCTCTCCCATTCTCAAAGTCAACTCTCTCTCTCTCTCTCCACCCATTTCTTTCTTACAACACCATCCCTCTCTCCCATACATCACTCCATCCCATCCCATTCGCCACCAAAATCCCTAGCTTCCATGAGAGAAAACCCTAAGGAGAGAAAATAGCCTAAGGAGGACCCATCTTCCTACCCCCTCATCTCACCATCCAACCCTTCAATTCTCATCTTCCACCATTAAAGAAGAACCCAAGGAGCTAAGAAAGCCTAGGGACCAAGAAGATTAGCAATCGATGGATGATGGTAGCGTAGGACCTTGATTCGTATGTAGGGCCCACTTGTGGTGGGACCCATTTTGATGTTTATGTTGTAACAACGAGGGGCCCATAGTGGTGGGGTATGTCGATCTTCCTCTCCTTCTTATTCATTTCCTTGGTGGTGATGTGACCATGTGGTCCACCCAGACGAATCCCATCATGATGAATGTATTTGATCCATGCCGTCCACCAAGTGGACTAGCCTGCTACCTGGTATGGGCCTGGATGACCAATCGGTCATGCAGGCCTATCAAATGGGAAATCACAAATATCAACTTGAACCAGATCCGGGTGGCCCACCTACGTGGCGCCACTGTGATGCATGTGATTTAACCACACCATCCAGCCTCATGGACGGTGTGACCCACATCAATACAGGTGTTTTCATCCAGGGCCTGGACGCTGTTTCAATCCACGTGATATATATTTAATATTATATTATATATATATATATTATATACTCATGTATATATGTGGGCCCCACGTGAGACCCACCCGATGTATGGTTTCATACCCATTGTCTAACTACTGGACGGTGGTACTCCACTGTGATATATGTTATTATTAACGTCGTCCATCCATCTGGACGGTGGCCTGGCCACACACACCAGCTAAATAGCTACTGCTTTGACATCAGCAACTCATGTGGGCCCCATGTCAGCAGTTTATGGGACCGCTGATGTATGTGTTACAAACTGTCCATCTAGGTGACGAGATCGTCTAAGGGCTTTGGAAAATGCAGCATATTCAATTCTCTGGTGGGCCATGTATGTGGACCACACCCTGATGTATGTGATTCATCCCAACCGTTCATCCATTTGGTAAGCCATCCTAAGGGCTTGAGAAGAAAAATGAGACAGATCTAGTTATCAAGTGGACCACACTGCCAATAACAGTGGGATTAAACGTCTGCTATTGAAACCCTTTTGGGTTACACAAGTTTTGGACCAACATGATATTTGTTTTCCTCTTAGTTCAGGTCTTAGTGACCTTATAAACAGACTGGATGAAAGATAAACATTATGGTGGGCCCTGTAAATTCTTAATAGTGGAAATCATTTTCACCACTGTTATTTATGGTATGGCCCAGATGATCTTTTGAATGATTCATTTGTTTGGATAATACTCTAAAATGATCTCTATAGATGGATGAATGGTGTAGCTGGAGTGGCCCGTTGATACGACACATTTGATAAGGCCCGATGTGATATATGAGACCCTTGTATAAGGCCCAATATGATGTATTGCGGCCCATTCAATAAGGCCCAATGTGATGTATATTAGGCCCTTGAGTAAGGCCCATGATGTTGTACATTAGGCCCTTGTGTGAGACCGTGGGCCCACTGTACGTTTGGCCCTATGTAGGCCACTCCTTAGGAGCAATGTTAGTTGAATGAGGTCCACATTGTGACCTTCCCTTAGGCCTGGTTAGGCCCATTCTCATCATTCTCTACTGGGTAAACCCAAATTATTGGGCCCCATTGACATTGCTTGATCCATCATAGGCCATCCATCTATGGACCCTGCCTTGCATCGAGGCCGAGTATCGAGGCCGATTGTCGAGGCCGAGTATCGAGGCCGATTGTCGAGGCTGAGTATCGAGGCCGATTTCAATTGTTGAGGCCGATTGTATAGGCCAATTCCGATTGTTGAGGCCGAGTATCGAGGCCGATTCTGATTGTCGAGGCCGATTCTTATTGCCGATTCCGATTGTCAAGGCCAATTTCGATTGTCAAGGCCGATTCTAATTGTCGAGGCCGATTATCGAGGATGATTCCGATTGTCAATGCCAATTGTATAGGACGATTTCAATTGTCGAGGCCAATTCTGATTGTCGAGTTCAATTTTGATTGTCGAGGCTGATTTTGATTATCGAGGCCGATTGTCAAGGACGATTCTGATTGTCGAGACCGATTATGATTGTCGAGGCTAATTCTGATTGTCGAAGTCAATTCTGATTGTCGAGACCGATTCTGATTGTCGAGGCCTTGTCGAGGCCAATTTCGATTGTTGAGGCCTATTGTATAGGCCGATTCCGATTGTCGAGGCCAATTCTGATTTGTAGAGGCCGATTCCGATTGTCGAGACTGATTATCAAGGCCGATTCCGATTATCGAAGCCGATTGTTGAGGCCGAATATTAAGGCCAATTGTCGAGGCCTAATATGATGTATATGCGGCCCGTATTTGAGGCCATTGTGATGTGTATTCAGCCCATGTTTAAGGCCTAATGTGATGTATATGAAGCCTATGTGATGAGGCCCATTATGGTGCATTTGAGGGCCAGGCGATGGAGCCCGTTGTGATGTATATTAGGCCCATGTGAGAGGCTCATCATGATGTGTATTAAGCTCTTGAGTGAGGCCCATGGTGTTGTATATTGGGCCCTTATCTGAGGCCATGGGTCCACTATATGTTAGGATCTATGTGGGCCATTTTTTAGGGGCAATGTTATTTAAATGTCCACATTGTCGAGGCCAATTGTCGACGCTGGTTATTGATACCGATTATGAGTATGCGACAGTATAGCATCATGATACATGCCCATACGCATCATCTGCATATTTATTATGAGATGTGATTAACTATTGCATATGCCATAGTACAGATGGTTTATGGGACTCCAGATAGGTGGAGTTATCCCACATAAGTGCACAATATGCGTAGGATTGATGCATGATTGGACTACATGAGTTATGCATCTTGCATTGTGTGATTGTAATTACTTTACGCCCTAGCGACATCAAGGCTGTGACCTCCACAGGCATATCATGGATGGCTAGATGGGACACCGAAAATGTTTGGTTCGAGCATCTGGGCACTTTGGATGTCCGTGGGTGAAAGTCCCTAAACCTCCGAGGCTGGGAGATGCCCCAATGTCTAGACTGAGTAGATACATGAGCGCCCGAGTGCTAAATACCAGGAGGCTGCGTCTCCCACTGTGTCGTGGTTGGTTGGGAGGGGGTGTGGCCTTATTCACCCGAGGGTAGTGGACATAGCTAGGCTGAGTTTAACCAGCTTGTGAATGGGTATGTTATCGACGTGCTGGGTAGATATTGGCTGACTACTGGCCAAGCGGATGGTGAGGTCTCTTCCACTTACATGGTAGCACGTCAGTGGGCGGCGATTGCATGTAGAGTGTACTAGACCTCGATGATGATCCCATAGATTATAGTACTGATTTGTGGACTGATTGAGCAGGAGTTGTATACTCAACATTATACTCATTCATTCATTCATTCACTATCCACTCGAGCTGGTGGTGCACAACTAATTATTATGTGTACTTTCGCAATGGCCAGGATTTCGGTTGGGACGCACGACTAACCTGAGATCAGGAGCTTACCACATTGAGTCTATCTATCCAAATTTAGATATAGGATTAGTTTGGATAAAAGTCCTTTGTGATAGGCCCCATAGCCTGTGATACCACGTACTATCATCTCGACTTCACACTGCAGCTTGGTCATTTTATTTGCACCACATATTGCATATTGCATTACATCCTCGGCATATGGTATTTTGGGTTGCTATGTTTCTATATTCATATGACTTAGATGAGGCCGATGGTATTTGTAGCTCTTCATAATTAAATATGGTATTGCATCATCGGTATCTGATATTTGACTCATTATGTCTCCGCATTGCATAACTGACCTACATTACTTTCTTAGTATCTGACATTGGCTTGCTATATCTTTTCATCGCATATCCTGGATAAGGTTGATGATATTTTTATGGACTTGTCAATATTTCTGCTTACTCTGATAGTGTATGGTTCGTGGACTTACCAGTATTTTCGTTTACTCTGATACTATATTTTGAGCACACTTATACTGTTCACATACTTACACCACCCTCTAAGTTTTCTATAAGCTTATACACGATAGATGCATGCAGGTGACGTTAGGACGCAGTCATAGCTGAGCAGAAGTAGGAGCATGTGGCCGAACCTTGTGAAGATTTTATTATATGCATATATTTTTCCCTTTCAGCATTGTACTCAAATGATTATATTAGTGGATATGTGGCGATGTTGTTCTTGTGATTTAGGTATGCTTGTGGCTATGCTTCTTACGAAATAAATTTATATTGAAAATCCTCCTTCTAGGATCCCAAGATCGAAAACTGGCGTATTAGCGCTGGGAGCTGAGAATGGGGTGCTACGGAGGCTGTCGGCACTAGATTCGGTGATAGGAAATTTTGTGAGTCCGGTTTCTGAGTTTGGGGCATAACACGACGCGTGGAAATTGGCATCGGCCATCATCACCAACGGCGATGGAGGGTTCGACATTACTTAAAGGCTACTCGCCCCACTGTTGCCACCGAAAGCCCCCTTTAATGAACTTAAAGAGCCAACATGGCAGTTTTTATGGATGTTGAGAGTTGCTATTAAAAGGAAAAAAGAAATGAGGGGGTGACTGAAGCTCACCGAGGAAGGAACAAATGCTCAGCCGCTGGTGAAGACAGTCACCGTAAATCGCTTATGTGAGCTAAGGAAGAGGACTGGAAGGGAAAAGGAGAAAAGGCACATGAAAATGGCTAAGGCTTAGGGCTTCCCTTATATAGGGAGGCCACGTGGCAACACTTGCGAGCGCCCATTAATGTTGGGTTCGTGCGACGTCGCCTCCACTGCCCCGACTTGACACTTGGCGCAACCTCATGCGTCACTTGACCCTAATATCGAGAACTGGTCACATGTCACGTTCTTATTGGTCTATCACAGAAATAGCGGCCTGGTAGACCATGTGACCTCAAACACACAAACACACCTTGATTACTAACACACCTTGATTACTGTGTTGGCAGCCATACCTGGCATTTATGACAACATAACCCAACCTAAGTTACATCTGGCTTACTTTTCGAGCCTTCGAAGATCTGCTCGAAAAGTAAGGGGGCTTACTGTTGGGAGAAAAATAGATCGACTTATGGAATGGACCAACTCTACAAACCAGCATGGACCCAATGCGACTTGAGCCTTAAGGGGCATCTACTATTAAGGAAAGGTTGACCTTTAAGAAGGTCAATGGAACTGTAAGGCCAATCAAAGAGGATGCAACTGTAAGTCCACTCAAATGGTCGACTGCCAACCTAACCTATAAGTCGGCTATAGGTCAATCATAGCTCGGCCATAGCTCGGTTACAGCTCGTCATAACCTTTAAATTAAGGTAAATTTTGATTTGATGAAAAGCTTGATGTTACTTGCGCCAACTGTATCTGACGCCTCTATCACCCAACCTTTTTTCGGACCAACAATCCGGGAATCTCCCCAACGGCCCGAAGATCTCTCCCAAGATCTTCGGGTGATCAAATCATATCCCGAGGACCTCAGATAACGATAATCTCAAGAGGATCTTGGACGAATCTAGATACATGTGCAGAATGGTCTCCGACTTATCAGGAAAGACTCCTTACGACATGGTCTTCCTTCTCTTATAAATAGAGGTACCCCCAGCCAATGTAAGGTATGCATACATACCCTAATACTCGACTGGTGATTCTTTTCCTTAAGATCCTAATCTACAAAAGACCCAAGAGCCTGACTTAGGCATCGGAGGGTCCCCTATAGAAGCCGGGGCCTCCTTTGCCTATTGCTTTCATCTGTGCAGGTCTTGAAGGGTTAACTAAGGAGGGTCTACCAGAAAACTGCATCAACAGAAATCATTCTATTTATTACAATCAGGAATAATGACTAAAATTTTAGATATTTTATCTTTGAGAAGCAGTAGTATTTTTTTATGGTTTAGGATGTCTAAATCAATGACTATACTGCGCGTTGATTCAAGTTGTCGCGAAGAGGCACATAAATGAATTAAAGAGTCATGAAGTGGCATGATGTTAATTCCAGCCACCTGAGCAGAATTATCTAAAACTGATAAGGCATCATTGAGAAGAGGCCATTGCCCTTAGTCTTGAAACATATGAGCCATAGTCGACAAAGCATTCCTGACCATCATCAACTTATATTCAAGAATTTCTTTCAATAAAAATGTATTTGATATTAGGATCATCGTACTGGAGCTTGCCAAGCCAATTAAAGATCTGACTGTAAAGAAATAATATATATATATATATATATATATATATATATATATATATATATATATATATATACTACTACAGGAGCAGACGATACAAAAACTGATAAAGGCGGATCCTCCATTTCAGGGGGAACAGATGCAGCAACAGGACTGCTATGGGCAAACAATTCTTCATTATTACCTTCTTCGTAAGATTCTTCTTCAATGGGCTATTCAATTATTACATGTTTACCTTTCTGAAGAGTACAATGATTTTTTTTTTATTTTTCTGATCCAGTCATCAAAGTAGGGTTGTCTTGAAGAATCTGCAATGGCGAAAAGTTGCACCACATAATAAGCATCTGGAGTTTCCTTTGATTTATATGAATCATTTAGAAAAGTACCAAATGCAATCCATCAAGACTGTCAGCGGGTTTTATCTTGCAAGTGGTCTCTTTAAAAGAAATTTTTATGCAAATCTAACCAGGATTGGGGGCATGATCCCTCTCTTCAAAATAGCTTATTCCTTGATCCATCATGTAGTTCTTCACCCGCGGTGGGAGAATCCATATAGGGCAATCAACTAGATGACAATTGCATACCATGAAGTATTGATGAGCCCACCAACGCATCTAATAGTATGAAACATGAGCTGAATGATTATAACCAGGAATCATGAAATGTGATCCAATGCGTATGGTTAGAAGTTGTCTCCATATTAAAGCCTAATTATATGGTCTGATACTGTAGCTAATCATTATTCTTGTAACATCACTACAGGTTTCTGGCATCGTTTGATCAAAACCAAATTGGCAAGAAAAACTGTTCTGGTAATACGGTTCACGCCAGAATTTGTTACCTTCTATTAGTGGAAGAGTACTGGATCTTATGCAGATAAGAAAGATGAGTTCACTAGAGGAGAGAGAGTCATCATCAATAATTTACTTATCCTCAAAAATGTTGGCGAGCGGAAATTGGAAATAAAATGGAGAGTTAGCGTTGTCCTAGAGAGGGGGGGGGGGTGAATAGGACAATGTCAAATAATCGAAATAAATGCGAAATATGTAAATATTACAAAAATCTCAATCACTTGAGTATTGAAACCTTAATTCCAAATAATACGTAGCACAACCTTCACCTAAAATATTAGGTAGGACAACCTTATTTCACTAATGTTATTAAAATCAATCTTTCAAACTAGCTAAAGAATATAAAAGGATTACAACATTCACCACAAGAATAAAATAGTAAATAACATTTAATCACCAAAAGAGTAGAGCATTCACTACACGACATAAGGAATAAAGAGCTATAGTGGTTCGATGCTTAAAGCAACCACACCTACTCCACTCCCAAAATTACTACCCTCGTAATTGTGACTTTCACTATAATAAGGTTTTCATAGGGTCCCTTTGATATAATTCCTTGTGATTTTCACGGGCTATCATAATAAAAACCCTTTTGTGATTTTTAAAGGCTATCTTAGAAAAATCCTCACTGAGATTTTCACAGGCTATCGCAGAAAAATCTAAATAGAAATGCAGTAAATATACTTATCTTCAAATGTAAATTCGAATACGTTGTAGAAGCTTGTAGCAGAAGGACTTCTTTCTTAAAAGTAGATGCCATCGAGCTGTGTTCGATATCATCAAGCAACTCCTCGATGTCATCGAGGGTGCTTCGAGTAATTAAAAATTGCACCCAATATGTTCAGTGACTAACTCAATTTTCATGTAAAAATTCGATGTCATCAAGCTGTGGTCGATGTCATTGTACAATGGTCGATGACGCAAACAATGAATTGAATTTCGCACTTTATTCTTCTGACTTTCTTCCTTCTCCACTTGGTTTTCTTGGATCTTGGGGTCTTGAAATCTTAAATCTTGGTCTCCAAAGATCCATTCTATGCCTTGGCAATTCTTGAGCACTAAATCCATGTTTTAACATTCTTTTCAATCTAAGATCTTAAATTCACCTTACAACACAAACATGAGTAAAATAAAACATTAAGCATTATCATGTTCATAAAATCAAGATATAAATGGGGGATAATATGCAATATTTGACCCTCAACACTACATCCATTAACAAGATCAACCATACAGAATACATCTATTAACAAGATCAACCACATTCAAGATATAACAGACTTGAAGCTGCCTTATGTGAGCATCCTTGTAATCTCCAACTGTGCTCAACTGATGCCCCCCATGAGAAATACAACATATAGCATTCTAGCATTCCATTCTACTAGCTTCTTTTTCCATAGCTTTAAACTATTCATTCCATACTAACATTCATTCTATAACATCTACTAACATACTAGCATGTCATACTAGCATGCATTCCATAATTTCTCCCCCTTTTTGTCATAACTTGACAAAGGAAGAACAAATGAGATGAGAGATTATGAAGCATAAGATGAATATTAATAAGCAAGAATAACAGGAAAAATAGAGCATCTAGTTAAATTACACTATTTAAAATAATGTATGAATGTTATCAACAAGCTAATCATCTAAAATAACCAAAATATTCAAATATCCAAACAAGTCATCAAATTAGTTGAGTATAGATCCAACATAAGGAAGGAAGATAAATAAATCAAGCTCAATCCAAGACACATGAAGATGGTGCAAGCATCGAAGGATCATTAAGCCACAAACTCCGGTTGATGCGATGGAAGTACTTTTTCATGTACTTCATTATAGATTGTTGATTTTGGGCCAATGAAGCCTGAGATACATGCAGAGCCTCAACCTTCTCTTCTAGTGCAGATAACCTCTCATCAAATTGAGAGGGATGATAGTTAGAATCAACTGGATCATTAGAATCTTCTAACTCATTAAAAATGTCATCCATGGTTGTCTCCTGCCTGCGGATCTTCTTGTTCTTCTCGTTGCTCAGGTAGGGTTATTAAAAGGGAGTTCAGATTCTGATGCCTCAAATGTAGAGACTTGGACATTGTAATAAAAAGCAAGACTAGACATGACAATGACATGGAACACTCTAGGCATAAAGGGAGTACGATCAGTCTTATTCCCCGCTCTAGGATACACATTAGATGTGAAGATGCGATGTAAGACGCGGTATTTAGGAAATAGTTTGTTTGAGGGTAAGGCATTATCAGATCGCCATTCAGCATTGAAACCACAAAATGCTCTTGTAATCATTTGCTTTTTAGAGTTAGATATTTTCTCTGAAAGTGTGGCAATTGAAATTCCATCATCTGCAACATCTATGTCCATTAAATAAGATATGACGAAAGGCATAATAGTGAATGTTTCTTCTACATATTGAATAGAGAATGACAAATTCTCAAGAGAACATCACAAATAGAGGCATGCATCCCTTGCACGACGAATCGGTAAGCCGTTCCACCCCAATTCAAAATACGTTCCCATCCAACCTCAGAAAGAATTGGTACAAGACCAAAACGAGCAATATGGTCCAAATTTACAGATTTTTCAATGATAAAATCCCTTGTACGGAAGTCTCGGACATTTTCCGGATCATCCTCCGGTGAGCGTAGGGTCCGTACACCAAGAGGGGTTGATCAAGAAAATGAACCACCTCGAGCCTTATGAACAGATTTTTTAGCTCTACATTCCATTATAAATGCATAAGAGATATTATAAGAAAATGCAAGGAAGAAGGTAGATTAGATTGTGATGAAAACCTAATAAGAAAAAGGGTTTCAAAATGAAGAAAAATTACTCAAACTTGCAAATCTAGTGATGGACAACCTAAAGCTTGAAGGAAATTGAAATAAAATCACTTGCATGAGATTTGGGTTGATGGGTTGGTTGAATGGGGCACTGGCTAGCCAAGGAAGAAGATATGGAGTGAAAACAAGCTGGCTGGCTGAGCGATCTTAGCAATCCGTGCGATCTTCGGCTAGCCCGAGCATGTGCTCGATTAATTAATTTTTCTTCACAAGAATAAGTCAAATTTGAAAATTTTTAAAATTTTTATTTTTTATTTTATTGCAACATTTATATTTATTTTTCATTTTTCTTTTCATGCATTTAATAATTACAAATAAACATAAAAATAAATGCAAAGAAAAGAATAATTATTTAAGAATACACAATCCAATATCATGCTTTATATTTGAAAACTTAACATTGTCAAGTGGCTTAGTCAGTATATCTGCAAGCTGCTTTTTAGTTTGAATGTATTCCAGCATGATAGTCTTATCTTTAAGTAATTCTCGAATGTAGTGATATCGTATGTCAATACGCTTTGTAAGAAAATGTTGAATTGGATTTTTAGACATATTTATTGCACTAGAATTATCACAATATAAAGTCATCGTATCTTGCGTAATTTCATAATCAGCTAGCATTCTTTTCATCCACATTAGCTGAATGCAAGCATTCCCTATAGCAATATATTCAGCATATGCAGTGGATAGAGATACAAAGTTTTGTTTCTTGCTAAGCCATGATACTAAGCAATTTCCAACATAAAAACATCCACCGCTAGTAGATTTTTTATTATCAACATTTTGTTGCCTAGTCTACATCTGTATAACCTTCAATTTGTACAAATGTATCATGTGCACACCATAAGCCTAAGTTCATAGAACTTGCAACATATTTGATTATCTATTTGACAACAGATAAGTGAGATTCTTTAGGATCATATTGATATCTAGCACATATTCTAGCACTAAATGCAATATCAGGTCTACTAATAGTTAAATATAGAAGAATACCAATCATACTATGATACAGTCGAGAGTCTACACTTTTACCTGATTTATCTTTTGAGAGTTTAAGAATTGTATTCATCGAAATATTGAAATTCTTACCATTTTCAAAGCCAAAGCTTTTTAAAAGGTTCAAAGCATATTTGGTCTATGAGATAAACATACCATCTTCAAGTTGTTTGACTTGTAAACCAAGGAAATAGTTTAGTTCGCCAACCATACTCATTTCAAACTTGGATTTCATGAGATCTGCAAACTCAGTAGATAACTTAGCACACGTAAATCTATATATAATATCGTCAACATAGATTTGAATAATCAGGATATCATTATTATATTTCTTGACGAATAGGGTTTTGTCAACACAACCCATAACAAAATTATGACTAAGTAAGAATTTAGTAAACTTTTCATACCACACTCTGGGAGCTTGTTTTAAACCATAAAGAGCTTTTTTAAGATAGTAAACATGATTTGAAAGTTTGGAATATTTAAAAACCCTTTGGTTGTTCAATATAAACTTCCTCATTTAGATCACCATTTAGAAAAGCACTTTTTATATCAATTTGATATATTTTGATTTTTTATGGCATGAAATGGAGATAAATAGTCTGATTTATTCAAGACGCGTAACTAGTGCAAAGGTTTTATCGTAATCAATACCTTCAATCTGAGTATAACCTTGTACAACTAATCGTGCCTTATTTCTAATAATGTTCCCAATTTCATCATTTTTATTTTTAAAAATTCACTTGGTTCCAATCACATGTTTGTCAGTAGATCTGAAAATTAAATACCATACATCATTTCTAATAAATTGATTTAATTCCTCTTGCATGGCATCTATCCAACTTTTATTAGCGAGCACTTCATTTACATTAACCGGTTCAATTTAGGAAGTAAAGTAGACATGATTACATATATTTTCAAGTTGTCTTCTTGTCTGAACGCCAGTGTGAGGGTTACCAAGTATTTGATTAGTCGAATGGTCTTTGACTAACCTTAACTCAATATTGTCAGATTTAGATGAAGATTCAAGTATATTAACCAAATTGATATCAACATCATCTTGATTAGGACTGGGTGTGATCTGTTAATCATCTATCACAACATTTATCAATTCTTGTATAACCTCAGTTCTTTTGTTAAGAACACGGTATGCTTGATTATTTAGAGCATAACCTAAAAATAGTCCCTCATCGCTTTTGGCTTCAAATTTTCTCAAGTTTTCATGGTCACATAAAATAAAACATTTTCTTCCAAAAGTTTGAAAATATTTAACGATGGGCTTTTTGTTAAACCATCGTTCATAAGCTATTTTGTTTTTAACTTTTCTTATATAAACACGATTAATTATATAACATGCAGTACTAACAGCTTCAGTCATAAATATTTAGGTAAGTTCATGCTATTAGCATTACACTAGCCATTTCTTACAGAATTCTATTTTTTTCAATAACCCCATTTTGTTGAGGTGTTTTCAGAGTAAAAAATTCATGCAATATACCATAATCATTGAAGTATTTCTCAAAATTGTTATTTTAAAATTCAATTCCGTGATCACTTTTAATTCTGATTACAGAAAACTCTTTTTCAGTTTGGATGCATTTTATAAGTTTTCTGACTTCATCAAGAGTATCTGACTATTAGAAAGGCTACCCAAGAGTATCTAGTGTAGTCATCAACTACCACCAGAAAATATTTCTTTCCGCATCTACTCTTCGTTCTAATTGGTCCGACTAAATCCATATGGAGAAGTTCAAGAGGTCTCGTTGTGGCTAAAGAGTTCACTTTCTTGTGACTACTTCTAATTTGTTTGCTTATTTGACAGGCACTACATATTTTTTCTATCTTTTTCAGTTCGGGTAGGCCACATAAGTGATCTCTTTTACTCAATTTATATAAATCTCTATAATTTACATGTCCAAGATATTGATGCCATAGTTCAGTTTCATTTGTTTGGACAATGTAACATGAATGGTTTGTTGAACAAGAGTTATCAATTATATAGCAATTTTCAGAAGTTTTGTGACCATTTAATATTACATTTCCTTTTTCATTAATTATCTCACATCCGTGATCTAAGAATTTTACGTTATGTTTATTATCACAAATCTGAGATATGCTTAGAAGATTATAATTTAACCCTTTAACATATAAAACATTTTCAAAGAGAGGTAAGTTAGTAAGTTATACATTACCTTAGCCAATAATCTTGCAGTTACTTCCATCTCCGAATATAACTGAGCCGCCATTTATTTGGTTGATGTTTGAGAGTATAGCCTTATCACTTGTCATATGTCTTGAACATCCACTATTCAGGTACTATCGTGAATGGCTACTTGCTTTGAAAGTTGTGTGGATTACAAGACACTTAACCTTTAGAACCCATTTCATTATAGTTCTACGTTTAGGAAGATCTGTTTCTTTACACTGTGTTTGAGAGTTAGGATTTCTCCTTTTTCTATATACTTTAGACTTACCAGAGTTGGATTTCAATAGCTTTTTAAGCAAGTCCACAATTTTTTCAGCTAAAGGCAGATTTCTGTTATTATTCCTTTGATGTTTATAATAATTGGCATTATTATTTATTTTAGAGACTTGAAAAGGTTTTGAGTTTTTGAAGTCATTCTTTTTATAGTTTGAATCTTTTAAAATCTCTGCTTTAGAGTTTGAGGATTCTCTTTTTACAAAGGTAGGAGCAGGATCCTTAGATTTCAAAGAGTTATTTTTAATAAAACCCAGTCCAGACTTGTCACCACATCGCCTATATGAGGTTAGTAGTTTTTCAAGTTTCTGGTCACCAGGGGTATATTTCCAAGTGTCCTTTAAACTCTAAAGGGAGGAAACTTCAAGTTTTAGTTTCTTATTTTCGAATTTAAGTTTTTGCAATTCAGAAGTCTTAAAACTCAAATCTAATTTAGTCTTTTCAAAACAATCAAAAAAATGAGATTATTCTAAAACAACTTTTTCAAGTTCTAATTGTAATTTAGCATAATTTCCTTTTTGAATTTTCAATTTAGCCACAATTTTACAACTTTCTCTGTATAGGGCATCATATGTATCTTGAAGATCATCTTTATTTTTAGAGTCACTTCTTGGAGTTTCATAATCAGATATATCATAATTATCTGAAGAAGTGATTCTGGCTATAGTCATAAAGGCTTTCAAATTTTTGCATTTTCCTAGTCTGATTCATCAGTTTCAGAAATAATTTCAGACTCTGATGATTCATCCCAAGTAGCTATCATGTTTTTTCTTCTAAATTTATCTTTTTTTATGATATTTAGAAGCTAAATGCTCATATTCAGAACAGTTGAAACATTGGTTGTCTTTTGTTTTAGATTTCCAAATTTTTTATTTCCCTTTTCTTTTATCAAATAGTTTTTGAAAATTTATTCTTTTCTTATTTTTGAAAATTGTATAAAATTTCTTTTCTAACATAGCCATATCGTTTTCATTTTCCTCAAAATCAGAATTTATATTAGATTCCTTTGAATTAGATTTAAAAGATTTAAGATTTATGGACTTGATTTTAGGAGCTTTGAAAATTCAGCTCATAAGTTTGAAGAGAACCAATTAACTCCTCAACTTTCATAGTATCTGTATCCCTTAATTCATTTATAGTAGTAACCTTAGAATTAAACCTATCAGGAAGTTATCGCAGTATTTTTAAGCAAACCTTGCTTTTAAAGATTCTATCTCCAAGAACCCACATGGAATTTACTATGTCATTTAGTTTCGTATAGAAGTCCATAAAAGACTCATTTTCTTTCATACGATTTTTTTCAAATTTGGTTATAAGGATTTGGATTTTAGATTTTTTGACAATAGTAGTTCCTTCATGTGTCATTTTGAGAATATAACATGCTTGTTTATTTGTATCGCACGAAATGATTCTTTTGAATTCATCTGGTGATAGAGCACAAGCTATTACATTTAAGGCTTTTGCATTTACACTACTTTCACTTTTCTGAATAGTAGTCTAAAAATTGTATGAGGTTTCTTTCATTGATATGGTTTAATCATTGGCTACTACTTCCATCATAATAGAGATTCATTTAGTTACAGTAGCTTGTCACTCACTTTCATCAATGGATTTGAAGAAAATCCTCATCTTGGCTTTCTAGTAAGAATAATTAGAGCCATCAAAGGGAGGTGGCCAGTTAATGAATAAGCTGTCAAAATTTGACATCTTGTAGCTCTGGATCTAGCTTAATGAGGTAAATCCAAAAAAATAAAAACAACAACCCGCTCTGATACCACTTGAAATAGAGAGCTAGCAATGTCCTGGAGGGGGGGTGAATAGGAAAATGCCAAATAATCGAAATAAATGCGGAATATATAAATATTACAAAAATCTCAATCGCTTGAGTATTGAAAACTTGATTCCAAATAATTCGTAAGAAACCTTCACCTAAAATATTAAGCAGGACAACCTTATTTCACAAATGTCTTTAAAATCAATCTTTCAAACTAGCAATAGAATATAAAAGGATTACAACATTCACCACAAGAATGAAATAATAAATAACATCCAATCACCAAAACGAATAGAGCATTCACCACATGGCATAAGGAGTTATAGTGGTTCGGTGCTTAAAACAACCACACCTACTCCATTCCCAAAATTACTATCCTCGTAATTTTGGCTTTCACTATAATAAGATTTTCACAAGGTCACCTTAATAACCTAATACAGTTCCTTGTGATTTTCATAGGCTATCACAATAAAAACCTCTTTTGTGATTTTCACAAGCTATCACAAATAGAAACCCCGTTGAGATTTTCACAGGCTATCTTAGACAAAACCTCACTGAGAATTTCACAGGCTATCTTAGAAAAACCTAAAAAGAAATACAGTAAATACACTTATCTTCAAATATAAATTCGAAGACGTGGTAGAAGCTTGTAGCAGAAGGACTTCTTTCTTGAACGTAGATGATGCAGTGTTCAATTAGATAAAAAGAGTCTAGGGTTCTATTGATTTTAGAAATGGAAAACTCAAATGCTACTTGATTCAATTCTCTTAGATTTCAAAGAAGAGTATAGATTACTCTCTTAGAATAAGACTTAAATGATCTTGAGAAAAAGGGAATTGAATAAGCTATAAATTAAAATTTATAAATACCACATAGATAGCTTTGCCGATGACTTGAGCTTCTCTCTCTTGCAGAAGGATTTAGTAATTTTTTATTGTCTTTTAAAATGAGAGAAAGACTCAATTTATAGGTAAAGAGGTTGAAACTTCAGCTAGCCTAAGACTGGCTTCGCCTGACTGGAGTCCACCGGATTCGGTCCAACGACTCTCGGATTACGCGGGATAAGGTTTATCCAAAATTCGGATGGCCCAATGACAAATTTGGCTGGTCGAATTTACCACTCGGCTGATCAAATTCTCATAAATTTCAAAAGATTAAATTGCTGAAATTTCCCCCGAACTTTCTCGGGCTAGCCGAATTTCAAGCTTAGGCTAGTAGAACCAGAACTTAGGCTAGCCGAATTTTCAACAAAAGTTGTTATTTTGCTTGGGCTTAAAGTTGGATTGGCCAAGGAAGTTAAGCTATTCAAACAAGAAGTTAGTCTAGCCGAATTTCATAGCAAAAATACTTATAAAAATCAAAGATAGTGAATTTTTTAAACTACTTAATCCTAAGGTCTTTCTAGGGTTATACTAACTGTGTTTTAACAAATACATGAGTCACCTTGTCTTAAATTTGACTTGACCTTGTCTTGAATTCGGGCATCGATTCCTTTGAGAAGATGTGTCAATCTTGACTCGATCATAAGTTTATCTTGAGCTTATCTCCAAGCATGTAGAGTAGTTGTGATTCCATACTTGTGATATGATCTTCGAAACACTTTTGTCTAACGAAATTTGACAATCTGTGTGTTTAACATAATAGCACTTACACGCCTTCTCTGGTTCATCAAATGTCCATGGAAAATAAACTCTTAACTAGCGAGCGAAGTAATGCCATGGAGTATATGTGGAGGAAGCTTTGATGGTCGGATTCTTATGATGAATAGCAGCATCTCCAAAGGCACGATATAATGAGTAAAGAACCGAGGGTGCCAATGAGTATTTTTGGCCTTTTGCCATTGCACCCGCGATCACAAAGAGTGTTGGTCTGATAGTCTTTGTCCACTGCGAACTTAGGAGCACTATCAAGCTCAACCAATAAGCCAGAAAGGCAACCAATTCACAAGAAGTACTGTATTCAGTGGGGCCTTTAACCTTCTGACGAAGAACTTTAAGTTCTTGAGAGTTATGATCCATGAAGTTGTCAAGATAGTGGAAATAGAATTACAGTTATTGAACAAATAATAAAGGGTACGTGGAGCATGATATTTTAACGAAGAGGGAAAAATAAAGAAGCATACTACTTGGAAGAAATGAGCTAGCCAGTCAAGGGAAGAAATTTCATAGATATTATGAAATTTGGCCATTTCCTTAAAGAATTTGATAGTGGTTTCTGAAATCACGGGCCGATGGTTTTCTAAAAAGAGATGCGCATATTCCTCATTCGTAGGTATATATTCATCAAAGAAATCACCTATAATAGGAAGGCCTGCCATCTAGTACAAACCCCATAGAGTGATGCTGACCTCACCCATGGGAAGATGAAATGAGTTAGTAATTGGGCACCAATATTTCAAGAAACTTTTAAAGATTGTTGTCTTTATAGAAATATTCGAACGTGGCTTTGATCACATCCAAAAGATCGATTTAATTCAAGACATCTAAATGCCTCTTGATGACAACTCGAGCCCACATGTTGTAATAACTGCGCGGAGATAGAAAGCTTTTAGTTCTAAATTCCCTTGTTCCCTACAGTAATTCTCTGGCACAGAAGCGTTGCTGGATAGTTTCAAAGTAATGGGTAGGGTAAAGATGATAAGGATTGTAACATGGCTGCAAGAATCGCATCAGATGAGTTCTACTAGTCTTCTGACGGGATCATTTCTCTATAAGATGTTGGCTAAGATTCGGGACTCTATCATAGTCCATTGATTTGTGAAGATAAGTTTGTTCCGAGTCATCTAATCAGTTGGTTAGCTATGAAGAATAGACCAGTAACGACGTAAATTTATAGGAATGACGACCATTTCATTTAGAAATGGATTCTAAATTTTGAATATCTCTTGATGAATCTCTATACAAGTCCAAGTATTTTAGGATTCCTTCATGACGTCCTCTAGATCCTTGGCCATAGTCTTTGGTCATTTTGTGGGCCTATCATCTGGTTGTACAGATAGAGAAGATTCAGGGGTGTGTCATTGAAGATTATCATATGTATTTTTGCCTTTACTTCTGGCCATTAGATTACGAGAGCAGAATGCAAAACATAAAGATATCGAATAACATTCCTGCACTTGAAGAATTTTCTATGAAGACAGAATTATTACGCATAGAGAGTTGTTGCACGCAAGGGGTTATTGCCCAGAGAGTTGGTAATGTGCAAGAGCTTCATCCGAATGAAATGAAGTGATCTAAGAAGAGGCAGAATTGGGTTTATATAGCCAATCAGACCTGATTCTTGTTGCACGAACCCATTGTTGCAACACTTCAGGTGTGAGCGCGCAATGGATATAGAAATAAATTTCAGATGAAAATCAAAGTTGATCCTCCATTCATTTTAATACAAAATCAACAGAAAGAAATAAATAACTTAAAGCGGAATGGAATAAGGAAGAGAGGAATTTCTAAAGAGAAAAGGAGAGAGACTCATTGCGCGCACAATGGATGTGTTGCGCGGGCCATTGTGCGACGCAATGAGCCCTTGCCTAGGGCAGCACAATGTAGGTAGGTGGCAATGGATTGAGGCCACACATGTGAAATGCCTCTAAATACCTCTTCACCCCCCTCATTTCACACATTCATAAATACCTCTTCACCCACCTCATTTCACACATTCATAAGTGCCGAGCTCTAGAAGACTTCTGAAGACCTCTGGGATTTCACCTGAAATACTTCAGGTATTCCACAGGGGAAGAAGAAAGAGAAATGCTGGGAAATTCCCTATTGCGCCAGGGGCACGCAACAGAGTCAAGGCGTGTCGCGCAATGACTCTGTTGCGCACGCAGTCACCCCTAAGGGCTATGCATGTTTTGCTACCCCTACATTGTTCGTAGCAATTCACCACGAAAATATATATATATATATATATATATATATATATATATATATATATATATATATATATATATATATATCCCTCAAGATCATTATTTCAGGTAAACCAGAGGAGAAATAAGGGATTTTTGAAGGATTCTTAGATTCGCACAATCCCTCTTTCATAGAGATGAATACGTGATAAGCTGGAATATTGTCAAAACCATTATTCAGATTATTTTTACATTTAACATTATTTCATTTGCCTAATATACTTTGTATCGGAATCAAGGGAGATATGAGAATGTAAACGAACCTTTGAATTAATAAAATATCGTATGATGATTGTTCTCTCATTCTTTCTTTGTCATTATTGAATAAAATCCCCCCAATCAAAATACATTTATTTCTTGTCAAAACATATGGTAATAAAAATTAAATACTTAATGCATCCAATAGCTAAAAATGCCATGTACAACATGGATTGCTGACTCACCTGAGTTGACTCGGACTTAGATGAGTCAACTGAGTCCCACTTTTGGACCAGTAATCACTCCCCCTTAAATATTACCAAGTCAGTGTCATCCCAACATGCCCTAGTCCCGACTCAACTCAAGACTGGATTAGTCATCCGAGTGGCAGAGTCAGGACACTATGCTCTACGACAATAGAGATGTTAGTGTCTGTAGGCCATTAGCTCACATTTAAAACATGATCCAACATGGCTTACAAACTTTTGGTGCTAATTGTTTACACCCATTTTCAGTGCTCTGACGTGGGTTAATCAAAGGCTGTCACATATCAATACTATGTGATTGCAACTGGTGTGAAACATACTCTCGTCGTTTGTGCTTCCTTTAACGATACACATTTCGTTATAAATGCAAGGGCATGAACCCTTAGGCTGACCTTTAGGAAGATAAATCAACGCATGCCACATGACCATATTTATTGTGCCCATTAATGAGGCAATGTATTTAACATGTCTATAAGAGACCCACCGAGAGAACATATCTATCACAAATCTGGTCATGATATTCTTGATGAGGTTATCTCTCACAGTCCTTCCAAAATAGGAGATCTCTCCAGAGATGCTTGAAGTGGTAGTAGCGTTTGAACCAATTATGAAGATCCAAAGATCAGACCAATATCCAAGAGAACCTAGCCTAAGTAAGGAGAAACAAACACATCAGTCTAGTTGGGTCCAAAGCCATGCCCCTATCAGAATAGGAAGAATGAGAAGGGACCTCAAAGATGGATGTGGTCTGACCGATAATGGATTAATATCGGACAGATTCAGGCCCCTCATCAAGGAGATCGAAAGAGACACAGCGATCACCCAAATGCCCTACGAGGTGATTCAATCTAGTGGTTGTGGTCCCACTGGAATTAAAAGAATAGGAGATCTCGACCTAATGGATCTGGCCCATATCTAATAGCAATTCGTATTAGGTGTCAAATCTCACTCCTACGGTCAAGAACTGAACGATCTAAACCAGGTCACTCGGATGAATGGTTGTAATAGATCTAAGGGTCAGATGCTCCCTCGACCAACGAGGATCCTATAGGAGAGTCTTTACGTATAGGAATGGAAATCTGAAACCCAGTGGCTTCAAACTTTTCAGAGACCTTCTTGGTCAGAAGGTTACGGATCTGGTGAGAAAAAAAAATTTTTATTAAAAAAGCCTATAACGTAAGAGAGCGAATGATCTAGGATCAACAAGGAAACCCCAGCAAGGGTTTCACCACCTCGACAATCTATAAAATAATCAATTAAAGAAGAGCACGAGACTCTATGCCAAATATATCAACCTATCTTTTAAATTATCTTTTTTAGCATAGCCTACCCTAGTTTTACATAGTTGCTGCCTAGTGGCTCCAGCTATAGTACTTTAGGAGTAAAAATAAATTTCTACAATCTTAAGTTATAGGATTGTAATTATATAAGTTTCGATTTAGCTTATCACACCTACCTTAATCATTTGTTCCGATAAATGCATCAAGTATTTATCTTTTTATTTATTCATTTGGTTGTCTCGAAACTTATTGATTGTAATGAGCATCATTTTCAAATATTAATAAAATCAACAACATTTTACCTTATTTGAACTCGTTCAAAATCGCTAACTCCAATCTTTCACAAATCTCCTGAATAAAAGCACAAACATTAGTCGTTAAAGGGACTTTCGAACTTTGATCCTAGCTTCCAATTTGTTCAGCTCAACGTGGGGTTCAGTCAAACTTTGAGTCGAATAGACTCTAACATACCTACCTGTCCATTTTACCCACACACAAAAGCCCGATCTAGACCATCATTCACACAAGAGGTCTGGTTTGATTGAATCGGAGACAACGCCAGTTAGCCGGATTTCATGCTCTATTTCTCTACCAATGGGCCCCAAAAATTTCGACGGTCTAGTTTGCCATACATGTATGCCAGCTGTACAATCAGTGAGTCACCACCGTCTAAGAAATGTTGGCGAAGCATCACCATCACTTTCTCTCATTTCACTTATCTGTCACCATCTTTTTTTCTTTCGTATTTTATTAATCTTGCAAGGATTAAATTTCAACGGCTTTGGTCGGGTTTTTCGGATGGGTGACGTGCTTGTGACTTAAGACCATATTACCCACTTTTAGATGATCGTGGACCCGACGATGCTCTCTCTCTCTCTCTCTCTCTCTCTCTCTCTCTCTCTCTCTCTCTCTCTCTCTCTCTCTCTCTCTCTCTCTCTCTCTCTCTCTCTCTCTCTCTCTCTGGTGTCCTTGACTTTGTGCATGGCCCTATCGTTCAGTGGTCCAGGATGTTGATAGGATAGGCCTTCATACTCTATGGACCTTGCCCTATAATTCTCATCAGTGGGTCAATCTTAACTTTTTATTGGGTGCCTTGGAAATCTATAATTAAGAGGGTCCATAATCAAAAGATTAAAATATAAAGATTAGATGGTTGGGATCGTCCAGTATAGGGGAATTTTTGGTGCATACCCCATCCAGACTGGGACACATCATTTCAATGGTCAGGATAATCGAAACATGAGCCCCAATGTGGAATTCATCACCTCACCAATGAGGAGAAAGAGAAATTTCCTACTCAACGACCCATTTATGGCCCACAAACCTTTTTCGGCCTACTTATTTTTAGCTTCCAAGAATGAGCCCCGGCTGTATGGACGCACATTTACTGGACCAAAATGCCCTTGCTTTCTAGAAATGTGAAAGCTGAGGTGCACTATCGCTACGGATTATAACCGTAGCCATGACTGTAGTGCTACGGCATTCTATGCAATTTTTTTTTTTACATGGAGAACTTTATTCTACCTACATTTTTCTCTAATACATATTTATATAAATATGTATATATAAGCATATAAAAAAAATTCTCTCGTTTTTTTCATTTCTTTCTTTATTCATTTAACAAGAATATTTTCTAAACCAAAATTAGTTACTTAATGTACTATATGTGATTTTGGGGTAGGAGAAGCTACTTTAGCCAACCAATCTGGTCATTTTCATAGATTCCATCAGGTCGATGGTCGAAAATCCATTTCATTCACTTCGCAGTCAATTTCATTCATTTCATTCACTTCACGGTCAATTTCATTCACTTCGCTGTCAATTTAAATCAGTTCGCGGTGAATTTCATTAACTTCGCGGTCAATTTCATTAACTTCACGGTCAATTCCCTTCATTTCACGGTCAATTTCGATAACTTCACGGTCAATTCCCTTCATTTCACGGTCAATTCCATGCATTTCACAGTTAATTTCGGCAATTCTCCTTCACTTCATGATCAATTCAATTCATTTCACGGTCAATTCCCTTCACCTCACGGTCAATTCCATGCATTTCACGGTTAGTTCCAGTGATTCCCCTTCACTTTAGAGTCAATTCAATTCATTTCAGAGTCAAGTCCCTTCACGGTCAATTCAATTCATTTAATGATTAATTTCCTTCATTTCATGGTTAATTTCATGCATTTCATGGTCAATTCCAGCGATTCCCCTTAACTTCACAGCCAATTCAATTCAATTCACGGTCAATTCCCTTTACTTTACGGTCAATTTCCTTCACTTCACAGTCAATTCCATGCATTTCACAGTCAATTCCGGCAATTCCCCTTCACTTCACGGTCAATTAAGTGCATGTCACGGTCAATTCCCTTCAATTCACGGTCAATTCCATGCATTTCATGGTTAATTCCGGCAATTCACCTTCACTTCATGGTCAACTCAATTCATTTCATGGTCAATTCCCTTCACTTCACGGTCAATTCCATACATTTCGCGGTCAATTCCCTTCACTTCACGGTCAATTCCATGCATTTCACGATCAATTCGCTTCACTTCACGGTCAATTTCATGTATTTCACGGTCAATTCCGGCGATTCCCCTTCACTTCACGGTCAGTTCCATGCATTTCACAGTCAATTCTCTTTACTTCACGGTCAATTCCCTTCACTTCGTGGTCAATTCCATACATTTCACGATCAATTCCCTTCACTTCACGGTCATTTCCATTCATTTCACAGTCAATTCCCTTCACTTCACGATTATTTCCATTCATTTCATAGTCAATTTCCTTCACTTCACAGTCAATTCCATGCATTTCATGGTCAATTCCCTTCACTTCACGGTCATTTCCATTCATTTCACAGTCAATTCCGACAATTCCCCTTCACTTCACGGTCAATTCCCTTCACTTCACGGTCAATTCCGTGCATTTCACGGTCAATTCGCTTCACTTCACCGTCAATACCATGCATTTCACAGTCAATTCCGAGGATTCCCCTTTACTTCACAGTCAATTCCAGTGATTCCCCTTCACTTCACAATCAATTCCATGCATTTCACGGTCAATTCCCTTCACTTCACAGTCAATTCCATGCATTTCATGGTCAATTCCCTTCACTTCACGGTCAATTTCATGCATTTCATGGTCAATCCCCTTCACTTCACAGTCATTTCCATTCATTTCATGGTCAATTCCCTTCACTTCATGGTCAATTCCATGCATTTCACGGTCAAGTTCACTCACTTTGCGATGAATTTTAATCACTTCGCGGTTAAGTTCACTCACTTCGCGGTGAATTTCACTCACTTCTCGGTTAAGTTCACTCACTTCATGGTCAATTTCACTTCCTTCGCGATTAATTTCAATCACTTCGCGGTCAATTTCAGTCACTTCATGGTCAAATTCAACAAGCCTAACGTGAAATTCAACGTGCCTAACATGAAATTCAACGAGCCTAATATGAAATTCAACTAGCCTAACATGAAATTCAATGAACCTAACATGAAATTCACTGAACCGAACATGAAATTCACAATATTAACATCTTCTATAGTGATTAGCTACATAGGTTTAAAGTTTTCAAGTTTGAGTTAAGAAGAATGTCGGGGCAACCTAATCAAACTAAAACTTAATATCTATAGTAAAAATAAAAATAAAATGGGCTTTCAGCCATCTATCTGATGGACTCTTGCAAATCTACTAGGTTTGTTGGTTCAATGAGCTTCTCCTACCCCAAAATCATATATGATATGTCGAAAAACTCATTCTGGTTTGCAACATATGACTGTTTTAAGGTTGAACAGAAAGACAACAAGTCGGGGTTGACCACGACTGGACCAGGTCAACCCCATCTGTCTGGCAGACAGTCGAGGTCCAGACAGATGGGGTCAATCGGGTCCAGTCGGGGTCGACTTCGACTTGCTACCTGTCTGTCAAACCTTAAAACAGTCATATGTTGCAAACTGGAATGATTTTTTTGACATATCATATATGATTTTGGAGTAGGAGAAGCTGATTTAGCCAACCAACCTAGTAGATTTATGAGATTCCATCAAATCATGGCTGAAAGCCTATTTTATTTTCATTTTTACTATAGATATTAAGTTTTAGTTCGATTAAGCTGCCCTGACATTCTTCTCAACTCAAACTTGAAAACTTTAAACCCATGTAGTTAATCACAATAGAAGATGTTAATATTGTGAATTTCATGTTAGGCTCGTTGAATTTCATGTTAGGCTTGTTGAATTTCATGTTAAGCTCACTGAATTTCACGTTAGGCTCGCTCAATTTCACGTTAGGCTCGTTGAATTTCATGTTAGGCTCGTTGAATTTCATGTTAAGCTCTCTCAATTTCACATTAGGCTCGTTGAATTTCACGTTAGGCTCATTGAATTGTAGTGACAAATGCAAAATCCTAGAAAATTATTGCAAAAGAGAATGAGGACAACGGAAACTTCCAAAAGCCAACTAGGGTGGGACAGCGAGTCAAGGTCAACCCCGAATTGTTGCCAGCAAGACAAGGTCGACCAAGTCCAGATGGGTTCAACCCCGTTCCCCATCAAAGCTCTTTGGGCTATACTTGAGTTATAGATTTATCATGTGATTTTGGTTTCCACCCAAACTTGTTGAGGAAACTATAAATTCTTATAAGGTTTAGTATCATTAAATCCACGGATATGACATTAAACACCTGCGCATTCCGATAGCGATATCATGTAAGTGCTAATAACCACTATTAACATTTCAAACATTACACAAATTTAGGCAACTTCAAGTATTCCATTAGAGCAAAATTTGTCAATGATACATAGGCTGACGCATTACATGCACAAAGACAGAAAATGCAATAGTCGCCAGTGGATAGAAAAACTTAAGGAAACTATGATATGGGGTCTAGACCTTTAGGTCTTGAAAGATTTGACTATCTTGTTTTAAAATGTTAAATCCAAGTATGCATGAAATGCATGGAATTGACTGTGAAGTGAAGGGAAATTGACCGTGAAATGAATGGAAATGACAGTGAAGTAAAGGTAATTGACCGTGAAATGCATGGAATTGATCGTGAAGTGAAGTGAATTGACCGTGAAATGAATAGAAATGACCGAGAAGTGAAGGGAATTGACTATGAAATGCATGGAATTGATCGTGAAGTGAAGGGAATTAATCATGAAATGCATGGAATTGACCGTGAAGTAAATGGGAAACATCAAAATTAACCATGAAATGCATGGAATTGATCATGAAGTGAAGGGAATTGACCGTGAAATGCATGGAATTGATCGTGAAGTGAAGGGAATTGACCGTAAAATGCATTGAATTGACAGCGAAGTAAAGGGAATTGACCGTGAAATGCATGGAATTGACCGTGAAGTGAAGGGGAATTGCCGGAATTGACCGTGAAATGCATGGAATTGACCGTGAAGTGAAGGGAATTGACCGTGAAATGCATGGAATTAACCATGAAGTGAAGTGAATTGACTGTAAAATGCATGGAAATGACCATGAAGTGAAGCGAATTGACCGTGAAATGCATTGAATTGACTGTGAAGTAAAGGGAATTGACCATGAAATGCATGGAATTGACCATGAAGTGAAGGGGAATCGCTGGAATTGACCGTGAAATGAATGGAAATGACCATGAAGTGAAGGAAATTGACGTGAAATCCATGGAATTGACTGTGAAGTGAAGGGAATTGACTGTGAAATGCATGGAATTGATCGTGAAGTGAAGGGAATTGACCATGAAATGCATGGAATTGACCGTGAAGTGAAGGGGAATGACCGTGAAACGCATGGAATTGACCATGAAGTGATGGGAATTGACTGTGAAACGCATGGAATTGACCGTGAGTGAAAAGAATTGACCATGAAATGAATAAAATTGACCGCGAACTGATTGAAATTGACCGTGAAGTGAATTAAATGGATTTTCGACCATCGACCTGATGGAATCTTGGAAAATAACTAGGTTGGTTGGCTAAAGTAGCTTTTCCTACCCTAAAATCATACATGGTACGTCAAGTAACTCATTTTGGTTTAGAAGATATGCTTGTTAAATAAATAAAGAAAGAAATGAATAAAAAGAGAAAAAAAAATTATATGATTATATATTCATATTTATATAAATATGTATTAGAGAAAAATGTAGGGGGGAAAAAGTTCTCCATGGAAAAAAAAAAAAAAAAAGTTGCACAGACTAGCGCGGCAATACAGTTATGGCTACAGTTATAATCCGTAGCCATAGGATCCCACTGACCCGGTCGACTCCGACTCGTTGGCTTTTTTTTCCCTGTTGTAATCCCCACAACTTTTGTGGGTCCCATTATGAGGTATGTGTTATATCCAAACCATCCATCTATTTGGCGAACTCATATTAAGGCTTGAGATGAAAAATAAGACAGATCTAGCTATCAAGTGGACCACACTGTAAAAGGCAGTTGAGGATTGAACGTATACCATTGAAACCCTTTTAGGGGTCACAGAAGTTTTGAATATTATGAAATTTGTTTTTCCTTTTCATCAAGGTTTTTGTGACCTTATGAATAGATTGGATGGAAAATAAATGTTATGGTGGGCCTTATAAAATTTTTAACGGTGAAAATCAATTTTCACACTGCTCTTTGTGGTGTGGTCCAGTTGATCTTTGGATACGATTCTTTTTTTAAATATATAATGCTCCGAAATGATCTCAAAATATGGATGAATGTTGTGGATATAAAAATATATAACTGTGGGGCCCATGTAACTTTGATCTCTTTTGAACCGTTCGTACAACTCAGAGTTCGAGGATCGTCAGTGCTCATCTTCGAGCACCAGCCAAACCACTTCCAGAAGGAAAGGCAGGGGCATTTTCGACCTGTGAAAAGCTGTCCGTACAGCTATGGCATATTCTTGGGAGCTAAAAAGGTTCGTGGGCCATAAATGGGTCATACAGTAGGAAATTTCTCAACCAGAAATAAGGAACTATATGATGCAAAGGCCCACACAGTGGACAGTATATACGCATTTACATTTCTAATAATGGGCCCATATTCTCGTAATCTAGACCATTGTTCAGTTGAGTCGCATCTTCGAGGGTGTGATTAAGAAATATTAACCATTAATCGTGTACTATTTGATGGTTAAGAAGAAAATTTTGATAAATGGTCCATATTCAACTTAAAAGATCCAAATATTACTCACAAGTAGAGCTGGGCATCGGTCCAAGTCGAATCAAATTGGGTCTAACCCGATCAGATCTGAAATTTTAGGCTTGACTCGAACTCGATCCGATCCGAAACCGAGTCTGGGTCCCCTGACTCGGACCGATTCGAAGCTTGCATTGGCTGATCCGAATCCGAGTCCGGCTCGGTGAGAAAACCGAATTGGATCTTCAAACCAAACCCTAACCGGATTAACAGAGCCCCGAAAATAGCAAAATAATATTAATAAAATCACTGAAACAAAAATGAAATTGGGGAAAGGATCTTCACCGTAGGTGGCCACGTGGAGGCTATCAGGGATTGCTTGAGCTGAAACAAGGGTTTGGGATGATGAAGATGAAGGTGCGACGATTGGCTGATGGTAGGCGTCGATGGAAGAATCGGAAGGATCTAGACCCATAAGTCTGAAAGCCCAAGAGAAGATCCATCCGAAAAGAGCAAGTAGGAGGGAGAACTTGTAGAAGAGATGGCGACAGCTACATTGGCAGGGGCCCCACCAGGAGCTTTGATGAATCCCAACGACTTCGCTAGAGAAAGCCTAGCAACGTCTGGAACGAAATCTATTAGCATTTCACCAAAAGATACAACCAATGGGTTTTTCATCTCACGTGCATTGCTTCCATCCACATTCTTCTTTGAAATTGTCATCCCTTCTACAAACAGAGATAGAGATAATAGATAGAAATAGGAAGAGGAATGCAAGTGATCACGTACCTGATTCAGGAATCTGATCATCAAGACGTTCCATTTCCCCATTGGCCTAATTAATCAAATATCTGATGGACCTTCTAATGAGAAAAATAATGGCTGAGATGGCCAGAATTCTTTAAAGTGTGGGAAGGTAAGCCATCTGATGGAAATGGCCAAGACGATGGAGAGAAGTTCCATAACTATCAATATACATACATTTCATGTAAGGAGAATGGGCTTCGAATTATGTATGAGGAAGAAGAATCTAAAGAAGAAGCAACTACAAGAGCAAAAATGGAGATAAGAGAAAGAGAGAGACAAAGACAGAGAGTAGCGAGAGAGAGGCGGCTCGAGCAGGTTAGGGGAATTAGGGTAGAAAAAAATATATGTTTTTATACTACCCGCTCCGGGTTGGGTCGGGTCTGGTCGGTCCGGGTCATTTCGATCCAGATCTTCAGGTCGGATTGGTCCGGATACACCACTATTTGGACCCGACCCGAAAAAAGATTGGATCTGTCCATCCAGACTCAATCAGGTCCGATTTGGGTTGTCGGTTCTGTCCGGATCGGTACCAAGACGGGTCGCGTCGGATCCACCGAATCGGGTCCAATATGTCCACCTCTACTCACAAGATCATTCAATCTATGAAACTTTTCTGGAAATAAAAAATTGACCACGGTAAATGCCACCTTTTACCGGGCGTCTTTTCAACATGCCCCCAAACTTTACTTTCCCAAAGTAAACCATTATGCAGGGACACACTATTTGCACACGAAAACACCCTTGCATTCACCGTTTGTAAATAGTGTGCTAGTACATAATCGTTTTACTCTAGGAAAGTAAAGTTTGGAAGCGCTCGTAGAAGAGGCTGCGTGAGAGGTGGTATTTGGTCAATTTCTCTCTGGAAATTTTCATCCAAGTGGACTCAACAGACCAATGCATGGATTTCCAAACCATAGGCTCCACTTGTAAGAGGTGAAAACCCATCTAGAATTCCTGGCGAGGAATTGTATTGTCGTCGTACGAGAGAGAACATGTGTCGTCCCGGAAGCGGATTGGCTGGTGTACCTCTCACTAGCTATATAGCCGCTGTATTGAAGTCAGTATGTTATGTGAGTCTGATCATGAGGTATGTGTTATATCCAAACCGTCCATACATTTGGCGACTCGTATTAAGGTTTGAGACGAAAAATAAGACAGATCTAACTAAACTATCACGTGGACCACACTCCATTGAAACTCTTCTTAGGGTCACAGAAGTTTTGGATCAATATGAAATTTGTTTTTCCTCTTCATTTAGGTCTTTGTGACCTTATGAACAGATTCGATGGAAAATAAACGTTATGGTGGGCCCTACAAATTGTTTAACAGCGAAAATCATTATCTCCATTGCTATTTATGGTGTGGTGCAGGTGATCTTTAGATATGATTCGTTTTTTAGGTAATGATCTAAAATGATCTCTAAAAATAGATGAACGGTATAGATATAATAAATACATCACTGTAGGCCCATAAAACGTCGATCTCCTTTGAAGCGGAGCTCGAGGAGCGTCAGTGCTCGTCTTCGCACGACACGTAACTATAGCAGCTATATAGCTGGTGTGAGGTACACCAGCCAATCCGCTTCCTCCCCTTGAGCACTGAGTCCGTACAAGTGGACTGCCGTTTGCTGATCCAGATGGTTAGTTTAATAATCCCCGAATAAAAAAATGTAATAATAATCCCAGGTTGGCAGACTACGTCCATTCAATCTGTCCTTTCTCGGTTGATTGTGGACTGTTGCTGTATTATCTAAAACAATGTATTTTGGAGTACTAGTGATAGTTAGATTGGCCTACGAGGGAAATTACTTTGTTGGAGTCCATCCAGGGAGACGCCTATATATGTGTTGTTGTTCACGAAGGGATTTGGAAAACTTATACTGCTTGTAGCGTTGGATGTGCTCAGGGGTGTACACGAACCAAGCTAGCTTCGACCTGACTCAAAAAAGCTCGATTCGATTCGGTTCGAAGCTAAGTTCGAGCTGATTTTTTGAACTCGAAAATGAGTTCGAGCCGAGTTTGAGCAAGCCCTAGCTCAACTCGACTCGGATCAAATCTAGCTCGAATCGAACTTGTATCGAACCAGTTCAGTGACTCGGTTACTTTGCCATTGATGTTGCTCACCAAGTGTTTGATAAAATGACTCAATGAAGTGTGGCTGGTAGCAAAGAAGGGATGTACATGAAACAAATACCCTTTTTTTTTCTTGGTTTTTATGTTGCCTAGAAGGTGTTTGATAAAATACCTATAAAACAATTGCTTATATTTCACATACAGAAGGATTTTAAAGGTATAGTGTATGTGTTTGTGGAAATGCCTCAATGGCGAACTCGGCCCAAGCTGGCCCGAGTTGTTGACCAAACCGAGTCGAGCTAGCCAGTCAGGCTCGAGGACCGAACCGAGCCGAGTTCAAGCTGAGGTCAGCTAGTGGCTGAGCCGAGTCGAGTTGAGGTCAGCTCGACTCGATGTATACTCCTATCTGTGAGGACGAGGATTTTGAGATCTGTAGGTAGTCTATTTCTTGTAATATTTAATTATAGTAGATTGTTTTGTCACTTAGTACTATTTTTTTTTTCCAAATGTTTTTCACGTAAAATCTCTATGTTTTTTTATATAGTTGCTCGATTTTCATTTATCTAATAGCATGTTTGATTTGTTCTAAGGTTTCTTCTGTGCTTAACATGTGGCAGCTATGTGCTTAATAATAATAATTTTCAGTTAGACTAATGACTTTGAACTTGCTACAGCATAGCTAGACAAAATTGAGGAAATAAGTTGAAAGCACTATAGAGCTATAAAGATTGATTGATTATGGATTGCGAGGACAAGACCTAAAACTCCTCTTTAAGTGTTGATTTTATAGACTCTTGGGAGGCAGTGATAGTATCCTATTAGAATTAATTTGAAATTCTTATTGTACAATGTCATCGTATATGATCAGCTTTTACTTTTGAATGACTTATCAAAATTAATTTCTGATTTTTTACCGGCTCTAAAAGGTATTTGGACGTAGGATTTATCCAAGACTGCTATGTCATGTGTAAGTTGAACTACAAAGAATCTAAGGGCCTGTTTGGCTTGGCAGATTAAGAGGGATTAGGAGGGATTGGATGGATTTTAAGGTAATGATGGTGGTGTCAGTGGATTGGTTTAAGATCAATGGGATTGCTATATCCCACGACAAGTTCACCGAGTCTGTTTAGCACGCCCGGCATATCTCGAGATTTTACCTTCTAATCCTTTCCTTCCATCCAACCAAACACACCTCAAGCACGATTGAACGGGATTAGGAGGGATGGGATCAATTTTAAGGCAATGATGGTGATGTCAGTGGATTGGTTTAAGATCCATGGGTTTGCTATGTATCCTGGGACAAGTTCATCGGGTCTGTTTGGCTGGTTTGGCATTGAGGGAAATGCGGAAGGTGAGCCCTCAAGATCTGACGGTCTACACGATGATTGGGACCCTCACAAAGCTGAAGATTGATCCTCCAACAGCTCGCCTATCTACTACTAGAGCAGATGGAACTATTCACACCTCTGATCCTACGGTATATAGTGGCCCCCGGATTGCGATCTACGGATCAGATCGTCCCAAGGACAAGCCAAGATGGACAGACTATAGCGCACTCTATTTCTCTCTGTATACTCTCGGTATTTCATATCTTTCGATGCGTTCCATGATAGAAGCGCACTCCTTTTTATAACAGAGGAAGGAGAGTTTGGGTGGGATTGGGATAAGGCCACATCATCCAGTCTTATCCCTATCTCCTATCATAAATCAAATTCAAAGTTGAATTTGAAATATAACAGAAGAGGAAAAAGACCGGAAGAAGCCAAAACTCGTGGGACCCACCCACTAGTGATTGCTCACTAGTGGGCCCCACTGGCCTACGTCCAACATCTCCTACTCAATCACATTGTGGGATAGACACAAAAAATTTGTCCAACTAACTTGCCTTATAACAATCAAATACCAAAACATCACGATCAAAAGAATCAGAGGCGTGGGACCAGCTGGATCACCATAATCTTCTCACAGGTGCTTAAGTACTAAGTGACCACCTAACTAGTACTCAATAACCCAAGCTTTGTAATGCCTGTCCTAGTCCGCATGACCACACCGGATGGAGTTAACTCCCGATCTGGAGTACTCGGCCAACATACGCACTTATCCAACTTATCGAGTTATTCTGAAAACTTGATTTTTCACAACTTTCGACTAAAACCAATTGAAAGCAATACTTATATATATACTTTTTAAGAACAATATTGTTTGCAAAAAGTCAAATAAAAACAACTCGATACTGCCGGCGGATAAGTCTTCAAGTGCGTATTAATAATTCTAGAAACTTGGTATAGCTGTCACGAGATCTTCCCCACGCAGATGTGTAATTTGGAATTAATCAAGCTGCTTTCCTAGCGTAACCGAGTCAGGTCAATCAAGGACCTTTTGTCATTATACACTAAAGTAGCGTCACTCAATCTTAGCCTCATATACACAAGAGGAGGGTAGCTAAGGACACAAAAAGTCACCTACGGGACTGGCTACTCGCACGTTGCAATGATTAGATCGAATCAAAGCAATCTGTAGGTAATAGGTCCCAGCACGTGGCTACAACTCACGTCGTAAAGTAGACAATACTAGGTGTAAGTCGGGTCTACAGTACGCAGGTTATTCTACATAAGGTACGACTCATTTCAAAACCTCATAACCTGGCTTTAATTTCAGGCCATAACATTGATCGCATGAATAGGAATGGTGCGATTATGTTATTCGACTTTATCAGTTTCATCTACAATCTTTATAAGATTGTAGGCAGATACGACTCATTCATATCCTCATCCTTTATTATTCACAATAAAGGGAAGTTCATACCTCAATGTATAAACATAGCCCCAAATGTACCTCTCTTGTACATTTAAGGTTGGTCAACCCGTGCGAGTGGGTGACCGGCCTGCCGATAAAAATAGAAATCCTACATGATCTCAAGGTAAATGCTGATGATCTTCTTAACTAGTTTATATTAGTGTTCAATACTGAATAAATGGAATGTATTATTCATTAATGAAAGATCAAAGGTATTACAAAACAAGTACATCAATCAAGTTTTCATCAATCCCATCTGCCTGACGTGAACCTGAAATAGATCTCTAGCTATAGGTTTTGTCATGCGATCAACCATCATCTCCTTGGTAGGAATGTAGCTGAGGGAGACCTTTTTATCTCTCACTTGATCACGGACGTAATAATACTTGATCTCAATGTGCTTAGATTTCTGGTGGTGTTTAGGGTCCTTTGCCAAGTCAATAGTAGAAGTATTGTCTATCTTCAGCGATATAGGCTGACGAACACTCGGTACAATACCCAGACTCAATAGAAATCTGCGAACCCATACACACTCCTGAACTGCAGCATAACATGCAATGTACTCGGCCTCCATAGATGAAAGAGCTGTGGATGTCTATTTCTTACTCGACCATGAGATAGCTCCTCCTCCGAGTAAGAATACATACCCTGAAGTAGACTTTCCCTCGTCGACGTCATTACCCCAAGCAGCATCAGAATATCCTTTGAGCTCGAGGCTTGTGCCTTCATAACACAACATTAGGTCTTTTGTTCCTCTGAGATAGCGGAATATACGTTTGACGGCTTGCCAATGAGACTGTCCCGGGTTACTCTGATAACGACTGACTATGCCAACTGCATAGCTAATATCCGGTCTAGTGCAAAGCATAGCATACATTAAGCTCCCTACTGCGCTTGCATAAGGTACTGAGGACATAGCCAATTTCTCGGCTTCAGTCTGGGGACACGATTTCCTGTCTAACTTGGTAGCTTTATCCATAGGGGTTTCAACAGCTTTTGAATTTTTCATCCTGAACCGCTCTAAGATCTTTTGTATATAGGTTGCTTGAGACAAGCCTAAAAATTTCTTAGGGCGATCCCTGATGATTTTTACCCTAAGGATAAAGTTGGCTTCACCGAGGTCTTTCATCTCAAAGTTCGAGAATAGCCAATCTTTAGTCAATGTCAACAATTGCATGTCATTACCAGCTAACAGGATATCGTCTACATATAGAGATAGTATCAGAAAAGATCTTCCTGACCGTTTCATGTATACACAATTATCTTCTTCACTCATCGTGAATCCAAAAGTGGTGATGGCTAAGTGGAACCTCATATACCACTGTCTTGAAGATTGCTTTAGCCCATAGATAAATTTCAACAATTTGCAGACTTTCTTTAGATGCTTTTTGTCCACATAACCCATGGGTTGTTGCATGTATATTTCTTCATCCAAGTCACCATTTAATAATGCGATCTTTACATCCATCTGATATAACTCTAAGTCTAAACTTGCGACAATGGACAAGATCATGCGGATTGAGGAGAACTTTGCAACAGGTGAAAAGGTCTCCTCGTAATCAATGCCTTCTTGTTGTGTAAAACCTTTAGCAACTAATCGTACTTTATACTTGTCCATTGTACCATCTGCCTTTCTTTTGATCTTTAGTACCCATTTGTTACCTATCGCTTTACGATTGGAAGGCAGATCAATAAGTTCCCAGACTTTATTCTTCTCCATGGAAGCGATCTCTTCGTCCATAGCATTTACCCAATCGGCCGAGTTAGAAGATAATAATGCATCCTGATACGAATCAGGTTTATCATCATCAATTGCAACGCAAGAGAATGTTTGCCCTTTAATATCGAAATATCTTTGGGAATCAATCCTCTTTCGCTTCGACGTAACTCAGGAGCCTGCTGAGATGTCCTCCCACTGTCCTGACGAACTATAGGAGTATCATCGTCTTGTGAAGCAGAATTCTCACTCTCCTGAGATACATCGGGTATTTCAAAAAGTTGGATTGGAACCTTTTGCTTCATTCGGCTTGGGTATCTATCTTCAACGAAGGTTACGTCTGGGGATTCTATCTCAATCCATCATTCATGGTCCTCATAAACTAGAACGTATCCTTTTGAATGCATAGGGTACCTTATGAATACGCATTCAATGGTTTTACCATCAAGTTTACCTCTATGCGGAGTAGGTAGCAAAACATATCCCAAAGATTCCAAAGGGCGTAGGTTGGCTAGAGAAGGAATCCTCCCAGACCACATCTCATATGGAGTCTTAGGAATTGATTTGGATTGGACTCTATTTAGGACGTATAAGGCTGTTAACAGTGCGTCTCCTCAGAATGTGGTAGAGAGATTGGCTTGAGCCATCATCGATCTAACCATGTCCAATAATGTCCTATTCCTTCTCTCTGCCACACCATTTTGCTGTGGTGTGTAAGCCATTGTGTACTGCCGAACAATGCTAACATTTTCGCAATATGATTTAAACGTTTCAGACGTATACTCGTCACCTCTATCAGATCGAAGGATTTTAATCTTTTTCTCAATCTGATTTTCCACCTCAGCTTTATATTTAAGAAAACAATCAAAAGCCTCAGATTTATGTGAGATGAGATACACATATCCATAACGCGAGTAATCGTCAATGAAAGTGACAAAGTATTGACATCCGTTTCTAGCATGTACATTAAAGGGTCCACAGATATCTGAATGGATTATCTCTAGTGTGCCATTTGACCTAGCCGCTTTGGGAAATGGTTTCTTCGAAGTCTTCCCAGACACACAATGTTCACAAAATGGCAAATCAACTTTGTATAAGGAGTCTAACAGACCAGAACGTACTAGTCTTGTCATACGGTCCTTTCCAATGTGACTTAACCTCACGTGCAATTTTTGAGATTCAGATACTACAGTTTCATTTGACATAGCAGACAAAGCAAGAGATGCATTATCACATTCTACGTCTAGAATAAATAAATCTGAAATTAAATTACCCCATGCAAAGATGAGGTTATTCTGTCTCAAAGAAACTCTTGTCCCAGAAAATCGAATATCAAAACCATCAGCTAATAACTTAGAAACAGAAATTAAATTTCGATGCATCCCCGATGCATATAGAATATCACGGAGTATTATTGTTCGCCCTATGCGCGTACGTAGATGGAAAATGCCAATCCCTTGTACGTCTTCAACAGCGTTATTGCCCATGTACATCTTGTAACTCCCCTTGGCTATAGGCCGGAATTCCTCGAGTCCTCGACGACTACTTATCACGTGCTTTGTTGCGCCTGAATCCAAAATCCAGTCGTTAGATATAGTATCAACGGAAAGGATTTCATAACAAACGCCTACATACAAAGTATCTAGTGACTGAGAAATTACCGTCTTTTTATAAGCGCACTATCGAGCATAATGGCCAAAATTTTCACAGACAAAGCAGACTACATTTGTCTTTTTCTGCTTCTTCTTTCCGTTCCCCTTCTTGAGATTTGGAGCAGGTGCTATGGTCTTCTGTTCTTGGTTATTCTTCTTCGCCTTCTTGCGAGTTTTGGACCGTTTATTGTTAGCTTTTCGCTTGTGGATTTCTGCTATATAGGCCTTGGCCAAACCTGGCTGAATAGCATTCATTTCAACCTCACGTACCAAGTGGCCACAAAAGTCTCTGAATGTAGTGATAGAATCAGTATGGTTCAGAATTCTTTTGATTTGGGCCCAAGATTCAGGCAAGGAACGGTGCATGGCTATAATCTTTTGATTTTCAGTCAATTTACACCCAACATTCCTAAGGGCACCTATCATTTGCTTCATCTTACGGATATGATCTTTGATGGGGCAGCCGACGGGCATCCTATACTCTTAGAATTCTAATTCCATTGCCCTAACTCTCGCATCTGACTTCTGCGCATAGGCATCTGTCAGTGCTTCCCAGATTCCCTTAGCGGTTTCATGCACTTCATACGTAGGTATGAGTTCTTTGTGCATAGTGCTAAGAAGGACATTACGGGCTGAACGATTTTGTTTTCGCCACTTATTGTAGCGATTCATCGCAACCCTATGTTCTTGTAAATTTCCATTTTAAGCCATGATGGGTTCTTCTTGAACTACATCGAGTGTGTGAGATATGTCGTCCTCGTCCAGAAGGCATCGCACCGCGGGAGACCAGTCTTCATAGTTGTTGCCGTCGAAATATTGTCCTTTCAGCTGTTTAGCGATCAACGCTTTGGTGGTCATCTCTACATTGCATGAGTATCACTACTTAACTAAGATCTAAGGTATTGACACTAATCATTAGCATTTCTACGTGTTATACAAATTTTCATAATATAAAAGTAGTCAATACATCTTAACGAGATCTGAAAGTCCACATACCCGAATGGGCGGTGTAAAATAATCAAGTTCTCAAATTAAGATGAAATTGGTACTTTTATAAAATTATAATTGTATAACATGCAACCTTCCATTATTTGGTTGCATGCATCATTTGGTGGAGGAGATTAAACTCTCACTCAGGTTATGCACAACCTTTAGTTTTAGGGAGGATTCTAGCACTAAGTTTTTCTTTATGTTCAAATGAAAAATAAGGAGGGCTTAGATCTAAACATATCAAGCCTAATTATTTCACTCATATAAACATCATCATCAAAAGAAAAATAAAGTGCTAAGATATCAGGAGAGTACAATCTTCACTAGTGATCATAATCATTAGAAATGAATCCGATCATTACCGTTAATGATCATTGTTGATGATGGATCCTTTCATCAACATTGATCATCATGGTTGATGATCATTTCGATCACTAATGATCTCTTGATTAGCAGTGAAGAAAAGGTTATAATGGAAATAACATTCATATGCATATATATGTACATGCAAGAAAGCTGTAGAGTTTTGGGTTACCATAAATGTGCAAATGGACCATTAAATGTATGTGCTTTATCCATGCCGTCGGACGGTTTGGATACAACATATACCTTGTGATGAGATGCATGTGTTACACAGCTCAGATCCACATTTGTTGCTAACATGAATCCACATATGTGTTATACATATTAGACCCATAGGTATGGCTACCGTCAATACACACGTGATATAGTACAATATAACATCTATTGCTTGTAGTTGACCTTATGCAGATCATTCAATTTAAGCGCACATCAGCCAACAGGTGTGTATAGCCATATATAACACATGGGCCCATTTGTATATCAGCCATATCTCATGTAACTCGGAATTTATCTCACGTAAATGGGAAAATACATGTGCCACATTGCCAGATGGATGGACGGTTTGGATATATCATTGTACACCGTGATTAGACCCACGTGAATACAGCAGCTATAGGAGTCGTGTACGTCAGCTATACAACAGATTAGCTAGAAGTGTATTTTGCAAAACCCACTGTGAAGTGACGTCACCCACTCATGTGGGTCCCAGTTTGAGGTGTACTAGCTCTTGTGCCTATCGTATATGGGAGCAAAGGAAAGAACATGTGTAAAAGATAAGAGTCGCTCATCCTGTGATCATTTCCACCATACATCTTCCATGTCTAAAATATCAATCCAATCTGATAATCATATGGTTTTAAACGTGTGCTCCATCTGTTGATCATATGTGGCTGATATTTTTGCAGAAGCCATCTGCCAGGTGGTATTTCTTGATGAGCAGCTCTGATCTTGCTCACGTATTCCTTGATTGCACGTCTGTTAATCGCACGTGCAAAGTACACTCACGCGAGGAAACACCTAATGTAATTTAGTTGTATACGTCACTGCAATAGTCTTGCAGTTGTAATCCCCTTTGAACATGAATACGCATAACGTATTTTAATTATTCTAATAAGTGGGTCTCAACTTTCAGTAATCCAGACCATTGGTGATATATCTTGACCGATCATTAGATTAATATCACAATCAATAATATTCATTGTAAAAATTACACTGATCCAGTCCATCCAAACTTGAACAACACGTGTACTATACGTGTACATGTACATCAGCCATGTACAATACGTGTAACACTATTGAGAGCACGTGTACAACACATGTACATGCATATCCAACAGTTGTTGTGCACGTGTTGAGAGATACGTCACCAGCACGTACATGTACATGTACATGCACAGCGGCCATGTACAACAGCCAATAGTTGATGTGCACGTGTACATGTACATGTACATCAACACATGTACACGTGTACATCAACACATGTACAGCAACACATGTACATGTATGTATACATGTACATCAACACATGTACATGAACACACGTACATGTACATCATCCAATAGTTTTAGAGTTGTATTCCAACACAACAACTGTATGGCTTGAATGATGCACATCAGCTAATCCGCGGCAGGTTCTGCTTATTTCACATGTGTTATTCCTCAAGGTCACACATGAAAATAGGTCACACTATTACACATCTATGTACACAGTCACATGTGCACACATCTATGTACACTGATCTGATATCATTCAAAAGTTAGAAGCATGATTTCAATAATTTAAAAAAAGGGCCACTTACCTTTTTAGATGAAAATTATAAATCGGAGATCCGCCGTTAAGGATGCTCTGATACCACTGTAGGGAAATGCGGAAGGTGAGCCCTCAAGATCTGACGGTCTACACGATGATTGGGACCCTCACAAAGCTGAAGATTGATCCTCCAATGGCCCGCCTATCTACTACTAGAGCAGATGGAACTATTCACACCTCTGATCCTACGGTATATAGTGGCTCCGGATTGCGATCTATAGATCAGATCGTCCCAAGGACAAGCCAAGATAGACAGACTATAGCACACTCTATTTCTCTCTGTATACTCTCGGTATTTTGTATCTTTCGATGCGTTCTATGATAGAAGCGCACTCCTTTTTATAACAGAGGAATGAGAGTTTGGGTAGAATTGGGATAAGGCCACATCATCCGGTCTTATCCCTATCTCCTATCATAAATCAAATTCAAAGTTGAATTTGAAATATAACAGAAGAGGAAAAAGACCGTAAGAAGCCAAAACTCGTGGGACCCACCCACTAGTGATTGCTCACCAGTGGGCCCCACTGGCCTACATCCAACAGGCATATCCCAGGATTTCCCATCCCTCCCAATCCCATGGGATCTGTCCGGCCAAACACGCCCTAACATTGGTAAAGTAACCAGCGAATGATGAGTGCATTTCGGGTGTAGACTTGGCTTATGTTGACGTGTGTATGGGTGTATGTGTGGTTGGGGATAATCATACTTAGCGTGATTATATTTCACTCCGAATGTGTTGTCACACGGTTGCTTCTCATTGGTTAATCTGACGACCGCCTGGTTTAAACAATATGCACCATTCAGTTAAAAAGGACTACAATAACGGTCGACATTTTATTAAAAAATAAATAAAATCCCTGATGGTTATGAACTTCCAATTCAAGTGATTTTTTTTTTTAGAGGCATGATCTATCTATGCGGGACCAATAAAGTCAGTGGTCTGGATCACCAAACCATGGGTCCCACTTTTGCAAACATACTCTGGTTCAAAGATCCTGTACATATCTTTTCTTTTCTGACAAGTTAATCTGGACCATTAATTGTTCTGTTCAATCCCATGGCAGATGTACCGAGCTCCAAAAAGCTCCACTATTGGAAGATCAAAGCCACCACCAATCTTGGGACCTCTTCTTTCGAATTAGTTGGTTGCTGCATTTCTCTGATAAACCGAGTCCATTCATAGGACAAAAATGAAATAGGTAAGAATGTCTCAAATATAACTTTTTGAAATAATCCATGCACCGTGTCTCAACTGCCGATTGGTGTAGATTACCCAAAAGTGGGGCATAAGGGTGAATGAATTGCCTTTTTCCTAATCAGAAATGATCTAGTACATGTGTATATGAACCTTTCCATGGACAGTCCAGATAGATTATATAGATGTCAACAAGTCCAAACCAAACTCGGTGCATGAAAAGGTTTCCATCAACGTCATGATTTCTCCCAAAAGCTAGTGAACATAAACTACCTACTCTTCCTTAAACCTTACTACCTTCCTTATCCCTTCACATTCACACCTTATCTTTATGATCACATACAATATTATAAGTTAACACAGCCTACAACCGGTTTTATTTTTCTACTTATGTATAATTTCTATGGAAAATCTGACCCTTTAAAATGGTGGACAATATCATGAACATCATGTATATTGAAATTTGAAAAAAAAAAAAAAAAAAAATACACTCATCAGGTCAACCACGTGAATTGAAGTAAACCATCGGCTGTAGATTTAACAATCTTTAGCCTGCCTGATGAGTGGACCATCCTGGCTTTTGATCTAAAAGATGATACTTATCATGCGGTTCATCTTTTGCAGGGCTGGGATGATATTCAAACGTGACACGTCAGCAGGAAATGTAAACGTTGTATTTTACGTTATATGATCATTTCTCTTTCTTTGTTTTTGAAGAATCTTTTCACGCACGCCTGTTGCTGTTGTTGTTTGGTGATGTTGGCTGTTTTGCTGGTTTTTAACTCTAAAAGCACTATAAGTTACAGTGCTCCGACGCTCGGACAGTCCAATGATCAATCGGGACTGTCTATTAGGCCTGGAAGAATTTTAATTGGCCACAAAGAAAAAATCATACCGATCAAGAAATCCTAACCATCTAATTGATACCCTGTCAAGTGGACGGTCAAGTTCATTTGAAAGAGTGGGTCCAATCACAAATTGGAGCCATCTATCTTTCGGGATCCATAGTGAGTGCATGTGGTTCTAAGGAATCACTTTTATTAGGAAATTTTAATAAATGTTCACAACCTCAAATGTAGAGTCGCGATGTAGTAATAACTCGGTGAGAACAAGGTCGAATCTACAAGGAATGAGGAACATGATGTATAACTAATCTAAGTCTAACTTGATTGGTCTGAGTTTTTAATTCGGCGATTTAGAAAAAGGTTTTGAAATAATAAAGATTAAAAAAAAAAAAAGGCTAAGGATCCAGGAATCCACCTGTAACAATCTCAGTGTTAATCTACTTGATTCAATAATAACTCGATTGAAATCGAAGTCCTATCATATCCAATCGGATGATAGAACAGTTAAAACAGAATCTGAACTTTTCATTAGTTTAGATCTCAAATATCCATCTAATTGCAATGATGGTAGGGAATTCAATCATCCATCATGCTCAAGAGACGATGGTGAACAACGAGTTATATACGTCACACAATTCCAAAGCCAATAAGATCATATCAAGAGTTTTCACAGTATCTACTATAATTTCAGTCACAATAAATCATATAAAACTAAAAATATATTTTCATTTAAACTAAAACTTAGTGAAAGTTCAACATATACTTGAATCAAAGCAAACTAAACATCAAAATAAAATATATGTTTCATCCCTTAGCCTTAGCTAAGAGATTAGCCTAACAAGACTAATATCCTATAAGAAAAATAAAAAGATCAACTAGAACCTGTAAAGAAATCGAAGTGGAAGAATGTTATTGGCGCTCTACCTTCGCCATCTCTCCCTTTCCAAAACCTAGAAGATAATTTGAAACATCATAGGGACTCCTATATATAGTTGCGGAACTCCGACTTTCGCACCGACTTGGAGATTTCGCAAACCGACCTTAGATTTATGCACTTCTGTTACACTTCGGTCGGACTGAAGTCGAATTGGAATTGTAACTGGATTCTGTCTTCTTCTGTTGCCCGATTTCGGTCGCACCGAAGTCACCTTCGGTCGGACCGATCTTGATTTTGATCGAGTTAAATTATCTTTCGATCGAACCGAATTAGCTCTGAATTTCATCGTTAATTTCTTAACTATTTTATGTGATTTCGGTCAGACTGAAGTTGGTTGTTTTCTGATGTGGACTTTGTAATCTTTTCCAGTCATTTCTTCCTCCTTAACACTTGATTTTCTTAGATCTTTGGCATGTGAATTCTTCATTAATGACTTCCAAATCTCCAATTCTTTATTATCTTCTTTTGAGCTCTAAATCTATCCTTTTAACCGCATATTCATCATAAGCTTCCGAATCACCTTCCATGACAAAAACATATGTAATTAAATTAAATTAACACTTAAATGTCATGAAAACTATAGTAATTGAATGGTTAAATATGCAATATTTGAGTCTCAACACACACCTCAACTAGCATTTTACTAGTCCTGAACAAAACATACGAAAAATATTTCGAAAACCAATGTATAATTTCCATAATCTCAAGAGATTCTAAAAACAATCCAGATCATAGAAATCTAAAAATACATTAACGTTGTCCACTACTTTCTCATAAACTCTAGTACTTTGTAAATTTCCTAATCAAGTTTAAAGTATTAATCCTCTAATTAGAACAATTCTAAAAATTGAGATCCATGGGTGCATAGTGAAGTCTACACTTATCACAACTAAAAGTTCAATTATCTATTTTCATGGTAACATTGATAATCAAAAGAATTCAATATAACCAAAACTTATCTTACAGTTCAACACTCTATTCTTCCAGCTTTTGATTTTTTCATCGATGACTTTACACTATTTCACTTTTTTTTTTCTTCTTTTCAACAATCCTTAATGAATTTTAATAGGTAGCCCTTTTCGACAGCAACTATTTTTTTTACTAAGAATTTTTTTTTTTTGTTTCTTTCCTTCTTTTTTTTTTTTTTTTTTCAATTCTTTGAATATGATGGACAAATTCCCCAGGTTTAGTTCCTATCATTCTTAATAATCATCAAGTTAATCAATTCAATATCGAACTTAAACTTTAATGTGTAAGCTAGATGTGATATGTGAAATTATGAATCAATCAATGTTTAAAACTTATAAATACGAATTCATAACTTAAACTTGATTTTGAAATCTATCAAGTAGCTAGAATTCCTCTTCAACAATTATCTTATCATTCTAATATATGAATTATCTTTAAAATCACTTAATTTCACAGAATTTTTCAAAAAAATTGAAAAAATTTTATAAATCAAAAGTTTAACAATTTTGCTCAAATATAAAGAATTTCCAAAGGAAACCTACCTCCAACATAAAATCTACATTGTCCTCAATGTATAAACATATGCGATAAGAGAATAATTTTATGTAACGAAAATAAAGAGGAGTAGATGAAAAAGTACCTAGAAGGCGATAGACAGATGGGCTAGTGCGATTTTCCTTTTAAAAGATGTTCCAGCAACTAAACTAAATCTAATAAACAACTAATCCTAGGAAAACAATAAATTCTTAATCCTAAACTAGGAAAGAAAGGGAAAACTACTCAATTATGTAGTAAGGTTCCTCCTCCAGCCAGTATCTCGATAAATTTCTGAGTAAATTTCTCAATAAGATCATTCAAAAGCCATCTTTGCAATAGGCTTGAATGCCCCGGATCATAAATGTCCAGAGAAATATATAAACCTCATTATAAAATTTTCTTTTAATCCCCTGAGGTATCCAAAGTAGATAATATTCACATGTGACAGAAAAATTTTCAATGTTAGTACACCATGGTGAATCAGAGACTACAAGTAGGTGAACTTCAGAAAAATTCTCATCAGGTGACATAGTCTCAACACATTCCAAAGTTTCAGACTTCGGTTCAATTTTCAGCTCCTCCTCCTTTAATGGTAAACATTCTGGATGTGTGGAAGGAAGGGCTTCAGAATAATGATTCCCTCAATCAGTATCAACTACCGAGGTATTTTCTCGCAAGGCATTCACTATGTCTTGTATCATATAGGCATTAAAATCCTTGAAGTGTGCCAAGAAAACTTTTAAAGAGTCAAGACATTCAGCTAAAGGGGGCTCATTCTCCACATTGAGGTTTGTGATGATATGCCCAAGGACTTCGTCATCTTCATTGAGAGTAGAGGGAAACATATTCTCTTACTCTTCATCTCGGTGAGAGTAAATTATCACCAGATACATCTTGCCTTTCCCTACATAGACAGATTGAAGATCAGTAGGCAAAGATTTAATGTGAAGACTCAATTCATTGATACTAATAAGTACAGGCTCTGTATCGTCAAGGGGTGTCTGCTCAAATGGTGGCCTCCATTAGATAGTTTCAAATACCGGAGTCATATCAAGCAAGTCATGCATCTCCCTAATCATATCATAATTTAAATTAGGGGAGTGGGCCAAGCACGCCTTAAAAGAGTCAGGAGGTTTAGTTGAAAGGGAATCATCCTCCACATTAGAATCAGGCGTGTCATGTAGGTTGTAAGACCCGCATCGTAGCCCGTACCGTTTCATAGGCCTCCACGGTCCTCCCGGTCGAATTCCGGCGACCTACGATCTGTTATCAGCGTTAGCGCGTGATCCTGAGCTGAGTTGAGTCTCGTATGCCAAAGTCGGCTCAACCCGAGACTTGTATCTTAGCGACCGCGTCGTCACCGAGGTTCCAACGCCGCGACTCGTGCGTCGACCCGATACCCAGGATAGAAGATGTCGGCTCGCGTTCAGTTCGAGGAAAAACGCCACGCGTTGCAATCCCTAGAAAATTCATCACATCAATCACTTCACTTGTCAAAGTACACACATTAATCTATCCCATCCCCAAGTACAAAAGCAACCCTTAAAAGTCAACTCTATCCCTTACCCAAGTACACCCATCCATCCCTCTCTCCCATCACTCCTCTCCCATCACCCCTCTCTCCCTCTCATTTTCTCTCTCCATTTTCAAACAACACCCCATGAGAGCACCCAACGTCCATGGATCCATGAGAGGAGCTAGTGTGGCCCACCTTCTATCTCTCATATCCACCCTTCGAAACCAATCTCAACCGTTGAAATTCTTTACTTGGAGCTCTAAGACCTATTGGAGGAAGGAGGAGTCGATTTAGAGGTGGGTGCTTCTCTCTCTCTCTCTCTCTCTCTCTCTCTCTCTCTCTCTCTCTATCTTTGTGTGATGATGTGGTTGTGTGGCCGCCCAGATGGACCCCACCTTGATGTATGCCTTATCCATACCAACCAGCCATTTGGTGGCGCACCTGGGTAGGGCCCACCCCTCCTTAGCACCTCAATAGGTGGGACCCACCTTAAACATGTGTTGTGCCCGATCGTCCAGCGTCCAGGGATGCTGGACGTGGTTACAAAGAGAAGTGAGGACTGACAGCGAGGTACACTGTCCAGCAAAGGAAAATAATATATATATTAGCTTGATTTAATGGTTTTTGGGTGGGCTGCTCATGCAGGCCCCACCTTGATGTAAGGATTTAATCCACACCATCCATCCTATTTTTCAATTCATTTTAGGCATTGAGCCGAAGAATGAAGATGATCCAAAACTCTGGTAGGCCACACCGTCTAGAACATCATTTTAATAGTTTAAAAAAATTATTAGGATTTTCTGTGATGTTCCTGTGCGTCGAAAAACATCCAATATTGGGCTCGTTAAGTGTACCATGAGCCATGAAATTCAGTAAATGGAATGGATTGTCCTGATATGGGCCTCACCTATCAAAACTATAAGAAAACAAAATTTTTTTAAAAAAAATGGAATTTATATAGCCCAGGGGGCTGACGTCCCTAGCTGCTGGCGTCCTGCGCTGCAGCTCCTGCTGCTTGTAAATCGGGCAGAGACCGTGGCCCCACTACAGGCCCCACATTGATGCTTGTTGAACATCAACACCATGCATTTGATGGGTCCCCTTTATATGTGGGGTTTCCCCAAAAATCAGCCACTCACGAGACTCAGGTGGACCACGCCTCAAAGCAGCAGGGGTTGAACGTCTACCCTCGAAACTTTTTTTGGGCCATAGAAGTTTTGGATCTATTTGAAATTTGTTTTTTTCTCTTAGGCCAGGTCCTTGTAACCCTATCTACAGATGGGATGGGAAATAAATGTTATGGTGGGCCCCACATGGGACCCACTGTTGAAAGTGTTTTACCCACACCGTCCATCCATTTGTACCCTACCATGATGTATGTTTCGTATGCACACCGTCCAGCAGTGGACGGTGGTGCCATCATGTATGTGTTTCACATCCTGCACCGTCCGTATGCTGGGATGGTGGGCCCCTATGATGTATGCATTCTATATCCAAGTCGTACATCCGTCTGTCGTGCCCCATGCACCCCACCTTGATGAGTTGTTCAACCCACGCTGTCCATGCAAATTGCGTGTGGACCCACCACGATTTTTGGGCAAGATCAGCACCGTCCAGAACATCCAGGGACTGGACGGTGGCTCTTTCCAGATCATGTATTATGTTATATTATTAAATAATATATTATATTATATTGTAATATATTCTTATGATATATTATATTATATAAATTATTATTGTATCTGGCTTTAAACACCAGTTAGATCGGTGGGACCCACTGCTGGTGGGTGCATCCCATCCTGACCGTCCATCTGTATTGAGGGCAGCAAGTGTTGTGTGGGCCGACCATAATGTATGTGTTTTCTCTTAGCTGTCCATCTGGACTGGTGATGTGGGACGCCACCATGATATTTGTGTTTCATTCATGCTGCCCTGTAGCGTGGGCCTCCCACACACGTGTGGAATCCACCATGTTGTATGTGTCGTGTGGGGCCTGCCTTGATGGACCGTCCAGATCATGGACTCCACCATGATGTATGTACTATATTTACACCATCTGTCCATTTGTGGTGGGGTCCACCCTGATGTAGTGTTGTTTCCACTCCTTGCATCCATGGATCCCATGCGAGGCCACCTTGAATTATGTATTTTATATCCCCACAGTCCACTTGACTGGGACAGCGGAATGCCACACCATTATGTATTTGTTTCATCCACACTGTCCAGATAGTGCTGAAGTGCTCGACAATGTTTGGACAGTGTGATGTATGTTGTATCCACGTAGTGGGGGCCACTTGTTATATATAATAGGCTCATGTGGTGGAGACCACCTTGGTGTACGTACTCTATATCCACACCGTCCCCGTTTGGACGGCACCACGTGGGGCCCTCCATTGATGCATGTATTGTATATTTATGCCGTTCATTTATGCCGCCTACCATGACGTGTGTGTGTTGCATGCACACGGTTCATCCACTTTTCTAAGCCCATTGATGCGGCTCATCATGATGTATCCTTGGCCCATGTGCGGGGCCCACCTGCTATGTATAATAGGCTCATGTGATAGGGCCTACCTATTGTGTATTTATGGCCCATATGTCGTGGCCCATTGTGATATGTTTCTAGCCCATATGATTAGGCCCATTGTAATGTAATTCCGGCCCATATATCGTGGCCCATTGTGATATGTTTCTGGCCCATATAATTAGGCCCATTGTGATGTACTGAGGCCCATGGGTCATGGCTCATTGAAATGTACTTCCAGCCCATACGTCGTGGCCCATTGTGACGTATTTCTGACCCATTTGCCAAGGCACATTGTGATGTATCCAAGGCCCATGGTTGAGGCCCAGTGCGATGTATGTATGACCCGTTAAGTTGTGTATGAATTCCTTGAATGGGCCACTCCTTGAGAGCAATATTGGTTAAATGGCCACATTATTGGCCAATGATGGTTTAATGTCCTCATTGTGACCTTCCCTTAAACCTTGTTAGACCTATTATCACCGATTAACGATCGAGGCCGATTATCGTGACTGATTACCAATCGTGGTTGAATGCTGATTCCGCCTGTCGTGGCCAATTGACCGATTACCAATTGAGGTCGATTATCGTGACTGATTACCGATCGTGGCCGAATGCCGATTCTGCTTGTCGTGGCCTATTGGCCGATTACCGATCGAGGCCAATTATCGTGACTGATTACCGATCGTGGCCGAATATCGATTCTACTTATCGTGGCCAATTGACTGATTTCCCGATCGTGGCCGATTACCGATTCTTCTTGTAGTGGCCGATTGCCGATTCCGAATTATCGAGGCCGATTTCTGAATTGTCGAGGTCGATTGTCGAGACCTATATGATGTATATGCAACCCATAGTTGAGGCCCATTGTGGTGTGTATTCGACCTGTGTGATGTATATACGGCCCGTATTTGAGGCCCATTGCGATGTGTATTCAGCCCGTGTGTAAGGCTCAATGTGATGTATATGAGGCCCATTGTGATGCATTTGAGGCGATGGAGCCCAGTATGATGTATATTAGGCCCATGTGAGAGGCCCATCGCGATGTGTAGTAAGCTCTTGAGAGAGGCCTATGGTGTTGTATAATTGGCCTTTGTGTGAGGTAATGGGTTCACTATATGTTAGGATCCATGAGGGTCATTCCTTGGGGGCAATGTTGGTTAAATGTCCACATTGTCGAGGTCGATTGTCGATGTCGGTTATTGATACCGATTATGAGTATATGACAGCATAACATCATGATACATGCCCATACGCATCATCTGCATGTTTGTTATGAGATGTGGTCGATCATTGCATATGTCATTGAGCGTGTTGTTATGAGACTCCCTGATAAGCGGAGGTTATCTCACATGAATGCATGGTATGCGTAGGATTAATGCATGACTGGATTGTATGACTCATGCATCTTGCATTATGATTACTATACACCCTAGCGACATCAGGGCCGTAGCCTCCATAGGCATATCGTGAATGGCTAGAGGGGACACCGGAAATGTTTGGTTCTAGCATACGGGCGTCATAGATGTCCCTGGGTGAAAATCCCTAAACCTCCGTGGCCAGGAGACGCCCCAACGTCGAGACCGAGTGGATATATGAGCGCCCAAGTGCCGAATACCAGGAGTCCGCGTCTCCCATTGTGTCATGGTCGGTTGGGAGGGGGTGTGGCCTTACCCGCCCGAGCGTAGGGGGCATTACTAGGCTGAGTCTAACCAGCTCGAGGAATGGGTCCGCTATCAACGTGCCGGATAGGTATTGGCAGACTATTGGCCAGGCGGATAGTGAGGTTTCTTACACTCACTTGGACTGTGCGGCTAAGAGAGCGACAGTGCATTTGAAGTGTACTAAACCCCGGTGATGATCCCAGAGATGAACCGTACTGATATGTGGATTTATTGAGCAGGAGTTGCATACTCATTCATTCATTTATTCACTATCCACTCGGGCTGGTGGTGCGTAACTATTTGTTACGTGTACCTTCGCATGGCTAGGATTTCGGTTGGGCCAGCGACTAACCTAAGATCAGGAGTTTACCACATTGAGTCTGACTATCTAAATTTAGGTATGGGACTGGTTTGGATAGAAGTCCGTTGTGATGGACCCCATAACCTGCGATACTACGTACTATCATCCCGACTTTACACTCCAGCATGGTCATTCCATTTGCACCGCATATTGCATTACATCTGCGGCATATGGTATTTTGGGTTACTGTGTTTTTGTATTTATATGGTTTAGATACGATTGACGCTATTCGTGGACTCATCAGGAATTACATACTGCATCACATCCTCAGCATTTGATATTTGGCTCTTTGTAACTCCTCATTTGCATAGTTGTTCTATATTGCGTATTCTGATACTGATTGACTCATCGACTTGTCCGTATTTCCGCTTACTCTGTTATCGTATAATTTATAATCTTGTCAGTATTTCTGCTTACTCTGATAATTCATGATTTTGTTAGTAATTCTGCTTATTCCGATATTGTACGATTTATGGATTACCAGTATTTCGGTACTGTATGATGATGGCATTGTATTGAATACTTGGTACTACCTTATACACACTTACACCACCCTCTAAGCTTTCTATAAGCATATGCATGATAGATGCGTGCGCAGTGATGTTAGGTTCTGTGATGTTGAGCTTGAGCATGCAAATGTCTTCTGGAGCTTGATTTTCGATTTATGTATTTCCCTTCAGTATTGTAATCAAATTATTATATTAATGGATTTTGTGATGGTGTTCTTATGGTTATTGTTCGTGGGTTATGCTTGTGGTTATGCTCATTACAAATCAAATTAATTATTAGAAATTCTCCTTGTAGCATCCCAGGATTGGAACCTGGTATATGGGTACCGGGAGCCGAGAATGGGGTACTACTGGAGAGGTCATCGGGCACCGGTTCGCGATCGGGAATTTTGTGAGCCCGGTCTCCGAGTTCGGGGCGTGACATAGGTGGAGTGGGTCAACATCACTATGTTTAAAAAATACATTTGCCTCTCGACCATTAACTTGGACTATCATTATGATCAACTCTTCGGAAAATTGAATCGTATACTCATAATTCAACTCCTCATTTTCAAATTCATTATACTCCACAAGTGAGTTGGAATCACTCTCCTTACATTGCGTTTCTAGATTACATTGAGGCTGGAAAAAACTAGCCTCTTCCTTCTCATTAAGGTGCGACTGAATTCTTTGAATTGAGGATTCAAGCAATTCCAATGATGTTCTAATTTCCGTGAATGATCGCACGATGTGTTAGTTAATTTTCTCATGAGCATCCATGAATTTCTGAAGTGGCTTCTCTTGGATTGTTTCCGGTTCAATCTCATAAGTGTGGATTCAAAGGAGTAGTCGTTAGAATCAATTATTGATTCACCTCTCCAATTTAAAATTTATGTTTCCACTGATTATAGTCATACGTGAAACGCCCCACCCAAGGACACAATATTGTCCGCTTTGCCCAGAGGGCTCACGGCTTTGTTCTCAGGGTTGCCCCCAAAACGCGTTGTATCCTTAAGGTGCGAACCCCACATATAACCACCACAACTTCCTACGACTCTTCCGATGTGGGACAAGTTCAACCCCACTCGCACACACGTAGCACTGCCAACCACTTGGCTCAGGTTGCCCGCCCACATCCCTTAGGCCCCGCCCACATGTGCAACAGTGACAGGGCATCACAATACGGGTCATATGAGGGAGAGTTCGATGGTTGTTGGTATGCGTTATCACCCATAATATAATCACGCATTATTTTCTTCTTGCCGGCTGGGTAACAATTGTTTTCACTCCAATAATCACGTAATGATTTCTTAATCAATGAGTATAATTGTTCTCTCATATGATCGCGTATAGACTTCTTAACTGATGAAATATCATAACCCAGTCGGTTTTCAATTATGGTTTCAGTAAAACTTTGAGACATAGGTTATTTCCTAACATAATTATTTGACAGGCCTTCATGGTATCTCTCGTATTCTAGAAGTATATTAGAGTATTCACGTGTCCAATCTTACAATTACATGGTGAAATTCTAATATGAATCTAATCCTAAAATAAATTCCTATATAAAAAATTTCTACGGCAATAAGGAAAGCAAATAGGGAGAGTAAGAGAAAATGTTACCAGAAGAAAGGAACTAGAATGAAGATCCTATAAAACAAAAACAATAAACTATGTTAGTAATGTTAGAGAATTTTTTTTAAGACAAACCCAAAAAAATTAATAATAATTGAAAAAATCGTAGAAACCTATATTAGAAATTTTCAGAAAATAAGAAAAATCTAACCTAAAATAAAATTTTAATCTAGAAAACCTAAACCTAATTGCGTTCAACGCCATTCCTCAACAATGGCACCAAAAACTTGTTCAAAACCCCAAGTGCATAGTCACGATGTAGTAATAACTCAGTGAGAATGGGGTCGAATCCACATGAAATGGGGAACACGGTCTAGAACAATATAATTAAGTAAACTTGGTTAATCTAGGTTTTTAATCTAGCGATTTAGAAAAAGATTTTAAAATAATAAAGATAAAAAGACTAAGGATCCAAGAATCCACCTATAGCAATTTCAATGTTAATCTACTTGATTCAATGATAACTCGATTGGAATCGAAGTCCTATCCTATCCAATCAAATGATAGAGCGATTAAAATAGAATCTGAACTTTTCATTAGTTTAGATCCAAAATATCCATCTAATTGTAATGATTGTAGAGAATTCAATCATCCACCATGCCCAGGAGATGATGATGAATAACGACTTTTACACATCACATAATTCCAAAGCCAATAAGATCATATCAAGAGCTTTCACAGCATCTACTGTAATTTCAGTCACAATAAATCATAAAAAATTGAAAATATATCTTTATTTAAACTAAAACTTAATGGAAGTTCAACATATACTTGAATCAAAGAAAACTAAACATCAAAATAAACTATATGTTTCATCCCTTAGCCTTAGCTAAGAGATTAGCCTAACAAGACTAACATCCTAGAAGAAAAATAAAAAAGATCAACTAGAACCCGTGAAGAAATCGAAGTGGAAGAACATTGTCCGCGCTCCACCTTCGCCTTCTCTCCCTTTCCAAACCCTAGAAGATACTTTAGAGCGTCCTAGGGACTCCTATTTATAGTTGTGGAACTCTAACTTTCGCATCGACTTAGAGATTTCGCAAACTGACCTTAGATTTACGCACTTTTGTTATGCTTCGGCCGGACTGAAGTTGCCTTCGGTCGGACCAAAGTCGAATTGGAATTGTAACTGGATTCTATCTTCTTTAGTTACCCGATTTCGGTCGCACCCAAGTCACCTTCGGTCAGACCGATCCTGAGTCCGGTTGAACCAAATTAGCTCTAAATTTCATTGTTAGTTGTTGGACTGTTTTGTACGATTTCGGTCAGACCGAAGTTGGCTGTTTTCTGTTGCAGACTTTATAATCTTTTACAGTTATTTCTTTCTCCTTAACACTTAGTTTTCTTAGATCTTTGGCATGTGAATTCTTCATTATCTTCTTTTGAGCTATAAATTCATCCTTTTAAGCGCATATTCATCATAGGCTTCTAAATCACCTCGCATGATAAAAACATATGCAATTAAATCAAATTAATACTTAAATGCCAGGAAAACTAAAGTAATTGAAGGGTTAAATATGCAAAATTTAAGTCTCAACAATAGCCCATCCATGTGTTACAAAATGGATGGATATAAAATGAGAATGCCAACTTACATATGGCTTAGATCATTGCATCAGTGTGACTTTTAAATGCTAGCACATGAAATGTATGCTGGATCTAACGAACACTCCGGATCATATGTGGATACTTGACATCGAATGGGTTAGGACTTATATGACACATGGCCTACATCTTGCACAGTTATGTAGAGGTTTTCAATTCTGACAACTGGGTCATGGTTCAGTAATCCAGACCATTGTTCTGTAGTGTTATATTGTAGATGGACTGTTCATCACAGGTTTCCTTGATAAGATAATCTTGACTTTCTGATCTTTGTCCTACGGGTGGACGGTTGATAAAAGAAGTATAACAATGTTTCACTTTCAACTCGAAGAAGTCCTAGGGAACATTAATTAAAATAATACTTAATTATGACGTAATAAATACGTTGAAACTAAATTTTAATGCATCTCTTTTAGTCTTCTGGACACTTAGAAGGACAAAAATACTGACCTACCAGCCATTTCCTGGTATTAGCTTGTTGCAACCTTTTGAGAATAGGATATGGGCCCTACTAAATCAATGATTGTGGCCACTGTAGACACCCCACCCCATTCTGATAATGTAACGCCCCAGATTTTTGCCCACCTGGAGTTAGATGTCCTTAGGCAAGGGGTTGATCCTAACCCCTAATTAACCTCTCAAACATCAAATCCTTTAGAAATTAGACAAGTTTAACTAAGTGCTAAACTAGATTAGCTGTGAAATCCGCTTGAATCACTTTAAATATGATCTGCAAGACTCAAAACTTGTAGAATCATCGACGTTAGGTTACCCTAAAATCTAGGATCAATCTCATTACCCAGTTGCTCTTGGGAGCACATTGAAACTCCGTATCGGATCTGGACCGTACGTCGAAAGTCCGATTACTATGAAATTATATAATCAAGACCGCCTTACTGGGCTTGACAACCACCTCGGAAATCAAGTCCAAATAGTGTCCCAAAGTAATTTGCTTGAGCCCGGAGTGAAGTGTGTGAGAAAACGTGGTTTCCTTTAGAAATTAATTCGAATCTAAGACTTGTCATTTGCGGGCCGAATATAAGCAATCAGACCGTCAGAATCTAACCCAAATACGCCCTTGGATCAGGAGAAATTTCATACACCTGTCAGTGTACTTGTGGCCCTGATCGAGTTTCGGTGACCGTTGAACTGAAACTGGTCCGTCACGTATGATCTGGGAACCGGACTGGAATGAAACCTTAACTCGACCTAGATCCAAGGTCAGTGAGCTTAAGTCCAACCTTTGACTCAAGGGGGGGCTCCGGAAATGCTCCGTTGAGTCGAAACAGACTGATTTTGGACATAACCTAAGTATACCTTAGCCCTGGGGCCATTTCCATCAGTTTTGGGCCTATAAGGACCTTAAGCCCTCACTCTCTCATCCCATACGAATTTAGGAAACCCTAGGAGAGAGAAGAAAGAAAAGAGAGAGAAAGAGAGAGAGAGAGAGAGAGAGAGAGAAGTGTGGATTCTTCCTGGGATTCTTCCCTGCTGAAACACCACTCCCGTGTAGTTCTTCTGGTGTTTCCAACGCCGTATTTGGGTAAGAAATCCTAACCCTAACCTATTTTAGAGATTCAAGAGATTCAATAGAACAATTGATAGAATAGCTAACATATTCCCTGTTATAGGTTGTTCTGGTGCCGTAGACAAAGGCTCAGTGTTTAAACTGATTTCGTTATGCTTCTACGGCGTAAGGTGCGGACTATAGACGCTTAGGTTATGGTTTTCAATGCTTTCAATGTTAGATAATGATAGATTCATGATCTAGATGCTATTGCACATGTATAAAGTGCTATCCGTTTCGCTTTTCTGTTATACGTTAATTATGTTGAATATATTGTATTCCATGTATTTATAGAAAATACCGTATATGTATAAAATTTAAAATTGTGTTGGCCACGATTAACTGTTGTATATGTATGCTAGACTTACTAGTATTAACTTTCGGGTGAACGGATTTGCCCTAAGGCATGTTATATCAACATACGTTGTGTATGTTATATTGTGTAGCCTATCTATTTGTGAAAATGACTGAATGAGTATAGAATTCGCATTCGTGCTCGCCATGACCAACAGTCATGGATATATGATGGTTGTATAGGCGATAATCCTTAGCGAAAGGATTTTCCCTAAATCATGCCACGGCTAATGCACGTATATATGTCTAAGTGTGTAGCCCAGGTGTTTGTGAAATTGATTGAATGAGTATGGAACCCGGATTCATGCATGCCATGATTATCTGTCGTGGGTATATGCATGTGGTATACGGGGCAACTCCCTAGTGAAAAGGTTTGGCCTACTACCTGTGTGATCAACATACGTCATGTATGTTGATGTACGTGTAGTATAAGTGTTTGTTAAAATGATTAAATGAGTAAGTGGTTAGTAAATTAAAATTTCTATGGGTGTTGAGCTATGATTCCCAACTCCCTTAACTATGTGTATGATTTCCCCAATGTACCGTATATTATAGCGTCTGTTTTATCTATGGAATACATATGTGTGGATTTATGTTTAAGTTGTAGTCCATAAAATGCAGAAACAAATCTGTGACGAGTGATGGGGGAGCGGTGTAACGATTTCGTGCAACAACCCTGGCAGCCCTAAAGCGGACATTATTGGACCTTTGATTATATGATTTGCAATCTTGATTCATAACTGCTTTAACTATCTTCTAGGATATTTTGTTGTAATTGAATGTGATTGGGGCTATTGTATAGTCCAGGCAATCGATAAGAGGCCTTGATGTTGTAGTTGAGGTCATTTCTCCATAAAAGACACGTTCGATTAATCCGAGTCGTACGATGGTTGTCGACAGTGGTACCTTGTCGGTTACTTCAGCGTACGCTCGTACCAGTCGAACTTGTCTAATAAACCGATGGGCCTATTGTGTGTTCACCATGTTTGGACGATACTGCTTGAACTTAAGGTACCAAACTTACCAGTGAAACCCCGTTAACCTTGGTACCTCGATCTGCTAAGACTCATGAGCCGGACATGGTGGTATGGGACACTGTAGTCGAGCTGTCGGCCTACGCTGGGGTGACGAGCCTTCCCGTAGTGACCAGTGAGAAACCAGACTCGTGAGCTGAATACGGTGGTATGGGACACCGTATTCAAGCTGTCGGCCTACACTGATCAGAAGATGCGTTGTGCGTGAGCCTCGTGTGGGCCATTGCCAAACAAAACCACTGCTGCGCACTCTGATACCTGTTGGTTGGACAATATCTGAAGGGGTGTTGCGATTGCGTAAGCCCCGGATGACGCGTTGGTGTAGTGACCTCGAGCATACTCTGAACTTGCGTTGAGGCGACAAGCCTCTCCGTAGTAACTAGAGTATAACTAGGCCTACATTGATAAGGCGACAAGCCCTTTGCAGCGACCTAAAATCGTATCATCGTATGAGTTTACTAAGACTGACGACCCTAGAATGGATCCTTGTTTGGGAAGTAATATAAGGGAGGTACCTTAGTTTTCCAATCTTACTGTATGAAAATGACTAATAAAGAACTTGGTAATCACGTTCATGTACCGCATATGTGTGCGTTTGGTGTTGATGGTCAAGCACTGAAGGAGTGTGGCATGCCGTGAACATAAGAAGGAGTCGCTGAGGGAGCGCAAGCGAGGGCATGCATCATACAAACATATCATTCTTGCATTGACAAGAGTAATTAGGGATGTGTGATTTCTTGCTTTATCATTACTACTTGATTGGATTGATAACATGTTAACCTGTACTTTATTATTCCACTGAGTTAGCTACTCACTCCCATGTTACGGGACGATGTTGTACACACCAACCAGACCCTGTTGTAGTTTCAGATGATGGCGATGCTCGTGAATTGGAGCCTGACTTTTATGATGGTGAGGAGGAGTTCTCCTACATGCAATGATCTGGCGGGTCTATGTGGACCTGAAGTTGCGTACCGGAGCCACAGGGATATGAATAGTTGAACATTACACTTTATCATTTGGTAAATTTTGAAATTTTACATGTAATTATTGACCTAGCAACACATACATGCTTTGGGGACTTGTACTGGTTTAGAAGGTTTTATATACTCATCTTGCGTATTACAACTATCCCTGAATTATGTTTGCTGTTTTGGCTTAATCTCATTCATGTTTCATGCACTAATTAATACAGACAACATACAAACATCACTTCATTTGTTGCATAAGTGATGTGTTGGAACTCGGAAGTTGAGTTTCTACTCGACCCCCGATTTTCAGGGCGTTACAGATAACCTGATTGATTTTAAATCAATGGATGGTCAACCAAAACCCCAATGCTAAATCCTGACCGTAGAAGCCTAAACCCTAGGAACCCTAATCTCATAGCCCAAACTCAAGCCAGTCAACCCAGTCAGCCTAATCCTCAACTCTAGAAACTTAAAACCATAGAGTCTTGAACCAGCTCAACGAATCCTCACCTAGTCAACATACTTGGTCAGCCTACCCAGTCAACTCGCGTAGTTAAGCCCAAAAGCAAGCTTAAACCAAAGCTCAAAAGCAAGTCCAATCGGAGTACCATGCAAAACCTCAACACAACGTTCTTTATAGTAGAGACTCTACACACTTGGAGGAGACTGCCTACCAAAGTAGGGAGTCTAAGTGGGAACTGGCCACAGTCGGCTCGCCGCTGACCACGTGGCATTCCCGCTCTTCGGGCTGACATCCCTCAAGCATGTGGAATCACTCTTTTTTTAGGCCCTAAGTGTGTGACTAATGTATATTTACTCAGATGCCCATCTCATTATCCAAAATTATCCTTTTACCACCTCATCCAACCCATAAGATGATGTCATGTGGCAATCTCCAATCTCAGCCCTTTAACTAAAATTTATCCCTAGGATTACCAAGAATTAATAGAAGACCAGGTTTGGAGGCTATAAATAGCCCACTCCCCTCATTTCAAATATCCAAAATATCAAGAAAAGCATCCACTCCCATTTCAAAGCCTCTTCATCCCTTAGGGCCTTGGCCATTTACCCATTGCATTCCTTCACCAAGGAGAGTGAGAGAAAGAGAGAGTCCAGCTCTGGTTTACCATTGCTTAGCCAAAGTCCAGGCCTCCTAAGCCCTAACTGGAGCCACTTTATCTAGCCTTGCAATACTACCGTTCGTCCAACCATTCAGGCTTCAATCAATTTCATCAAATCTAAGCATTTGCATTGGGCAATACTCATTCCCTTCTCACCCCCTTACTCCTCATATACATCATCACTACATTGCATTTCATCGTTTTCTCGCATCTAACTAATGGTCATATGCTATGTAGCTTACTGATATAATCGGAGTTGTCTCACTAGAAACCTTAGCCAGTTAGCAGTCATTTTGTCATACAAATCAACATTATATCACATTCCATCGTTTTCTTGTATCTAACTGGTAGGCATATGTTCTGTGGCTTGTCGATATAATCAGAACTGACTCACCAAAAACCTTAGCTAGTTAGCCATCGTTTTATCATAAGCACCAATATAACATCGAGTATCCCATACATCACACTTCTTATCACCCCCCAAACTCAAAAATTGGGCTCACAAAATTCCCGATTGCCAAATTTAGTGTCGACAGCCTCCATAACACCCCATTCTCGGCTTCTAACGCCCATACGCTAGATTTCGATCCTAGGATCTCATAAGGAGGATTTTTAACGTACATTTATCTCATAAGAAGCATAACTACAAGTTTACCCAAATCACAAAGGCAACATCATCATCATATATCCACTAATATAAACAGTTGAATACAGTGTTGAAAGGGAATACATATATATCGAAATCAAAGCTCCAGAAGTCCGCTGTATGCTCTAAGCTCAATGCTACTACGACCTAATGCCACCTACACGCATCTATCATGCATAAGCTTATAGAAAGCTTAGAGGGTGGTGGAAGTATGTGCACAAGGTAAGTGTCGAGTATGCAATACAATGCCATAAATCATACAATATCGAAATAAGCGAAAATACTGACAATATCATGAATCATACGATATCAGAGTAAGCTGAAATACTGACAAGATCATGAATCATACGATATCAGAGTAAGCGGAAATATACTAATAAGATCATGAATGCCATCAGCTGTACCAAGGCTATATATACGATGCAAGGCATGAATGCTAACAGCCATATCAATGCAGAAACATGGAAACCCAAAATGCTAAGTACTGCAGATGCAATATAATATGCGGTGCGAATGAAATGACCAAGCTGGAGTGAAGTTGGGATGATAGTATGTACTATCGCAGGCTATGGGGTCCATCACAAGAGACTTCTATCCAAACCTGTCTCATACCTAAATTTGGATAGCCAGACTCAATGCAGTAGACTCCTGATCTCAGGTTAGTCGCGCACCCCAACCAAAATTTTTGCCATTACGAAGGTACACAATAGTTAGTTGCGTACCACCAGCCCGAGTGGATAGTAAATGAATGAGTATGCAACTCCTACTCAATAAGTCCACATATCAGTACGGTTCCTTTCTAGGAAATCACCGAGGTCTAGTACACTCTACGCCACCTGCCCTCCAATCAAGCGCACAAATGGGTAAATGGAAGAGACCTCATTATCCACCTGCCAATATCGGGCCCGGCTCATCGATAAAGGACACATTCCTCAAGCTGGTCAGACTCAGCCTATTTATGCCTACTCCCTCAAGCGGGTAAGGTTACACCCCCTTTAACCGACCACAACACAGTGGGAGACGCGGCCTACTGGTATACGGCCCCCATGCGCTCATATATATCCACTCGGTCTCGATGTTGGAACGTTCTCTGGTACCAAGAGGGTTTAGGGATTTTTGTCTAAGGCCATCTATGGCGACCCGATGCTAGTAACAGATTTTCGATGTCCCATCTGGCCATCCGCGACATGTCTGTGGAGGCTACGAATCTGATGTCGCTAGGGCGTACAGTAATCACAACACACAATGTAAGATGCATGAGTCATACAATCCCGTCATGCATTAATCCCGCACATACCATGTGCTCATGTGAGACGATCTCTGCCTATCAATGAGTCTCATAACAATCTGCCAATGACATATGCAATGGTCAACCACATCTCATAATAAACATGTAGATGATGCGTATGGGTATGTATCATGATGCTATGCTGTTACATAATCATAATCAGTATCGACAACCGGCACCAATAATCGGCCTCGACAATCGGATTCGGCCTCGACAATCAGAATCAGCCTCGACAATCAGAATCGACCTCGTTGATCGGCCGAACAAGGCCTAAGGGAAGGTCACAATGTGGACATTAAACCATCATTGCCCATCAATGTGGCCATTTAACCAATATTATTCTCAAGGAGTGGCCCACATAAAGCCAAACGTATAGTGGGCCCATGGCCTCACACAATGGCCTAACGTACATCACGATGGGCATCACTCAAGGGCCTAATACACATCACGATGGGCCGAATACACAGGCCTAATATACATCACCATGGGCCATGATCCATGGTCCTCAAATATATCATAATGGGCTACGACCCATGGGCCTAATATACATCATAATGGGTCGTAACCCATAGGCCTCAATATACATCAAGTGGGCCGCATCAATGGTTGCACCAATGGTTCTCATATACAACAAGTGGGCTGCATTAATGGGCCGCACCAATGGGCCACATATACACAACAGGTGGGCCCTGCTCATGGGCCTCAAATACATAACAGGTGGGCCCTACACATGGGTCTCATATGCATTAAATGGGCCACGTATCTGGGCCTCAAATACATCACAATGGGCCTTGCCCATGGGCCTCAGATTCAAGTAGGTGGGCCCCATCATGTGGGCCTTAAATATAAGGCAAGTCGGCCCCATCATATGGGCCTTAAATACAAGGCGGGTGGGCCCCATGGACGGGCCGCACCAATGGGTCTCAAGCGGGCTTGGACCACACCAAAAATCATTTCAATAGTTGTAGGTGTAACATGTGTATCACTGTACATTGTCATTCCATGGGGGCACATGGCCCACTAATGATGATCAGCACTATCCAAACATTGTCCAAGTAAATCAACACCATCTAACCATTGGACAGCACCGTCCAAACATTGTCCATGTAAATCAGCACTGTCCAAACATTAGACAGCACCGTCCAAACACTGTCCATGTAAATCAGTACTGTCCAAACATTGTCTACGTAAATCAGCATCGTCCAGCACGATCTGGAGGGTTCATGGTGGTGTCCACGGTCCCATGGACGGAGCGGATATACAACACATCATCAAGGTGGGTCCTGTGCTGGCAAAATAGGTGGATGGCTATGGATATCAGTCCCATAGGACCGCTGACGTCAATACACAGCTTATATAGTTGGTGAGGTGGCCCACGTCCAGAGAGAGATGGACGGTTTGGATGTAATACATACATCTAGGTGTGGATCTCACCGTCAAATGGTTGGATGGTATAGATGAAACACATACCTCGTGGCCAGGGGGGTTCACGTCCACCTGGACAGCAGAGACCCCACACATGCAGTGTGGATCCCACTATCCCAGGACGGACGGTATAGATAAAACATATGCATTATGGTTGGGCTACGCAACACCGTCTAGAGATAAACGGTGCGGACACGTAATACATATATCGAGGTGGACCCCATCGTCTAGATGGACGGTGGGATGAAATACATACAATGGTGGGACCTCAGAGCTTGGTGATGTCATTCACAGTAGCTGTATAGCTGGTGTAAGATACACCAGCCAATCCACTTCCACTCCTCAATGGGTGGGTCCCATGTAGGGCCCACCTTAATGTATAATATATATATATATATATATATATTAATAATAATTTATTTATTTTATTAATATTATTATTTTATTCTTATATTATTTTTTAAAGGGACAACAACGTCCAGGCCCTGGACGGCCTGGATATTACATCATGGTGGGCCCCACACGCTGTCATGGTGGGGTCCACATCCAATGAATGGACAGCTAGGATATAACATATACCTTATGGTGGGATCCACCGTCCACGTGGCTGGATAGTGTGGATCTCACACGCCACATGGTGGGCCACACATCTAAGAGAGAGAGAGAGAGAGAGAGAGAGAGAGAAACGTGAGACGGGAAGAGGATATGGGAGGGGCCCCGCCACTATTCGATTATATTGTCAGATCTTACCTTCATTGCATTACCTTCTACTTCCGAGAACTAATCATATTCCTTAGAAACTAGTCAGATCTTGTGAAGTAAATACTGTACTTTTGTATGGCAAAGTGGTCCATTAATCGGAATATCTGGAACACAAACTCAGAAGTCATCTTAGGGTTAAGGATCTTCGGATTCTTAATCCTAAGCATTTCTACAGGGTGTAACCGACTATAGATTTGAAGTAATTGGAGTGAGTTAACCCGTGAAAACGTGAGCCGATCACCTATCCCTCAACAAATCTTCTAGCATCCATAAAATGACGACTCTACTGGCGATTAACTAGTCACTCTAGTCGTGACCTGACTTGAAAAGCAATATCTTACGAATTCATGAAGAATACCAGTTCTCGCACATTTACATCTGCATCTGCATCGACATTAATATTCAACCAAAAACAAAACTAAAAAGAACAAAATTGTGCATCTGTGAGTCAGGCGTCCTTGAAAAAATATCTCTTATTGCGGTATAATCTACACCAGATCAGAAGTAGTTATGTATACTTGGGGAGAAGAGAGACACGGGAAAAACGTTCTAAAAAGATCAAGTCTCTAGTCAAGACTACAAAAGTGGGTAGAGAAAGAAGGAAATAGGTCGACACAGCTCAAACTTCGCTAAAATAGTGAGCAAACAATGAAGGAAAAACTAATATTTATAAACATCCAAGGGGGAATGCCTTTAATGATAGCACCATTCACAAAGGCTTGAAAAGACGCATTGACGCACAATCTCCACCACGTAGCAATACGAGGTTTTTCCAAAAGTAGCATTAATGAAGCATGGACAGGTGTCCGATTGTAAGTTACCTGGAAAATAAAACGACACTCGTCACTTTATGCACGACTCCTCGTACGACGAAATTGCCTTAAAATCTTCCTTGATCCCCATGACATACGCTGTCCTTTTCGATTCCCGCCTTCATCACTAGACGGCAAAATCGAAGAAGACAGATGAACTAAGCTAACCACCCACAATTAGAATTTTAAAATCTTATGCTTATACGACAATTCAAATTCTTACTTCCCAAGCTCATGTACATGGAACTTGGAAGTATGAGACAACTGAAAAAATAGATTTGACCAGTCATATAAGACACATGACAAAGATCCAATAGAGCAATCTCTCCCAGCCACCGATATGTCGACCACTAGAGAAGTTGAGCTGAGCAAAGGACCCGATGGCTAAGCTGAACTAGTCAACCGAGCTCGATAATAAATTCATCGACTGACCTGATCATTTCGATTAAGCCGTCTAACCGAGGTCGGCCTCAGATACTGACCTCGACCCTAAATACCGACCTCGACCTCGGAATAAAAATATCCAGAGAGAATCTCATGTCATATAAGAGCATGATCGATCCGACGAGATCCTAACAAAAAATCACATCAATCGGGAAAAAATCGGAGATATTTTCAGGGATAGATTCCTACTATAATACAGGCTCCTCCAGCGTATCTACGGATTCACCCAGATATGCAAATTACCTAGAAAACCTATAAATACATCACTCTGCTGAAGGAAAGAGGTAGGGATAAAAATTCTAACTCCAGCCATACCTACCTTAGGTTCATTTACCTGACTCAGGCATCGGAGGGTCCCGGGCCACAACCAACGCCCCCAGTGTTCATTCATTTTTCTATTAAATGCAGGTATCCAGTGGCCTATAAGTGGAGTTATGGGTTCAACTAGATTCAAGCGATAACAGTGTACATTCCTTAGTGTAATATGTAGCATTAATTAAGTAGTTGTTAATTTTAGCTTTAATTTGGATCTACACTCATACGCTGAATTTAGTTCGAGCATCAATCAAAGTTCTCCATTTAGGAATGTATTTTGCACCTGTTCTTTGCGAGTTCGACTGATTAAGAATTCATTTCTTGTTCTTTTGTCTAAATTGAAAAATTCTTTTATACGGAAGGCAAATGCATAACCCATTATCACAAGATGAACCCTACACTCTAAATATCACCCGACTTTAACAAAATTTACGAATTAATAGGGATCCTTTAATATACTCTGCAAATGGCTGAATATAAGACCAAATCTCAATTGATCTGGGTCAAATATCATGTATATGCATATGCTGGTGCTCGGAGTAGTAGTTGCTCGGTTTGGTCTGAGTTGAGCCGCAAATTCAGTTCTTTCACGCAGTCAGTCACTTGTAACCAGACACTTAGCAAACCGTCAAATGGTGCATGGCCCCCATTAGTTAGAACTGAAAAGCCCCTTACACTGCAAACATTTAGCAAAGGATGCACATGATCCAATGCAGAAAATCCTACCAGTTAATATGTTAACTGGGCCTTTTTATCAGCTGAATGGGCACCATTGCTGCATTCTCTTATCAGCCGTTTATTTGCGGGCCATAAATTGAAAATTATGATTTCCGATTTGAGTACTTTTTTGCGACACTGTCCATCTTAGTTGGGCCGAGCAGGCCAATGTTCTGGATCATTGAACCGTGGGCCCCACTTGTACAAACTGAAAACCTAGGTATCCTATTCATATAATCAGTTATAGTACCATACACTTACATGGTACACGTGCTTTCTTTCGCGCGTTCAAGACACTGCAATGGGGACGTAGGAATAGATTTCCTAAGAACGGACGGCCCCGGCCTCACCTAAGACGGTGCGGCCCTCACCGTGGGTCCCACCTTGGTGCATGTATACCATATCCACGCCATCCATCAATTTTTTGAGATCATTTTAGGTTTTGAGTCCAAAAATGAAGTAGATCCAAATCTCAGGTGGACAAACAGCGGTGATTGAACGCCCTACCATTAAAAAATTATTAGGGCCCAAATTAATGTTACTATAATGTTTATTTGCCATCCAACCTGTTGATAACGTTATATAAACATGGATGAAGTAAAAATAATGATAATAATAATAACAGCTTGATCCAAAACTTTATCGGCAGATAATAAGTTTTTAATAATCATTCACCATTGTTTCCTACGGTATAGTCCACCTGAGATTGGGATCTGCTTTTTTTTTTTAAAAGAATAATTCCCCTAAAATGATCTGGCGAAACGGATAGACGGTGTGGATATAGAATATATGCATCAAGGTGGGCCCCACACTAAGGGCCGCACCTTCGTGGGTGGATCCGGGACCACACCTAATCCGCTTCAGGTGTTGCATTCATCACAAAGGTAGAATTTTTATTTTGAAGTGGGGTTGTGTAGTCCTGGGATTGGACACGTGTCTGGTAGATAGAACAGCATAGAATGGGTCTCCTGCACTAGCCGCATTTGTATTCAAATGAACAATGATAGGTCTAGAAAGGGGAGGTTTCTTTAGGTTTATGATGGACTGCGTCTGCATGTGGGTGAAATTCCACCGTCTTTTGTTTTCTTTCTTTCCTTCCTATTATTGTATTATTGTTGGCTTTTGAGGATAGAGAAATGCCTAATGTATTTCTTTGATTGCCCCTTCTCTAGTGGGCCAAACGTAATCAAAGGTCAATTGGCAACGGATCCGATCCATTGGAGTAGCACAGCGAATTGGGTTGGTGGGCCCGCCGACTATGGATTATCGTTCCCTAAAATTAACAGCCGTACGTGCTGTCCACAACTATTTTGGTGTAAAATGAATGTGTTGCTAGCTGTTCAATTTGAATAAAAAGCTATACACGCAATGAAATGTATGCCTGTCAGAGTCGTACTCGACTGGAATAAAATTAAATGCCTTGTATCTCTAAATTAACTTAATTAGGATTAGATCCATGAAGATTGAGTTTATTATTAAACCATCCACTTTTAAAGTAATCAAGCATTCATGTCTTTTTAATGGATCATTTTTACCTTGAAATTAAATAACAGCCTTTATGTCTTTCTAGTAGATCATTTTTACCTTGACGCGTGTCAATGTTATTAATATGATATGCATATATAAGTTCAATTGGTAAAAGATAAAGTAAACAAGTAAAAGAGCTTATCCACAACAATATGTGCTCACGAAACGATAGTAGTCCTGATAGTACAACAAACCTACATGATTGTAAGATAGTCATGGAAAATATTAGTTGGTCGGGGTGTATGATTAGTAGGTCGTGAACATACACCATGACTCATTAAAAGGTTTATGTAATTATATTTGCTTGAGGCCCTAAGATTTTATTTTTATCCATATGCTGCTTTTATAATTTTAGAAAGGTGATGGCCATGTGTAAGATTTTGTTAACTTTCACGACAATTTTTAAATTAGCTAGGTAATGGCTTTTCTATATCTAATTTTAAATGAGTTCTTGCTCTTACATCCGATTTTGTACTTTTCTAGAGGGTTCTTGGATGTTCTCCTGAGATATCTCAATCTGAAAAATAAAAAATAAAAAGTTCTACAATGGTCATGTCATGTTATTTTGGCCAAATGGAAGTCCAATAAAGACAAGTCTTTGGTGAAACTTACCCTATATGTTAGGGGTCATTTGGCACCATGGATTTGGGGGATTTCAAATCCCCAGGTTGTTTGGCATCATAAAGTGAGCAGGGGTTCAAATACCCTCAAATAGTGGGTTTGAAATCGAAAGTAAGAGCTTTGATTACATCTAAAATCCTTTTAAGAGTTGTATGTGTAATATGTATGTCACCTTACTATGATTCTATTGGGCACATGGCCCACTAATGATATTCCAAAATAATTAGATTATTAATTGTATCACTATAATTACTTTAATATGATTATCAACACTGACCAAGCATTGTCCATATAAATCAGCGGTTAAAAATCGTTGGTTAGTCACTCGGACATGATCTTGTACTTGTAGCCCATCCGAGACTTGGAATTTCATCATTTTTTAGCAAAGCATGTATTTCAGTAGACTTATTATAACCATTGTGTCAAACATTATATACATCACTAATTAAAATATTAAGGTTGATTAAGTAATTAAATTCAACGCCTTATAAATATACCATGCATAGCTACTTTTGGATTAAAGTTGATTATCAATCGAGGGTGCCAAACACAGTAGGAGGATTTCAAATCCAATTGGTTTTGAATCCATGCTCCCAAACAGGCCTTTATAGGTCGAACGTGCCTTGCATTGTATCTGTTAATTACATATCATAAGATAGACGTCCACCTTAGTTGTGCATACATCTTTGACACCTGGCCTACCTAATAGGATAGGTGTCCTTAGAAAATAAGTGTCCTTAGAAGATAGGTATCTAGGATTATTTTTTTAAAAATTTTAATTATTGTGAATATATTTTTCTTATATTTTTATACATATATGCTGATACGTGGTAACTTCTTACTTATCAAGCTGGGCTGTGTCAAGCCAGTGTAAACAAAATGAAGTGCAAGAATGCAAAGGAGTTGAAGACATTAATCATGGAAGAGAAGAACTCGATACTCAGGTAGCCCGAGATGGATGATAAACAAACATTTATAAATCACTAAGAAATTGCACATGTGGAATGCCCACCACTCAAATTAAACCGTCCAAATTGTGAGCCTCAATTTAGATGCACCATGACCCAAAAACATGCTTAATTTAATTATATGACTATTCAATTTATTTGACAGTTTTAAAAAACAAAAAAAAAATGAAAATATATATCCAATGGCACGACTTCAAGAAACAAGTTTGTCGCTAGGATTATGGGGTCAATCTGATTTTGGGACAGTGACTTAACCCTGGTGAGTCCCACAGTTTTGTCAGTTTAATTTGAGCTAATGCATAGAAGGGGCCATCATGGAATATTAGTGGGGTCCATTTAAAAATAATATATATATATAAAAAAAAGCAGTTTGGATGCCATCAATTGCCGTTAAGGAAAAGGAAGTCACGTAAGAATAGAAAGGGGAGGTTGAGTGTGGGTACAAAAGCAATAAATGGAGAGAGGAAGATGAATGTTCGATGCCCACACAAACGTACTTAAAAGAAAACCATTCCCATATGATTCCATTTCTTGGAATCGTCCCTTTGTTCTTTGCCATACGACACAAAACTTACAGACTGAGAGGAGTTGAAATTGCAAAAGGTATACTCGCGGAAGTAGGACTTTGTTCTATGTGCCAATTTGTTCCACGTATGTGAGATCCTGGACGTTCATTAGGTGAGCACTGACGGATTGATTCAATGGCCTGAAATTCGTGATCAGTTAGGGTACACCTGTCGAATAAAAAACGAACTTTCAAAAAGAGTTGACCAAGAATCCACAATGGGCGTACATGTACGATCCAACTACACAATCGACGGACATACGTGACCCAACTGATTCTTGGACAAACCTGATTTCCACGGATCCCATCTAAGGAACGGTGCGGATCTCATGATACGCATGCTGCATTGACACGTGTCGAGAGAGTGGGATACTCGCGAGAGTAGGACTTTGAGAATCAGGCCCATCCAGTCATCAGTTGGGTCACATATGTCCAATAAATAGTGGACAACTGAAAAGGATTGTGGAACATGCAATCCATGATGAATGGACCAGATTAATTTTCAGGCCATAGCACATACCCCATTTAGGCCCATCGACCTAACGGTCGGGATCTCACAGAGATGCCACGTAGGTAGTTGTGGTAGAGAGGATAGGAGGACATGAAATCCAAGTATGGGGAATAACCCATGTGAGAAAATCTTGAAGCAGACGTTAAAACAGGAAAGAGAGATTATTAAAGTGTGAAGCCCCATGTGGTTATGAACCCATTCACGTGAACAAGCTAGATTGCATCAAAACGTGGACCTATGACCCCCATTTTAATCTCATTTCTTCTAAAATATTTTGATAGTGATAGACTGTCGTCTTTGCATTGAGATTCGAGATTACTATCCCACCGTTTATTTTCTTGTGGCTGTGGTAATTTATTCAATGGCTATTGCAATTTCTTAGGCACATGCCCTTACAATAACCTCTTTTTTTTACTTTTTTTTTTTACATGATAGCAAATGTGTACATGTGCGACGGTCAGTAATATTACACGTGTCACCATGTTAGTGGTCTATGTGGCACTTGTAAAATCAAGATGGCCCACGTGTGTTGTCTGAGTCCACCCATCAGAGCGTCGTGCATGTGGGGGCCACACCATTATTGGCACCATATCACACGTTGGTTTGCCATGGTACGCTTGTGACAGGTAGTTGTTTTATGACACATGCTTCTAATAAATTTGCAATAGGCACCGTTTGGATGCAAAAATGAATTAAATTGCAAATGGTGAGATGGAAATTAATGATATTTGCTTCGTCATAACAAGGAAGGGAGTACTCACTTCTCACCTCTTAATTCAACTTACATTTCCTTTTTCTAATCCAAGCTTGAAGTTGTTGGGGGCCTTGCACAAAACCTTAGGATCTAGCCCTCCAGAACAAACCAGAATTATGGATAATAAAGCAATGAAAATAATCAATGCATCAATCACACACCACACAAGAGATTTTTACGTGGAAAACCCTCAAAGAGGTAAAAACCACGGGACCTCGTCTCATCAACAATCCACTATGAAGTAGAACGTTTACAACCTTCTTCACTCACGCAGAGTGGATGAACAATAAGAGAAGTAGAAAAACGAAGAGATCTAACCGACATGAGAAACATAGAAATGACCGAGATATAAATTGCAAAGTAGAAAAACCTCCTCGAGCGTAACCTCCCTTCTATAAGCCTCTCTTTTTTCTCCTCTCTCACCTTTGATAATTTCTTGTATTTTTCTCATCAACACAATATATCCGTAGAAAAAATCCTGGGGACCCTTTTTATAGTTTTAGAAACTCCTTTCTCGCATCCTAGTTGCGAAAGGACTTGCATGCGATCCCGATTGCGAAAAGGACAACGGGTCAAAAAAAAAACCCATCAAATCCCCCTTTTTGACCCGGAGGGATTCACCTTCTTTAAGCCACCAGGTTTCTACAAACCTCAAATTTGCCCTTGAGCAAAGCCTTGGTCATCATGTCCGACCCATTATCGTCCGTGTGGACTTTCTCAAGTCAGTAACACCTTTTGTTCCAAAGTATCCCGATCCAAGTGATACCGAATCTCTATGTGCTTCGACTTGGAATGCCGACTTGATTCTTGCTCAAGTGTATAAAGACTCGACTATCGCAATAGACCACGTGCTCCTCCCTTTGGCTAAGTTCTGTAGGAACCTCTTCATCCAAAGCATCTCTTTACATGCTTCAGGATCGCAATGTATTCGGCCTCACTGTCGTCGACAATGCTACGACCTTCGTAGCTTGCTCCGCTAAGAAACCGCTCCCCCGCAAATGTGAACATGAACCCCGATGTAGACTTCCTGAGTCTATGTCACCGCCATATCTGCGCATCGTGTAGCCCTCTAACACAGGGTTCACCGTCACCATAGCATAGGCTCAACTGGATGAGCCTCTTAGATCTGCGTAGTATCCATTTTACCGTTGCCCAATGTTCTTTGCCGGGATTGGCAAGGTACCGGCCGACAACACCAACCGCATATGCTATATCCGGGCGTGTACACACCATAAAGAACATCAAAACTTCCTACGGTGACGCGTAGGGTATCTTCTGCATCTCTTCCACCTCTGCCTTCGTCTTGGGACACTACCCGTCGCTCAATCTGAAGTGACCATCTAGTGGAGTACTTGACCAAACCCATTTGATTCATATTGAACCGCTCTAGGACTTTCTCAATATATTTGCTCTTGATGACCAAAGCTTCCTGCCGTTTACATCACGGGTTATCTCCATTCCTAGGATCTGCAAGTAGCCGGGCCCAAGTCTTTCATCGCAAAAGACTTGCCCAACTCTGTTTCACCATTGTCAATCTTCTTGATGTCTTTTCCCATGATGAGCATGTCATCAACGTATAATAGCAGAACTAAGAAATCACCATCGAGAACTTGTGCGTGAACACACAATGGTCCGACTCCGTTCTGTCATACCCATGCTGTAACATGAACGAATCGAACTTCTTGTACCATTGCCGTGGAGCTTGTTTCAGCCCATACAAGCTCTTCCTCAGCCTACACACCATATGTTCCTTGCCCTTGACTTCGAACCCCTCTGGTTGGTGCATGTAGATCTCTTCTTCCAGGTCACCATGGAGAAAGGCAGTTTTAACATCTAACTGCTCTATCTCCCAGGATCCATGCTAGCCGCCAACCCAAGCAACACCCGTATGGATGTCATCTTCACCACCGGTGAGAATATCTCCTCGAAGTCTATACCTTTCCTCGACCAAACCCTTTCACCACAAGTCGGCCTTAAACCTCGTCCTGTGAATTCTTCTCGCTCAATCTTCTTCTACGAACACCCACTTGTTGCTCGAGCTTTCTTGCCCTTAGGCGGTTCACCATATCATAGGTGTGGTTCTTATGCAAGGATTCCATCTCTTCTTGCATAGCTTTCAACCACTCCTCCTTATGCTCGTCGGCTGGGCCTCGAATAATCTTCGGCTCTCCCCCATCGGTTAGCATAATGTACTCATGCGGCGAGTACCTCTTGGACGGTACGTCCGTCCCTAGATGACCTCCTCACCACCCGTGTGGCTCAACAGTGGATCAAGTGGGGGGTGCTAAAGCCCTGTCCATCTTCCGAAGGAACTCCCTCGTTCTCTCGCACTTCTTTGTACTCCCCCGTCATCGGGCACCACGGAGGAGTAATCGGATCCATGTCCTCTAGCTCACCCGAACTAGGCCGGTTCTTCTCTAGCTTACCAATGTCTTCGATACACCGATCTTCAAAGAAAACCACATCTCTCGCTCCCGACGAGCTTCTTCTTTGGCGGATCCCATAACCTGTGAATGAATTTTTCATCACCGTACCCTAAGAACACACACTCACGATCTTCATATCGAGCTTGGACCTCTCGTCCTTTGGTACGTGAACGGATGTCTGCATCCAAACACCACGAGATGACCGTATTTGCGATGGATCTGTCCAGTCCCACACCTTCTCGAGTACTTCTCCATTCAACGGGGATGATGGAGACCCGTTTATCAAATACACATATGTGCGCATTGCTTCTCCCCGGTAACGTCTTGGGCAACTTCGCATGGGATAACATACATCCGATTCTCTCAACAATGGTGCGATTCATTCGCTCGCTCTACACCATTATGTCTTTGGGGGTCTTGGGAACCGTCTGTTCATGCCGTATACCCTGGGACTTGCGGTGCTCGTGAAAGTCGCCAATGTATTCACCACCATTGTCGGTGCGGATGCACTTCAATGGTCTACTGTCTCTCTCTCGACCATAGCATGAAACAACTTAAACACACCAAAGACCTCGTCCTTGGATTTCAAAGCATAAACCCAAACCCTCCTAGATGCATCATCTATAAAAGTGACAAAATACAATGCCCCACCCAAGGTTTTTGTCCTCATAGGACCACAAACATCGAATAAACCAAATCTAATGCATGCACTTTATTAACATGAGAAGCGCTTTAACGAATGAAACTCTATCTTTGTTTCCACGATAAACAATCAAGACAGGTTTTGAGAGGCATACTGTCACGTCGGAAGGAGTTTCGCTTCCTCGCTAGTAGTCAAGCCCTTTTTCACTTATGTGGCCTAGACGCTTTGTGCCACATGTCAATAACTTAAATCTTCCGCCGCGTTCAACCCACCCTTGCACATACCGACACTTGCCTTGTAAAGGGTGCAACACTTCTTTCCTCTAGCCACGATCAATGAACCCTTAATGAGCTTCCATCGCCCACCAGCAAACCGGCTTTCATAGCCATCATCATCCAACCTTCCCGTCGACATCAAGTTAAGGCGAAGGTCTGGGATATGCCTCACATCCTTAAGAACCAATGTGCAGCCCACATCAGTTTTCACACAAATATCACCGACTCCCACGATCTTTAATACGCCGAATTTCCCATCTTCACACGGTCCCATAGTCACCTGACTTGTAGCTTGTGAAGGAGTCCCTGTGTGGAGTCGCATGAAAAGAAGCTCCCGAGTCTATCACCCAGTCGGTGCCCTGACTCGTAGGCGTGAGACATACATCGTGATCTGTAGAAAAGAATAACTACCATGTCGCCATCTGAAGCGACCGCAGTGGAATCGATTCATCTTCCTTCCCTTTTCCTTTCTTGTCATTTTTCTTACCACGACATTCATGCTTGTAGTGGCCTTTCTTGCCACTGCAGTTCCCAAAGATTCAACCTCTTTTTTACTCGACTTGCCTCTTGATTTATCTCGGGCCTTTCCGCCCTTCCTGTTCTTTCCTCTCCCCGTTCTGCGTCCACAGAGCCTCTTCTTTGAGTAGACCCACGAGACTTCCTCCTTGTCTCCTCATTGAAGAGACAACGGTTACATTGTTCCATGGATATCTTTCCGTCTCTGGCGCGCGAGTTACTTAGAGACACCACCAATGTCTCCCAACCGTCGAGCAATGAACTAAGCAATAGTAAAGCCCGCAATTCATCATCCAGGACCATCTTCATAGAGGTGAGTTGGTTCACTATATTCTTGACCTCATTCATATGCTCGGCCACAGAACCACCATCCTTGAACTTGAGATTTACAAGTCGCCTTATCGAAATATCTTATTACCTACATTTGTCTTCCTCTCATACACCCTTGTGTAATTTTAGCCATAGGCTTGCATTGGTGAGGTTTCCGTAGACACATGGTGGAACACGAATCATCCAACCATTGTCTAATAAACCCCACCGCCTTTCGGTCCATCTTCTTCCAATCATCATCGGTCATATCCTTGGATTTTGCTTGATGCTCGAGATTGGAGAATATAGGTCCTGCAATAAAGCAAGTCCTCCATCTTAGCCTTCCATATGGTCCAAGCTTAGAACCATTGAGGCCGATCATCCTTGAGCCACCTTCCATAATTCAAAACCGATCCTACCCGTTCAATGAACTTAGCTCGATACCACTTTGTTGGGGCCTTGCACAAAACCTTAGGATCTAGCCCTCCAGAACAAACCAATTATGGATAATAAAGCAATGAAAATAATCAATGCATCAATCACACACCACACAAGAGATTTTTACGTGGAAAACCCTCAAAGAGGTAAAACCACGGACCTCGTCAGATCAACAATCCACTATGAAGTAGAACGTTTATTAAACCTTCTTCACTCACGCAGAGTGGATGAACAATAAGAGAAGTAGAGAAAACGAAGAGATCTAACCGATTATGAGAACATGTAGAATACTGAGATATAAATTGCAAAGTAGAAAAACCTCCTCGAGCGAACCTCCCTTCTATAAGCTTCCTCTCTTTTTCTCCTCTCTCCACCTTTGATAGCCCTCTTGTATTTTTCTCATCAACACAATATATCCGTAGAAAAATCCTAGGGACCCCTTTTTATAGTTTTAGGAAACTCCTTTCTGCATCCTAGTTGCGAAAGGACTTGCGCATCCCAGTTGCGAAAGGACAACGGGTCAAAAAAAAACCCATCAGAAGTAACATAATTACTAGTTGGAGCCTACACTATGGATTGCCACTTGTCTGAGTCAACTTGTACTTACGTCAAGATGAGTCACCCCTAACTCAGGCAAGAAGCAACTCAGATTCAGGATGGAATGACTCTTGTCCAAGTGATGTAAAACATGACACAGATATATTCCTAGCATTAGTTGGACCAAAAGAAAGTGGACCGTAAATTAATCATAACTTTTGATTAGGTATCGTTATGGGGTGCATAATATGTCAATCAATTTACGAATTTTCGTAAATATTATTTTTATTATTTTTATTTTTTTCCCTGTGAATTCAAAAAGCCTATTTAAGGAGTCCAGATAAATTTCATAGATTTGAAGTAGATATCCTTGAAGAAGACTATAATTGACCTCATCACGTTCATCCTGAGTCACCAAGTCACATAGTCAAAAAAACATGGCCTAGACCATCCATTGAGTAACGATTTTTCTTATGGTTCTAATACAATGTGGGGCCCATGATGTGTCTGGTTCCCACCATCAGATGACACGTGCCAGAGATCCTGGCCAATTGCGCACTGTGAACATACTGCATAATTTTCTTGGACAAGTTTTTGAGTGTGTGTGTGTGTGTCTATATATATATATTGAGAGCTCATTTCAATCTACCATCACATCACAACAAAGCTAATTAAGGTGGTCATTTGCAAATACCTTATTATTATTATTATTATTATTATTTAAAATGGCAACAACAATGCTTGTTGCATCTCGGGTATTCTTTCCCTGCAGACTCACTGGGTTGTACTCATGGCTGAGTCTCCGAGTTGACTCAGTCAGCAGGGACAGCAAGCAGCAAGAATGCGTTTCCTTGTTACTCGGCTTAAAATCTCATACGATTCAACTAAGATATGGCCCACCAGCATGTTCTAGGGAATTTTTTATTGGGATCATTTGGGACCATCTGGATGGTTATGATCATCCATCGGAATAATTTTATCTTGTTAGAGAATACATTAGCAGAGATTGAGAATGGACAGAAGAAGGCCTGTACGTGGACGGATGAAAATTGATTGTACGCATGGATAAAGATACTGTGCCCTCGCGACCAAACATGGTCACCTGTCACACAACTCACAATCCACTGCACTCTTTACCCAACCAACCTGCATTTTCTTTTATTGATTTTTACCCATTACTATATATATATATATATATATATATATATATATATATATATATCTAAGGTGGATCTGATGTGATAAAATCTGGGGGACTTTTGAGGAATGAACATGGTCCATCCATAGAGGTTCGCCTGAAATGAATCATGGATAATGGGCCCACTTGCATACCTCGGGGCAAGGATCACGTAATAATATGGACCACACCACCAAGAATATAAAAATGCGATGTCTGAGGTGTCCTGAATGAGATGCAACGTATCAACGATGAGTTGCCACACCAACGGCTTTATTTTAACCAACAAACACATGGAATCTTGATTTGATAAGAAATTAAAGTTTTTAGTGCTGTCCTCCTCTTCTTCGGAAACATGAAATTATAAAAATAAGCGTATAAAAACCACACGTCCACTCTAATGGATGTAGACCTTTTGCTACCTATATTATTAAAAAAAAAAAAAAAAAAAAAAAAAAAACAAAAAAAAACAAAACAAAACAAAAATTACATTAGGGGCCATTTGGTTTCTGAGGAATTCATTACCTGGAATTTTTTATTTTTTATTTTTAATGAGGAATGTTAAGGCATTATTATGGTAGTCTTAGAAATGAGTTCCATCTCATTTTATTTAACACCACATTGGTATTGCATATTGTTAGAGTTGGCCTAGTATTTCCTAAGAAATGATTAATTTGCTTGGTTGATACATGGTTTCTTAAGAAAATAAAAATAGAAAAAAAAATCTAGAATTTTATTTGAATTCTCTAGCACTACACATATCCCACATGTGCCATAATTCAGCTTGTGGTCCACACATCTTTGGGCAAAATTGCAGGTCCATGTGGTCACCGGTGCCAGATCAACAGCTCAGGTAACAATGTTTGGTGGTGATTGCACCTCAGTGAAGAAATTAGCTCACTTGAAAAAAAATAATAATAATAAATTTAAAAAAGCATCTATTCTGCCTAAACTACATCAATCACCAGGCCAGGGCAACAAAAAAAAAAAAAAGTGGTAATGAAAAACATTATTGGCAAGGTCATACATTCTTACCACTACAAGGTGGACCAGCCAGCAGCACTGGAACTCGCCACAGAAAAAAACAATAGATTAACAACCCATGAGAAAACTACAACACATGCTCCATGAGGAAACCAAAAAGAATTCTTCCCTAACACACCTTACAGCTCCTCCTACACGCACCAGGAACCTCTGTAGACCCCACCATATATTCCTGGTTCTTCAAGCACTCTCCAAGCGCGGCCCACCTCTCACAATGTTCGTTCTCATCTTTGCAATCACCAGCATCTATGATCTTGTCAAACGAGCTAACGTGTATCCACTTTGTTGCCGACCATTTCTCACCTTCTATCACTGGACATCCAGCATGGAGACTCAGAGGATCTGGTGTGCCGTTTGCCTTGAGGTTGAAGAAAAGAAGTGCATTCCCTCTTTTTGGTTTTACTGAGCATTTTGCAAGAGGAAGTAGACAGTAAACACTACATTAATGGCCACTCAGAAAAAAGGGTCCACCTGAGTCATGACCAACTAGTTATAAAACTCATTGAGTTGACTCGGAATTCAGCTGAGTCCCACTTGACACAGTTGCATGTAGAACTTGCAGGTTCAGTTTAATCATTTTTAGATGGGAAAATAAATAAATAAAGCAAACTTCCAACCTGGAAATCAATTTGTGCTTTAGCTTTTTAATGCATTATTTCATCACGAACCTTTTCGAGCAATTCAACCACATTAATATGTTAAATTAATGTGTACATATAATATTTTAAAATTTAAATGCCCAGATGAATCTTCGAGTCAACCAAACCAAGCTAGTCATCGAGTCCAGTCAGGTTTTTGAACCATAGATACAATAAACTGCAAAAACAAATTTAAAATCCATGCATGAGTTTACTCACCTGCAATTCCCTTTCTTGCACATTCTGATAAATCCTCATCCTTATGCGGGGACTCCCCCTAACAGAAAAAAAAAAAAAAAAAAACCATTTATCAAGATAAAGGAAAACGATGCCATTCCATTTCTTCACTTCACAAAGTAAGAAAATTTACTGACAAAGGTTTAAATAAGACAGTACCCATGCAGGTTGATTACTGTTTAGTAAATGGTGTCAACCCTAATAGATATCTCAATCAATCCCGACCTACCAACTGATAGCCCCCTCATGGATGGGCCAACAGTAAAAGGTTGCTGTATATGGTGTGTCTAACCATTTCCATCCAAGCCTAATCCCATAAAAAAATGGGGCTGGTTGTCTAAACCATATGATCTAAGGACCCTTTTCTGGACTTTTTGCCCTAAACTTTGCCTGACCGTCGAAGAAGGGGGATAGATTGGATTGTTAGAACTTCCAGTTGGCGCAATTTTCAGGTTATGGCTTGTCCAAGAGGCGATCCAGTAATTGGACAGACTGGAGCCATCATCAAGGTGCAGTAATCAAGGGTTTGCATTGTGTTAGCAAATACCATTTATAAAATGGTACCGGATGTGCAATAGTCGTGGCAATGGCCTGGGCCCTTAAATGTGGCCTAAAGCCGAGGCATGGGTTGAAATCTAGGCCCGTTGGCTTGATTGTGTACTTGAAAGAGTAATACTTTGACATGGGTGATGCGAAAGGCAGTTATAAGTTACTGAGAAATTGCATACATGGTCTACAAGTATTTCAACCTAAGCCATCCAAACAATCCATATTAGTTTATAGATGTATTATGAACCAAAAGTACTTTTATTTGGTTATCTAATTAGTAGATTGCTGGGCATTTATTGGATGGCTAAAAATGAAAAATATCCAATGGTCTTATTTCAAAGAACAAGTGTCCATAAATTAGAGGTTAGAATGTTCAACCAATCTGAACTTTGGCCTGTAATTTAGCATCAGTGGCTTTCACAATTTCGTCACTTTAATTTGAGTGAACATTTGCCACATGTATCATTTGTAACTGCCAGCATATCAAGCACCAAACAGCTGGAGTATAAATTAACTTCCCCACTTAAATTAAATAGTGTACAGCTGTCATGTTCTGGTGGTGATTCAATGAGGGGCGTTCATGTGATGGCTTGATGGGGTGGAGCACATGGCAAACATCAAGGTGGGAAGGACACATGTCAGACATCCAGGCCAATCATCAGCTAGTGGGCACCATCAGCATGCTGTATACCAAAAATCAAGCGAGTACGCTCACCAAGTGAGCAAGGTGTAGATTGAATTTGGAATCTAGGGCTTATTTTTCTAATGGTCAATTTATTTCATATTAGTTTGATCTGCCTGAGAGCAAATGGGCCTGGTGTCTAAGAAATTTGGTCCATCTCATGGAAACGCTTGGATTTTCTACACATGCTACATGACACGTGTAGATGTGATGAGATGAAATGTTTGTACAGGCATATTTGGACAAGCTTTCATAGCAAAACTCTCCCCACACAACATGGTATGTAGGAGGAGATTTCATACCCTGGCGGCGCATGTGATCAATGATACACGAGCACAAAGAAACTGTAGATGTGGAAATAACTCAAATCAAACCATCCAATTAGTGGGACCCACTTAAGATAGTTTATAAAACAACAATTATAATAATATAATGCCTTAGTGGGTACGTTAATACAATCGAACCATCTAGTTAGTGGGACCCACTTAAGATAGTCCATAAGACAATAATATTAATATAATGCATTGGTACATTAGTTCACAGCAAAGAACAAAGTTAAAAATAATAATAATAATAATCATGGGCTCGAATTTTTGGAATAAATTTTCAAGCATCTGGCATGGCCTGAGTGAAGCTTTGGTAAAGGTGGCAATGGGCCAAGCTATGGCCGAGCCGACATTGGTCCTAGCCCAGCCCTAATCCCTTCAACCTTAGCCCTGGCCTTATAAAGCCAGCCTTGTAAGGAAAAGAGTTATGTGATCAAATGTTTGAAATAAGTCCAATTTATGATTTTTTATAATTTCCATCCAAGATAAAAATCCTACATATAAAATGGTTTGGATCATTGAAACATGACTCCAGATACATCTATTGTCTTTAAATTACACATGTAAATCAAATGGGATCCATTAACAAGTGTCTTTAAACCATTGTAATGGTGGCTCACTCAATCATTGCATTGAGCCAACTGGCTGGGCTGTTGATTATTACCCCACAACTAGCTCCCGGGCCAAGCTTAGGGTCCCAAGCTGGGCTGCCTGATGCAATGCCACCCCTAGGCCCTGCCCGGACCTAATCCCAGAGGGCCAGCACTCATTCGATTAGGACTGGACCAGGTCCACCTTGGCCCAGCCCTAGTCCGACCCATCGCCACCACATATGATCTCAAACCTTATTTAATAACCGAACTCTGTTTGTTTGAATGGGAAACAGTGTGAATAGGAATACTTTAACTAACCTCTGCTGATGGAAATACAGTTTCGCCGCCTTTTGTGACATTGGAAAGATACATGAGTACAGTGGCAATACGGTGCCCACCCCGAACAATATTAACCTTGTCAGAGAAGTAATCGTAGTGAGGATCGTATTTTTGACCATGCTCATATCTTAGTACCTGTATGTCTTCACCATTTTCTGAGGAAGAACAAACCACATTTTAGCTCTCCTGCCAAAAGTCTCAAGATTGCTGACTTCAAGTAAACTTGTAAATCAATATGTTCAATGGCATTATGGTGCCTAAGGCTGCCATGAAAAACTTAAAAGAGAGATGTTTCATTACGCATGCATGCACATGTGAAAAGCCACACATCCACACAAGTGCTTGCAAGCATGATTGCATGTGCACACACCCAACTGCAGCACATCCATTCGCAATAATTGAAGTTGAATCCCACGTGTTTGCAGTCTTGTCAGCACTGAGTGATAAAGTTCAGGGTGGGCACTACGATCTGTCCGATCAGTGAACTCTGCTCCATGATACATCAAATCACTGACGTGGGCTCCAAAAACTGCCCTTTCAGTTAGTGGGCCCCACATGGTGGTCCGATCAATCAGTTTTTTTATATGGTCCATGTGGTTGAACTGTGAAGTATATTTAGAGGTTTTTTAGAAAGAAAACATATTATTTTATTCTTCAAATACACACACACACATATTTATCTGTATACTCTTTTTTTTTTTCAGGACTTCCACATGACCAAAATACTCTTGATACATTTAAAAAACACCCTTACACCCACCTTAAAAAGGGGAAGTGTACGAATCGTCTACCGTTTTAGCATAAGCATCTACAGTAACATAAAACAGCCAAGCTCTATCAGCCCACCATGTCGTATATGTAAAATCCACTCTATCCATCAAGTAAGAACCCTAACATCCACTATACATATGGAAGATCAGCCCGATAAAGAACTCAGATGGGCCACACCAATGGGAACGATGTAACCTAAAACCAGTGTTATTAATATTGTACGATTCACGATTTGAATTGTACGATTCACAATTTGAATTGTACAATTCAAATCATATCGTACATGTATACAATTTGAATCATATATGAAAATCGCCACTGGGGCATAATCGTGAATCTTATTTAAAAACGTATGATTCGATTGTATTGCGTAAATACCAGAAATTTCTGGGGAAAAAAAAAATCAAAATTAAAATGTTAAATCTGTTTTTTGCATTTTTCAGTTCTTGTTTCTAAAACTCATTTGGGGTCCACCCGCATTAGAATATCCCATCTTTTCCTTCTTCTCCTTCTGAGAGAGAGTTTTGGAGTTTGTGGCCCACAAAAAAACATAGAGAAAGAAGTTGTCATATCTTTTTCGTCGGTCAACAGAATCGAACACCGCTTGTTTCATTCGATTTCTACATCAAAATAGGAATGAATAAATACAAAATAGTTCTTTAATCTTTTCTTTTTCCATTCTTCCATTTGGGTAAAATACCTTTTTTCTTCATTTATTTCAAGAATTTTGTCATTTTCTTAATTATTTATAATATTATGTTTATGTTAGCCTAAATAATTGTCTGCTTGGGTATTGATTTTTGTTGAAGTCTTGGAGATGAGAAAGAAGTCAAAGTCCAAGGATAATGACTCTACTTGGAATTATTGTTATAAGATGGATGAGAACAATAATCTTCATCTAAAATGTAATTTTTGTGGGAAGGCATATTGGAGATGGATGAAACATCACCTTGCCTGAACAAGAAGAATGTAGCGGCATGTTCCCAAGTGGGTGATGATGTTGCGGAAAAATTCAAAAAGTTGTTGGATGGTAATGTAAATGAAAAGAAGAAATGGTGTACAATGTTGGAAGAGTTCCCATTAGTGATGATGTGGAGGAAATGGGTGGAGGAAAAAAGAAAAAGACTGAATGAATTTGTCGGAAGAAAAAGTGGGCCGAAAGAAAAGTAACAAGCCACTCTAAACAAAATTCTAAAAAAGTGAGATAGAGATAGTGTATGCCTTTCCATTTCTCAATTCATGTATTCGAACGCTCTACCTTTTAATCTTGTAAGTAGTCCATTCTTCGCACTATGATGGAAAAGATTCCTGCATTTGGGAAAGGGTTGAAGCTTCTGTCATATCATGAAAGAACAAAATTTTGATGATGAAGGCTGAATCGATAGAGAAGTCTATTGAAATTAATTAGGAATGGACCAAGATTGGATGCACGATAATGTCCGATGGTTGGACCGATGAAGTGAATGAGTTTATTACAATTTTTATTTATTTTTGTTAATAATCCGAGTGGTACTTCTCATATCTTTCTTCTCTACCACTTTTTTCTATAAACCCTAAAGAACTCTACCCTTTCCTTTTAAACCTAAACCCGTTACTTAAATCCATCTTTTCCTATCCACCACTCCACCAAACCCAACCCATCACCAGCAACCCCAAACGTACATATAGGGCCATTCGTTGGTACGGTCTGCCCCTTCCCTCTGTTTTCTTCCCCTTCTTCAATCCAACTTCCAATTTTATAAACCCTAGCCTAAAACCCTAATCCCCCAATTCCCTATGAAACCCTAAATCCTAAATCTCCCATTTTCCCCAAAAATTCCAAAACCCATTCAAACCCTAACCCTAGACTTGCACAAATCTGCCCATTGAATTAGAATCATACTTAGCTAATGTGAGAGTTCTAACCTCTTATTGGACCTTAGATTTTCATGTTTATGTGGTTTGTGCTTGTGCGGGCTTGTGAATTAACGTAAATCTGAATTTTATTATCTATTTGGAACTCTTTTTATCATGGTAGAATGGCATGTTATTATATTTGACTTACTTTGATTAACCCGTTAATAATCTCCTACTTCCAAATGGTTAAATCACATGTCTTGCATCAAATTTTGGTATCAAAGCAAGGATTTTAGCATAGGTATACATAGGGCAACACATTCATCACATCTAGAGTCTTGTTAGTGCATTCATTGCATATAGAGTTTAGGTTTACATTTTGCGGCCTCTAGGTTTAGGTACTTTTCCTTTGCTACAACATAATACTTAAAGAGTCTTAAGGCTTAAGCCCCTTAGTTTGTCCCTTGTTTATGCCCATGCGTACTAGGAGAGGTTTTGGTCTTCACCCTACCACCATGAGCCGATATCAAATTCTTGAAACTCTTAATGCCATAGCTAAACGACTGGAAGCCCTTGAGGCTCAAAGCAGAACCACCAACAACCAACAATGACTAACAATTGTATAGCTCAATTGGAGACTTCTCTTCAGGCAAACCCCGACAATGGAGAAAATGGTCAGTCTCAAGTGGGAGTTGCACATTGGGAGGACGTGGAAGAGGTTGTGGCCGAGGTGTTGATCATAATGGGGTGCGTATCCAACCACCCCTTGGAGAGTATCACGATCGTTATGATCCAGATGAGCACATTTTGAAACGTGTCAAGGTCGAGGCCCTTAGCTTTGATGGTCATCTGGACCCAAAGGCTTTCCTTGACTGGCTTGCGGACATGGACCACTAATTTGAGTGGTATGAGATGTATGATCGGCGTCGTGTGAGGTTCACCAAGATGAAGTTGGTGGGCTAAGATAAATTGTTTTGGACAAATCTTGAGTGCAAGTTAAAAAGGTCTGGGCAAGACCCAATCATAAATTGGGTCAAGATGAAGGAAGCAATGATGGAAAAATATTCCTCTCTCGTATCGCCGGAAAATTTGGATCAATGGCGAATCCTTTGCTAGGAAACAATGCCCATGACGGATTATATCACCAAATTTGAAGAATACATGATGTGATGTAACGTTGTGGAGGGCCCAATAATGACTCTTTCTTGTTTTAGGATGGGCCTCCGATCTGATATTCAACGCGAGCTGCTCTCTCATGATGTTGGCACCCTTGAGCATGCCTATCAGGTAGTGCAAGAACCCGAGTAGTACTTAAAACCGCAGTTTGGGAAACGGTTTGACTCTCATGAGTCCAATGTTAAGACTACTCCCCAGGGAGCTAAATCTAACTTTAGGAGTCAACTTAAACCCTTTTTTTGGCACTTAAAGTAACCAAAAGGACTTCAAGGGTAAATGAGTCGCTAATACCAGCTCGTGAGGAGACGAACCCAGGCGGTGCTATAATTGCCAATGATATGGCCATTTCGCTTATAAGTGTCTCACAAAAGAGCGACATAAAGCCCTTGTGATTGGAGAGCATGAAGAAGATGAAGATGACTAGGGTGACTATGAAGAAGAAGAATATCACCCTGTAATTGGTGCTAGTGATGAAGAAGAAGAAGAGGCCATGCCACTTGCATTTGTCAGTTGCGCCTTAACTCAAGCTAAGGGGATTGATGATTGGCGCATGAATACCATTTTCTATACTTATGCCAAGTGTGGTGGGAAGAACTACAAAGTGGTCGTCGATAGTGGCAGTTGTACAAATGTGGTCTCCAATAGCACTATCTCAGGCCTGAAGCCCACTCCTCACCCTCGGCCCTATAGAGTTTCATGGGTTGATGCGTCTCCTATGTCAATCTCACAACGTTGTTTTATTCCCATCTAGTTCACATCTTATAAAGACTCGTTGTGGTGTGATGTTTTGCCTATGAATGTAGGCCACATCATCTTGGGCAGACCTTGGCTCTTTGATCGTGATGTAACAATATTCGGTCACTCGAATGTTTGTTCCTTCATGCATGAGAGCAAGAAAATGAAGTTAAATCCTCTTCTGCCAAAGAGCACCTCAAAATTTAAGAAAGAGAATGTTAAAAAAGGTGGACAAAAGGATGCGAGAAAATCACAACCCAAGTCTTTTCACATTAAACACCAAAGAGTTTGAGCAGGAGACTAAGGCGGATTCGATGGTGTATGCCCTCGTGGCTAGAGAGGTGAGTCCAGTAGTGGAGTTAGTGTAGAGTTGACATCTGAGGTGAGTCCGGTAGTGAAGGAGTTTAGTGATGTTTTTCCTAAGTTACCGAATGAGCTTCCGCCCATGAGGGACATTCAACATGCCATTGATCTTGTCCCTAGGTCGACTCTACCAAACCTTCTTCATTATCGAATAAACCATGCGAAGCATGTGAATTTGAAAAAGCATGTAGATGAGCTCCTTAAAAAGGGTTTCATTCAGGAGAGTTTGAGTCTGTGTCGTGCCAGCGCTTTTCATGCATAAGAAAGATGGCACTTGGTGCATGTACGTGGATAGTCAGGCCATCAACAAAATCACGATCAAGTATCGATTTTCATACCATGACTTGATGATGTGTTAGACATGATGGCAGGTGCCACGATTTTCTCAAAGATACACCTCAAGAGTGGGTAACCACCAGATGCGTATTCGCCTAGGGGATAAATTGAAAAAGGCCTTCAAAATGAAGAATGGGCTCTACGAGTAGTTGGTCATGCCTTTTGGTTTGACTAATGCTCCTAGTACATTCATGCGTATGATGACCTAGGTGTTGAGGCCCTTTATAGAGAAGTTCTTGGTGGTGTACTTCGACGATATTCTCATTTATAGTACCTCCAGATAACTACACCTCCACCATCTGAGGCAAGTTTGCAGGATCCTAAGGGAAGAGAAGTTATATGCAAACCTCAAGAAGTGTTCGTTCATGTCAGCTAGAGTTATCTTCTCAGGTTTCATAGTTTCACCAGAAGGTATATCTATGGATCTCGAGAAATCAAGGCCATTGTGAGGGCCCAATGTTCGAATTATCTCCGATATTATCAAAATATCTCTGATATTATCTTTATCTCCAACTCAGCAATACCAATAACACTGGTAGTCACTATCCAGTGTTCGAAGTATTGGTATCGCTACAAGTTTCGCTGGCCAGGGATATGGAAACAATATCGATATCGTCGATAATATCGTTAATAACTGGAAATGAGGGGTAACATAGGAAAAATGATGGAATTTTTAGCGAAACTTCAGGAGATGTTAAAATGTACGTATTTGCATATTTAGAAATAAAAAAAAAATTGTAAAAAAGAATGCAAACATAACAAGTTTCCATTTAATGAGGCCTTAAAAGCAGAGGTTGTTGTAAGAAATCAGTCCAGCCATCCCATCCGGCCTATTTAACCATCCAACTTTCCATCAAACCTTTTATCGATATTGCAAAATATCAACAACACGTGATATTTCACCAAGAAATCATCAACAATTGGAAAGGAAATGGAAGATTGTGGTCTCAATATCGCGCATGTTACGATATTGATAATATCGAGATATTATCGATATTATCAATGACAAATTGAACACTACATACAACCATGTGCCCATGAAAAAAATTGAAATGATTTTTTTCTAATAATCAAAATTTTAATGATATCAATTTGTTAGCGATATTATTGAAATATCGTCAATACACTTATCATACAGGCATTACCTAGAATTTACATAGTCAAAAATATTGGTGATACATTTGCGATATTGATGCATTGGTAATACAGGTGACACCTAGAATTTACATAATTGAAAATATTGGCGATTTACGTTGGCGATACTTAGCGATACATTGCTAATACCTTGAATTTTTATACTACCAACGTTATCGGTATCGGTACCAATGTTATCGGCATCGCTGAGCTGGAGATAAAGATAATATCGGAGATATTTCGATAATATCGAAGATAATTCGAACACTGGCGATACCAATAACCCTCTGGTAGTATCGGAAATTCCAAGTATTAGCAATGTATCGCTAACGTATCAATATCGTTAATATAATCATCAATACTTTCAACTATCACCTGAACCACGGAACATCCATGAGATATGTAGCTTTCACGGCTTAGCTACCTTCTATAGGTAGTTCATCAGAGGCTTAGTTCCATTAAAGCCCCCATCACAGATTGCATAAAGAAAGGGGAGTTCAAATGGACTAAAGTCACGTCAAAAGCGCTTCAAGGAGATCAAGGGCAAGATGATAGATGCTCCTATCATGCACCTTCCTAACTTTTCTAAAGTCTTCGAGGTTGCTCGTGACGCCTCTGGAATAGGTATAGGTGGACTACTTAGCCCAAATGGGTAACCTGTTGCTTTCTTTAGTGAGAAGTTAAATGAAGCAAAGCAACGGTACTTTACTTATGAAAATAAATTCTACGTGGTAGTCCAGTCTTTACGTCATTGGTGACATTATTTACTATCGCAAGAGTTCGTCTTTTCTCAGACCATGAGGCCTTACGTTATCTTAACTTCTAAAAGAAATTAAACCCAAGGCATGCCAAGTGGGTTGAGTTTCTTCAAGGGTACTCGTTTGTTCTAAAACACAAGGCCAAGGTCAAGAACAAACCTGTTGATGCCCTTAGTCATAGAATGACATTACTTCAATCTATGTGCATTGGAGTCATTAGATTCGAGAGCTTGAAGGATGAATATCCCATGTGCCCAGACATAGGGAAAGTATATGCATCACTTTTGGATGGTTAGAGGAATGATGGTGGGTTTGTCCTGACTCTTGAATGATAATTTTCTATTCAAAAGATACAGACTTTGTGTTCCCCACACATCCCTACAGGATTTCCTTGTTTGGGAGCTTCACACCGGTAGAGTCGCCGGTCATTTTGGTCGTTAGAAGACTATTGCCCTTGTGGAGGACAAGTTTTATTAGCCAAATCTCAAGCGAGATGTAGCCAAAATTATAGGGCAATGTCGGACTCGTCAGCTGGCCAAGCAGAAAAAGAAGAACAAGGGCTTATATACACCTTTTTCAGTGTCACACACTCCATGGCAAGACCTCAGTATGGACTTCGTGCTTGGGCTTCCCAAGACAATCAAGAAGCACAATTCTATATTCATGGTAATGGACCCTTCTTTTTTTTTTAATTGCCCATTTCCTACCATGTTCTAAGACATCCAATGCCTCCAACATCGCTAAGCTATTCTTTCCGGAGGTGGTTCGTTTACATGGTTTGCCGAAAACCATCATGTCTGAGAGGGATTTTAGGTTTATGAGTGATTTTTGGAAAACACGTTGGCACATGATAGGCACGAGATTACAATTTTTATCAGCATACCATCCTCAAACTGACAATTAGACAGAAGTAGTTAATAGGAGTTTAGGGAACATGTTATGATGTCTTGTGGGTAACCATACCAGGACTTGGGACACAGTCTTACTTGTAGCCGAGTTTGCATATAATAGTTTAGTCAATAGGTCAATTGGCATGAGTCCCTTTTAAGTTGTATTTGGTTATAAGCCTAGAAAAACTATAGACCTTATTCCAATGTCAGTCTCCCATAGGCATTCAAAGTTTGCAGATGCATTTCCACGCCACATTCATGACTTGCATACAAAGATTAGAAAACAGATTAACGCAAGCAATGAAAAATATAAGAAAGTTGCTGACTCTCACCGTAGGTTCATAAAATACAAGATAAGCGATAAAGTGATGATAAGGACAAGGCATGAACAGTTTCCATAAGGGACCTTAAAAAAATTACAAGCCCACTGTGCTGGACCATACAAGATTTTGAAATGATTAGGTCCCAGTGCATACTTGGTAGATCTTCCACCTAGCATGGGTATTAGTGCTATATTAATATGGAAGATCTTGTGCCTTTCCAGGACCCCTCTCCTAACCCAAATGATGACACACTCAATTTTCCCCATTGCCCATGGACCTTACCTGATCCCTCTTCTCAACCTCTACCACATTTACAATACATACCTACGAGCAGAGAAGAGATAGAGGGTATTTTGGACGAGCGAGTGGTTTCCACTCGACATAAGAGGCTTTTAGAAATATTTAGTCAAGTGGAAACATCAACCAGTTTCATATTGCACGTGGCTCGTAAAGGCGGATCTTTAGCGACTTACAACCCGAATCTTTTGGAGTGGTATCACAGCTTTATTTTGCCAGAGGCGAAATCTTCTCAGTCGGGAGGGAGTTGATGAGGACATCCGACCATTTAGAGTATACCAGAGGAGGAGGAAGTCGACCCAACCTTCACTTTGGCTCAATGAGTTATACATGGGTATAGGTGGGCCGCACTAAGGACTTAAAGACCCCACATGCATGATTGTGCATCTTCCACTAGGAATATGCATGTGAGTTGCTTCGTTGAAGAGTTTTTTACCATTATACCACGAAGACATCACGATCGGATAGTTGGATCATGTGGATCCTTCGATCTGCGGTTGGATCCTTCATCACTTTTGTCATTAGTATTAGGATAAACTGATTTTAGATTTTATTTTTTTTTTAATGGTTATTTATAATTTTTGGATGAGCTATTTTCAGTTTATTGCATCATGGGATATGTGATGTATGTTTTTATTAAGTGATGGATATTTTTGTCAAAACACGTATTGAGACTATAAAGAGCCGATGTCTAGACCTAGCCTATAATGGTGGAATGAAAAACAACTCTTTTGCTTGAAAAAGTTCTCTCTCATGTGATTTGATATTCTCTTGTGAAAAGAGACTATTTGGTGTGAATCCATAAGTATGAGGCCTAGTTATCATTTTCATCTATCTTATTCTCTTCTAAAATGTTTTTTTTTTTTTCTCATCTCTTCTCAAATCTTGCCTTCTAAACTTAAACCCGTTACCTAAATCCATCTTTTCCTAGCGATCACTCAACCAAACCCAACTCATCACCACCAACCCCACACATACGGATAGGGTCGTATGACCGTACAATCAGCGCCTTCCCTTCATTTTCTTCTCCTCCTTCAATCCAACTTCCTATCTAATAAACCCTAGCCTAAAACCCTAATCCCCAATTCGCTACGAAACCCTAATCCCCCAATTCCCTATGAAACCCTAAATCCTTAATTCCCAAATCCTAAATCTCCCATTTTCCCCAAAATTTCCAAAATCCCATGAAACCCTAACCCTAGAATTGAGCAAATCTACCCATTGAATTAGAATAATACTTGTGCTAATATGAGAGTTCTAACTCTCATTGGGCCTTAGATTTTCACGTTTATGTGATTTATGATTATGTGGGCTTGTGAATTAAGGTAAATCTGAATTTTATTATCTATCTGGTACTCTTTTAATCATGGTAGAATGGCATGTTATTATATTTGACTTACTTTGATTAACCCATTAATAATCTCCTGCTTCTAAATGGTTAAATCACTTGTCCTGCATCACTTCTCCATCTAGATACTCCTAAAACTTCTTATGTTCCTTTCTTAGTGACTCATCCATCGTATTCCCATAACATTGACTTCTCAGAATTCCACTTTTCCTTCTTCCATTTATTTATCACCAAATAACATCCTTCTCTCTCCTTTTAAATTCTAGCACCTCAGTTTTTTGGAAACCTATTAATCTCACTAACTTTCTTCCATCTCTCATAAATTTATGTTAAATAGTCAAACTCTCTATGAGGATATCTTGCAATCATCATATATCGATTGTCCTATCTGGCTTGAAGGGCATAAATTGGTAATCTCTCTTTTTAAAGTATGTGTTTGTTAGAGATAGATCGTATGCCATAGCAACATCAAGATACCATTCCCCATCTCATTTCTACTCCCAAAATCATATTCTCAATGTACTGTTTCATACACATTACTATCTTTTCCTACTTCACTTGCAAATATCCTCTCTATGACCAGTGGAAGTTTTATACTCTCCTTGTCAATCCCAAGTTCGGATAAAGGTGGATCATGTAGGGTTGGTAGCTGGCGTTAAACTTTGGCCATAGGTTTTTTATTTTTTCTTTTCCCTTAAAATTATTAATGAACTTTTTAATCCAAGTAATGATGATAATATTGACGAGGTAACCTGGGATGTAAGATGATTTTGCAAAAGATTAACATAACAATCAGAATGGATATGTAAAACTTGTCATCATAAGAAATATTGCCCATTATAGGTGATCCGAATATCGGCATCCTCCCCAGGTCAAGAGTTTTTCTAGGGGTTTTGGTTTTATGGAGCACCAACCAAGTTGACAACATTCGCATGGTTGGTAGGTAGGAAGAAAGTCTTAACCATAGACAACCTCCAAAAATGATCTATGGTCCTGAATATATGCCTTATGTGTATGAATAATGCAAAAGCAATTAACAACCTCTTTATTCATTGTTCCTTTGCAACTCAAGTGTGGGTTACAGTCTTGGCTATGTTTGAAGCATATTGTGTTGTCTTCCTTAGTAGCTCTCTTTCGGGTGTGGAATGAAAGTGATGCAGGACCGATGCATGAACTAAGTAACATGTGAGATCAAATAACTGAATTAAGATATTTAATAAAAAACACAAACATTGCTATATTCATCACAAATATTATGAAAATCAAAAGAGAGTCATGCATAATCCTGACCAATTTTAGGTTTAGGGTTAGGGTTAGGGTTTCAGGGATGGAAGAAAAGGGTTCTGATAATGATGGTGGGAAATCAAAAGGGGCAGGTGGGATTCACACGTGTGGTCATACGGTCACATGTGTGGCGTAGGAGGATGGGTTTATGTCGGTTAGGATTTGGATTGTGGATGGGTATAGGAAAGTTGGGTTTGGGAGAATACGAAGATTCGGGATGGGATAATTAAGAACCTGAAGAAAATACCTGGATGGGGGAGAAAAGAGAAGATGGTGTGGGGATAGATGGAGACATCGCACCTCCGTTGATGAAGATTAGCCTCGCACCAATCTTCCTTCCAAATTGCATGGAAGTATCTTCAAATCGTGTGAAGATGGGAGAAGAAAGCAAGAGCTTTTCTCTTCTTTTTTTTTAATCACAAAATCCAATGGGAGAGAGGTCCCCCCCCCCCTCGTGAATTTTTTTAACAAAAATAGCCCTAGTCTAAATAAAATCAACTAAAATATGTCCAAACTCCAAATATAAAATAATAAAAAACGAAATCCTAAAATATGATAAAAGTCTAAAGTTGATGTGGATGATCAACGATCAATGGCCCCATCATATGATCCATGCGATCCAATGGCTCGATCGTCGCATCCCTCCGATCCTCTGGATCACTCCATAAAGCAACCCATATGCATCTTCCCAGTGTGGGGTCTTCCAGATGCTCACACATGCACATGGGGTCTTCAGCACGATCACGGGTACTCGCTTAGCCACAGGGAAATCGGTGCGGCCCACTTCCTCTGATACGTACGTAAGGGTGTACGTAACATAATGTCCTCATCAGAAAGGAATCTACTTAATGAAGATTCCGTTATTTGGCATATGATGATGCTTGCGAAGAGAGCATATAACAATTCGGTTAATGGGTCAATAGGCATGAGTCCATTCGAAGTTGTACACTGTTAAAAGCCTAGAAAACCTATCGACCTCATTCCCATTTCATTATCATATAGGCCATCAGAGTCTGCAGAGTCATTTGCACAACACATTAATGCATTTACATACCAAATCAGACAAAGGATCAATATGAGCAATGAACATTATAAACTTTCTACCGACTCTCATTGTCGGTTAAAAGACCAACAGGCAGGTGATAATGTGATGGTCCGTATTAGGCCAGCATGGTTTCTACATGGAGTTGTTAAGAAACTGCAAGCTCGTAGTGTTGGACCGTTCTAATGTCCTCCTTAAACTCTAGGGTGTTCTTGCGCGGAAGAGGATTCAACTTTATCTTCTTGTCCTCATGCATGAATGAACGAATATTCGAATGATCGAATATTGTTACATCAGGATGAAAGAGCCAAGGCTTGCCCAAGATGATGTGGCCTACATCCATAGGCAAGACATCACACCACAACGAGTCTTTATAAGATGCGAACTAGATGGGAACAAGACAATGCTGGGAGACTAGCATAGAGGACTCATCAACCCATGAAACTCTATAAGGACGGGGGTGAGGACTGGGATTCAAGCCCAACCGAGAAATGATGCTTTTAGAGACCACATTGGCACAATTGCCGCTATTGATGATCACTTTGTAGTTCTTTTCACCACATTTGAAATAAGTATAGAAGATGGTATTCCTATGCCAATCGTCAGCTCCCTTACCCTAAGCTAAGGCACACCTAACAACTGCAAGTTATACAGTCTCCTCTTTTTCGTCTTCTTCATCACTAGCACCAATCACAGGGTAATATTCTTCTACCTCACAATCACCCTAGTCACCTTCATCTTCCTCCTGCCCTCCAATCATGAGGGCCCTTGTGCGCACTTTTGTAACACAGTCACGAGCGAAATGGCTGAATCCTTGATGGTTATAAAACCACCCGAGTTCGCCTACTCGCAAACTGGTACCGGCGACTCCTTTGTCTTTAACGTACTTAGGGTTGGATTGAGAACCAGTATGAGCATTGGATTGACCTCCAAAGTTAGACTTAGCTCCATGAGTAGTAGTCTTAGTATTGGAATCTCGAGAATTAAATCGTCTCCCAAATTGCAGCTCGAGGTACTTCTCAATGTCTAGCACCGCTTGGTGCATTTGTTCTAGGGTGCTGACATCGTGAGAGAAAAGTTTTCGCTGAATGTTGACCCGGAGGCTTGTTTTAAATCGAGAAAGAGTGATCATTGGGTTCTCAATATCACATCGCATCATGTATTCTTCAAACTTAGCATGTAATCTGACACAAGCATGGTCCCCTGGCGAAAGGATTGTCACTGATCCATAAGCCTTTGATGGTACGAGGGGAAGATATTTTTCTTTCAACATTTCTTTCGTCTCTTCCCAGTGCGCTATTGGGGCACCTCCGGACCTATCAATCTTTCGCTCAGTGTTGACCCAAAACAATTTGGCCTAGCCCACCAATTTCATCATGGCGAACCTCACACGATGGGCATTAGACATGTCATACCACTCAAAAGTAGTGATCCATGTCCACCATCCAGTCAAGGAATGCTTTGCGGTCCAGGCGACCATCAAAATTCGGCACATCTACCTTCACGCTCTTCGTGACTCGCTCATCTAGGTCATAGTGGTGATAGAACTCTCTCTAGGGTGCTTGAAAATGAGCAGCACCACAGCCGCCGACTCAGCCACAGCCTCGTCCACGTCCTCTAGCAAGACCTCCTACGTCAATATGCATTGGGCCTCCCACTTGGGATTGGCCATCCTCCCCGGTGTTGGGGTTGGCTTGTAGAGAGGTCTGTATCTGCTCTAAACGGTTATCAGACTAGTGTTCATAGTTTGAATGAGCTCGGTGAGTTGTTCTAGAATCATCGTGGGGTGAAGACCAAATCCACGTCCAGATCACGTGGGCATGCACAAGGAAACCTAATGTGAAGACTCTATACGATCCTATATGATCCTAGACAACTCTAGATGACCCTATATGACTCTATATGACCAAAGAAACAATTTTCCCTAAAATTCCAGAAATGTAACTAGTGAAATATCTAGTACTAAAATTCAGTAATGTGGCAAGAAGAATTAATGAGTGTTAGGAAAGTTCAGAAAAGGGATAAGGGAAATAATAGTGCTGAATTTCCAGTGCTAGGTCAAAAGAAACACTAGCACTAAAATTCAGCACTGTACCTTGAGATATGACTAACACTCAAAAATTCCAGCAATGCGGTATGTGAATTAACTAGTACCAAAAATTTCAGCAGTGTACATATGGGAATAACTACCTCTAGAATATCACAATAGGATGAATGACACTGCGTATGATAAAGGACTCAATCTGTTGTGATAACAATTAATTTCAGATGACGCCAACTTCAAAGGTGTGCTGAAATTCAGCTTGCTGAAAATCAGATTTTCAGATTACTGACTATCAAACTGCTGACAATCAGTTTCACAGACATTGTTATGCAGAAAATTAGATTTTCAGCAACTGTTTGTGCAGAAATTCAGATATATGTGGTGTAGTCATGCAGAAATTTGATCGAACACCTAGTATGCAGGAATTTCTACAAACATGTAAGATGCAAAATCAAACCTATGCTAAATATGATGATGAACACCCTAAGCTAAGCCTAAGATGAACCTACCTTATGTTAACCTATCTCTGATACCAAAATTTGATGCAGGACTGTGCTTTTCTACCGTAGGAGGATAATAAAAATCAAATTCCAGTTGGCGTGAGCAAAAACAATTAAACTTCAGCAACTACATGCAAATCCAAATAATAACAAATAGAAATTATGCTAAATCCTAGGCTAATACATGCATGACGTTAGGAACTAATAAGAGATTGAAGAATTAGGTCCCAATGGAATTGAGAAACTCGGGTTAGGCCATAAATCAAAGGGCTCACTAGTTCCCTAAAGGAATTAGGTGCAGGTTGAAGTATAGGTTAAAATAGGTTCGGGAATTTGAAGGAAAAGAGAAAAAACCGAAATTAGGGTTAGGGATTTTGGATTTAAAGGGGAATTTGGGGATTTAGGGTTAGGGTTTTCGATTTGAGGGGAAAATTAGGGTTATAGGGTTAGGGATTTTGGGGGTTTTGGCCTAATAGGGATGGAGAAACAAAGGGGAACAAGGGGGGGCTCAATGGGGCAGCCACCTGTGGCTGGTTATGCATGTGCACGTGCGCACGTGTGCGTGTGCATGCGTGCGTGGGAATGGGTGAAGGAGATGGGTGTGTGGGTTAGTGGGGAATGAGAGAGAGATGGGTTAAGGTTGATGGATTTAAGAAGAAAGAAAAAGAAAAGAAAGATGGAAGAAGAAAAGATTAGATATTATGGAGAATACCTTGTAGGGATGAAGAGAGAGAAGTTTGTGGATCCTTGTAGGGATGGAGAGAGAGAGAGAGAGAGAGAGAGAGAGAGAGAGAGAGAGAGAGAGTTTGTGGATTCACCAAGGAAGGCTTCACACATATGGCAATCTCATAGAGAATTTGGAGAGAGAACTTTTGGTTTTGTTTTTTTTAATTCAATATGCTTCATAGAATATTTAAAAAATAAAAAACATAGCAAGTGGGGCGACACAATGACCAAAATGCCCTCTCAGTTCTTTTTGTTTCCAATTAGGTCCCATCTCTTAAATAACGTAATAAAACTCAAAATAAAAGCAAATAACCACAGTATATGTAATCCAAACCACTAAAATAACAAAGTAATGCCAAATCATAAAATCAATTATGGCCCACAATCAACGGTCCGATCAAGTCATCCATGCTATCCGACTCTCCGATCGTCGTGTTCATCAAATCCAATGGTCCAAATGTGATAGCAGCCCACATGCATCTTCCTAGCGTGGGGTCTTCCAGATGTGCGTACTTGCCATATGGGGTCTTCAAAACGGGCACTTACCAAGCCATAGAGAGACTAGGGCCTGCCTCCTCCTCTGATACGTGTAGAAGCGCATGTGATTTGATGTCCCCATCAGTCCATAACGGCCCATTTTTTGGTAACAAACATCATGGCCTTGTAACGGGTAACGGTACCCACCACTACCGTTACATAATAGTCATTTTTGGATACCATGACCACTGTACACATGGTCCACTTGTTGAGGAGGTTCATGCAACCCAAACACCACCTCAAAGCATCAAAGATGATATTAAGATTGTTAACTTGCACTGCCAAAACTCATGGGACCAAAGTGTCATCTATGAGTTGGAAATTTAGGAAGGCAAATATCCACTCTCAACTTCGAAACCTTTTAGCATACCAGGCTCTTTTCCTCAAATGAATAATCTAATCGATCCTTTTGTAAAAATCACAAATGTGAGTGGTGAAATAGGGTCACCCTAGTAAAGAACCCTCTAGCTCTTGAAGGTATTAACAAAAGATCTATTAAGCAAAAGAACAATGGAGTGGAGATGCATTCCTAATCCGTCTTCTCCACTATCCTTTTAATCCCATCCTTTTTAGTAGATGAGATGCAAATTCCATCCCACAAGGTCATACACATTCTACATAACAACACAGAAACCCCCACTAGCACCCACAAATAGATACATTCATTGGCTATAAGAATTCCAACCAAATTTTGGTGCCCAATTACCCTAAACGAAAGCCCCTAGAACTAAGAGATGAAAGTTGGTTGTCAACCAATTTGCAAGAGTTCCGGTGATGATCTTGGAGAGTAGACTTGTGGAAGCATTTGGAGGATAGTTGTTAGAAAAAACTAAAGTCTTCTCTTTTTATTACTGGAGGCATGAAGTTTCTATAAGAATTTCAATCTTCATAAGGTCCTCACTCCTTGCAGTGGTGTCATGCATCCTCACCATTCTCACTGACAATACCATGACATGAGAACCCCCAAGGTTTTGTTATCATTGAGAGGTTAAACCAACCATTTCAATCATCAAACTCTAATCGCTTGCCTTCACTATTCATATATCATTTCCTAGTATTGGGCAAGTGTTTGGTGAACATTACCATGTGGATCAAGAAGGTTGGAAAAGGTTCCTTCTTCGAAAAGGACAGTGGAAAAACACCAATATCTTCTTGTAAAGTAGTCAGCCGAGAAGAGGACATGGTGTTGACAACATGAGGGACATGAGGGAAAAATGTGAGCTCTTCTTTCAAAGTGGTGGTGGCAATTTGGAAGTGAGATAGAGCCACTTAGAGGATTCCCCAGCATAACTCACGCCCCAAAGGCAAGTGAGCATGCAAAGTGGAGTCATGGAGGGGCAATTACTAAGTTAGCTACCAAGGAAAAAGCACTTGTGCGAATGAAAGGTCATGCTAAACAGCTCAAGTCTTGTTCTTCTTCTTCTCTCTTTTTTTTTTCTTTTTTTTTTTTTTTTTGCTTTTTCTCGTTGCAAATCTGTAAATTTTTAAGAGAGAATGGATTGAAAAGTTCATACAAACTACCACTTCCAAAGATGATCATTGCATGATTCTTGCTATTTGTTGATTGATTATTTGTTAGTTTAGACTTCTACTAATCAGCTTTACTAGAATATGTTATGTTCTTTTTATACTTTCCTTGATTCTTATGTTTCTAGCCATTTTCTTTACAAATCTAATTTTATTTATTTATTAAAACTATATTTATTTGCATATTGAAGTGCCTCCTCATCAAGATTTTTTAACTTTCCTAACACTTTAGGACACTCAAGACACTTGGCACCCATGCCGCGTGTTTAGGTAATAGAGAAGAGAGGGTGGATTGTTATGGAACATGTCATTTTGATCAAAATTTGAAAGATGAGATTGTTGATTTTTTTTACTTGACTTGTTTTCAGCATAGGGAGTAGGGGACTTCTGTTGTTCCTAACAGAGAAGCTCTCTATCTTATGGAAAAGGGTCAACAAAAATGGAAAGTTTGCCTCCAACGCCTTCTCAGAAGCTCTCTATCTATTTTGGAAGAGGATCCCTCGACTTTTACTTAGGTTTGAGGAAGCTGATCCCACAGTTGCATTTTATGTGACAATGGTTGTCAACAAGATTCTTACCATTGACTGCTCTAGAAAAGGCACCATCACCTTCCCAGCATTTGTTTCATGTGCAAATCTGCATGTAAATGAACCACCTGATCACTGAATTGCTTTAAGGCTCACTTTCTTTGGTATAATTTTTTAGACTTCTAATGTAAATTAGGTGTCGCAAGGCTTTTTTTTGTATGTTGAGAGTTGAGACTATTTCTGATTTTTTAGTGGTCAGATCAGAGGTCTATTCTTGGAGAGAGGATGACAAATTTCAACCCTTATTCCTTGTGTGCTCTCAGGGGAACAATGGAAAAAAAGACTAGAACACATGTTTGAAGACAAGATCCGTACCATCTGATGTGTTTATGTCAAAATTTAAAAAAATATAAATAAAATAAAATAAAATTGTTTGTTGGTGAATTGGACTCTTTTGTGCAAGGAATTTTCCAAAGTGGCAGCAATAGAGTTTTTGAAACATTGGACTGTGATGTCATTCCAATCTTCTCATATTGCAAGGACCCATGTCAAAGCTGAGTCAAGTGGGGAGGGGAGGACTTCGAAGCTTATAACTGGCCGTCATTTTTCAGAAACCAGAGGCATTGTCATTTATGTGGCTGATGTTATCAAGAAGTCCTTTTTCCAGTTCAGTGGAGGATTTGAATCCATCTGAAGCAGAGGCCAAAGCTTTTTCAGACAACCTACAATTGCTTCCTGATTCCAGAATTTGGCTCCTTCAGATCAATTAGAGGCATCCTTAGAAGGTGGGATTAGAAAGTCTACTGCAGAGCCATGGAGAATGGCCTTTCTGTGCAATCATATTAGAGACTTTGTTTTGGGGATATACATCTTATTTTTCCCTCCCAATTGTGCCACAGACGAGGGTGATGATGATCCTTGCTATGACTGGGTGAATCATCTAGTGATTTTTGTTGCCAATTCTTCCCTTCTTAATTTTGTTCATGAGAGTTACCTTCCCTTCTTTGTCCGTCCTTTTTCCACTATTAGATTATCACAATCCCAACAAAATAAATAAATAAAAGAGGGAAAAGAAAAAGAAAAAAAAAAAAAAAAAAAAAAAAAAAAGAAGAAGAAGAAGAAGAAACATTACCATGTCGGGGCATCACTCTTGGGATCAACATGATACCAATATAAATTCTCTCATGCATGTCCATGTTGTATGCTAGACAAATCGCTGACTAATACGTGACAATTTGTATGTTATTCAAAAACAAATTTATGTAGATGACCCCAATTAGTTGGGAAAAGGTTTAGATGATGATGATATGATGATGATGATGATGATGACGACGCTGATTTAAAAATGATTTTATACAGCACGAATGATCCACAACTGAAGAAAAAAATGCAGTAAAGAACTTAAGACAGAGTATGGCTATAAATTCAATGGATAGCCCACCTACAGGGAGAAACGTCCAGGCTGCAATCTTGTCCTCTATTCTTGCAACAACCATGTCCTACAACAGAAGTAACCAATGTTCATTATATGAATAGAATTATCGAGTACCAATACAAATAGCTATTTTAATACAAAGTTAAAAATTCTAAATGAAACCAATAGATCCCAGTTAGCATAACACAACAGAAGCACAATCTCGATAAAAGTACTTTCAACAGAGAATAAAAATGTAAGTGCTAAAATCATAATATCCATTATTCTAATCATGCAATTAGACGCATCTGGAAGTCAAGTATTTAATAGATCCAATGTTCGAAATATCAGTATCGCATTATGTATCTCATCCTCGGGATACAAATACGTATCAGTTATCGCACGGGATATATCGTTTGTATTGGGTAATTTATCGCACTTTTTGGGAAACATTGGGAAACATTGGAAATTTTGTTGAATTTTTCAATGAAACTTCAAGGATTGTTAAAAAAGACCTTAATACACACTTTTAAATAATATCTCAAAAAAGAAGTTCACGTCATAGGCTTTCTTTGTCTAGGGTCCTAAACTAATGCAACTATATTCAAATTGAATGCATAACATTTAGAGTGTATGTGATGATCATTTCATAAAACACTCCTAAATACTTCAAAATTAATCCTTAATTGACAGCTGGTTGAAGGAAATTTTGAAAAAAAAAATTATATTTTAATAATTTTTTTATTGATTTTTATTTTCTGAAAATTGACAAGACTTAACAAATCAGTAGATCAGCCCTCATACATGCTTGATTTCATGCTTGGAGTGCAACATTGCAAGCAATTTGGGAGAAATTGGGGAAATTTCGAATTTTCCCCAAATCGGACCACCTGCACTCAAATTTCAAAATTAGAGTGTATGTGATGATCATTTCATCAAATACTCCTAAATACTTCGAAATTAGTCTCAATTGATAGCTGATTGAAGGAAAATTTTGAAAAAAAAAAAAAACACGGAGAGCATGAAGAACCAATGGATATCGAAATCAAAGCTCCATCTCCATGATTTTTCATGCAAAACATGAAGAACTAATGGATTTATAACCATTTGACGCCAATTTAACATAGTTTCAACAAAAAAGGATCGAAAATTGAAAATGCTCACCAAATTGAACATTTGAGATATATCGGCACTACTTGAGTGTTTCGCATCGCATAGGTGGTATACAAGATATATTGTGGGATATATCGGCCGATATCGTCAATATTTAAAACATTGAATAGATCTATCATGTTGCATCTCCTATATGACTAGCACTACATGCTCTATACATCAATTGTCTGCAAATTCCCCTATATGAGTAGCACATAATAGTTTTTCTAAGGTTCAGTTTGAGGCTTGACAGTGTTTGCATCTAATTTGCATTCATAATCATGTATTTGTGGGTTCCATGCTATTTTGTGCAGCCAACTACTTGAGTTCATGTGTGTTGGTGTTTCATGATTGGCTGTTTGCTTGGCCATTGCCCCTCCATGACCCTACTTTGCTTGCCCTTTGGGGTATGCATGTAATAGTTAGGCTAGGGATCAATGCTAGGTGGAACCGCGCTTGCATACGAGACACCATCCTTGACTAATTGAGCAAGAAATAAGTAGTACATCCTGCATTCATGGAAAACGAGTGATATAGATGATTGAAGTTAACTAGGACTTTCTCAAGACTTCAAGAATGTTTTTCTATGATTTGATACATAATATTGGGGAAGGTCTTCCAGTTCCTCTGCCTGATTTTTTTTTTTTTTTTTTAAATAAAAAAATAAAAAAACTTTTCAATAAATAAGAGCACCTGGACTAGATATTCTTGCTTGTCATAAACTTGCCTACGGTGGAAGTACTCCATAATACCTAGACATTCACAATGTTCGACATTTCCAAATCATACAAATTTTCAGTACATTAAAATGGAAAATTCTTGCTGTATTAAAACCATGAACAGGAGGTGTCCAAGTGTCATAGAAAGCATTCTCATGAAACTCATCCCAAAATGCTCATTTTCTGATCATTCACCCTCAAGACCATAAACTTGCTCCAAGGAGAGCTACAGACTTCTTTCTAATCTCCCCTGTTTGTCTTTTTATCAGGGCTTTGCCAAATCCTTGGGTTTCCCAAATCTGGACCCCCATAAACCCATGGATTTGTGACATATCCAAGTCGCCCAAAAAAACTAAAGACAGCAAAACCACTAAATGAGAGACTTTCTTAAAAGCAATAAAAGTTTAATTCCACAGAAAATTTGCAGTAAACGCTATGACGTACCCAAATCCATGGATTTGTAGTTTGATTCCCAAACAATGGCCTTTAGGATTTGCCAAATCCAAATCAAATGCAAATCCATGAATTTGACAAGTTCATGGATTTACAAAATTCATATTCTGGCTTTCCCTGATCACAAATAGGACCTTAGAGAGAGAACAGCAATGTATTAGAAAAGTGCGCCAAAGAGCTAAATTAGCATATTTAACTGCTTTTACCTATTGAGCCCAATCCAACACATTACACTTGATCCCCTTAAAACCTCTTGGACTGAATAACTTCTATTTTGGAAGCACCTCCTATTGTGGTTCCCCCCCCCCCCCCCCAAAAAAAAAAAAAAAAAAAATCCCAAAATGAGTAGGCTCCATTTCACTTTACCAACTTTTTCCACTCCCCCTTCATGCCAAGACCACAAAAGCACCACAATCGAACTCAGCATCACCTAGGCAATATGGAACACTAAAAAATGGCCACGCACCTTACGAACAATGAAAGGAAAGGTGATCGACCGACTCCACTGCTTCCATACACATCAGGCAAATGTTGGGGAGAATAAGAGAGCTTCTTTGCAAGTTATCAATGGTAAGCACTCTCTTTCTTCCCACTAACCAACCAAACACCACCACTAGAGGAGGAGCTCCATAAAACCAAGAATGATATGGGAATATGTGGTTACAAGGTGCACCATGAATCAGGCCATAAAAGGATCTAACCGAAAACCAACCCAAACTATGGACATGCCAAAACAATGTGTCTTCTTCCTAGACTGCGGGAATCATGTTCTTTAAGAGACCAGGAAGCTCTGCTGTCTCCGTGATCTCTTCATCTGACATATTCCTCCTACAAGGGGGAGACCACACCACTGATCCGCCAGAAATTGAATAACAATCTTTCACCAAGACATCTCTGTCTGAAGCGATGCAAACTGAATGAGGGAACATTAGATAGAGCGCCCCGATCTCTGCACCAAACATTGGACCAAAAGCAAATCTGACTCTTGTTCCCCAACGAGAAGGATATACCTTTATAGAACAAATGCTCAACCAAAGATACCGCTTTCTACAAACTAAAAGCCTGATATAAAGGCGAACGCTTCACCTCCCATCCACCTTTGTGAATCCCATATTTGCTCACAATGATCTCCCCCCACAACCTTCCCTCCTCAGACCCACACATCCAAAGCCATTTCCTGAGAAATCTTCAACTTAAAGAAATGCTCCATCTTTCGAACCATACAATCGTTACACACTTTAGATGACAGAATGACATAATCTCTATTGTTCATTGCTACTCCCTGCTGCCATGTCCTACTGATTCTGGTAATGAAGTGCTACAACCAATGTTTGAAGTATCGATATTGCTACAAGTTCCAGTGGCTGGGAATACAAAAACAATATCATCATCGCTGATTCCCGGAAATGTAGGGAAACATGAGGAAAGCAGTAGAATTTTTCAGTGAAACTTCAGGAGATCCTAAAATTCACATATTTGCATATTTAAGAATCAAATAATAGTGAAAAAGATGCATATTTGTATATTTAGGAATCAAATAATAAGTTTCTCTTTAATGGGACCTAAAAGCATGTATCATTAACTCATAGAAACATAGAGGAAACATGGGGCAAATGGTAGATCCATCCATCCATCCATCCATTCATCCATGCATGCACATACATGCATAGGGCAGGGCAACCCCTTGGTCCCACAAGCACCAACAAATGTCAATCCAATAAGTAGGTGATAGGCTCCTGTCATTAGGGGTTGTCTCAAATTGACCTATCAATTTAATTAAGGACACACATGCATGATCCATCCATGCATGTGTGCACACACACATATACACACATCTATCCATCCATCCATGCATGCATGTGTGCACACACATATACACACATCGGTCCATCCATCCATGGATGCATGCATGCATACATATGCACACATACACACATGCATTTCATCATACAACCATGTGCCCATAAAAAAAAATTGAAATGAATTTTTTTAATAAACAGATTTTTAGCAATATCGATACATTGGTGATATTACCAGTGTTGTCAAATGTGATCGCATATGCACATATTTCCAAGAAGATCGCATACAGAATGGTGGCATATGCGATCACTGTGCATATGCGATAGCATAAGTGCCAACAGTCAGAAATCTTACTGTTGGATTTTTTTTTACTTTTTTATTTTTTGTTCTTGCAAAATTTTGACTTTTTTTATTATAAATTAAAAAGCATTCAAGTGCCCTCCATTTGCAACTTACGTTCACTCTAAACTCTCCTTTACTCTCATATTGTCAAATCTCTCATTCTCCTACATTCTCCAACTTTCAACTCTCAAGTTCCAACTTCCAAGCCTCCAAACTCCAACTCTCCTACTTTCAAGTTTCAAGTTTCAATCAAGATTCAAGATTCAAGAAGCAAAAATACATTGAAGATTCCTACAACTACATTTCTCTCTCTTAAGTCATAATCTCATTCAAGTTTCGACTCTCTCATTTTCCACATCTATCTCTTTCTAATTTTAAGTTTCTACTTTCTAGTTTCTACATTTCTGACTTTCTCTTACATTCATTCTCTCTAGATACTAGATGGTTACATAACTTACATTCATTCATTCATTATATATAGTTAATTAGTTACATGTTACATATAATCATGCATTCATACATTCTCTCTCTTTCTCTACATTTTACATTCTTTAATCTCTACAATCTATCGTCTACATTCATTCATTCTCATTCTATTCTACATTTTTATCTCTCTTTCTCTACATTCTAGTATTCTACATTCTCTAATCGAATCTATACATTCATTCTATTGAATCTATTCTACATTTCTATATCTCTTTCTAGTTTCCACATTCTCTAGTCTACATTCATTCATTATACACATTGTATCTCTCTTTCTCTATATTCAAGACATTTTTACAACTTATAAGTTACAAGACAAGATTCAACTTTCAAGAATCAAGTAAGAGTTCAAAGATCAAGAAGCTACATTCTACATTCTACAAGACTACAACTACAAGATTCAAGACAAGATTGAAGAATTTAGATTCAAACTTTTTTGGTATGTAATTGTGTATTTTTGTTTGAGGAATTCTCTCTCTCTCTCTCTCTCTCTCTCTCTCTCTCTCTCTCTCTCTCTCTCTCTCTCTCTCTCTCTCTCTCTCTCTCTCTCTCTCTCTCTCTCTCTTTCTCATTTTATTCTTTAGTCTTTACTTCTTCGATTAGCACTTAGAAGTTAGAACACCAATACACCAAGTCTTCTTCCCAATCTTCTTCTTTGAAACCCAAGTCGAATGACCCAGGTTAGAAGTACGAGCATTATCATAATGCTACGGAAAAGACTCAAAGAATGTGATTTATGTGGGTATGTGAGTTCTGGTGGCATTGTGTGGCACAAGCAACACCTTGTACATGCACTAAGGTCAAATGCAAGAGCATGTGATAAAATTACTCTAGAGATCCGAAGGAAAATCTTGGAGTATATGGATAAACAATCAAGAAAGAAATGCGATAATGCCCTATATCAAAAGGAATTTATGGAACAAGAAACGTACGAGGATATAAATGTAGTTATGCAGATGATGAAGCTAGCCCTATCCCCTTACGTCAACAGGCAGGTCTAGACCACCAGTCTCGAAAAGAGCTCGTGGGCATGGACCTATGAATATATAGTGTAGACCACGCCCCAAGGATGTGGCCGACCAAAGGAGTCAGGGCAAAGGGCCCGCTCAAATGACATTAGAAAAACGATATAAACAAAAATAATAATAATAATAATAATAATAATAATAATAATAATAAAAAAAAACAAACAAACAAGAAAGAAGAAGAAGAAGAAGAAGAACCATTATTTAATACATCACTAAGTGGTTTTACTAAGCCGGTATTGCTTTCAACACGGTTAAAATGAAAAGCTTCAAAGTTATGGTTGAGGCAATACGTCAATTTGGACATGGACTTGAATCTCCTTCATATCATGAAATGAGGGAGACATGCCTCAAAGTTGAGGTTGATTATACACGATCCTTCATAGTCGAATATAAGGAATCGTGGAAAACATATGGTTGTTCACTCATGGCTGACGAATGAACCGATAAATCTGGTTAGACTCGTATAAATTTTCTAGTAAATTGTCCTGTTGGCATAGTTTCAAATGTCGGTAGCGTATCAACCGATACGGGTGTATCATATTCGTATCGGCTTAATGCGATACGACCGCGATATCCGTTGCCCCCCCCCCCCCACATTTCTCCTCTAATATTTGAAATTCCTCGAATACATCAATCCAATGTGATTTTCAGCACCATGAACAGCAACTTGGAGGATCAAAACATCAGATTTCAGCCGATTTGAAGGAACAAATCCATTTGGGGGCCAGTTTTCAAAAAAAAAATCGAAAAATAGGTTAAAAAATCTATTTTTTGTTGTCAATCTTTCTTCTAATCCATATGTATGTTTATTATACCCCTAGATCTACCAAAAACTAACAGTTTTTAATATTGATTTGAGCTTTTTTAGTTTTTTTTTTTTTTTTTTTTCTAGGGCATTTCTACCTGATTTTTGTAAATTTTTCAACAATCATTTTTTTTAATATGATCTCATATCTATACTCTCCAGCCATTTCCAATCAGATCTATATAGATTTGATTTTTTTTTTAAGTTTATTTATTTATATTAAATTTGTCAAAAATTATGTTAGTTCCAGATTATTATTTTTAAATCTGATGATTCTAAGCATAGATCTAGAGAGGCCATGAATTTTCAATCAGATCTACATCAGATGCGATAAATAAATAAAAGTTTGTTTATTTATTTTTGGAATTTCAAGATTTTGAAATTCCAAAAATACTTTTTCTTTTCAAATATATTGTTTTTTTTTTTTTTTTTTTTTGGGGGGGGGCGTGTTGTTGTTGTTTTGGGCTGTTTTTTAATCAGATCTGAGTAGTTTAGTTACCATTTTTCAAATATCATGTCTAAATTTCAAATTTTTTTGTTTTTTTTTTTTTAAATTATGTTGAAACTCGAAATATAATGCATGTCTAAGGGGATGGTGAGGTGATTAGAGAGTTTTTATTAAGACTGACTACTGTATTTTAGAGATTATTCACATTTAAGAAAATTGGTAAGTATTAAGTATTTCTACACTTACATTGCTACATACACCTCACCTGTCACACACATTCTCCAAGCAAGCACGTATGTACTAGTGAATAGACTAGTGAGTACCAAGTAGTGATACTTCTTAGACATATTAGACTATTAGAAATATATGATATCAATTTATGACATATATCAACAATTTTTGTAAAGAAAAAACAAAACACCATAACTTACAGTAGGCCAACCGGCTAAGACAACATTCTTACCAAATAATGGTCTGATACACCATTGAATGCATGGTCAAAATACAAAATAATAATAATAATAATAATAATAATAATAATAATAATAATAATAATAATAATAATAAAATAATAATTTATTTTAAAAAAAAAAAAAGATAGATTCCTGAATATCTCATTTTTTCCAATACGCGATGACAATTTGTATCATTTTTCTGTGGGGTCAATATTAGGGGTGTACATCGAGTTGAACCGAGTCGAACTGGCCTCAGCCTGACTGGCCAGCTCGACTCGGTTCGGTCAGCAGCTCGAGCCAGTTCGAGCCGAGTTCAAGCCAAGATTGAGCCGAGTTCGCCATTGCAGCATTTTCACAAACACCTGGACTACACCTTCAAAATCTCACTGTATTTGAGACAGCAGCAATGGTTTTACAAGTATTTTATCAAACACCTTTAAGCAACATAAAAATCAAGAAAAAAAAGGGTGTTGGTTTCATATACATACCTTCCTTGCCACCGGCCACACTTCTTTGAGTCATTTCATCAAACACTTGGTGAGTAACATCAATATCAAAGTAACCGAGTCATCAAACTGGTTCGATCCGAGATCAATTCGAGCTGGGTTCGATCCGAGTCGAGTCAAGCTAGGGCCAGCTCGAACTCATTTTTTAGCTCAAAAAATTAGCTCGACTCAAACTCAGCTTCGAACCGAGTTGAATCAAGCTTTTTCTAGTCGAGTCGAGCGAGCTAGCTCGATTCGTGTACACCTCTAGTCAATATGGCGGCCGATACCGTCATTTAGAACCATGCCAACTGGGACAATGTTATTGAAGTCCATGCAAGCATCGGGCATCCTCATACTAGAGATTACTTGTTTAAATTACTAGATTGTGTAGTTGAGGAAGTATGAGAGGAATACGTTGTTCAAGTAATTACAAATAACACATCCTCATATGTAGCCGTCGGTTGTCTTCTTATGGAGAATAAGCGTCGTTTATTTTGGACCCATTGTGTTGATCTTATGTTAGAAGATATACGTAGGTTATTCTTAAAAGTGATGCAAGGGTTAGAAGAATCACAGTCTTTATGTACAAACACGCCCTTCTTCTCCATCTAATAAGAAAACACATTGGGTGTAACTTGCTAGGTCCAACCATCACCCGTTTTGCTACAACTTCTTAACACTACAAAGATTGCATTAAAAAAAAAAAATCCAAACTTAGAAGCTTTGTAACGTCAGCCGATTAAACAAATGGGCCTTGGTCAAAGAAGACTGAAGGGCAGCACGTTCAAAAATCATGCTTTTGCAAATTTTTGGACACAAGTAGTAAAGGCACTAAAAGTGTTTAAACCCTTAGTCACTGTGTTGCGATTGGTAGACGGAGATGAGAAGCCACCAATGGGTTACATATATGATGCGATGGAGAAGGCAAGAAATAAAATCATGACCATTTTAACTATGGAGAGCGTGATTAGGGGCTCATTTTAGATATTATAGAAAGAAGATGCAGCAACCAAACATCATCTCCATTGTATTCAGCTGCTTACATCCGTAACCCAGTCTATTTATTCGCTTCCCTTGATCCGGTAAAAGCGCAAATTACACATGGTTGGATTTATTGATATGTTGGAAAGAATGGTTTCAAATAGAAAATAACATAACAGGATCTTAGCTCTATTGGACTTCTATACAAATAGTGAGGACATATTATCGAGAGATATAGTCACCAGGCATCGGACAATGAAATTTTCCAGTAAGTAGTATGTCTCTTACTGTCCTAGACTCTTACTCCCTTAAAAATTGTTTGTTACGATCTAATTTACAAAGTCCAACCTACTGAAATTGTTTTTCTCATCTGACTAGTGGGTTACCTATGGAGTGGACCAAAACAGGAATGATCCAGTTCTAAAAAAGTTGGCCATGAGGATTATTGGACTCACATGTTCTGTTAGCAGTTGTGAGCGCAACTAGAGCACATTTGAGGCGGTAAGCTTGGAAAAATGAAAATGTTATAGTTTAGGATAATTTATAAATAAGTTCAAGTCTAAGTAAGCTAATGTTGAATGCATTTTCTTTCAGGTAGATTCACACCAATAAAAGGAATCGTCTTGAATAAAAGAAGCTCAACGACTTAGTGTTCGTCCAATACAATCAGAAATTGCGAGAATGATTCCAGTCTAAGCAAGAAAAGTCCAATTTCTATAACCATATCTACTTAGATGAGTTGGATGCAAATAACGAGTGGCTTGTAGAGATGGAGGACCCGGTCTTTGCTAGCAAGAAACTAAAATGGGCCCCATGTTAAAGATGACGTATACAAATCGGCACATAGAAAAGTACTTTCGCTTGAAAGTTGAGGGGGGGACGATCAGTAGCAATCAGCACAAGATGTTGATGAAGTATTAGTACATGCAAATGATGAAGAAACAGAAGAAGATAAAGTATATGTGGAAGAAGGAGATAACTTTGATGATAACAATGATGATGACGATGGTGGTGATCAAATGCCACAATGGCAAATAGATCAATGTATATAGCATTTAATATTATTTTGTTAGTGTACAAGTATAACTCGTAAATAATATTTTCATTTTCTACAATAATAAATGAACATCTTGTTGATTTTGTTGCTACTTCATGTACTAGTTAGCTATATTGTTGAATGTTGATGACTTGATGTTTAATTCATTGTTTAATTGATTTTATTTCTCTCAAATGTATATTAAATATGTAAAATTACATATCTACTAACTTAGAAAAGTTTCCTTATATTTGTTTACTTTTTTATTTTTCATTTAAAAAAAAAATTCAAAAAAAAAAAAAAAAAATGCAGTTGCGTATGAGATTGTGCAATCGCATATGTGCATAGGCATATGCGATCGCACATGATCGTATATGCGATTTAACAACATTGGATATTATTGAAACATCACTGATGCACTAGCGATACAAGCGACACCTAGAATTTACACAATTGAAAATATTGACGATATCAGCACATTGGCGATATAAGAGACACCTAGAATTTACAAAGTTGAAAATATTGGTGATACATTGGCGATACTAAGAAATATATCACCGATACCTAGAACTAGAATTTTTTATACTACCAGTATTATTGATATCACAACTAGTGTTATCTGTATCGTCAAGCTAGAGATACGAATAATATCGAGGATATTTAATAAAATCGGAGATACTCCGAACAATGGCTACAACAAAGGTGCATTTACAGAAAAGGACTTGGGTGACTTCTTACAAGAGAAGGCAAATGATCAGTGTCATTTGGCCTCACAAAAACCAATCCAACGTCCATAGAAAGAAAAACAAATCCTCCCTTACAAGTGTTGGAATCTTTCTGGCCTTCCATCGATGCCTACAACCATTCGAGAGAAATTTTACAATATCATAAAATATTAACATTGTAAGTTAAGGCTATCCTTGGTGACTTCCCTCTCAATTCGTTGAGAGACTGAAGATTCTTAACTATCAAAGTAAGAACCAGGTAGCCCACATTCCCAAGGAAGAAAATGATACAAGTGCATATGGTAAGTTAGGACCATAATATGATTAACCCAACTTACAAAAAGCAACAAACTGGTATTTGTTGAATTGTAAATAGATTCATGAAAAAAGTTTGTATATGAAGACGAAGTTGAAGATGTAGTTGAAAACAAAGGGAGAGCATGGAGGTAGAGGACGAACAAGGGAGAAAGCATCGGAAACGATAGAGGGATAGAGAGTATCAAGGGAGAAAAAGGGAAAATTGGTAGCGGGAAGAGGGAGGGGGAGAGAACACCGGGGGGAAGTAGAAGTGGGGGTGAGAGTGTGTTGGGGAAAGAGGGTGGCATCGACAAAGATCTCTGCAGAAGGAGGGAGCATCAATGAGGGAGGCAGTTCTAGATGCCAGCAAGGAGAAGGGGTAGAGAGGAGTTTTAAGGATGACAGGAAGAGAGATTTCGAAGAGTGAGGGAGTGTTGCTAAGCAAGGTGATTTGGAAAAATGGATCAAGGTTGGGAAAAAGTGCAAATCTATTCCAGCTAGCAAAAAGGAACAAGCGCTTGGGCCCCTTTCGGAGCTCCCAACGCTGTACATGGAGAAATTTCTCAAAGGATTGGACAAAGTGGCAATTTTCTAGGGTTTTCGGAAACTCAAGGTTATCGAGATCGCCATCCCCCAAAGTAAGGGATTGGCAGCTATAAGGGGCTTCACGATTGTGCAGATGGAGAATCAAGGAGTGACTGGTGAAGTTGTGGCTATGTCGAATGGTAGAAGTTTTAGGGGGAGAAGGCTCTTGGTGAAGAAGACTTGGTATGGCCCTAAGGTTGTAAATCAAGTGACTCTCAAGAAAGTGGAGAAGGTAGAAGTAGCAGAGGGGACTTGAATTAGTCAGGGTCCAGAAACATTGAAGGCATAACAATAAGGGTCAAGGCTTAGGGTGTTCCCATGGCAATGCAATGCCAGAAACTCTCGGGGGAGGAAGAGTCAAGGCAATGCAAATAAGATGCTCAATAATGGTAACAATACAGGCCGTGGTGGCCGTTATTGCCTTTTAAAAAATGTCGGGGCCGTTACTGGCCATTTTTTCCACAGCGGCCATTACGACCCCATAACATGTAATGGTTACCACCATTACCGTTTTTTAAAACTTTGGAGTAACAAATCAAGGGAAAGTGGGTGTGGAAGGACATGTCGAGCTAAGGATTGGAGGTGTAGATCCTGCAAGTGGAGAACTCTTGGTTGATCCTTCAATGGTGTCTAGTAGCATCTAAGAGAGATGGAGCTAAGGTGGTTGACGTGGGTAATTGGCTAGCATCCTACTTTGGCACCAAGAAGGAATATTGCATCCTCAAGCCTCTTAAGTGATTTTGAGGTGTGGATATCTTTAAGGCCATCAAAGACTCTAGATATTCATCCTCGTGGGGTCTCTGTTCAACGATGGTCCAGTGGTAGCTCTTTGTAGGTAAGCTGAATGCTCGGCATTCGGGTTGGAAGACATATCGGTTTCAGGTGTGGGGACTCCCTTTGGAGCTTTGATTCCTATAAGCTTTTACGGTGATAAGGTCTTGATCCGGGAAGATGGTAGCAACTGATCCAACGACAGAATCCTTCATAGAGTTGAGGGTAACGACATTTTGGGTGCTCTGGTGGAGCACCAAAGGCAGGGGCCACTATGTCTCAAATTCAAGGTAGATTTATGGATTGGGGAATGTTCGCTCTAAATAGCTTTCCTGAGATTAGCTAGGCTTACTATGGATTTGGATGAGACTATCGATTGCTACTATTCCATCTCAAGTGATGTGGTTATACGATCTCCCCCCTTCTAAAGGAATATGCCAAATGGAGTAGTGGACTAAATTTGGCTTCTGGAATGGCTTCAGTTTTCCAAGCCATCATTGGGAGAGAGGACTCGCTGGTTTGGGTTATGGAGAAGTCGGGATAGTTCTCGGTCTTATCTTTTTACAATTAGTTGTGCCTCCCCCCTTCAGAAGAAACATGATTCTCATAATTGACAATCTCCATAAATGACCGATGATGATTACTAACTACTGTGCAATGCGTGTGAGGGACACAGAGTCAGTAGATCACTTGTTCATCCATTGCTTGTTTATTCGAAAGGTACGGAAGAAATTCCTTGCCTTCATTAGATAGCCTTGGGTGATGCCGAGGTCTATTGATGGTCTATTCCTAGCATGGCATGGAGGGAATTGGGAAAAAAAAAAAAAAAGAGTTTATGGTCTAGAGGTTGGTTTTAATGGCTAATATTTGGACAATTTGGGGGGAGAGGAATAACCAGTGCTTCTGAAACAATTGTGGGTTGGAGTCGGATGTGTATAAGAGAGCGGAGTTGGATTTTATAGAGTGGGTTTCTTATGGGTCTCTTATAGGGGTGTACACGAACTGAGCTAGCTCGGTTAGCTAGCTCGACTCGACTCGAAAAAGCTCGATTCGACTCGGTTCGAAGTTGAGTTCGAGCCGAGTCGAGCTGATTTTTTTAGCTCAAAAATGAGTTCGAGCAGGCCCCAGCTCGACTCGACTCGGATCGAATCCAGCTCGAATCGAACTCGGATCGAACCAATTCGGTGACTCGGTTACTTTGCCGTTGATGTCGCTCACCAACTGTTTGATAAAATGACTCAACAAAATGTGGCTGGTGGCAAGGAAGGTATGTACATGAAACAAAATGGCACATGCCTTAACATCCAAATGTAACATGCACACCACACAAATATTGCAGTCTTACTATTCTTGAGAGTTTCACACCGTTACAGGCCTTAAAAATCCAAAGTTGAGTTGAGAGTTTCACAGCAACACAAATTGGCATAAATGCCATAAAAATCCAAAATATATGAGGGAGACATGCAGAAACAAACCTACAGTTGCTCTACCTGCAGCCACACCTTGTCGACTATTGGGCATCAGTGTTGGTTGGAAGTGGATTACTATTTGATGCATGGTGTAGATCGATTGATTCAACTGCACATTGGAACTGAATTAGGAGCTAAAACACCAAAACACGGTGACCAGCTTAAATCAACCACAAGTCAAATGAGCCTCCTTAGCTCACTATCTGAGGTCAATATTGATAAGCCAGTGGACAAGGTCTTGATCAATAATAAGCAAGCCCCATTTTCTACTTCTTTCTTTTCTTTGTTTTCTTTCCCTTTTCTCTTCTCTCTTTTCTTTCTTCTCTGTTCTTTTTTCTATGACCAAGGGATCCATAAGAATAAAAAAGGAAGGGATCCACTGCCTCTGTTTGTAAAACAGTGGGATTTTGAAGTTGCAGTTCAGGTGTTTGTGGAAATGCCTCAATGGCGAACTCAGCTCGATCTTGGCCCGAGCTAGCCTGAGCTGCTGACTGAACTGAGCTGAGCTAGCCAGTCAGGCTCGAGGACCAAGCCGAGTTCGAGCTGAGGTCAGCCAGTGACCAAGCCGAGTCGAGCTGAGGCCAGCTCGACTAGGTTCGACTCGATGTACACCCCTAGTCTCTTATATAAAGGGCTTCGATGTCTTTGTTTTGGATGTAATTGTTGTTTGCATTTTCAAGCCTTTTGGTGCTCTTGTTATTAAATTGCATTATTACCTTTCAAAAAAGAAATGTTCAATTCAAAGCATATTAGATAATTGAATGCATTTGGCAACTATACATGGTGACCCTTTTCAACACCCTAAAAGCCCCATTCCTGATGTTTTTCACTTTTGACTAAGATCGTATCTGCATACTTTGGTCCTTCCAAACACTCCTCCCAAGCATTCAGTTTGTATCTGCATTGTCCCCTGTTAGATGATTGAGATTGGTGATCGCACGGCCCCACCTTGGAACATGACCAAAACTCTCACAAGATTAGAAGATATCATGAATCTGATTTCTCATCCTCTTTTGATGTACTTTTCATTCATCTTTCAATCCAATTGTGCATTCTTCAGTTTGTAAATTCAAGGTCCATTGTTGGATGATCCAAATAGTTGCTTTTGTGATTTCCACCTTGGATAGACCATGTTCCCAAAATCATGCAAAATGGCTCTATCCAATCCTTGGTCCTTTTTTTTCCATAGAACATCGATAACTGCTGTAATTTTCTCTTAGCCTCCTATTTTCAAGCAACCCATTAGGGGATTAGGATTGTCTCCTCATGAATTTTTTGGGGCAGCACCATCCATCCACAAGGAGGGTCATCAACAGGGTATCCCAAATCAGTTACGTTTCAGTCGTAACGGCCGATACGTAACGGTAACGGCATCAACCGTTACGCGATTCGGCCCCAAAATGGGGCACCTCTGTTTTTTGGGTTCGTAACAGCCGTTACAGTACCGTAACAAACGTTACGGTCCATAACCCTAAAGAAAAATTAAAATTAAAATTAAAATTTAAAAAAAAAAAAAAAAAAAACATACCTTCTTTTTCTCCTTTTCTTCTTCTTCTTCTTATCATGAGGCTGTGTCTTCTTTATCTTCTATGCGATTCTTGTTGTGGCGTTCTTCTTGGCGGCGGCGGCAGCAATTGCTGCCCTTCTTCTTCTTCTTCTTCTTCTTCTTCTTCTTCTTCTTCTTCTTCTCTCTCTCTCTCTCTCTCTCTCTCTCTCTCTCTCTCTCTCTCTCTCTCTCTCTCTCTTTGCTCGTCCCCTCTCTTCTTTCCATCTTTTCTTTTCATTTCCCTCTCTCTTCTTTTTCTAGAAAAAATGAATGGAATAGCATGGCTGTTTCACAACCACGCAGTTTTTCTTTTTTTTTTTTTTAATTTGCAGTGCACGCTACATAGTGCACACTCACTATTTTATTACGTGGACTGGGGCCCACCTTGATTTATGTATGGTAAATCCATGCCGTCCATAATTTTTCAAGTTCATTTTAAAGCATGATCCTTGAAATGAAGAGATCAAAATCTCAATTGGACCACACAGTTGGGATTGAATGCCCACCATTAAAATCTTCTTAAGGCCCATTTTGTGATCCACCTATGATTTGGATCAGCCTCATTTTTTGGTCCATGCCCTGAAATAAGTGGGCAAAAAGGATGGACCACATGGATATACAACAAATGCATTGAGGTGGGCCCCACTTTTAAAGGCATGCTCACTAGTGGTCCACCGAAGATTTAAATCCACCTGAATTTTTGGACCATGCGTTAAAATGAGTTAGCAAAATGGATTGACGGCATGGATATACAAATATATCAAGGTGGCCCACCTGGCCCACTAGTGGTCCACCTAAGATATAGATTTACCTATTTTTTTTCCAATACCCTTAAATGAGTTGACAAAACAGATCGATGACATGTATATATAATACATAATCGAGTGAACCCCACGTACATGACCCTAAAAATTTATACGCAAGGTATTTATTAACTCAAAATTAACCAATTAAATTTTGGGACCATTGTTGCTAAGTCACAATCCCAAAATTAAATTGTTTGAACAATTTTCATTATTAGTTTGCAAACACTTGTTTTTTGAAATAGGACCATTTGATATTTTTCATTTTTCATTGTCCAATAAATGTCCACCAATCCATTAGTGGGATAAGTGCTAATAGATTGCATTAATTTGAGGCTAGTTTAGGGCATCAAACAGTCCCCTAAACAACTCCGAATTGACAATACTATTTACTCCAATTTAATTAAATTTTTTTTTAAAGATCTATTGAGGAAAATGATATCAAATTGTTAGGTATATGAATTACATAATAGGATACAAAAGTCCCTAAATCTATATATTGAATTGAAATGTATGTGAGTCATGAAGTATGCAATGCACTAGCACTATATAAGTTGTTTTGGTATTACATTCATTATATATATATATATATATATATATATATATATATATATATATATATATATAGTTAGAAAACTAAATATAAAAGGTTTGCGGTTAATTCCAGGTTTTCAGGTTCATAAATCCATCAGACAACCCGATATAGCATTCTCACCAAAGAGTGGACCGTTACACCACCATAAACATGTTCCAAATTATAAATGAATACACATTTGGAATACTTAGAATATTCCGGATTTAATCCATATTTTTTCATATTTTTTTGGCACAAAAAAATAAAATTGCACCGTTACGCCCCCATATCCGTATCCATATTGGTGGGCACCATTACGCCAACCGATACTGATACGGAATACCTTGGTCATCAGATCAACAATCTGGATCACCAAACCATAGGCCACGCAAGTACAAACTCAATTGTAATAATTCATCTAGCTAAACAGCCATTCTTTGTTAGAGTTCAATCTTTCAAAAACAGAGCTACAGTTATAAACCCATTTCAACGATCTTCTACTTGTCATTGAAGGGAGATCACCTTCTAGTCATGAATTCTAGATCTTAATTCAACCACATTTCATATGAACCAAATTGTGGGACGAAAGACAAACCTTTCCCTTAGGTACAAACATCCCAGAGCTTGTGCGGACCTCACTGAGATGGCTTTTTCCCGACACATTATCTGCAACTGCTGATCTCTTCAGATCCGACTTCGCCTGCAAAACCCCAGAAAAGGACATCCATTCATCTGGCAGGTCCCACTGCAAGCAAGTGATGCTGCGAGAAAACCCCCTGATGTACAATGCTAGCCATTGTATCATAGGCATGCAAATGGATAGTTATGAATAGGACATAACAAACAGTCCATATGTGATTTGGAAAGGTTCCCTGATCAAACCCTTGGATCATCTGATGGAATTGATCATAAAAAGGTGGGGAATGGATTACAGGATACTAGTTCAAACCCAAAAAAGGAAAAAATGCTCATCCAACCTAAAGCATTTTTTGGTTTTTCATTTGACTGTCTACTGATAAATAACAAAAAGTTTCCAATACCAAAGGAAATCGATGAATTGTGGAAATTCAATCGAATTCCAACCTTTCCAAGGGAAAAAAAAAAATCAATGAATTGTAGAAATTCAGTCAATTTCGATTTTTTTTTTCATACAAATTGAAGAAAAGTGTGAATTAAGAATACTCATAAAAAGGGATTTTTCCATCTAGCCACCTGCCTTTTAGGCTATGAACCGAAAACCTCCTACTTTAAAATTATATCTGAAAAAAATACCTACCTTTTTAAGACACGGACGAATAGCGCCTACATTGACTTTGACTAACGGACTGTGAGGAAAAGTGGTTCATTAGTTCAAAATTGACCATTTTACCCTTGTAGAGGTGACTTTTCACACTTCTACCCTATTCTATAGAGGAGGCTTTTCCTCTTGACAAAAACCAGTGTCATCTACTATTCCTGAGGCGAGAAGAATACAAGTGGTAATAGTGAGTTTGTTGGGGCCCATTGTAGTGATCATGTGACATCCACTAAGTTCATCCTTTTTGAGAGCTCATGGAAAGACCTAATGCCAAAATATTAGCCTCATCCAAAACTTAGGTGGGGACATACCACAAAAATAGTGGGAATGAACGCAAATGATTTAAAATACTTTTGCATGTGTGGTGACCCACTTCAGCGTTAGATCTGTCTACTTTTTAGGCGCCCGCCCTTTCACCAGATCACGAATCAAATGGACGAAGTAGATGTCACAAGGGTACCATTGGTGGACCATATTAAACAAAACAACGAGGATTGAATGCATGCCACTCAAAACTTCTTGGGGACCATGAAAGTTTTGGATCAAGCTGATATTTGTGTTTTCCCTTCATCCAAGTCTATGACCTTATGAATAGGTTGGATGGCATATAAACATCACGGTGGGCCTCAAGTAGGTTTCAACAGTGGGTGTCATCATCCCCACTTTTTCCGATGGTGTAGTCCACTTGAGTGTTGGATCAACCTCATTTTTGGGCTCATGCCCTAAAATGAGATGACAAAATGGATGGACAATGTGGATGAAACACATATATACCATGTGGACCCTATAGAGTTGTGCCACCAGCGGGTGTTGTAGGCCGCTTCACGTTCATGCATACATAAGAGCCACTGGTGAGACAGGTGGTACGGGCAAGTTTGGTGGGCCCACTAAAGTGTCCTGTGACATTCAGTCCATCCATCCTTTTCGAGAGGTCCTGGAAGGACATGAGGCCAAAAAATTAGTGACATCCAAAACTTAGGTAGGCCACACCACAAGACACAATGGGACTGAATGTAAACCATTCAAATACTTTTGCATGTGGTGCATGGTTTTGAATGATGGTATTGGCCACTGAATCGGCCCTGGGGAAAAATGATATAGTACGGCGTCGCATATCGGAATCGGGCCCTTATCAGGGCCCGTATCAATCATAATTTTTTCTTGAAGCAAATATATATACATATATATATATATACATATATATATATATATCAGAAAAATAGGATAGGATAAAATGATATATTCACGAATCTATCTTCTTCTTTTTTGAATTTTAACCATGTATTCAATGATGTTTCGAACCATTCTTTGCTAAGAATGTTGTCCTAATGGGTTGACCTACTGTAAGTCCTAGTGTTGATTTTTTTCTTTATATAAATGGTTGATATATGTCATAAATTGATATCATATATTGCTAATAGTCTAATATGTCCAAGAAGTATCACTACTCAATACTCACTAGTCTATTCACTAGTACGTATGTGCTTGCTTGGAGAATGTGTGTGACAAGTGAGGTATATGTAACTAATGTTCGAGTTGTCGGTATCGCTACAAGTTTCGCTGGCCAGAGATAAAGATATAATATCGTTATCGCCGATAACCGGAAATGCGGGAAAACGGTGGAATTTTTCAATGAAACTTCAGGAAATGCCTTAATATTCATATTTGCATATTTATGAATAAAAATTTACAAAAAGAATGCATTAAATAGTAAGTTTCATTAATGGGGCTAAAAAAAGCATGCGCTGCCATAGGAAATCACCAATAGTAACCAAAATAAGTTTATATAATATAAATGTAGTTAGCATACAATAATTAAGACATGCAAAAGTAAATGAATTCAAAGTACACATTTCTGGATGACTTTGAGACAAGGTCGTTTTTTTACCTCCCTCGTATGGATGGCTTGGATCATGCAATTGTTGCTATCAAACAACCAACATTAGATGGGCCACTGAAAGAAAAAGTGGGGGGTGGGGGGAGGGGGGAACAAAAGGACATGGATTGTATAGTACCCCCACACCTAGCTAGAGATGAACGGTTCTGGCAGGGGTTTGTGGGGCACACCTTGATGGATGTGTTTTATCCACACCATCCATCCATCTTGCAGATCATTTAAGGGCATGAACTTAAAAAGGAAGCAGATCGAAGGCTCAAGTGAACTGCACCACAAGAAACAGTGGGGATCGAATGCCTACCTTTGAAAACTTGTTAAGGGCCACAGAAGTTTTGGATCAAATTCATGTTTATGTTTTCCCTTCATCCAGGTCTATGCGATCTTATGAATAGGTTCGATAGCAAATAAACATCACGGTGGGCCCTAGAAAAGTTTCAATGGTAGGGTCATTATCACAACTGCTTCCTGTGGTGTGGTCCACTTAAGACTTCAATCTACCTCCTTTCTGGAATCATGACCTAAAATAATCTTTCAATATGGATAGACGGTTTGGATAAAACACATGTATCACGATGGGCCCCACATAGCCCTAACAGGACCATCTATCTCTAGCTAGGACTTGGTGAGGCTAGTGCCCAATCCGCACTCCCAAATGGGCACAGATTGCGCTCCAAGGAGAGGCCTGAGACGAAGCTAGGTGGGGCCACCATGATGATTGCGATAAATCCACCCCATCCATCTGTTTTTCCAGATCATGTTAGGAAATGGGCCAAAAAAAATAACGCATATCCAATACTCAAGTGGGCTACATGATAGGAAACAGTGGGTAGGGAAATGCTTACCATTGAAACCTCCCTGGAGTCCACTGTGATGTTTATATGCCATCCATACCGTTCATAAGATCATTTCCAATGGGATAAACTGAAGGCAAAAAAAAAAAAACTAATCCAAAACTTGTGGCCCCACGAATGTGTCTACGGTGGAGGTACAATTCGCATTGTTTCGTGTCATGCGGCCCACTTGAGTTTTCAATCTGCCTCATTTTTTAGCCCATGTCCTAACGTGATCTAGAAAAACGAATGGACGGGGTGGATTTCTCACAAATATCACGATGGACCCCACCTACCATGCATGGCAAATCCTTTTTTGAAGGCTTTCGCAGGCATCCTTAAAATCGAAAGTGGATTGCAGACCGAGTAACTCTCAACGTATTGAGTAAACTCCATGGGGTCCACCATGATTTATGTATTTTATCCACTCTGCCCATCCATTTTACTAGACAATTTTAGGGCATTATCCAAAAAAATGAAGCATATCCAAAGCTCAAGTGGACCACACCATAGGAAACAATGTGAATTGAATGTTAACCGTTGAAACATTCTCGAGGGACACAGAAGTTTTAGATGAAGCTGATATTTATATTTTCCCTTCATCCATGTCTTTATGATCTTATGAACAGGTTGGATGACAAATAAACATCACCATGGGCCCTAGTAAGGTTTCAACAGTGAAAATCATTATTCCTATTGTTTACCGTGGTGTGGTCCAATTAAGCCTTGGATTTGCTTCAATTTTGGGCCCAACCCCTAAAATGAGCTTGAAAAACGTATGGACAGCATGGATAAACCACATACATTCACAGTGGGCCCAAAACAATTTACCCTATATGATAAAAGCGCACGAGTAACTTAGTACGCAGTGAGATTTCCTCATAGTCCATTATTGGGTGGGACCCTGACCGTAGGGCTACATTGGTGATATGAGATGTATATCTACACCGTCCATTCATTTCGGCAAATTATTTTAGGGCATGGGCCACAAAATGAGTGGGATCCAATTTTGAAGTGGACCACACCATAGAAAACAGTGGTCATTGAATGGCCACCATAAAAAGATTCTTGGGGCCCAGAAGTTTTGATCAGCCTGATATTTGAGTTTTCCCTTCATCTAGGTCTGTGTGAACCTAATGAAGGGGGTTGGATGGAAAATAAATAGTATAGTGGGCCCTAAGAATTTTCTAATGTTAAGCGTTCAATCACGACCGTTTCATTTGGTGTGGTCCACCTGAAATGTGTATCAAACTCATTTTTTAGCTCATTCCATAAAACGACCGTCCAAAATAGATGGACGGCACATAAAATATATTACATCGTAGTGGGGCCCACAATATCAAAAGTAGCCGCGACTTGCCACTCGCACGCTATACCAGCGTCGTCCACGTCCCTTAAAAAAAGAGGTCTGATGCCATTTCCAAAAAGGGGAATAAGGTTTCCCATTTCTGTTTTGAACCCAAATCCCAATTGAAGGGTTTTTCGTTTCGAACCCAAATCCCCAAATTGAACCAAAATACACAAGGAATATCGCAGATTATTCGCCGGAATATCGCAAATTATTTGTCAGAATCCTCGTTGATTATGAAAATTTTCATCTATTCGAAGAAAGAAAAGAAAATGGGAGGTTTTTTCGTACCTGTGGAAAATTGACGCAAAACTATTGTCGATCGATCAATTGGCCCACCAAATTCTTCTTCCGATCAGGTGTACCTCTTCTACAGGTACCCAAATCACCTTCTTACAAGTTTTTTCTTTCTTTTTTTTTATTTTTTTCGCAATTACGATGCTCTCCCCAAAATTTCCAATGCTGCCTTTTTATCGGCGAAAAGTGTGGTTGGCTACAGTGTAGTTCGTGACCTGATTAGGTAGCCACAGTAAATTTGTCGCCCAACAACTCTGATTATCGCGAAAACTGGAGAGAAAAAAAAAAAAAACATCGATAATTCGCCTACAACTGGCAGAGAAACGAAAAAAGGAGCTTTCGATGTCGCAAAGCTGGCGACACCGATATTATCGACTTTTCGCCGATAACTTAAACATTGTATGTAACAATGTAAGTGTAGAAATACTTAGTACTTACAAATTTCCTTAAATGTGAATAATCTCTAAAAAAGATTACTCTCAAGTCTTAATAAAAACTCTAGATCTGATCGGAAATGGCTAGAGAGTACAAATCTGAGATTAGATTCAAAAAAAAAAAAAATTTGAAAAATATACAAAAATCAGCGTAAATGTCCTAAAAATTAAAAAATCCCAAAAAAGCTCAAATCGGTCTCCAAAACTGGTATTTTTTATTTTTTTTTTTTGTAGATCTAGGGGTATAATAAACATACATATGGATTAGAAGAAAGATAGCCAGCAAAAAAGGATTTTTTTTAACCTATTTTTCGAATTTTTTTTAAACCAACCCCAAATGGTTTCAATCCATCAAATTGGCTGAAATCCGATGTTTTGATCCCCCAAGTTGTTGTTAATGGCGCCGAAAAGCACTTGAGATTGATGTATTCGAGGTATTTTAAAGATTGGAGGACTCATCGAGGTGTTTCATATCCGTTACGATACACCCCCAAAGGCCGATACGTATAGGTAACGACAATGATCATTATGCAACATGGGGGTGAAACGGGGCAGTTGGTTTTTTGGGGACAGCATCGGCCGTTAGGGTGACCATAAAGGCCGTTATAGAGCATAAGGACCGTTAACCCCATAACAGTCGAAAAATGGCTTTTTTCTCCTCTTTTTCCTATTTAAATCCATTTTTCTCATCTCATTCCAAAAACTCTCCTAAATCATTTTACAACAAATTTCGACCACTCTTACTATAATTTCTAAGATTAAAACCGTAGATTTAAGTGATTTGAGTGAATGGAAGCTCCAAAAGCCTTTAAAAAAAAAAAAAAAAAAACGAAAAGTTCTATTTATGCCTTTTTTCTAATTTCTAGTTCTAATGCTTGATTGTGATGTATAAACATTAGATACGTATAATCATGTCACAAATTCAATAGACAGCTTGATACAACACTCTCAGCAAAGAGTGCACCGTTACACTATTCAAAAAAAAAAAAAAAAAAAAAAAAAAACAAAACAAAACAAAAGAGAGAGAGAGAGAGAGAGAGAGAGAGAGAAGAAGAAGAAGAAGAAGAAGAAGAATACATATTTAGAATATTTATATTTTTTTTGCTGGATTTTCTAGATATGTTTTAAGAATATTATGGGCTAAAGAAAATTTGCAACCGTTATGGGGGTCCTAACGGTCGTTACATGTTGTCTGGATGTCTTCAATATATGTAGAAACAGGGGTCTCGAGTGATCGAGGGACACGGTCGATCGATCGAGTGAACACCGTATTATACAGATTGGTCTCTGGACATTTTTGTACAGGTTCGATTGATCGACCTTGGGGATTTCGAGCGATCGACACAATTCGGAAAATTCTTGTAAAATCTGTAGACAGTTTTGAGCATGTTCGATTGGTCGAACATGGGAATTCAATCGATCAAGGGTTACTCGATCGATGCTTAGATCGATGGCGCGCGCAGTTTTGCATAATTGCACGAATTGTTTCATATTCTAGTTGTTATACTATAAATATGGGTATAATGCGGGATTAGGGTATCGAAGAGACAAAAGCAAAAGGGCTTGTTCTAAAGGGAGACTAGGGTTTTTTAAAGGGTTTCGCATCTATAAGTAAGATCTATCTCTTGTAATTCGTTTTCATAGTGGATTTTATTGTCTCTTTGTGTCGTGGTTTTTTCTTGCAAGGGTTTTCCACGTAAAGATCATGTGTTCCCGTGCACGCTTTGTTACATTTATCTTTCAAGTTTTTTGTTTGAATTCAGGGTTTACTTCAACGGTCCCCCAACAAGTGGTATCAGAGCAATACATTGGGATTCGAGTTTGAATAGGAAACATGTCGATGAAAGGATCTAACATTAAGTATGAAATTGAGAAGTTTACGGGTGAAAATATTTTTGAAGATGAGAGGCATTCTAGTTCGGCAAGGATTGCAACAGGCACTCCTTGGTGTAGAGAAGCGTCCTGAAAGTATGATAGAAGAAGAGTGGGAAGAAATGGATGAGATAGCGGAAACCTCGATTCAATTATGCCTAACCAATGACATCCTTTATAATGCCCTTGATCAAAAGACAACCGCAAGGCTTTAGAAGAAGTAAGAAGGCTTTTATATGATGAAATCTTTATCGAATCGTCTATATCTGAAAAAGCAATTATATAACCTAAAGATGGTAGAAGGATCTGATATTAATGAACACAAGCACGTTTAATCGGTTACTTTGCAAGTTGAAGAGTGTGGAAGTGGAGATTGACTAAGAAGACCAAGCCCTAATTCTGTTGAACTCTCTTCCAAAGTCTTACGAGAGTCTCGTAGACACTGTGCCACGGTAGGGAGACCATAAACGTCGAAATTGTCATCTCAACCCTTCATTCAAATCAGTAGAGAATGAAGAACAATGGCGGTGGTTCCTCTATGGATACGTTGGTAGCTAGGGGAAGAAATTCTGAGTGAAGGAAGGGAAACTTGCAATCTTGGTCCAAGTCTAAGGGCAAGGGAAAGATGAAGTGCCGGAACTGTGAGAGACGGGCATACGAAGAAGGATTGTTGGAATCCTAAAGCCCAAAAGGAAGAAAAATGAGATGAAACACCAAAGGAGGTCAATGCATCGGAATCCAACGAGGTGGTTGTGAGGTTTTGACCACATCCAAATCCGAGTATCTCAGCAATGATTGGATTTTGGATTTGGAGGCTTCATACCACAACTTTTCAACGAAGTTGGTTCACCAGTTATAAGGTTGTTGGAATTGGATCGATGCGCATTAAGATGTTTGATGGAACAGAGCGTATCCTGATGGATGTGAGACACGTTCCTAAACTGAGGAAGAATCTGATGTCTCTGGTAGCTCTCGATGCACTTGAGTGCAAGTTCACCAGATTTGATCGTGTCATGAAGGTTTCAAGGGAGGTACTCATAGTAATGAAAGTGTGGTGGAGCGATAACCTTTACAAATTGATCAGGAATACTGCAACGGGTGAAGCTGCAACATCTGTAGCGAAGTCTATATCAGCACATTTATGGCATGCACGTCTAGGCCACATGAACGAGCGCAGTATGAATGTAATTCTAATCGTTGCTTGATTCCTGCTTTTAGAAGTGTTGATTTTAATAAATGCGAACATTGTATATATAATAAACAATCACGGTTATCTTTTAAATCTAGAAAACATGTAAGGGTGTTCTGGATTATGTGCATTTTGATGTGTGGGGGCCGTTGCATGTTGTTTCTGTAGAGGGGTCATCATTTTGTCTCATTCATAAATGACTACTTTAAAAAAGTTTAGGTTTACTTCATGAAGTATAAATCCAATGTTTTCGCCACCTTCAACGTGTGGAAGGCAATGGTAGAAAAGCAGTCAAAGCGAAAATTGAAAGTGTTAAGGACAAACAATGGTGGAGAATTCATTTCGAAAGAATTCAATCAGTTTTGTAACAATGAGGGGATTGTACGACATAACACAATTAGACACACACCAGAGCATAATGGTGTGGCGGAATGTATGAATCGGACTTGGAGAGAGCCCGAAGTATGTCAAGCAATGTTAGATTAGGCATAGACCTATGGACTGAGGCCATTAACACAGCTTGCTACTTAGTGAATCAGTTCTCATCTACACGCATAAATTGTAAAATTCCAAAAGTGTGGAGTAGTTATGAAGTTGACTACTTAGGGTTACGAGTATTTGGTTGCGAAGAAATGCACTTTTGTTGGATATAGTGATGGCGTGAAGGGATATAGGCTGCATGATCGGGTCACATGGAAGATCACAATTAGCTGTGCGCCAGGTTTGGTGAGGATTCCCTGTTCCGCAAGGTTGAATACAAGGAAATAGAAAAATTAGTGGTTATTGATGTCGAAGTTGAAAAAGGTAAGACACGGATAGAGGTCGAGCCGCAGGATAAGGCACAGAAGCAGGTGGAGCAGCCACCAGTGAGGAGAAATTCACTGAGAGCTCGTAGATTACTGACGAGATACAAAGATGATTCGAATATTGCATTCGCTCTCATTACGAATGAGGAGGAGCTGTCTATCTTCTAGGAAGCACTGGATGATCCAGATGCAGAGAAGTGGATGACGACTATGCAAGATGAGATGAATTCTTTGTATAAGAATGATACATGGGAGCTGGTGGAGCTTCTAGTTGGGAGTAAAGCGGTTAGATGCAAGTGGATTTACAAGAAGAAATATGACAGATACAAAGCGAGATTGGTTGCGAAGGGGTATGCTTAGAAAGAAGGCGTCGACTTGATGAGGACATCGTGCACATGCATGCCCGCACGCCGTCCACACGTGCAAGCACACCACCACCCATACGCTCGTATGTACGAAGGAGGGCCCCACCGTCGATTTGGCTCGATGATGACGTCCAGGGAGGGCCTCCTAGCTAGAAGACAGTTTTGATTCAAAAGAATTGACCCAATAGTCAAGAAAAGCCCATCATGGGATCTCATGATCGTGGCCCACTAGTTGGATTGATTTCATATTTTAGGTTTTGCTTATTCATGTTATTTAGAACATTGTGAAAGCTTTAGATTTCTTTGTTTCGTTTTTATTTTAGTTTACTTCATCGCCAAGTAATAGGTTGCGCACATGGCACGAGTTTTGGGGTATAGGGTTTTCCCTATAAATAGACACTCCGTGTAGTACTTTTGATTCATTCAAGCTTAATAAAAATTCTTGCTTTATTTTTCTGCTCTCTTAGTGAGTTGTGGAAGAATTCAAAAGTGGGTGCGGAGACCTCCCTTTTCGAATAGCTAACTACCGTGGTGCGAAGCCACATCGATCCCGATTCACCCCCATCCTCTATCATCTCTCTTCTTTCATCTTCTACCACCACCGTGCTTCAAATTCGTCCTTTGTTGCAACAGTTTTCTTCTTTACAACAGAATTCTAGATTTTGGCCCTGCGGGAGGGCTAAAACTTTGGCGGAGCACTATGCACAAGCCGTAGCTCGGATCGACTCGAAACTTCAGGGTTTTGGAACATACCCCTGGCCGACCAAGGCCAAGGAGAGCTTTTCCGCAATCGACGCTCCCTCGAACGTGCGGCCAAGTACCTGTGCATGTGCGAGCTCCCTAGGCCCGCTGTCCACGCGCGGGAATAGTCTTTTGGATCAGGTTTTCGTCCTCTTTTACCCTCTCGTACCTATTTTTCATAAACCCAAACCCTAGATTGCGTTTTCCTAATTTATTTGCCCCTTTTCTCACCCTAGGGTTCCTTGAATTGAAATTGGGGAATCCCTTGGATTAGGGACTGATTCTTACGCATGTGTGGTTGATTTCTATTTCCCTTTGAGCATTGTTTGGTCCATAATTTTTATTGATCTAGTCCTAGCTCGTGTAGGCCTGGACATGTACAGATTTCCCTTTGCTTGAATGTTTGGACTTTTGTGTGGGATGTAGAATTTTATGTTATTGTTTCTGAATTAGTATGATCTAAGCCTGACATCTTGCATATCATATTCCAATTTCAAGTCCTACATCAAATTTGGTATCAAAGCCATGGGTTCTTATAGGGGAATACATTACATGTTAGGGTTAGTTTGTTTGAGTCCTTCATGCATCCAGTTTATTACATGTAGCTTTTAAGAATCCATAGTCCATTACTTTGTCACCTATATTGCTGGATTTTAATAAACACTGCATAGTTCCCTCATATAGAGTCTCATAAGATCATTTAGTCCTATTTGGTTAAATATAGTCACCCTAGAAAGTCCTTAGGTGGAGTTAGCAAGTGTATGCCCACAAGTACGGGTCGCAATTTTGGTTTGCACCCTATACTAAACATGGAGCAACCGCAAGAATCATTGAACGAGTTAACCCAGCAGGTTGATTCTTTGAGTAAGTGCTTGGAGCAACACATAGATCAACACCTTGACCAATTTGAGGATCGCATTACCCAAATAGAGGCTTCCCTTGGGGCAAATCCCACCATCGGGGAAGATGTTCAATCTCGGGCAAGTGGTCGGGAGGTTAGACCAAGAAATGGAGGCGGCCAAAGAGTTGGTCATGGACGTGCACCTGTTCACCCACCCCGTGAGGGACACCATGACCAATATGACCCAGATGCGCAACTCCTTAAGGGAGTTAGAGTAAATGCCCCTACATTTGATGGCCACTTGGACCCAAAAGTCTTTTTAGATTGGTTGGTAGATATGGACCACTATTTTGAGTGGTATGACATGTTGGGTGCTCGACGAGTCCGACTTGAATCTTGTGGGCCAAGCAAAGAGGTTTTGGGCGACGGTTGAGTGAAAGAAAGAAAGAGCGAGGGAACTCTCAATAGTCCATTGGGGAGAAATAAAAGAAATGCTGAAAGAGAAGTACCTCCCTTTCTCTTATCACTTATGGTTGATTGAAAATGGCAGTCTCTTAGACAGGGTTCCATGAGTGTTGCCGACTATATTGAGAAATTCGAAGAGTACTTGACCCGTTGCGAGGTCGATGAGGATCGCGTGCCTACCCTTGCTTGTTTTAAAATGGGTCTCCATCCTGACATTAGGAGAGAGTTGCTCGCCAAAGACATAGATACTATTGAACAGTTATATCAAGTAGTGTTGGACGTCAAGCAATATCTCAAAGCATCTGTGGGAAGGCGATTTGACTTTTGTGATTCTGGTGCTAAGACCAATCCCTCCGAGGCTAAACCTAACATTGGATACCAAAACAAACCTTCCAACAATTTTCAACCTAGGTCCAAGGATGATAAGGGTAAAGAAATTGTCGGGTCTAGTTCACGTGGAAGTGGGGCCACTAGATGTTTTAGGTGTCAGGGGTTTGGTTACTTTGCCCACCAGTGCGGCACGAGAGAGGGCACCAAAGTACTCCTTATTGATGGGCAAGTAGAAGTAGTGCCCCCAGAGAGTGATGGTGAGGAGGAATATGAGCCAGTCGAAACCCCTAGTGACGATGAGGAGGGACCGCATGAGTCTGCAACCCTTGCAGTTGTGCATTGCGCCTTTACTCAAGCCAAGAATACGGACGATTAGCGCTGCAACACAATCTTCTATACTTATGCAAAGTGTGGGGAAAAGAGCTGTAAGATGATCGTGGATAGTAGTAATTGTGCCAACGTGGCATCAACTAGCACTGTGAGCCAATTGGGCTTAAAGCTAGAAGCCCATCCTCAACCCTATAGAGTCTCCTGGGTTGATGAGACTACCATTCCAATGTCACACCAATGTTTTGTTCCTATTCAGTTTTGATCTTATAAAGACACTTTGGTGTGATGTTGTTCCTATGGATGTTTGGCCATATTATTCTAGGCAGACCATGGCTCTATGACAGGGATGTCGCCATCTTTGGTCGTTCAAATATGTGTACATTCTGATTTGAGGGTAAGAAGGTCAAGCTGAATCCTTTGCCACCCAAGAATACGACTGGAAAGGAGTCCACCACACAGAGTGGTGTGAGCGGCTCAAAATAAGTGAAGGAGTCCAAGTCCAAGTCCAAACCGCTCCATATTCTAAATGCCAAAGACTTTGAGCGAGAAACGGAGGCGGACGCGATGGTATATGCACTTGTAGCTAGGGAGAGTGTACCAGAGACCAGCGCAGAGTTACCCACCGAGGCCATTCAGGTAGTGCATGAGTTCGTGATGTCTTTCCTGAGGATCTACCGGATGAGCTTTCCCCTATGAGGGATATACAGCATGCCATTGATTTAATCCCTGAGGCAACTCTACCAAACCTACTGCATTACAGAATGTACCCAAAGGAGCATGCTGAGTTGAAGAAGCAGATTGATGAGCTCCTAGAGAAGGGTTTCATTCGAGAGAGCATGAGCCCGTGTGCCGTGCTCGCCCTTCTTACACCTAAGAAGGATGGCACATGGAGGATGTGTTGATAGTAGGGTCATCAACAAAATCACGGTCAAGTATTGGTTTCTCATACCGTGTCTTGATGACATGCTGGATATGATGGCCAATGCTATTATCTTCTCAAAAATTGACCTCAAGAGTGGTTATCACCAAATCCATGTACGCCCTGGTAATGAGTGGAAGACGGCGTTCAAGACAAAGGATGAGCTATACGAGTGGCTAGTTATGCCTTTTGGGTTAACTAACGCCCAAAGCACTTTCATGTGTATGATGACCCAAGTGTTGAGGCCCTTCATGGGGAAATTCCTGGCCGTATACTTTGATGATATCTTGATTTATAGCATAACCAAGGAGCAACACCTCAACCATTTGAGGCAGGTTTGTGGGATCCTTTGGGTCGAGAAGTTGTACACCAACCTAAAGAAGTGTGTGTTTTTGTCTAGTAGTGTGATCTTCTTAGGTTTTATTGTGTCAACTGAGGAGCATCAGCAAATCCCGAGAAGGTCAAGGCCATCGTCAATTGGCCTGAACCCCGCAATATTCATGAGGTGCTCAACTTTCACGGCTTAGCCACCTTCTATAGGCGGTTCATTCGAGGTTTCAATTCCATTATGGCTCCCATCACAGATTGCATTAAAAAAGGAGAGTTTCAATGAACAAATGCCGCCTTGAAGGCCTTCAATGAGATAAAGGTCAAGATGACCGAAGCTCCAGTTATGCGACTTCCAGATTTTTCAAAAGCTTTTGAAGTCGCATGTGATACGTCAGGAGTCGGCATAGGAGGAGTGCTTAGTCAGGAAGGGCACCCTGTCGCCTTTTTTAGTGAAAAACTGAATGAGGCGAAACAAAGATATTACACCTATGACAAGGAATTCTATGCGGTAGTGCAATCTCTGCGCCATTGGCGTCATTACCTATTGCCACAAGAATTCGTCTTATTCTCATATCATAAGGCCTTGAGATATCTGAACTCTCAGAAGAAATTAAACCCTAGGCATGCCAAGTGGGTTCAATTCCTTCGAGAGTATACTTTTGTGCTTAAGTACAAGGCCGATGTAGAAAATGAGCCCATCAACGCGTTGAATCGTCGAGTCGCATTACTCAGCTCCATGAGTGTTGAAGTTACAGGCCTTGAGCGCATCAAAGAAGAGTATTCTGAGTGTCCAGATTTCGAAGTTGTGTACGCGTTGTTGTTAGAGAGTCCGTCAGGAGCTACCAGTAAGTATTTGATTTTAGACGGATATTTGTTTAGGAGTGACCGCTTGTGCATACCACGCAACTCCCTCTGCTATTTTCTTGTCTGGAATTTACACTCAAGAGGGGTTGCAGGTCATTTCGGTCAAGACAAGACCATTGCCCTAGTGGAGGATAGGTTTTATTGGCGTGGCCAAAATTATAAGGCAATGTCGTACTTGTCAACTGGCAAAGCAAAAGAAACAGAATACAGGATTATACACACCTTTGCCAGTACCATTCATCCCTTGGCAGGACATCAGTATGGACTTCGTGCTTGGACTTCCCAAGACTATTCGGAAACATGATTCCATATTTGTTGTCGTGGACCGTTTCTCTAAAATGGCCCCCTTCATTCCTTGTTCTAAGACCTCCGATGCATCTCATATTGTCAAGTTATTCTTTAGTGAGGTTGTCAAACTACACAGCTTACCAAAAACCATGGTGTCTGATCGTGACGTGCGGTTCATGAGTTACTTCTGGAAGATAATATGGCACATGATGAATACTAGACTCCAATTTTCTTCTGCCTACCACCCTCAAACCGATGGCCAAACTTAGGTGGTTAATAGGAGCCTAGGGAGTTTACTACAATGTTTAGTGGGGGAGCATACCAGGACATGGGACACCGTACTACCCATAGCCGAGTTTGCATTCAATAGTTCTATCAACAGGTCCACAAGTCCAAGTCCTTTTGAAGTTGTTACTGGTTACAAGCCTAGGAAGCCTATTGACCTTGTCCCTATGTCATTGTCCCATAGGCCACCAGAGTCTGCAGAGTCTTTTGCGCATCACATGCATTCATTGCATCAAGAAATCAGGTGTAAAATCACTACTAGTAATGAACATTACAAATTTTCTGCAGACCAACATAGACGTTTCAAAGAATTCAATATTGGGGACTATGATGGTCCGCATCAGACCCGAGCGGTATCCTCCAGAAGCCGTTCGCAAGTTACACGTGCGAAGCGTTGGACCCTTCAAAATTATAAAACGAAATGGTCTCAATACGTTTGAGGTAAATCTTCCACCTTCCATGGGAATTAGTTCCACATTCAATGTAGAGGATCTAGTTGCTTTTCAAAGACCCACTGATACATTGTCCGGCCCTTCGCCCACCCATCCTGATTCCCCAGATTTGCCCCTTACTCCATGGCCTTTCCCCAACCTTTCTTCCAAGCCTCTACCTCTCATACCTAGCCTTCACACACCCAATGAGGAAATAGAAGATATCCTGGACCATGCGATAATTTCCACGTCGGATGGCGATTTTCAGAAGTACCTGGTTAAACGGAAGTCATGCCCAGCTTCAGACAGCACGTGGGTCACTCAGGAAAAGCTTCAGAGACTTGATCCTGACATCTTGGAGCGGTTCAGGAGTTTTATTTCGCCAGTGGAGAAATCTTCACAACCGAAGAGAGTTGATGAGGACATCGTGCACACGCACGCACGCACGCCCCACACGTGCACGCACACCACCCCCCTACGCACATATATGAAGAAGGGCCCCACCGTCGATCTGGCTCGATGCCGACGTCCAGGGAGGGCCTTCTAGCTAGAAGACGAAGTTTTGATTCAAAAGAGTGGACCCGATAGTCAAGAAAAGCCCATCATGGGATCTCATGATCGTGGCCCACTAGTCGGATTGATTTCATATTTTAGGTTTTACTTATTCATATTATTTAGAATATCGTGAATGCTTTAGATTTCTTTGTTTGGTTTTTATTTTAGTTTACTTCATTGCCAAGTAATAGGTTGCGCACATGGCGCGAGTTTTGGAGTATAGGGTTTTCCCTATAAATAGGCACCCCTTGTAGTTCTTTTGATTCATTCAAGCTTAATAAAAAATTTTGCTTTATTTTTTTGCTCTCTTAGTGAGTTGTGGAAGAATTCAAAAGTGGGTGTGAAGCCCTCCCTTCTTCTTCTTCTTCTTCTTCTTCTTCTTCTTCTCTCTCTCTCTCCCTCTCTCTCTCTTCTTTCCCTCTTTTCTTTTCGGTTTCCCTCTCTTCTTTTTCATTTCCGGCATCAAAAACGGAATGGAAGCCACGCACTTAAAATTATTTTTTTTGTGTTCTCATGGCAGCCATTTGAATGGCAATTGCAGACTGTTTTGTTACACGAGTCCGCTGTAATGTTTATTTTCCATCTAACCTGTTAATTGGGTCACATTGACGTGGATGACGGGAAAACACACATTTCAACTTGATCCAAAACTTTTGTAGCCCCCAATAAATTTTTCATGGTGGACATTTAATTATTGTTGTTTCTTATGGTGCGGTCCACCTGAGCTTTGGATCTGCCTCAGTTTTTGGGCTCATGCCCTAAAATTATTTGGCAAAATGGATGGACAGTGCGGATATAACACATTCATCACGGTGGGGCCCAAAAAACTTTGACACTCTTGTGCTACACTTCACAATCCAAGTCCCGCCTAATTCGGGCCCTTAAAAAATTGTACACGAGACATGTATTAACTTAAAATTTACCAATTAAATTATGAACTGTAGTTGCTAACTCACAATACCAAAATCAAATTATTTGAATAGTTTTAATTGTTAATTTGTGGACGCTTATTTTTTTAAATCAGGCCTTATTGATTTTTTTCATGATTCACTATCCAATAAATGTCCACCAATTCATAAGTGGGATAATGCCAATAAATTGCATGAATTTGAGGCTGATTTGGGGCATGGATTGGTCCTCCAAGTCAACCCCAAATTGGCAACGCCATCTACCTGAATTTAATTTCATTTTTTAAAAAGAACTATTGGGAGAAATGATATCAAATTGTTAAGTGTATAAATCATATATTTAGAAAATTAAATATATGAATTTTGTAGTCAAATTCAGGTTATCTGGTTCATAAATTCATCAGACAATCCGATACAACTTCTCACCAAAGAGTAGACCGTTACACCACCATAAACATGTTCCAATTTATAAATAAATTCATATTTGGAATGCTTAGAATATTTCGGATTTAATCCATATTTTTTCATATTTTTTGGTTTAAAAAAAAATAAAAAAATTGCACCGTTACACCTACCGATACCGATATGGGATACCTTGTTAGGGACTAATTCTTATGCATGTGTGGTTTATTTCTATTTCCCTTTGAGCATTGTTTGGTCCATAATTTTTATTGATCTAGTCCTAACCCGTGTAGGCTTGGACCTGTACAGATTCCCCTTTGCTTGAATGTTAACTTTTGTGTGGGATGTGGAATTTTATGTTATTGTTTCTGAATTAGTATGATCTAAGCCTGACATCTTGCATATCATATTCCAATTTCATATCCTACATCACGACTTCAGTGAGATATTCACATCGGTTGTCAAGCAGGTATCTATTAGATTTGTATTGGCAATGCATCGATTGCCTGATACAACAAAGAACTGGAACAAATGGATGTAAAGACTGCTTTCCTGCATGGAGAATTGGAAGAGAAAAGCTACATGAAGCAACCAGAGGGGTTCGAAGTACAGGGATCAAAGAATAAGATTTGCAGGTTGGGGAGGTCATTGAACGGCCTGAAACAGTCGCATAAGCAGTGGTAAAAGAAATTTAATATTTCCATAGTAAGTCGCCAATTTACCATAAGTGAATATGATCATTATGTTTACTTTAAGTCATTGAGCGATGAGGAATTCATCTTACTGGTATTATATGTTGATGATAACACACTTATTGCCAACCATAGCATGTCTAAGATCAATATATTAAAGACTCAGTTCTCAAGGAATTCAGAATGAAAGATTTGGGGGTTGCAAAGAGAATTCTTAGCATTGAGATACACAGATATACAGAGAAGGGCAGGTTACAGTTGTCTCAGGCAGTGTTCGAAATATCGATATCGCATTACATATCGCACCCTTGTGATACAGATACGTATCGGTTACCGCACAGGATATATCGTTTGTATCAGGTAATTTATCACACTTCTTAGGAAACATGGGGAAACATCAAGAAAATGATTGAATTTTTCAATGAAACTTCAGGGACCATTAAAAAAAACCTTAATAAATACTTTTAAATCATAACATCTCAAAAAAGAAGTGTCCTAAGCTATGAGTTGTATGACTAAATTAATGCAACTATATTCAAATGGAATGCATAACATTTAGAGTGTATGTGATGATCATTTCATCAAACACTCCTAAATACTTCGAAATTGGTGTAAATTGATAGTTGGTTGAAGGGAAATTTCAAAAAACATAATATTTTTTATTAATTTTTAATTAAAAATTATTTTTATTTTCTGAAAATTGACAAGGATTTAACAAATCAGTAGATCAACCCTCATACATGATTTCATATTTGGAATGCAACATTGCAAGCAATTTGGGAGAAATTGCAGAATTTTCAAAATTTCCCCAAATCAGACCACCTACACTCAAATTTCGGTGTATGTGATTATCATTTTATCAAATACTCCTAAAATACTTCGAAATTAGTCTCAATTGATAGTTGGTCGAAGGAAAATTTTGGAAAAAAAAAAAGAAAAAAAAAACCACGGAGAACATGAAGAACCAATGAATATCGAAATCAAAGCTCCAACATCATGATTTTTCATTCAAAACATGAAAAACCAATGGATTTGTAACCACTTAACACCATTTTAACATAATTTCAAAAAAAAAAAAAAAAGATTAGGAATTGAAAATGCTCGCCAGATCGAACATGTGGGATATATCAGCACTACCTATGCGTTTCGTATTGCACGGGTAGGATACAAGATATATCGTGGGATATATCGGCCAATATCTTCAATATTTAAAACATTGGTCTCAGGCAGATTCCCTTGAGAAGGCGTTAGTCAAGTTTAGGATGGACAAAGCTAAACCAGGTAGCACACCCCATGCTGCTCACTTTTGGCTTTCTTCAGAACAATGTCCCATTAAAGATGAAAAAAAACAGTGTCTCATATGCCCTACTAAAGTACGGTTGACAGTTTAATGTATGTCATGGTCTCTACGAGACAGGATATTTCACATGCAGTTGGTGTTGTGAGCAGATACATGTCAAACCTCGGCAAGCAGCAAAATGGCTACTTCGTTATCTATGAGGTACAGCGAACTACGTCTTGACATTTGAAAAATCAAAGGGAAAGTTGGTAGGCTATGTGGACGTTGATTACGCCGAGAACGTGGACAACAGAAGGTCGACTTCCGGTTACTCGTTTGTACTAGCGAGTAGAGAGATCAATTCGATGTCAAAGTTTTAGTCTGTGGTTGCTCTTTCTACAACCAAAGTTAAGTATATGGCAGTGACAGAGGCTTTTAAAGAAGGTGTTTGGTTATGTGGAATGATGAATGAGTTGAGGCTTCAGCAGGAGATCGTGCTGTTAATTATGACAGCGAATGCGCGATCAACTTGGTAAAGAATTTGATTTACCATTCGAGAACTAAACATATTGATGTTCGTCATCATTTTATCCGACGGGTGCTTGAGGAAGGAGTTACTCTTTAGAAGATCCAGACAAGCATGAATCCGGCGAATATGCTTATAAAGGTGGTTCCCACAAAGAAGTTCAAGTTTTGCTCAACTTCTCTAGGTCTGGCAAAGGTTTGATGAAGAACAAGTATGCACGAGAAGTGACAGCGATGAGGAAGCTATGATGAAGGCGACTAGATATGGAGCTTGGAGTTGTGATTCATGTTCATTGAAGTCAAGGTGGATATTGTTGTCTAAATGTCTTCAATCTGTTCAGAAACAAGGGTCTCGAGCAATTGAGGGACAGAATCAATCAATCAAGTGAACCTCGGGTTATAGAGATTGGTCTCTGGACAGTTTTGAACAGGTTTGATCAATCGACCTTGGGGGTTTCGAGCGATCGACACAATTCAGAAAATACTTGTAAAATCTCTAAACAATTTTGAGCATGTTCGATTGATCAAACATGGGAGCTCAATTGATCGAGGGTTGCTCAATCGATGCTTAGATCGACGGTGCGGGCAGTTTTGTGTAATTGCGCGAATTGTTTCCTATTCTGGTTGTTATACTATAACTATAGGTGTAATGCGGGATTAGGGTATCGAAGAGACAAAAGGGCTTGTTCTAGAGGGAAGCTAGGGTTTTCTAAAGGGTGTCGCATCTGTAAGTAAGATCTATCTCTTGTAATTCATTTTCATAGTGGATTTTGTTGTCACTTTGTGCCGTGGTTTTTTCCCATAAAGGTTTTCCGCATAAAGATCGTTTGTTGCTATGCATGATTTGTTGTGTTTATCTTTCACGTGTTTGATTCGAATTCGAGGTTTGCTTCTGCGGTCCCCTAACATTACGCATAGCCGAAACCCATACCAGTAATGGTGATGACTGTTACGACCACCGTTACCGATACGGAATACCTTGGAAATGAGGGAGAGAGAGAGAGAGAGAGGACAAAAGGGGAAAGAAAGGGGCCGGTTTTGACCAATGCGGCCGATACAGGGTCGTATCACGTATCGTATCGAGCCGATATGGATACAATACACCCGTATCGGCCGATACGTTACCGATATTTGAAACTATGGTGTGGTAGCCCACCCAAGAATTGGATTTGGCGGGTTTTTGGGCTCCCACCCTTACACCAGATTATTAATTGGATGGACAGAGTAAATGTCACAAAGGATCGTTAGTGGACTACACCATCGAAACAACCGTGATTGGACACTTATTGTTAAAAACTTCTGGGCCACAGAAGTTTTGAATCAAGCTAATATTTGTGTGTTCCCTTCATTCAGGTTTGTGTGAACTTATGAACAGGTTGGATGGCAAATAAACATCATTATTATCATGGGCCACGTGTGTACATCAGCCTTTTTGGGTGGTTGTCCATTCAACCGACCGTTGAAAAAACAATGACAAATCCACCCCGTCCACCATTTTCTTTCACTCATTTTAGGGGACGAGCCTAAATATGAGGCAAATCCAACACTCAACTGGGCCACACAACTTGCAACAATGGTATTGAATGCCCACTATTGAAATAATGCTAGTGCATCCTTAAAACCCGTGTGGCCCACCATGATGTTTTTGAGAAAACCACCCCATCCATGTTTTTCTAGCTCATTTTAGTCAGTGCGCCCAATTATGATGAATATCCAAAACTCAAGTGGGCCACAAGCCTTGAAATAGTGGTATTCAACATCCACTGTTAGAATGGAGGAGAGGCTTGAAACAGTGGTATTCAACACCCACTACTAGAATGGAGGAGCTCCAAAAACTCATGTGGCCCACCATGATGTTTTTGAGAAATCCACCCCATCCACCTTTTTGGTCAACTTATTTTAAGGGGTGCACCTAAATTTGAGGTTGATCCAACACTCAAGTGAGCCACGCTACTTGAAACAGTAGTATTAAACGCCCACCGCTGAGACAACATCAGTCCACCGTTGAAACGTTTGTGGCCCATCATGATGTTTTTGATAAATCCACCCCGTACACTATTTTCATCAACTCGATTTAGGCAGTGTGCCCAAATATGAAGCAAATCCAACACTCAAATGGGCCACACGACTTGCAAAACTAGTATTGAGTCCCTACTGTTGACATTGCGCCGCCACCAATTAAGAACTTAAGACTCATGTGGCCCACCATGATGTTTTGAGAAATCAACCCAGTCCACTAGTTTTGCCAGCTCATTTTTGTTGGTGGGCCCAAATATGATGAAGATCCAAAACTCAAGTGGGCCACATGGCTTCCAAAGCCAACCATTAAAACATAAAAGCTCCAAAAACTCGTGCGGCCCACCGAGAGGTTTTTAAGAAATCCACCTTGTCCACCATTTTCATATCTCATTTTAGATGGTGAGCCCAAAATGAGACAGATCCAACACTCCAATGGGCCACACGACTTGAAATAGTGGTATTGAACGCCAACCATTAAAAATACACCATCCCACATTTTGAAACATTCGTGGCCTACCATGATGTTTTTTTTAAAATCCACCCTATCCACCATTTCCATCATATCATTTTAGGTTGTGGGCCCAATTATGAGGCAGATCTAATATTCAAGTGGGCCCTAGAAAGATTTCAATGGTGGTCGTTCAATCTCCAATGTTTCCTTCAGTGTGGTCTAATTAAGCTTTAGATCTGCCCCATTTCTGGGCCCACCCACTAACATGAGCTGGAAAATGGATGGATGGCGTGTACTTCTCAACATGCATCATGGTGGGCCCTGCTTATGGTCAACCGTTTAGATGGCATATAAACATCTCAATAGACCTAGGAAGGTTTCAATGGGTAGGCATCTCCCTCTTTGTTGTATCATGAAGTGTGGCCCACTTGAGTTTTAGATTGCCTCATTTTTGGGCCTACCCCTCAACCTGCGCTGGCAAATCGGATGGACTCAGTAGATTTTTCAAAAACATCACAGTAGGAAAGTTACAATGGTGGGGGTCATTATCCCCACCGTTTTGTTGGTGTGGTCCATTTGAGCAGGCAAATCCAAAGCTCAAGTGTGCCACATAGTGCCTTTTGAACACCGACCATTCAATCATTCGTGAGGCCTCCCGTGATGTATTTGAGAAAACCATTATGCCCATCAGTTTTGCCAGCTCATATTATTGGGTGAGCCCAAAAATGAGACAGATCCAAAAACTCAAGTGCACCATACAGTAGGAAAAAGTGCGAAATGGCCATAGTTTAAACATTTTGGGGCCCGCCATGACATTTTTAAGAAATCCACCCTATCCATCCGTTTTGCCGCCTCATGTTAGGACGACCTCCAAAATGAGGCAAATCCAAAACTCAAGTGGGCCACACAACTGGAAACAGTGGGGATTGAATGGCCACCATTGAAACACTCTTGGGGTTGCAGAAGGTTTGAATCAGGCTAGTATTTTTGTGTTTTCCGTTCTTCCTAGTGGGAATGACATTATGACCAGTTTGGATGGCATACAAACATCACAATGGACCCCAAAAAGGTTTCAACAGTAGGCATTTCCCTACCCACTGTTTGCTGTCGTGTGGCTCACTTGATTTTTGGATCTATCTCATATCCTCAAATGAGATAGCAACACGGATGGACTGGATGGATTTCTCAGGAACATCATGGTGGGCCCCACCTGCGGTAGGAGTGGGATCGCACGTCCATCAAACGTCGGTGGCGAACCTGTTAATTGAGAGTTCGGTGGACTTTAAAGTGTGGGCAATTTGGTCAATACGAAAATAAAAAGATCTTTGGTATAGGTAAATAACGGCAAGGGGCTTTCGGAAATTAAAGTAGGAGGTTTTTGGTACATAGCCCAAAGGGAAGGCGGCCACGTAGAAAAATCCACCTAAAAAATTTTCCAGAATTAATGAATTCTGGACATTCACTCGAATTCCAACCTTTTCAAGAAAAAAAAAATAAATAAATCAAATGAATCGTAGAAATTCAGTCAAGTTCGATTTCTTTTCATACGAAGTGACGAAAAGTAGTATAAATTAAGGATACTTACAATAGATATCATATGATCACATTCTTCATCAGTGAGGAATCCTTCATAGACGAAAGCTCTGCCAGATTATCCGATTAACAAAAAAAAAAAAAAAAGATAAGAACAAATTTAAAAAAAAAAAAAAAAAAAAAAAAAAAGAACTGAACAAAATGCCGAGAGGAATCTAGAAATGACCTGGGTTTCCATGAGATCTGTACGACTCTATTGGAAGAAATGGTCAATGAGGAAGAAGAATGCGAGGTGCTTGAAGATTCATGAAAGAGGAGCCAGATCGAGAGCAGAAAAACCCTAACTCTAGAGCGAATCATTTGGAGAGAGAGAGAGAGAGAGAGAGAGAGAGAGAGAGAGAGAGTCGTTGGTTGAATCTGCAGGAGGAGGTAGGAGGAGCGTCGAGTTAAAAAGAGCGAGGTTGCGCAGGTTGAATAAGCGGCACGTACGCACCAAATAATAGCAAGTGGCGCTCTGCGATCATGGCGGGAAGGGGATTGCCAATCGGTTTACTTATTAGACGCGCTGGAGTTATTTGATACTCTGGCACAGCGTTGCGTAGTGTCCATACACATCCTCTAAGAAAATGTATACATTAAAAATATTTTAACCTAAACGAACGGTCCATTTCATCAGAAAACCTATTTTACTTTTTATTTCAAAATAATATCTATTTAGATATTTTATAACTTTTGATTGATTGATATGTTAATACGGACCATGCAAAATCTTTCTCTTTTACAGTCCAATAGATGTACACAAATATACATTAGAGTACGAATTTAAGTTGATTCCTTTTAATGGTTCCCATAAAAAGTATATCGTACGATTCAGACGGTTTGATTCATGTATGGTAGGTTTATGTTTTCTTCGCATGCGTATATCTGTCAACGAATTCCATAGTTGCATAGTTTTTCTTTCGGATAAATTGGACGTGCAATCGAGCGGTTCCACTTTGTTGGTACTCTCCGCAAACCATGTGAAAACGTGGAATACGTACGTAATATCCGAGTCGCTCATCAATCATCCACCACTATATAGTTTTCTCGATCAAAAGTGGAGCCCTACCAATGGACGGATTGGATATTATACATGTATGCAATGAGTACATATAAATGCAAAGTGGTGCACTTGAAAATGAACCGGGCTAGGCCCAAATACGTTTGGCCCTAGCCCGCCCTTGTCCCTTAAGCTCAGAGATGGCCCCTAAACTGTCTCAAAAAGTCTTTGCCATGGCTTTATATGAAAAAGAGAGTGATAATTGAAAAATAGTTCAATCTAAGAAAAAAAATTCATAGTCATATATATATATAACTCTCATCTTTTAAACGGTTTGGATCATTGAAACTTGACCTAGATTAATGAATGTCTTTAAACCACAAAAATACGTCGGATGGAAATTGTTTAAAACATTATTTCTTTCTACAATGGTGGGCCACTTGATAACTGGAACTGGCCAATTTGTTGGGCTTAGATATTCATCATTGGCTCGGATATCACTCGTCACATGTCTCTGGCCGATATTTCAAGATCAAAGTCGAGGCCCTTACGCTACGAGGTCGGGAAAGAAGGGGAGCGGATTGGATACTGAACACTTCAGTAGCCTAAACGCTACTGACTGAAGTGACGTGGCAAAATGGCACTGGTGGATGCCAATCAGCTGTTTCCTTCCAATAAATGCTCTTCCAACGGAGATCATGTTTTTCCGTCTGGACCGGAAACGCACTTGGCCATGCACAGGTAATCGTTTATCCTAAGAAAAAAAAGGGCACGGATTTCCTACCAAAGACTTGCTGCGCTGAGAACTCAGGTGGGGCTCACTTTAATGTTTGTGAGAAATCCTACCCGTCCATCCGTTTTTTGAATTCAATTCAGGACATGAGGCCGAAAATGAACCATTTCCAGGCTCAAGTGGGCCAAAAACGTGATAATTGAACGTCCACAGTTGAAATATTCGTGGGCCACAAAAGTTTTGAGTCATGCTAATATTTTTTATTTCAGTTCATCCTAGTAGGAATGAAGTTATTAACGGTACGGATGGCTTGATGGCTTGTAAACATCACTGTTGAACCCAGGTAGATTTTAAAGGTAGGAATTTTCCTAACCACATTTTCCTTTAGTACGGCCCACTTGAGCTTTGGATACGGTTCATTTTTGTCATCATATCATGAAATGAACTCAAAAAATGATTGGAAGGGGAGGATTTCTCACAAACATCACAGTGGACCCCACCTGGTTCCCAGGAACTTTCGCGTCGAAAAAAAATGTACGTGGAGTTTACCGTTACATGGCCAAGGGAAGCGGATTGTGTACTGAGTAAACTCTGTGGGGTCCACCATGATTTATATATTTTATCCAGTCTGTCCATCCATTTTATAAGATAATTTTAGAGCCTTAGCTCAAAACCTAAGCATATAAAAGGCTAAAATAGACCACACCAAAGGAAACGGTGTGAATTGAATTTATACCGTTGAAAAATTCTTGGGGGCCACAGAAGTTTTGGATTAAGATTATATTTTATTTTTTTTTTACCTTCGTCCATGTTTTTTGATCCTTTGAACAGTTTGGATGAAAAATAAACATCACTGTGGGGCCTGGAAAGGTTTCAACGGTGGAAATCATTATTTCCACTATTTCTTGTGGTATGGTCCACTTGAGATTTTTATAAGCTTCGATTTTGGGCTCAATGCCTAAAATTAGATAGAAAAACAGATGGAAGGTGTGGATAAGTCACATAAATTCACGGTGGGCCCAACTGAATTTTCTCAGTATGACAATCCGATTTCATGGCCGAGTGCGTGCACGGCGGAAACGGAGAAAGATCCGTTAACAGATCTAACGGAGTAGCATTCATACCCAAGGAACATGGCATTGGTATAAAACCAACGGTGTTTTGCCACATCACTTCAGTAGCGTTTTGGCTACTGAAGCGTTCAGTATCCAATCCGCTCCCAAAAAGAAGACCTTTTCCACCCAACAACCGAGGAGGCAAATTGAGTGCTAACACCGCCCATCATTTGCAAGGAACGGGCAGGGGCTCTGAGGGGCCACCCTGATGTATGGGCTTTATCCAAACCATTCATCTATTTTTCCATATCATTTTAGAGTACAATCCTAAAAATGAGGCAGATTTAAGGCTCCAATGGACCACACAGTGGGGATTAAACACCTACCAAAGAAAACTTTTTGGGCACCGAAGTTTTGGATGTGTTCTCTCTCGTGTTTTCAGATTTGGTCACGTGTAAAATTTGTAAGCATGTTAGAACTGACTATGCGACTTGATTTCAACCGAACAACTCTGACCCCAAGCGTCAACATAGACATATACATCAAAATTGACAGTATATGACCTACTCATACATTCGCAAGATGTTTAAAATAACCAGCAATTATTGGATGGTAGGGTTCATCTGTCAATAATGTATTACACCTTGCCTTTCGTACGAAAGGGCTTTTAGATACAAAAGTTAAACCAGAAAAATGAAATACTTATAGTCGACCTTTAATAGTAACTATAAAGCACATTTCTGAAAGAAGAAATCTATATTTTGATGAAAATCATCGGCATATGAACATAGACATGGATTACAGCTAAGGATTACAACTATTGGATTATTGCTACTCCTAATGTAAGATTAAGCTACTAGTTACACTATGGAATGTAAATGATAGATTATGTTAAGAAACATAAAGGATTATGGAAAATTTTGATTTGTTTGATTGGGTTATTAGGAGACAATTGTACCCTATTTTTACCTTTCTTGAAATAGCTAATTAGGAAGGGACATGTGTCATTGCACAAGAAGTATATATCACGTCTAAAATCTTTGAAAATATTTCAAACACATGTTGCAGAATTATAACGGACACTAAGTAGGGCGTTACACGTCATTAATAGACGGAGCGTAATCGAGAAGCCCGAAAGTAAGACGTGGTCGGGGGAACAGGCGCATGGGTGAAGTTAGTCCATCATTAAAAATAAAAATAAAAATTTAAAGCTTATGACCCACCAAATTTCATAGGCATGATGTGAGCATGCACTTAGAAGATCTTTAAACATTTTTTAACATTAAAAGAAGGTTTCTTCATCTTTTTATGAAATGTTCATGATGACCCTTCTAAGGGTGTTAGTCTTATGAACCAAGCAAAACTTTTTAAGGAACTCCCGATTCATCTCAGCCCATGTCTCAATCGATCTTAGCCTTAAGGAGCGAAGTCATGACTTAGCATCCTCCTTCAATACACACACACACACACACACACACACACACACACACACACACACACACACACACACTCACACACATATATATATAAAGAAACAATTTTAGTCTTAAGATGTCATCCGACACATTGTTAAAGTGTATGGGTAGCTAAAATCTCATCAAACTCATTGAGATGTAGATATGGACTCTTAGAATCTAGTCCATAGAATTTCGAAAGTAATGAGATCACTCTTAGTTTAAAATCCAAGTTTCCTGCATTATGTGAAAAAATCATGCAAGAAGGGGTGTTGATCCTAGCTAGTTGTAAATGACCATGTAAGGTTCTAGCTGGAAGACCATTGCGCACTCCATTCTCATCTTGTTGTTCTTCAGCATGCCAATGGGGTTGATGCTTAGCCATGTTCTCGGCCAATTCAGAGGATTTTAGGTATTGCCCAACAAAGCAATGAATAGACAATCCTTCAACTAGTCCTCCTTCACTTAAGAGACAAACAGTGTTGTCACGAACCCACTTGGACATGAACCACTTAAAACCTAATTCTAAGCATAAACCTACTTCTATAGTAAAATAAATTTTTTTACAATGAACTAAAAATATGAAATAAACTAAAGTAAAGGGTTGGAAGGATAACATCTAATTGATGATTCTATTTTAGATTTTGTGAAACAAACAAATAATGTTAGTATCTTATAAAAAAAAAAAAAAAAAAAAAAAAAAACTCTAATATAGAAATGCATATAAAACTAATCATAATTTAAATAAAATAAAAAAAACTTAAATTTTTTTTTTAAAAAAAAAACCCTAATATAGAAATGCATATAAAACTAATCATAATCCTACATAAATTTTAACCCTAAAGTATTTCAGGGAAATTGTAGCCGAAGTCCTTGGCAACGATGTAAAAAACTTGATCTATCCAAATGGATCACAACCCCAAGTGCAAGGCTACGATGTATTTTTAATTCGGTGAGACCGATATCAAATCTACATGGACTTATATTTACACATTCTCTAAGACACTTTAGAACTAAAATTAAAACTAAAACAAACTATGAAATTGAATTAGGAGAAGTAATGATTGAACTTAAATAATTTAAAGAAAAAATCAATAAAGAAAAACACTAGAGCGCCAAGGATCTACTTCTAGTCATTCATAATGCCTAATTCACTTGATTCAATTATATAACTCAACTAAAATCAAAGTCATGTCCTATTTGGACAGATAATGAAGTAGTTAATTTATCATTCACAAGCCAAAATAGATCTGAACTTCAATTAATTCAGTTCTCAGGCAAGGCACTAAAATTTTGATCGTAGCAAATTTAAAGCATCTATCATGCCATTAGTCTACGATAAATCAATGAATTTTACTAACCAATCCTTTACAAACTAGATAAGCAATTAATCTTAGTCTTCCTATACATCCAAATTGCCTGAAGTCGATAATGGATCAAAGTAAACTAAAATTGAAACTTTATTCAAGCCAAAGTAATTGAATTGCTCAACATTCAAACCAAATAACTTGAATCAAAGTAAACTAGAACATTAAAAACCACTACAAGCTTTACCTCTTAGCCCTAGCCAAGAGATTTAGCAAACCATAGACATGATTGAACTAAACTCTAAGAAAAACATAAAAACACGACTTAGAACCAAAAGATTAAAGAGGAAGAATGGCACCGTAGACACTTTGTAACTCCTTGCTCTCTCTTCAAAATCCTTAATTAATACCTAAACACGTTATAGGAACTCCTATTTATAAGATTTATAAGCCATCTTATACACCACATTAGGAAAATCATAAAATCGACATTGAATTTACGCAGCCGCTTGCACTGTCAATGGTCTTCAATGGCATCGAAGATCTCCTCGAGGGATTAAGTAGGAATACAAAAACTGTCCAACAACGATTTTTCAAATTTTAAGAATTTTTCGATGGCATCGAGTAGGAACACAAATTTTTGTTCAGCAAAGCTTCTAGAATTCCTTGATTTATGCTCGATGGCATTGACCTCCACTCGAACTCCACTCGATGGGATAAAACACCTCTAAACTTCTTCTAATTGCAATTTGAGTTTGAATCTTCACTTTTGATCTTTTTGTATTTGGTTTCCTTCCATCTTTGGCACTTGAATTCTTCAATGTTGAATTCCATAAATTCAATTATTCACTTGGTCATTCTTTGAGCATTAAATCATCGCTCCAATCGTCCTTTTCATCTTAGCTCTTCAAATCACCTTGCATAGCAAAACACATATAATTAGATTAATTAAGCATGCCTATGCTAAAAAAACCAATGCACAATAAGGGGGGAGAAATATGAAATATTTCACACTCAACAACACTAAGATGACAGATATGTTAGAATTGACAATATATGAACGAGATCTAACAAGAGCGGTTGTTTATTCAACCACTCATAGAGATGTTGTTTAAAATGATCAAGCGAATATCAGAGGGTATAATTCATCCTCTGAGAATGGGTTGCATTGACTTCACCCAAGTGGTGTTGAAGTGATTATCGGGATAGGTGTCCGAGAAGGGTCCAAAAGATAGAGTGGTGCTGAAGCAATCGTTATAATCAATCGAACGTGGAGAGGAAGCATCTAGATGACTATCACAAGGAGATCTATAAATAGCAAAGGAGTTTAATAAAGCCAAACGTCTCATACCAGCCCAATCAAATCTATCTTTCAATTATCCTTTATGTTCCTTAGCATAAATTCTTCTTTACATTCCTTAACGTAACCAATAGCTTAATCTTACACTAGGAGTAGCAGTAATCCAGTAGTTCTAATTAGTAGCAGTAAACCAAGTCAACGCTCATACGCTAGACAATTTCCATTGCAATACAAGCAGTTCCTCTCTCAAGTTTGGTCACTGGACAATTGGGAGCAATTCTCGATCCCATCGAAGAGGTAGTTCGATGTCATTTCGATGGCATCGATAATTTCAAGAATTTTGAGCTCAACTCGCTGGACAGTTCTAGATGATTTTCGATTTCATTGAGGAGGCGATGACATCAAAACTAGTTCGATGACATTGAAGGTTGGTTGATGACATCGAAGACCTACGTAGTGCAAAAGGTACGAAGTTTTCGATTCAAATCCAACACAGCTCTGATCCTTCGATGACATTGAAGTCCCATCAAAGGTGTTATCAAAGATGTTAGAGTACGTAAATTTGAGGTGGTTTGCAAAGTCGGTCGAACAAAACATATTTAAGGGGGTTCTCTGAGGCATTTTAAGCACGAATTAGGGTTAGAGAAGTAGAATAAGGGGTGTATCAACTTCCAAGGATTTCTTTATTCTTCTCTAGTTAGTTTTTCATGTTTTTCTTAAGAGTTTTTAGCTTAATCATGTCTTTGATTGGCTAATCTCTTAGTTAGAACTAAGAGGTAAAGCTTGTAGTTATTTTGATGTCTTTCTTACTTTGATTCATGTTCATAAACTTCATGTTGAATAATTCATAGTTTATGGTTTGAATTTAAGAAGTATTTTTTGTTATTACTTTGATTTATCGTCAACTCCGAGCATAGTAGATGCTTATAAACTCCATGAATGCTTTCTCTTCTATTTTGTGATTGTTTGATCTATAGAATTCTTTGATCTACCATTGACTACAGGCATGGTAGATGCTTTGAACTCTCCACAATTAATTTAATAAGGCAATTATATGTGGAACCAATGCAATGAATGTTAAAAATCTATTATAGAACTGTTTATGATGTTTTAACTGCTCTATCATCCAACTGGATAGATTAGGACTTCGATTCCTATTGAAGTATTGATTAGATCAAGTAAGATGACATTAAGATAATTATAAGTGGATCCTTGGCGTTCTAGTGTTTCTTTTATTAATAATTTTACTTCACAACAATCGCTCAATTTTCAGAAGTGGTTTAGCTTCTAGTTTTAATTCTTAATTAGTTCAGAAGATTGCACATATTCAGTCCCTGTGAGTACGACCTTGGTCTCACCGAGATTATTACTACATCGCAACGCTGCACTTGGGGTACAAGCAAACAAGTTTTTGGCACCGTTACCAGGGATTACATTGCGTTATATTTTTCTGAATGATTTAAGTTTTAGAATTAGTTAGGATTAGGACTAACTTTTTGCCTATTTTTCTTAAGTTTTCTGAATGTGTTTTTAAATACTAACTTAGTCTTATGTTTTGTAGCATCTAACTTCGCAAGCTCTCTTCGGTAATATCCTTCTAACTTTTTCTCTTTTAGAATTCGTAGTTTCTAAATTTCTATTTGTAGTAAATTTCTATTTGTAGTAGTTTTTAGAACTTGGAGGTTGTGAGTGTTTCATGCCAAAGTAGGTTCGTGACAACACTCTATGTCTCTTCAGCGAATGAGGACTAGTCGAAGAGCACCTATACATTACCGAATTAGACATCACTTGAGATCCTCTGAGTTAATTAAAATAATGGCTACAAATCAACCTCAACATCCAGTTGAGGAAGTTCAAAATAAGAATGAGGTGCATCATGCTCCCCCGCCTCGAACTCTATGAGATTATTTACAACTAGCGAGGGCGAGTACACCTTCCTGCATGGTGTTTCCACTTAATGCAGGAAACATGGACTTTTAAACTAGGAGTGATACAACTCCTTCCTAAATTTCATGGACTAGACTCTAAAAGTCCATACTTGCACTTAAAAGAATTCGACAAGATAGTCACCACAATGCACTTTCCAAACATGTCTGATGACATAGTAAGACAAAAGTTGTTTCCCTTCTTATTGAAGGAGTAGGATAAGTCGTGGCTGCACTCCTTAAAGCCGTGATCTATTGGCACATGGGCTGAGATGACCTGGGAATTTCTTAAAAAAATTATTCCCATTTCATAAAACAAATATTTTAAGGAGGGCAATCATGAATTTCACCTAAAAAGAGGAAGAAACCTTCTTCTAATATTGGGAGAGGTTTAAGTACCTCATGAATTCATGTCCATATCATGGTTATGAAATATGGCGGGTAATAAGCTTTTTCTACAATTGATTGATTTTGCCCATGTGCCAGTTTGTGGAGATGATGTGTAACGGTGAATTCATGAACAAGGAGGCCGATGATGCGTGGGATTATCTTGATCTACTCGCGGAAAATGCGTAATCATGGGACACCTCCCTAAGGCCCACCACTTCTAAATCAACTCAGTCAAGAGAACGGGGAGGAATGTACATCTTAAGTGAAGAGGATGACATGAGTGCAAGGGTGGCTAACCTTGCAAGAAAAGTCGAGGCCATGAAACTTAACAAGGTAGAAACTGTTAAACCCGATCAGGCTATGGAAGTTACTTGCGGTATTTGCGCTAGTAACATACACTTGATACAAGATTGTCTTATAATTCTTGCATTTTAAGAGTTATTACACAAGCAATCGAATGCTGTGAACAACTAACAACGACCATTCATCACCCCAATCTCAAACACATACAGTCCTAGCTAGAGGAATCATCCCAACTTCAATTGGACGAATGACTAAATGGTTGCTGCAAACAGAAATTCTCAAGGGGCACTACCTCAATTTCCAAATAAAAAACCACATGAGGATCCGGTTCTAAGGCACATACAAAACCAAGTTCTCTTTAATCAAAGCACTTTACAACATTCAAGGACCTTACTAAGTCCATACAAATGATTGAGTCACACTTAGCAATTGGGGAGAAAATGACCTTTTCAACCTAACCTCTAACTAATCCAAAGCCGCGATGTGAGATAAGTGATCCGAGCTCTGAAAGTGCCCTTGTTTGTCAATATACGTGAATGATTGGGTCAGTCGGTCAAGTGACCCCCAAGTTGAAGACTTCAAGCCCAAGACTCATCAAGATGAAGAAGTTCAAGTGCACGACATAGGTAAACTAAGCCTCACTTCCCTAATCAAACCCTATGAGGTATATGACCCATTAAAATGATCCTAATCTTACCCAAAAATGTATTTACAAAACCTTAGTAAGCTTATACTTAAGTTATCTTAGAATTGGTGGAGAATTGAAACAAATAGGCAAATTTCATATCTTGTCGATTGCATCGAGTTGCAATCGAGGGAAACTTCGATGGCATCGAACAATGTTTGATGGTATCAAAAACCAAGCCTGTCAAGCAACAAACTAAAAGATTAGCTGGGAATGGTCGATTATATTGAAGGAAGTTCGATGACATCAAAACTTAAGTTTTGATGGCATCGAACCCACTTTGATTACAGCAACTATGACAACTTTCTCCAGAAACTTTGAAATTCCCTTGCAGTCTCTCGATGTAATCAAGCCTCTTTTGATGACATCGAACGTAAGTTATCGATGGCATCGAAGACAGTTAGATTAGATTGTTATATGAACCAGTTTGTCTGGCAAGCTTTCAAGGAAAATCTGATATATGTCGATGACATCAATGAACATTCAATGGCATAAGAATTCAAATTTCGATAGCATTGAAGGTCTGATCGATTGCATCGAAATAGGGACAATTTTGTCCATAGAGTTTTTTAAAGAAAATCATGAAATCTTCGATGACATCGAATTTCAAATTTTGATGACATTGAAGAATATTTGATGACATTGAAAAAGTGAACCAAATTATCCAGCAAGCTCCAAGCATTTTTAGAGAAAATCCTAATGACATCGAGCTAGCATTCGGTAACAGTGAAGGTCACCTTTAATGACATCAAACGTTACTTGATGGCATCGAGTAGAACTGAACAACACTAATATGAAAATCTTAGTGCAAGGATTCAATAACATTGAAGGAGATTCGATGACATCGAAGGAAACTCGATGACATCGAATCTTAATAAATTTTTACCCATTTTTTTACCGTTGGCATTTTTGCTTATATATTTGGGAGCTTGTCTTCTTGGTTCTTAAGTGAGAAAAGGAGAGAGATTTGAGGGAGTTATTGCTAGAAGAATACCACTTACCATCTTAAATCCCTTTTTCTTATGGGAGTTCATCATTTAACCCTATCTTAAATGCAATCATTAGAAAATCAATAGATTGGGTTGAAGAATGAACTCCACCATTTAAGGATCTTCCAGCAACTCATTTATTGGCAAATCATTGAGCTAGAATCCTGTAAATGACTAACTTTTGGGAATCTCATCCAAACTTAAAGGCCAACATTCAATAGATAAGATTCACCAAAATATCTTGACCCAACACCCGATGACTTCTATTGGAGCATTTACTGCTATTGCAGATCAAGGGAGTTGAAGACTCTTCATCAACAAAGAAGATCATTTTCAATGTATGCTAAAAAGTGGCTCACTCACTTTCAAGTAAGTATCAATAGTCCATTGTGTTTGAACCCCCTTCCTTGTATAGGATAGGGTTTCAGAGTTTGATTATATAAACTCGCCAAGACCTTTTGTAGGCCTTTGATGTCACGCCTCAAACTCGGAAAATGGGCTCACAAAATTCCCGACCGTCGAATCCGACGTCAACAGCCTCCGTAGTGCCCCATTCTCTGATCCTGGCACTTAGATGCCAGATTCTGATCCTGGAATCCTATAAGGAGGATTTTCAGTATGATTTTTTTTTAATGGAGCATAACCACAAGCATAACCAAGTCACAAAACAACATCACTACATATCCACTATATCAAAAACCTTAAGTACAATGCGGAAAGGAAAATACAGGGTGATCGAAAAGCTCCAAAATAGCCTGGTACGCGCTCTAGCCTCAACGCTGCTGTGATCCAATGACACTTGCACGCAACGGTCATGCATAAACTTACAAAAGTGTAGAGGGTGGTGTAAGTGTGTATGCAAGGCGAGTGACAAGTATGCAATATCAGAGTAATGTGAAATATGCAGGTAAGTCCATGAATGTTATCAGCTGTACCAAAGCTATATGATGTAAGGCATGAATGCTATCGGCCATACCAAGGCCATGCGATGCAAGGCCTATGTAGCCAAATGTCAAATGCATGATGCAAAGCAAGCATGCCAGTTCTCATCAAGTACACATATTAGTATGATTTCTCTCTGGGATATCACCAGGGTCTAATACACTTCACACTACTGCCACCTCCCTAGCCGCACAACCCAGTAATTGGAAGAGACCACACTATCCGCCTGAGCAGTAGTCTGCCAATACTTACCTGGCTCATCGATAGCGGACTCATTTGCAAGCTGGTCAAACTCAACCTAGCTTAAAACCCCCTCACTCGGGCGGATAAGGCCACACCCCCTTTCAACCGACCACGACACAGTGGGAGACGCAACCTACTGGTATTTGGCACTCGGGCACTCGTGTATCCACTCGGTTTAGACGTTGGAGCATCTCCTGGTACTAAAAAGGTTCTGAGACTCTCACCCAAGGACATCCTAAGTGCCCACAGTGCTAGAACCAAGTATTTCTAGTATCCGATACGGTCATCCACGATGTGCCTGTGGAGCCACGGCTTTGATGTCGCTAGGGCGTACAATGATCATGACACACAAATGCAAGATGCATGAATCACACTATCCAGTCATGCAACAATCCTGCGTATATCACGCGCTCATGTGGGTAACTCCTATCAGTGAGTTCTATAAATAGTCTGCCCAATGACATATGCTATGATCAGTCACTCCTCATGCCAAGCATACATATGATGCGAATGGGTATGAATCATGAAATTATACTAAGCATGTTATAAAGTGATGAACTATCAACGAGTATGGGCCTATCAATGGGCCCTAAGGAGATTTACAATGCGGACATTTAACCAACATTGTACTTACAATGTGGGCGTCAAACCATCATTGCTCCTAAGGCATAGCCTGCCATAAACATCATTACATAAACCATGGTAGAATCACACATTGTAATGGACTTGTGTACATCCCATTGGGCCTCGACCCATGGGCCTCCAATACATTGAATGGGCCTCATAACATGGGTCTCATATATATCAAGGTGGGCCTCAACGGATGGGCCACAACTACATCAAGATGGGCCTAATCATATGGGCCTCATATATATACCAAGGTGGGCCCCATGGATGGCCACAAATACATCAAGATGGGCCTAATCACATGAGCCTCGTAAATTACAAAAAAATGAGTCATATAGAAGGATCATTTGGACCATACCACAAATAGCAATGGAGATAATAATTTTCACGGTTAAATAAACCACAAGGCCCACTATAAAGTTTATTTGCCAACCAACCTAATCATAAGGTCATAAAGACCTGGATTAAGAGGGAAACAAATCCCATATTAATCCAAAACTTCCATGGCCCCAAAGGGTTTCAATGGTAGGCGTTCAAATCCCACTATTTCTTTGCGGTGTGGTCCACCTGATCAAAGGGCTGGTCACATCACGGTGTGGCTTGCCGTGATGTATTTGAAATCCAACCTATTCATAAGTTAACATAGTGATAGATGAAGTGAAAATAAAAATATAAGCTTGAGTGGAAATTGTTATGGCTCCTAAGAAGTTTGAATGGTGGAGGTCACTGTCCACTATTTTAAATAGTGGGGTCCACTTGAACTTTAAATCTGACTCATTCTTTAGCTCATGCCATAAAATGAGCTTTCAAAATGATTGGACGGTTTGGATGCAACATATGCATCATGGGGGGTCCCATAACGATGGATGACATAGATATAGCACATACCTCGTGCATGGGGCCCACATGGCCTAGGAGGCCTGGGGATGTCAATACAGCAACTATTATGCTATTGTATGCGTGCACCATCCAATCCACTTGCAAGTGGGTCCCACGTGGGGCCCACCATAAAGTTTATCTGCAGTCAATCTATTCATAAGGTCACGCAGACCTGGATGCAGAGGAAAAACAAATTTCAAAATGATCCAAAACTTTTGTCAACCCAAAAAGGGTATTAATGGCAGACGTTCAATCCTCACTGTTCCCTGTGATGTGGGCCACCTGAGCTTCATATATGGCTGATTTAAGGGGGCCCCACCGTTTAAAAAGGGGCCCACCTAATGCACGACATTGATGTTCAACCCACATCACGGTGGGGCCCACGGCTGGGACCCATGGTCCCAGCCCGCCCGCTTATGCAAAGATCCTGGCATGTTTTGCAAGAAGCTAGAAGCAGTGTCACCGCTTTACATTTTTTTTTTTAATGGATTTTTATGAGGTTTTTCTTAGGTGGGGCCTGTTTCAGTGAAATCCACCCCACTCATTGGTTTTTACTACTCAAGACAGATCAAACGAGCCCCATATGTGACATGTTTTGGTGTATAAAACCATCAGGGTGGGTTTCATCAGTAGAAAACATTGTTTGTTATGCTATGGCCCACTAGAAAATCGGATTAGCTTCATTTTTCGGCTCAACGCCTAGAACGAATTGGAAAATAGGATGGACGGCTTGGATTAGATCCACTCATCAAGGTGGCGCTTGCATGAATAGCCCACCCCAAAGCTTTAAATTAAATATAATATATATATATATATATATATTTGTTTACTAGTACACCCACTGTCTGTTCACCCTTCACAACGTCCAGCGTCCAGGGACACTGGACATGGACGATGTGGGTATACATATCATAGTGGGTCCCACGTGTGAGCACCACGGCTGGTGGGTCCCATGTGGACGTGGCCCACTTGATTGGATCAATCCGATATTTGTGTTTTCCTATCGCCACAAGGTAGGGCCTACATGGCTTGGACGGTCATGGGGTCCATTTGATGGATGGTTTGGACACCACATACAATCATTAAATGGGCCACAAAATAAAGGAAGGAGAGAGAGAGAGAGAGAGAGAGAGAGAGAGAGAGAGAGACGTGATGATGGAGGGACCCCGGCACTATGGGCCCCTCTTCCGTGATTTACAACATACATCAAGTGGGTCTCATTAAATATGGGCCCACTGATCAAAATCAACGATGGAGATCCTTTCTCCACCGAAATGCAAGGTCTAGATGAACCTATCCATGCAAGGAAAATAAACATCATGGTGGGGTCCATGAAAAATGGACCCATCATGGAATGATCATGAGGATCAAGGTGGGCCATCGGCCACACCTAGGGTCCAAAGTGAGATCCATACCATCAATCGGTAGGCCTCACTTGGCCCATCATCAAAACATGAAAATCTAGCCTATAAAGCACCCACCGTTCAATCTTCTTGGTTTGATGGAATGCCGATCTTCTTGTGCTTCTCTTTGATGGAAGATGATGAGAGATGGATGGCTAGGATGAAGGATTTTGGGGTGGGAAGTGGGCCACAGACATCTCACTCTTTTCTCTCACTTAGGAATTCTTGGGACGTCCACCATTTTTGGCTTGAGATTTAAGAAATGAGAGAGAGGGTTGTAAGGAGAGAGAGTGATGGGTGATGGATGTGAGGTGAGTGATGGGTGAGGTGAGAGATTTATTTGACTTTTGGGGTAGATTGCTTGACTTGTGGAGAAAGAAAGCATGGGTTGTGTACTTGACATGAGGTGATTGATTGATGGGACATGTTGTAGAGATTTTCTTGGGATTGCAAATGCACGTTGTTTTTCCTTGAACTGCACGCGGGCCCACATCTTCTGACCACGGTATCGGATTGGCGCGTAATATGCGACGGCGGAACCGCAGCGACGGTGTGGTCGCAATGGTACAAGTCTTGATTAAGCTGACTCCAATCCACGGGATACGACTTAGGGTCGCGCGCAAATATCGATTATAGGTCGCAAGTTGCCGAAATTCGATGGGAAGGATCACGAAAGTCGACAGAACAGTACGGTCTAGAATACGGGTCTTACATCCGATGGAAGAATATGTTGTGTCCTTGTGTAGGATGCATTGCCTTTGTATAGGAAAGTGTGTTTGCCTTGTGTAGGCACCTAAGGTTGTCTTGTGTAGGCTCCTTAGTTAACCTTGTGTAGGTTGTGAATGTTTATGGTTAACCTAATTTAGAACCATTGGATAGTGAAATCCAGCACACTTTAGGGTGGAATGCGTCAGCCGGGAGTGGAGTAAGCACGCAACCGAACCACTATATGTCACTGTGTTTATGATGCTTGCTCTTGGACATACATCTGCACTTCTACAGTAATGGTTCTATCGCAATTTCAATTGGTATCAGAGCGGGTTCCTCTTAAAGGGTTCAACAACTAGAGGAAGATCCTAACTGAAGTTGGAGAGATGTCCAAAGGAGAGGGAACATCGGTCTCTAGACTACCCAGTTTTGATGGTTCAAACTATGCGTATTGGAAAGCTAGAATGACTATATTGTTGGAATATTTGGACCATGACTTTTGGAACATTGTTGAGAATGGTTATACGCCACTAATGGAACAAGTTGTGTATGAAAATGGCACTAACACATCTCAACCAAAATTAAGAGCATTTTGGACTGATTATGAGAAATAATGGAAAATGTGTGATGCTAAGGCAATGAATGTGATTTACTGTGCTATTTCACAAGAAGAATTTAAGCGGATATGTATGTGTGAAACATCTAAAAAAGCATGAGACTTATTGGAAACCACCCATGAAGGAACAAGCACCGTAAAACGCTCAAAGCTACAACTCTTAAGAGTCCGATTTGAGAACATAAAAATGGAGGAACATGAGACCTTTGTGGAGTTTTACACTAAGCTAAATGACATATGTAACTTCATATGGGGACTTGGAGAGAGGGTTCCGGTACCTAAATCTGTAGGAAAATCTTGAGATCCCTACTAGAACGCGTCAATTCAAAAGTCACCACTATCGAAGAATGTAGGAACATTGATGAACTAAAAGTAGAAAAATTAATAGGTTCCTTACAAACCTTCAAATTACATTTCAAAACCCCATCAAAAATTCAATCCTCAAGACCTCTAAAAGCAAAGTTGAATCTAAAAAAGAGAGTGATGAAGAGGTGGCCCTTTTGGCCAAGCAGTTCAAAAAATTCTTCAACAAGAACTGTGGAAGAACTTTCAACACAAAGAGGAGATTCCCAGACCATAAGCGCCAAATACGCAAACCATCTAGAAGGTCTAACGAGTCTCAATGTTATAATTGTTGTAAGTATGGCCATCTATCCACTGAATGTGCCACAAAGAAATCAAAGGGAAAGACTATGGCAGCCACGTGGGACGACATTGAAAACTCCGATTCAGAAACTAGCGAGTCTGAAAGTGAGGGAGACCAAAGGTCATTGAAAATTCTTATGGCCTCCACCACTACGGTCATCTCAAATCTAGGGGACAATGAGGAAATGGATTAGCATCAAACTGAAAAGGCTCCCTCCTCATGTGAAGAAGAAGAAAATGAACAAGAAAGAGAAAGCATACATGATGCATATGACCAACTTTACACTCACAACATAAATGTATTTTAAACACTTGGCATTGCCAACAATGAAAATAAGCAACTGCAAAAAAGATTTGGATGAAGCATTTGCTGTAAATACACATTTGGTTGCTGACTTACAACAATACTATGTTGACAATGACAAACTTGAAAGGACAATGGCTTCTTATGGTTTTGAAATAAAAAACCTAAACAAAAAGATCAATCATCCATAATAAAAAAATGAAAAACTGAAAACAGAAAATAAATGACTAATGACTGAAAATGAAAAACTGAAACTAGATGTTGAAAAGTCCAAAGATTTAACTGAACTTAGTCATAGGTTTTCCTAAAGAGATGAGAAATTAGAAAAAATCTTAGTTATGGGAAGAAACTCAAGGGATAAGAAAGGCCTAGGCTATGAAACTTGCAAATCTAGCTCCTCTAATGCACCTCCTATGATCAAGAAAACAATTGCATCCAGGAGCCAAAGACAAGCTTCTCCCATCTTCTATTCTTGTGGTGATATGAAGCATTACAAATTTGAATGTCTTACATTAAGACAGCCCCATTCCACTACCGGTTCAAGCAATATAGGTAAATTTAAACCGACCGAAGGAATAATGCAGAAACCAAAGAGTCCTCGAAAGAAAATTCCAAATGAGAGGAGAAAGTTTCCTACTTCTCCTAGAATGACAAAGAGGATGGAGGAGTTGCTTAGGCAAGTGGCCCAACTGAATTAGAAAACCAAAGAAATGTTGAATTAGGCGAATCTAAATCAGTTTCCCCAAAAATCCAAAGCACCAATGAACAACCAGCTAAAGGGAGAAATAAAAAGGAATACCTCATCGCCAAAGACGGTTGTCACTAAATGGGTGGTGAAAAATAAAACTAACTGCCTTATGATTCATACCACACTTAAAGCGGGCAGTAGTTCTAAATGGTATCTTGATAGCGGTTGCTCCAGGCACATGACTGGTGACCAGACCCACTTTTTCCATTATACTGAATTTGATGGTGGGTCGGTTACTTTTGGAGATGGGAGCACCACCAAGATTATTGGACGAGGAACAATAGTTGGGCCTAGATTGCCTAAGATTGAGGATGCACTTTGTGTTGAGGGACAGAAACACAACCTCCTAAGCATTTCCCAAATTTGTGACAAAGAACATTCAGTCACTTTCTCCAAGGATGTGTGTGAGATCTCGGACCATATAGGTAAATTAATTATAAAAGTTCTATGCACAAGTGATAACTGCTATGTGATAGAAAGCAGTGGGGAAAATACCCCGTCCACAAGATGTAACATGGCTCGAGATAATGAATCTGAATTGTGGCACCAAAGACTTGGGCATGTACACTATCGAAACTTATCTCATCTCAACACCAAAAACCTGGTGAGAGGACTCTTTAAGATCAGGAAGAAAGAGAAGATTGTGTGCAGTGATTGTCTTAAAGAAAAACAAATAAAAGTTGCACATAAGAAGGCAAACACCATAAAAACTTCCAAACCTCTTGATTTGTTACACATGGATTTAGTGGGTCCCACCAGAGTTGAGAGCCATGAAGGTAAGAGATATTTTTTTTGTAGTAGTTGACAATTACTATAGGCTCACTTGGGTCACGTTTCTTCGTGAAAAATCTAACGCATTTGAAGGATTTCAGGAACTTGCAAAGCGATTCCAAACTGAAAAAGGATATGTTATTGACAGAATAAGGAGTGATCATGGAGGCAAATTTGAGAATGAACGATTCCAGAAATACCGTGATGAAAATGGAATGCGGCATGAATTCTCAACTACAAAAACTCCACAGCAGAACGGAGTAGTGGAAAGAAAAAATAGGGTGTTATAAGACATGGGCTCAATAATGCTTAAAAGTAAAAACATGCCAAAAAGTTTCTGGGCCGAGGCTGTCAACACTCCCTGCTATAATATTAATCATGATCTTAGAGTAGGGCTAAACAAAACTCCGTATGAAATGTGGACTGGAAAATAACCTAGTGTAAAATATTTCTGTGTCTTTGGCAGCAAATGTTATATTCTTAGAGACCGAGAACAACTAGGTAAATTTGACTCAAAAAGTGACGACGACATCTTCTTAGGATATTCATTAAATAGTCGTGCTTATAGAGTCTACAATTCGAGGACCCTCACAATACAAGAATCAATCAATGTGGTTGTTAATGACCAACAACATAACAAAAATGGTCCTACTATTGAAGTGGAGGATGATGTGGAGCCATGCATTATAGGTAAACTTGATAACAATCCCACTCCTCTACCTAAATCTTAACCGTTGGATAACATATAGGTTATTAAGGATCATCCCCTCAATCAAATCATTAGAGATCCTAAAGCTAGTGTGAAAACTTGGCGACAACTTGAGACCTCATTTAGTCATATATGCTTCACCTCTAACATTAAATATGAAAATGTTGTAGAGGCACTTAAGGATGAATATTGGATTACCACAATTCAAGATGAATTGCAATAGTTTGAAAGGAATAAGGTGTGACAGATAGTTCTCGGGCCATTAGAAACGAATATCATCGGAACCAAATGGATCTTCAAGAATAAATCCGATGAATCTAGGAACATTGTATGGAACAAGGTAAGATTCATTGCGCAAGGTTACTATCAAATTGAGGGCATTGATTTTGATGAAACCTTTGCCCCAATAGTACGTCTTAAGTCTATAACAATTCTCATGTCCATTGCATGTGCATTGCAATTCAAATTATTTCAAATGGATGTGAAGAGCACCTTCCCCAACGGTGTACATGAGGAAGAAGTGTACGTTGAGCAACCTAAAGGATTTATTGATCTTAAATATCCTCAATACGTATACAGATTGAGTAAAGTGTTCTACAGTCTTAAACAAGCACCCCAAGCGTGGTATGAGCGGTTGACACAATTTTTTCTAGACCATCACTTTTCTAGGGGGACTGTTGATAAAATGTTGTTTACACAAAAGATCGAGAATACCTTGTTGATTACCCAAATTTATGTGGACGGCATTGTATTTGGATCCACTTGTGAAGATGCTGCTCATGAATTTGCTAAACTAATGAAATCTGAATTTAAGATGACCTTGGCGGGGGAACTCAACTTCTTTCTGAGGTTGCAATTGAAACATTTGCAAAATGAGATTTTTGTGTACCAGTACAAGTATGCCAAGGAATTGGTAAAAATATTTGTACTTGAATCTAGCTGCACATATCACACTCCCATGAGCACCACAATCAAACTTTCTAAAGATGCAAATGGGAAGGGTGTAGATCAACACTTGTACCGCAGCGTGATAAAGAGTTTACTATACCTAACAATGAGCCGGCTGGACATTGCTTTTAGTGTAGGAGCTTGCGCGAGATTTCAAGCCGATCCTAATGATTCACACTTAACTGCGCTTAAAAGAATCATAAAATATGTGGCTGGGACTACCGATTTTGGCTTATGGTACCCGTTTAACACATCTACCATAATTGCTAGGTATTCTAATGCCGATTGGGCTTGTAATATTGATGATCACAAATTAACTAGCGATGGTTGTTTTTATGTCAACAACTGTCTTATATCTTGACATAGAAAAAGTAAAACTCGATATCTTTGTCTATTGTCAAGGCCGAATACATTGCAGCCGGTAGTTGTTGCGCACAACTTCTTTGGATGAAGCAAATGTTGGTGGACTATGGGATTGATCAATCAACAATGACACTATTTCATGACAACACTAGTGCCATTAATATTTTTAAAAATCCAGTTCAACATTCAAGAACAAAGTACATTGACATCTGACATCATTTTATACATGAGCTTGTAGAGGAAAATGTGATATTGTTGGATCATGTGCCTACCGAGCGACAACTTGCCGATATCTTAACGAAATCGCTGGATGCCAATAGATTCGGAGATCTCCAAAAATCTATTGGAGTATGTGCAGTCTAATCTTGTCTATGGCCCATTTGGTTTAAATGCTACATTTGAGGATTTTTTGCCTCATTATTCTTTTTAAATATGTGTGTTTTTTTTTTTTGTGAATTTTGGTTGGGTGTACAAATGGTAATTTATTGGTAAATATTAGTGTACATCTCAGTGTATAGGGCGATGCAAGCTGAACTGGTATATTATTATCTGAAAGATTTTATTTATTTTTAATGGCATCGAACAGTTCTTTGATGGAATTGAACATCTGTTTGATGGCATCGAAGGTGGTTTGATGGCATCGAGAATCCTTCATATCTCACTAACCTAACCGGACACTTGTCGATGGCATTAAAGCTTATGCTTCGATTACATCGAAACATCCCGAGCTATATAATCTACGCAGGCAGGATTTTTTCATTTTTCATCTCTTCCTCCCTCCTCTGCGCATCCGATTGTCTTCCAACCTTCCTTAGAGTCCAATGGCTAGTTTTCCACTTAATCTTCTTCCTCCATTGTGCTCCATTTTAGTAAGAAATCCTATTTGCATATTCTATTCTCATTTTCTTTTGATTAGGTTGGTTTTCTAGGGTATTTAGGGTCAGTTTGGGGTTTTCTTACCCTTGTGCACTTCTTGGCTAATTTTCCTAAAAAATCATGTGTATTCTTAGTCGTACATCATGCCTAAGGAGAGAGGTAAAGCCCCTGTCTAAAAGGAAAAACCTCAACCCTAAAGGTTAAAAAATTGATCCCTGCGCCCAAGGGCAACGACTCCAGCAGGTTACTCGATACCCGCATCTTCTGTTCCACAGTAGGAAACACTGACTTGAGAGCACCTTCAAGTTGAGATACCCATCCCAATGATTCCACCCCCTAGTGACAGACTATTGCAAAAATACATGGGCGACCGATCATTCAGAAGCACCAGGTGGATCTGGCATGCATTGAGCCTTTTAGAATCCAAGCACTATTCGAGGCCATGGGCTGGACCAAACTTCTTACTTTTGGGGGGGGGGGGGGGCATTGCCACACGCCTGTCTTGGACCCCCTTCCATCTCAGTCACTATTGGAGTAACCACTAAGGTCATCACCACTGGGACTATTGCACAACTCCTACGTGTACCAGGTATCCTACTAGTCTGGGGGACCTTAACATCGACTCTCCTACTGTCCGTCTCACCATGACCAAAGCTCTGTGCAACGGTAAGGATGTTCCCTGGTGTTACGGGAATGCCCTATGCTCCAAAGACCTGACAGTAAAGTATAAAGTCCTTCATGCCATTTTATCTTCGAATGTGTACCCCAGGGGTACAAATCGTAGTGATTTGACCCCATTCATGGTAGGTATCCTCTATTGTGTCGTTATGGGTCATCGTCTATGTCTTCCATCTATTATACTTTATCAGATTGCAGTTGTTGTCTTTGGCACCCGGTCTACAAATATTCCATTTCCCCATCTACTTTGCCTTCTTTCTTGGGAATGCGAACTGCTACCTACAGGAGACCGTCCTCAGTAGGTGCCAAAATTCATGCAACTCAACATTCAGAATGAATCTGACTGCATTACTGACCACCGCCTCGACATCAACACATCAAGAGGACATTGACATCTAGGGAGAAACGGAGGGAGCTGACACGGAGATACGCATGACAGATAACTCTATGCTCATCCATCCTAGTACTCCGTACTTGACGCACATACATCAACATTAACACCACATGACAACATTGGAACTCTTTTCCATGGTCAGGAGAGCATGAAGGAGTAGCTCGGATGGTGTGTGACACGACTCTCGGCCTTGGAGCAACTGTTGGAGTCCCTACAATGCACGACGCAACATCTTGTGGAGTTGCTCACATGTCGCCACGATGATACCACCCCAACTGAGGGTGGTCAGTCTAGTTAGAATCCAGTTCATCGATGCATCATTAGGGTCTTAGGCCTGTGACATTAGTTATCTTTTTGGATGTTTTGGTCCATCTGGTTTATCCATCCTTGTATATCATTAAACTAAATGTTTGGTGGTGTGTGTGTTCGTTTCCTTTTGGGATATTTGATTTTGGATATTTGTGCCATACTTGGTGTCATGCCCTAAACCTAGAAATCGAATTCATAGGAATCCCGATCTCCGAATCTGGTGTCGATAGCCTCCGTAGTACCCCATTCTCGGCTCCCGGTGCTCATATGCCAGTTTCCGATCCTGGGATCCTACAAGGAGGATTTTTTTTCCAACATACATTTATCTCGTAAGAAGCATAACCACAAGTTTACCCAAATCACAAAAGCGGCATCATCATCACATATTCACTAATATAAACTTTGAATACAATACTGAAAGGGAAAATACATATGTAAAAATAAAATAAAAGCTCTAAAAGTCAGCTACATGCTCCAAGCTTCACGCTGCTGCAACCTAACATCACCTACATGCATCTATCGTGCATAAGCTTATATAAAGCTTAGAGGGTGGTGTAAGTGTGTGCACAAGGTAAGTGCCAAGTTTTCAATACAATGCCATAATCATACAATATAAAAAATATTGGTAAGATCGTGAATCATACGATATAAGAGGAAACGGTAATACTGACAAGTCCATGAGTCAAACAATATCAGAGTACGCAATACAGATCAGCTATGCAAATGAGGAGTCATAGAGAGCCAAATATTAGATGCCAAGGATACAATGCAATATGTAAATCCTGCTAAGTCTGTCTAGACCATATAAGTGCAGAAACATAGCAACCTAAAATGCCATATGCCTGCGGATGTAATGTAATATGCGATGCGAATGAAATGACCAATCTGGAGTGCGAAGTCGGGATGATAGTACGTAGTATCGCAGGCTACGGGGTTCACCACAAGGAACTTCTATCCAAACCAGTCCCATACCTAAATTTGGATAGTCAGACTCAATGTGGTAAACTCCTGATCTTAGGTTAGTCGCGCGCCCCAACCAAAATCTTGGCCATAGTGAAGGTACACGTAACAAATAGTTACGCACCATCAGCTTGAGCAGATGGTGAATGAATGAATGAGTATGCAACTTCTGCTCAATAAGTCTACATATCAGTACAGTTCATCTTTGGGGTCATCACTGGGGTCTAGTACACTCTAAATGCAACTGTCGTCCACTGACGCACGACCATGCAAGTAGAAGAGACTTCACCACCCACCTGGCCAATAATCAACCAATATCTACCCGGCACGTTGATAGCAGACCCATTTACGAGTTGGTCAAACTCAGCCTTGCTATGCTCCTTACTCTCGGGCGGGTAAGGCCACACCCCCTCTCAACCGACCACGACACAGTGGGAGATGCGGCCTCCTGGTATTCGGCACTCAGGCACTCATGTATTCACTCGGTCTCGTCTCCTGGCCTAGAGGTTTAGGAATTTTCACCCAGGGCCATTTATGATAGCCCGATGCTAGTAACATATTTCTGGTGTCCCATCTGGCCATCCACGATATGCTTGCGGAGGCCACGGCCCTGATGTCGCTAGGGTATATGGTAATCACATCACACAATGCAATATGCATGAGTCATACAATCCAATCATGCATCAATCCTACGCATACCGTGCACTCATGTGAGATAACCTCTGCCTATCAGGGAGTCTCATAACAACTTACCCAATAACATATGCAATGCTCAACCACATCTTATAACAAACATGCAGATGATGCGTATGGGCATGTATCATGATGCTATGCTATCACATACTCATAAATCGGCATCAATAACCGGTATCAACAATCGGCCTCAACAATGTGGACATTTAACCAACATTGCCCCCAAGGAATGACCCACATAGAGCCAAACATATAATGGGCCCATGACCTTACACAAAGGCCTAATATACAACATAATGGGCCTTACTCAAGGACCACATATATATAATAGGTGGGCCCGACTCATGGGCCTAATACATATCACAATGAGCCTTGCCCATAGGCCACAAATACATCACAATGGGCCTTGCCCATTGGCCTCAAATACATAACATGTGAGCCCTACACATGGGTCTTGAATACATTAAATGGGCCATGCATCATGGGCCTAATACATATCACAATGGGCCTCAACTACGGGTCGCATGGATATCATATAGGTCTTGACAATTGAAAAGGCCAAGCTATATGTCCTAGAGGGGGGGGGTGAATAGGACTATGCCAAATTTAAAAATAAATCAGCGGAACTAAAGTAAATCAATACCCTTACAATGAATCAATTCACAATGCTAAATATAAATCACCTTGATAAATAATTATTGAGAGATTGATACAAATTTAGTTCTAAGGACAACCTTACACCATAATAAACAAGGGCTTATGGTAGGACAACCTTATTTCTAGAACCTCTTTTGAATCAAGAACTCAATGTTAATATAAGTAAATGAAATAGCAAGGAATTGAAAATAAATGCGTAGTAAAGATCTAAATTATTACAACAATCCCACACTTGCTTGAAAATGTAAATAGTTACAACATTCACATCCACTTGTACATTCCACACAATCAAATGATAAAAGATATGAAAATTAAGCAAGCATTCAATCCACAAGACAAAGAGTTATAGTGGTTCGCTTTGTGTGTACACCAACTGCTTTACAACAACACATGAATGCTACTCCACTCCTAATATCCTCACACAGGGGATATTAGCGTTCACTATCAAATAGGTTTTCACGAGTTCACCAAAAACCTTTACAATTGTGTCTTTTTCACTTGGGCTTACACAATTCAAAAACCCTTTTTCAAGTTTTGGTTTTCCTCGGACAACCAATACAATGAGATTTTTCGCTCAATCTCAAACAAAACCAATACAATGAGATTTTTCGGCTTAACCTCAAACAAAACCAAAACTAAATGAATTTTCGTAAATGTAAAATACTGGATTTCTCCTTTAGCGAAATTTCCAGTAGAACCAATCGGAGTAGATGATTGAATATCAAAGTTCAATTTCCAATACTCACATTCATAGGGTTCTAAATTCTAATAGATTTTAGATTTTGACTTGTTGGGCGTAGCTATATTTGATTTTGATTCCAAGAAGAAGGAATAATATAATTCCTCTTTTCAAATAAGATTGGAATAGAGAAACAAAATCAAATTAAATAAGCTAGCAAAAAGGAATATTAAAAAGCACAATTTAGCTTAAAATAAACACACTTATCTCGAGTGATTACTTGAAAATTCTTGAATGGAATGGAGTTCTAATGTAAAAACTCAATTTCGTGTTCAATTTATAGAAGAAAAAATCGTTCCTACGACCGTCTTAGAAACCTAGGATGGTCGTAGCTCTACTGCATTTTTGAAAAATTGAGCGCGATCTTTGAAAGCGTTCTACGACCATCGTGTGTACCCTACGGACCGGTCGTGGGACACCTACGACCGTCGTGGGTCACCTACGACCGGTCGTAGGACCATGAAATAGGTTCTTTGGAATTTCGATCGTAGCTCCACGATCCGATCGTGGACAGTCGAAGCCAACCTACGACCGGTCGAAGGACCTCCAGGATTTGGTCATGGGCGTTCCAAAAAATCCAAAAATCTTCAACTAATTAGGACGATCGTGGATTTTCTTGGACTAGTCGAACCAATGCTAGGGCCCCGGTCGAACAAGGGCTAGGTGGTCTTGGAATAGACCAAACTTATGTTAAATAAACATTTGATTTATGTATCCAAAATGACCTACTTAAAGGGTCAACCTAAGGTCATTCAAACTGAAACATGTCGTATGGATATTGAACTTCAACCATTCAACGAATGTAGATTGTTTGAACCAATATCAGCTTGAAATCTTGAACAATATCGGGGCTTGAAGTCTTGAACAATATCGAGCTTGAAGTCTTGAACAATATCAGGCTTGAACCTTGAGATCTTCATCAACATAAATCAACTTTGAGATCTTCACATCTTGAGCTTCAACATCTTGTAGCTTTTTGTGGCTTTTGAACTTTAACATCTTGTGCTTCAACTTGTAGCATCTTGAAGTATTTAAGCGATGTCTTGAATAAAAATCATCATACCAAAGACAAGACACGGATAGATGTTTTGACACATCAAAATTTGACAACCAAAGGAGTATGAGACCATAACCCTTACAATCTCCCCCTTTGTCAAATTTGTGACAAAACACCAAGTAATAATATTTCCAAGAGACATAAGAGGTGAGAAACATGCACAGATATATAGACATGATAAGCAATAATCATTTTCCCATAACTCTTGAGAAGTTTAACTCCCCCTGAGTAATAGGACAACAAAATTAATAATCATTCAATAACATTCACCAAACTTCTCCCCCTTTTTGACACAAAATGACAAAGGAAGAAAAACAGTAAATGTGCATAACCAATTAGGAGTTGAAGCAAAAAAAAATAGTCCATAACCAATTAGAAGGTTTTGAGATGTAAGCTAATATCAGTAAATATTACAGGACCAAAAAAATTCGGTCGAACTGTAAGAGAGGGTGCGAGGATTAGATGGATCAATTTTGTGTAATCCCTTAGCAATTCGCCTCATATATTTACGCATATAAGAAAATTGTGTGTCTTGAGTAACACGAATTTGAGCCACCGCTCTTGAAGAGAATTCAACCTTTCATCAAAATCGAAGGCTGAAAATCGGGATCATCGGTAGAGTCGACTCAAGTTCTTCAAATAAGTCATCCATATTCACGTCCTCGGAAGATCACTAGCTTCAAAGCATTACACCTTCACCACCACCTGCTACCGGATCCACTTGGCCTCTAGCCAAATCTAAAGTCATCTTATTAAGATTGGAATTATTAAAAGGAGATGGTGGATGGGTTTTTCTAGTAGGCATGGCTATGAGCATATGATTTGCTAACATAGTCATAAATAACCAAAGGGTATATCATTATGTCCGGGATGGTGACGTGAGAATAATGGAATGACAAATTAAAGAAGGGAGGCATATTTTAGCACCAGAGACAACGGAGAATGCAAAACACGAACCATAAAAGCGGTGAGTTCGGTTTTGTTACTGAACGTGGATAAAGATTTGAAATGAATATCTTATGAAGTACTACGTATGCAGGGTAACAAATACCTTGAGGGAAGTACATGACCTTTATGAGTCCAATGAACATCCATATTACATAAATCTCTAGTAAGCATTCGTCGTTCAAATTCTGAGAGACTATCATGTAAAATATTAATTGGAATGCTTTCATCATTGATAGGTATTTCCATAATATCTGCAATCAAATGTCGATCTACAACAAACAAGCCTTCTTGAGTATCAACTTTAAATGTTAAATTCTCAAGAGAAAAATCGCAGATACATGCAAACATGGATTGGGCAATGGACTGGTATGCAGCTCCACCCCAATGTAAGATGTTATCCCATCCCACAGATTCCAACAAAGAAGGAATACCAAAAGAAGCAATGTGATTGACATTAACATGACGTTCAACAATTACATTACGCATACGCAAATCTCGAGCATCGATAGGATCATTTTCGGAGAACGAAGATGACGTTGAACAATAGAAGTTGATCTAGAAGAAGATGGACCTCGAGTAGTTTTCTTTTTACCTCTAGCATCCATTTTCAAAGAAAGATTTCAAGGAAACAACAAGATGCAAGATAGAAGAAATGAGATTTAGATAGAACATATTTTTCAAGAGAAAAAACCCCAAATCCTACAATCAATGATCAAATAGATTCCACAAACATGAGTTTTGAAGCACTAATAGTAAGAATCTATAAGAAAAATGTAAAAGAATCACTAACCTTGAAGAACAATGAAGATGGGTTGGGGCAGCCGTAGCTAGGACGGTTGGAAAGAAATGAAGAAATGAAGAAGAAGACTAGAATCCCCAATTTTAAGTGAAATCCCGTGCTTTCTGACGGTTCGTGTCAGTGTTCGGCCTGTAGGTAATGGTACGACCGGTCGTGTATTCTCACGACAGGTCGAGTATGACAAAAAATTTACAATTTTTTTTATTTTTAAATAATTTCAAGTTTAAGCAAATAAAACATCAAACTTATGCTACACAAAATCATGCAAACTCAATTTAAATTGCACATACCGAGATCAAATTTTAATTTATTAAACAGGCTTTTGTCGAGCGGTTTAGTGAAAATGTCCATGCAAGTTGAATCTCGGTTGGAATGTAATCCAAATTTATTAATTTTTCTTCTACTAATTCACGAATGTAATGAAATCTAATGTCAATATGCTTAGTACGTGAATCTTTGAATGGATTTTTAGAGATATTTATTGCACTTTGGAATTATCACAAAATAAAATCATAGAATCTTGAGTAATTCCATAATCGCTTAACATTCGTTTCATCCAAACAAGTTGAGTACATGCATTTCAAAGAAGAATGTATTCAAATTTCAATGATTGATAGCGATATAGAACTTTGCTTCTTGCTAAACCAAGAAACAAGACAATTTCCAATGTAGAAACAACCACCACTGGTTGATTTCCTATCATCAATGTTTCCACCCGATCGACATCTGCGTGCAGGCTAATTGAACATTAGTCTCATGTGGATACCAGAGACCCAATTTAGTAGAACTTGCGACATAACGCATAATCCGCTTAATGTGCTTAAGTGAGATTCTTTAGGATTTGATTGATAACGAGCACAAATACCAACACTCAAAGCAATATCTGGTCTACTAGCGATTAGATAAAGTAAGCTACCAATCAAACTACGATACAATTTAGGATCCACATCATTACCCTTAGAGTCTTTTGAGAGTCTTACGATTGTACTCATTGGAGTATCAAAATTTTTACCTTTCTCAAATCCAAATTTTTAATTAAACTCGAGCATATTTGGTTTGTGAAATAAATATTCCATCGTTGTTGTTTTACTTGCAATCCTAGGAAATAGTTTAATTCTCCAACCATGCTCATTTCGAATTTAGACTTCATCAAATCTGCAAACTCAACAATCATGTTAGTACGTTGATCCATAAATAATATCGTCAACATATATTTGAACCATTAGAATATCATCGTTATATTTCTTAACAAAGAGTGTCTTATCAACACACCCCATCTGAAAGTTATGACTCGGTAAAAACTTAGTCAATTTTTCGTACCATGCTCTGGGAGCTTGTTTGGACCATAGAGAGCTTTCTTAAGACGATACACATGATCATAAATTTAGGATCTTCAAACCACGGGTTGTTCAACATATACCTCTTCATGTAAATCACCATTCAGAAAGGCACTCTTAACATCCATTTGATAAATTTTAATTTTCTTAAAACATGCAATGGAGATAAAAAGTCGATTGATTCAAGACGAGCTACGAGGGCAAATGTTTCATTATAGTCAATACCTTCGATTTGTGTATATCCTGTACAACTAGTCTTGCTTTATTTGAATAATATTTCCAAGCTCATCATTTGTTTTTGAAAATCCATTTTGTTCCAATAATATGTTTATCTTTAGGTCTAGGAACAAGTTGCCGGACATCATTTCGATAAACTGATTAAGTTCTTCTTGCATCGCAAGAATCCAATTTTCATCGAAAGTGCTTCTTTTCGTTACCTGGTTCAATCTGGGATGTAAAGCATACGTAGTTACATATGTCCTCTAATTGTCTACGAGTGCGCACACCAGTGAGAGGGTTTCCAAGTATTTGAGAGGTTGGATGATCTTTATGGTCCCTTAATTCGATTAGTTTCACTTGATGAAATTTCTGGTTTTTCAAGTATAAGAACTTCATCATTATCTAAACTAGGGACGAGATGTCTTCAAAAGATCGTCAATCACAACATTTATTGACTCTTGAATCACACCGGTCCATTGTTCGAACACGATAAGCACGACTGTTTAAAGAATAACCTAAAAGATCCCTTCATCACTTTTAGTGTCGAATTTTCCCAAAATTTCACTACTGGTCCGCATAAAAATCAAGCACTTCTTTGCCAAAAATCGAAAATATTTGTGAAGGCTTTTCTCAAACCACATTTCATAAGCCGTTTTATTATTAGATTTACAAATATAAACACGGTTAATAATGTAGCATCATGTATTCACTTTTTACCAGAGATTCTTAGGAAGCTTCATCTTTGTTTAACATAACACTTCCCATTTCTTGAATCACTCTATTCTTCCTCTCGACAATTCCATTTTGTTGAGGAGTTTTAGGTCTGAGAGAATTCATGTGATATTCCTGATCGCTACAAAATTTCTCAAAACCGCTATTTTCAAATTCGATCCATGATCACTACGGATCTTGCTGACTTGAGAACATTTTTCAGTTTGAATCCGTTTTATAATCTTTTCACTTCATCAAGGGTTTCTGATTTATCTTTCAAGAATGAAACCCAAGTGTATCTTGTATAATCATCTACAATAACTAAGATGTACTTTTTGCCACCTCGACTTTCCGTTCTTGTTGGTCCTATAAGATCCATATGGAGAAGCTCGAGTGGTCTTGTGGTGATATTGGAGTTCACCTTTTTGTGAGAGCTCCTAGTTTGTTTACCATACTGGCATTCACCACAGATCTTGTCTACTTTTTGCATTTTAGGTAGACCTTTAATTAGTTCACTTTTGCTCAATTTGTATAAATTTCGGTAGTGTACATGTCCAAGGCGTTTATGCCATAAATCTGTCTCATCGGTATGGACCATGTAGCACGTTTGATTAGATGAGCTACCGTTGCTTACTATATAGCAGTTTTCAGAAGTTCTGCGACCAGTTAATATTACAGAACCCTTTTCATTTGTAATCTCACAACCTTGATTAGAAAATTTAACATTATGATTGTTATCGCATATTTGAGATATGCTCAACAGGTTGTGTTTTAAACCTTCAACATATAACACATTTTTAAATAAGGGAAGGTTATAGAGTTGTACAATACCTTTGCCAATTATCTTGCAGTTGCTACCATCACCAAATGTGGTGACCCATCGATCATATCTTTAAGATCGATGAATAGAGCTTTGTCGCTTTGTATGTCCGGAGCATCCACTTGTCTAGGTACCATTTTGAATGGCTTGTAGCTTTGAAAGCGGTGTGAGCAACCAAACAAGTAACCTTGGGAACCCATTTCAAGATCTTGTTTTGGGTTTAGGAGAGTAATTGGTCTTCTTTTGTTTATAGTTATAAGAGTGACCTACGAGTTAGATTTTAATAGCTCCTTAAGTAAATCAATAATTTTTTTTCGGTTAGCGGGTTTCTAATCGATTTTTTGAAATTTATATAGTTTGCTTTTGTGTTTTTGAAAGGTTTTTGTATTTTTAGAAAAAACTTGATTAGTACCTTTTCCTTTTGAGTTAGAAGTCTCTCCTTTCACAAAAATGGAAGGAGCATTCTTCTTTTAGGAGATGTGTTTTTGTCAAAGCCCAACCCGGATCGATCACCACATTTTCTTGATCAGGATAATAATTTCTCTAATTTTGGATCACCTTGGGCATATCTCCATGTGTCCTTCAAACTCAAAGAGAAGATACTTCATCTTTAAGTTTCTCATTTTCAGATTTCAAATTTTCAACTAGAGGGTTTTGAATTCTAAATCACACTTTGATTTTTCAAAACAATCTGAAATTTGAGATTTTTCTAAAACAAGGGTTTCAAAACATTCTTTTAGTTTAAAGAACTTTTCTTTTGAAGTTTAAGTTTGTGACAATTTTACAACTTTCCTTATATAAGGCATTGTAAGCATCTTGAAGATCTTCATCATTTTCATGATCACTATCCAAATTTTCTTCACTTGTTGAATCATCGTGATCTGAAAAGGTAAACTTGGCTAGAGTCATAAGGGCCTTAAGTTCACTTTGCCCAGACTTCGGTTTCAATTTTCGATTCGGAAGAGGCTTGAGAATCGACGATTCATCCCAAGTAGCCAACATACCCTTCCTTTTGGATCATCCTTTTAGGACATTTGTTTGCTAAATGCCCATATTCTTGTGATTGTAACATTGACTATCTTTCAATGACTTCCAAGATTTAGACTTAGGTTTAGAACGTTTCTTTTCATTTGCCTTTTGAAAGTCAACTCTTTTTCTTACTTTTGAAAATCTTATAGAACTTTTTTGCCAAAGGGCCATATCATCTTGAGACTTTTACGAATCTGAATTTTCTTGAGTAATACTTTTAGATGACTTCAAAGCAATAGACTTACCTTTAGGAGCTTTAAAACTTAATTCATAGGTTTGCAAAGAACCAACTAATTCTTCTACCTTCATATTGTCCGTATCACGAAGTTCTGGATTGCGGTTACTTTTGAATTGAACCGTTCGGGAAGAGAGCGTAGTATTTTTGCACACACTTTACTTTACGAGATCTTTTCACCAAGACCCCACATAGAGTTTACAATGTCATTCAATCTAGTGTAAAAGTCCATAAACATTTCATTTTCCTCCATATGAATTTCTTCAAATTTAGTTGTGAGGAGTTGGACTTTAGATTTCTTGACAATTGTTGTACCTTCGTGTGTCATTTCTAAAATATCCCAGGCTTGCTTTTTGCAAGATATCAGGATATGATTCTTTTGAACTCATCCTGATAGATAGTGCTTGCAAGATTGCATTTAGTGCTTTAGCATTAGCACTACTCTCATTTTTCAAGTGTGGTCCATTGGAAATATGGTGTAATTTTCATAGATTTTGAACCATCAACACCAGTTACTTCCATGGTAGGAGGATTCCATTCAGTCACTGTGGCTAGCCACACACTTTCATCCATTGATCTGAGGAAGATTCTCATTCTGGCTTTCCAATAGGCATAGTTGGAGCCATCAAAAGGTGGAGGCCTAGTAACTGAAAGGCTATCAAAATTTGACATCTTTTTAAATAGCTTAGATCGTTAGCTCAGGAAATAAATCCAAATAAAAAGTAACAAGAAATGAGCTATTAGGCTCTGATACCACTTGAAAAGGCCAAGCTATATGTCCTAGAGGGGGGGGTGAATAGGACTATGCCAAATTTAAAAATAAATCAGCGGAACTAAAGTAAATCAATACCCTTACAATGAATCAATTCACAATGCTAAATATAAATCACCTTGATAAATAATTATTGAGAGATTGATACAAATTCAGTTCTAAGGACAACCTTACACCATAATAAACAAGGGCTTATGGTAGGACAACCTTATTTCTAGAACCTCTTTTGAATCAAGAACTCAATGTTAATATAAGTAAATGAAATAGCAAGGAATTGAAAATAAATGCGAGTAAAAGATCTAAATTATTACAACAATCCCCACACTTGCTTGAAAATGTAAATAGTTACAACATTCACATCCACTTGTACATTCCACACAATCAAATGATAAAAGATATGAAAATTAAGTAAGCATTCAATCCACAAGACAAAGAGTTATAGTGGTTCGCTGTGGTACACCAACCGTTTTACAACAAACCACAGAAATGCTACTCCACTCTAATATCCTCACACAGGGGATATTAGCGTTCACTATCAAATAGGTTTTCACGGGTTCACCAAAAACCTTTACAATTGTGTCTTTTTCACTTGGGCTTACACAATTCAAAAACCCTTTTTCTCGAGTTTTCTGGTTTTCCTCGACAACCAATACAATGAGATTTTTCTCGGCTCAATCTCAAACAAAACCAATACTGATGAGATTTTTCCGCTTAACCTCAAACAAAACCAAAACTAAATGAATTTTACAAATGTAAAATACCGATTTCTCCTTTAGCAGCCCAGGAGAACCAATCGGAGTAGATGATTGAATATCAAAGTTCAATTTCCAATACTCACATTCATAGGGTTCTAAATTCTAATAGATTTTAGATTTTGACTTGTTGGGCGTAGCTATATTTGATTTTGATTCCAAGAAGAAGGAATAATATAATTCCTCTTTTCAAATAAGATTGGAATAGAGAAACAAAATCAAATTAAATAAGCTAGCAAAAAGGAATATTAAAAAGCACAATTTAGCTTAAAATAAACACAGACTTATCTCAGAGTGATTACTTGAAAATTCTTGAATGGAATGGAGTTCTGAATGTAAAAACTCTGAATTTCGTGTTCAATTTATAGAAGAAAAAATCGTTCCTACGACTGGTCTTAGAAACCTAGGACTGGTCGTAGCTCTAACAGATTTTTGAAAAATTGAGCGCGATCTTTGAAAGCGGTTCTACGACTGGTCGTGTGTACCCTACGACTGGTCGTGGGACACTACGACTGGTCGTGGGTCACCTACGACTCAGTCGTAGGACCATGAAATAGGTTCTTTGGAATTTCGGTCGTAGCTCCACGGCGATCGTGGACGAGTCGAAGCCAACTACGACCGGTCGAAGGACCTCCAGGGCTGGTCGTGGGCGTTCCAAAAAAATCCGAAAAATCTTCAACTAATTAGGGTGATCGTGGATTTTCTTGGACTAGTCGAACCAATCTTGGGGCCCCGTCGAACAAGGGTAGGGACGGTCTTGGAATAGACCAAACTTATGTTAAATAAACATTTGATTTATGTATCCAAAATGACCTACTTAAAGAGTCAACCTAAGGTCATTCAAACCTGAAACATGTCGTATGGATATTGAACTTCAACCATTCAACGAATGTAGATTGTTTGAACCAATATCAGGCTTGAAATCTTGAACAATATCAGGCTTGAAGTCTTGAACAATATCAGGCTTGAAGTCTTGAACAATATCAGGCTTGAAGTCTTGAACAATATCAGGCTTGAACCTTGAGATCTTCATCAACATAAATCAACTTTGAGATCTTCAACATCTTGAGCTTCAACATCTTGTAGCTTTTTGTGGCTTTTTGAACTTTAACATCTTGTGCTTCAACTTGTAGCATCTTGAAGTATTTAAGCAGTGTCTTGAATAAAAATCATCATACCAGCACAAGACAGATAGATGTTTTGACACATCAAAATTTGACAACCAAAGGAGTATGAGACCATAACTCTTACAACAATTGGAATCGGCTCGATACTCAGCCTCGACAATCAAAATCGGCTTATACAATTGGCCTCGACAAATCAGAATCGGTCTTGATATTCAGCCTCGACAAATGGAATCGGTCTATACAATCAGCCTCGACAAATTAGAATTGGCCTTGATACTCGGCCTTGACAATCGAAATTGATTGATAATCAGCCTCGACAAATCAGAATCGGCCTTGATATTCAGCCTTGACAATCAGAATCGACCTATACAATCGGCCTCGACAAATCAGAATCGGCCTTGACACTCGACCTCGACAATCGAAATTGATCGATAATCGGAATTGGCAAATCGGCCATAATAATCGACCTCGATCATTAATTGGCAATCAGCCACGACAATTGAAATTGATCGATAATCGGAATTAGTAAATCAGCCAGGTCAATCGGGCAATCGGCCACAATAATTGAAATCGATCAATAATCAGAATCGACAATTGGCCACAATAATTGGAATTGATCGATAATCGGAATCAACAATTGACCATGATAATCTGCCTCGATCGATAATCGGCCTTGACAATCAGAATTGGCAATCGGTCATGACGCAAGGCGGGGTTCATAGATGGACGACCGATGATGGTCCAAGCAATATCAATTAGGCACATTCGTTTGGGTTGAACCACTAGAGAATGATGATAATGGGCCTAACCAGGCTTAAGGGACGGTCACAATATGGACATTCAACCATCATCGCCCATCAATGTGGGCATTTAACCATCATTGCTCCCAAGGAGTGGCCTACATAGGGCCAAACGTATAGTGGGCCCGTAGTCTCACGCAAGGGCCTAATACACATCACTATGGGCCTCACTCATGGCTTCATGTACATCATAATGGGCCTTATATACATCAAGCAGACCGTGTCAATGGGCCTCATGTACACAACAGGTGGGCCCTACTCATGGGCCTCAAATACATCACATGTGGGCCCTACACATGGGTCTTATATACTTCAAATGGGCTACGTATCTGGGCCTTGAATACATCAAAAGGACCACACGTCATGGGCCTAATACATATCACAATGGGCCTTGCCCATAGGCCACGAATATATCACGATGGGCCTTGCCCATAGGCCTCAGATTCAAGCAAGTGGGCCCCATCATATGGGCCTTAAATACAAGGCAGGTGGGCCCTATCACATGGGCCTCAAATATACATCATGTGGGCTGCATCAATGGGCCGTACTATGGGCCTCATACACATCAAGTGGGCTACATCAATAGGTCATACTAATGGGCCTCATACACATCAAGTGGGCTACATCAATAGGCCGCACTAATGGGCCTCATACACATCAAGTGGGCTACATCAATAGGCCACACTAATGGGCCTCATAGATGGGCCACAAGTATATCAAAGTGGGCCTCTCGAATGGGCCACAAGATGCATCAAAGTGGACCATAAAAACATCATATTGGGCCTCGATAAAGGCCACAGATACATAACAGGTGGGCCCTGCTCATGGGCCCTAAAGTACACCACATGGGCCATATAAGCATCAAGTGGGCCACATTACATGGGCCTCATATACAACACATATATCGAGTGGGCTACATGTCCAGCGGACTGGACAACATGGAATACAAAACACATATCGTAGCGGGTTTTTAACAGATGGCCAATCTGATAGACACAAGCATTAAAGTGGGCCACTGCACAAACGGTGCAGGTCCAACACTGCATCATGGTGGGGTAGTACACGGCACCGTCCATCTGCATCGTCCAGATGGACGGTGCAGATGAAACACATACTATTAAGGTGGGTCCCATGGAATTTGGTGATGTCATTACACAGTTACATAACTGGTGTAGGGATCCCAAGCAGGTGGGTCTCACATGGGGCCCACCACATACCTATATATTATAATATATTATATATATTATTTTATATACGTATATTTATTATTATTATTATTATTATTATTATATTTTCTAAAAAAAATATACAAAGCTACTGTCTAGAAGTTGGTTGAATGGACGGTTAGGGTGTAAGGCACGTACACCAAGGTGGGGTCCTCATTGACGGACAGTGTGTGTAGAACATACATCACTGTGGGGTCCACGGTCCTAGACAAGGACGGAGTGGAGATAGAACAAATACATCATGGTGGACCATACCTATCCAGCAAGTAGGGGGAATGGCATGGCTGAAATTACATACATCAGCGTGTACTTCACGGTACACCGTCCAGGGACAGACGACTTGGGTATACAATGCATAAATCAAGGTGGGTCCCACTTACCCACACATGTCACACGTGTGGGGTGGGCCCACTCCATCAACGGATGGACGATGTGAATACACAACATACATCATAGTGGCCCACAACACACCGTCCAGGCGGATGGTGTGAGCAAATACATCACGGTGGTCCCTTAGCACCATCCAATTTTCTCTGGATGGTGGGGCTCTTGGCATGGCACATGGATCAAGGTGGGTCCCACGTGGGGCCCACCATAACGTTTATCTTCCATCCAATCCGTTAATAAGGTCACATAGGGACCTGAGTACAGAGGAAAAACAAATTTCATAATGATCCAAAACTTCTGTGACCCAGAAAGGGTTCCAATGGTAGACGTTTAGTCACACTGTTCCCTGTGATGTGGGCCACCTGAGTTCCACCTACGGCTGATTTTTGGGGTGGCCCACAGCCAGGGGGGCACCACATGCACGTCGTGGATGTTCAACACACATCATGGTGGGGCCCATGGTTGGGACCCACGTCCCTAGCCATCTGCCCACGCAGCAGTGCAGGATGCTGCTGGCGTCCTCTGTCAACAGCAGCAGCAGACGCTGCTGTTGTTATATATATATATATTTGAAAATTATGTATTTTTAGGGTTTTTCATACGTGGGCTCGCATCAGGTGAATCCACTCCAGCCATTGCATTCCATGGCTCAAGACAGTTTGAACGAGCCCAATATTTGGGATATTTTTGTGTATATAAACATCAAGGTGGATTTCAACGGTAGAAAATACTATTTTCTATGGTATGGCTAGCCAGAAAATCGGATTCACTTCATTTTTCAGCTTAACGCCTAAAATGAGCTAGGGAATGGAATGGACAGCGTGGATTAGACACATACATTAAGGTGGGGCCTACATGAGTGGCCCACCAAAATTTTTGGATCAAACTGATATTTGTGTATTCACTATGTCCAGGGGTGCTAAGCTCCCAGCATGCGGATGGTCTAAATGGGGCACGCCACTAAAGTGGCCCCATGTCCAGTAATGGACAGACACCCTGGATAAAATAAGGACGTCCGGTGGGGTCCACGACAGCGTGGTCCACCTGCTTTAGATTAACCGATATTTGTGTTTCTCCAGAGCCTGGCCAGCCCAAAAAAATCTGGCAGCATGGCTATTGGATGGTGGGCAACAAGGTGGGCCAATCCCACTAGATGGACGGTCTGGATATTATATGCATCATCAGGTGGGCCACTCATCATAAAAGAAAAGGAAAGAGAGAGAGAGAAGCACCCACCTTCAAAACTACTCCTTCTGCACTAGGTTGATCTGGCTCCAAGGAGAAAGAATCAATGGTTGAGATTGGATTTTAGAGGTTGGATGATGGGGTATGAAGCCTCATGGTGGGTGAAAAATGGAGGAAAGCTTGGACGTTGGGAGTTTTTTAGGATTGCTTGGAGAATGAGAGAGATGAGAGAGAGTGTGATGTAAGGGAAGTGATGGAAGTGAGGGATGGTGAGGTGATGGAAAGTTGACTTTTTGAGGTTGCTTTTGTACTTGGGAATGGGAAGAGTAATGGGTTGAGTGATGGGTGTACTTTTGACAAGTGAGGAGATTGATGTGATGGATTCTCTTGGGTTTAGCAACGTGCGGCTTTTCCTTCGAACTGAATGTGGGCCCACATCTCCTAGCTCGAGTATCGCCTCAACGTACGAGACGCTGCATTGAAACCGCGGCGATGGCGCGGTCATAAAGATACAAGTTTCGGGTTAAGTTGACTCTAATATGCGGGACTCGGATTAGAATCACGTGCAAACATCGGATACAAGTCGAGGGTTGCCAGAATTTGACCGGTAGGACCGCAGAAGCCTTCAGAACGGTACGGTCTAGGATACGGATCTTACACTTGGGCTTATGGGTTTTGGATGATAATATTTTTTGGATATTCATGCCATTTTTGGGCATGTTTTTGATACATATATACATGTGGCATGTTTTTAGTTAATTCTTATATAATTATTGTCCTTCATTTTATTGTTTTAAATTATGTGATTCTTTAATCTATCTTCCAACTACGCTTTTATGTGAATTGTTTCTCCAACTTTAGTTATGTACTGCATGTTGCTTTACTAACTCTTTGCCAATGACTGACAAATAGGGAAAGAACAATCCTTGCACTATTATGTGTGTTTGTTGTTTTTAAATGCTAATGGTGATGCAAGAAGATAGGGGGAGTAAAAAGATAGGGGAGTAACAACTTAAGCCAGCAACTCGAGTATCAAGAACATTATTTATATGTCAACAGTCGAGTTGTAACAATGAAATTCTGTAAAAGTTGAAGTTGTATGTACTGTCTAGTGTTTGATAAGTGTTTTGTCATGTAACTAACAAAGGGGGAGATTGAAAGTGCCCTTATTTGTCAATATATGTGAATGATTGAGTCAGTCTGTCAAGTGACCTCCAAATTGAAGACTTCAAGCACAAGACTCATCATGATGAAGAAGTTCGAGTGCACCACATAGGTAAACTAAGCCTTACTTCCCTAACCAAACCCTTTGAGGTATACGACCCATTAAAATGATCCTAATCTTACCCAAAATGTATTTGCAAAACCTTGGTAAGCTTAGTCTTAAGTTATCTTAGAGTTGTTGGAGAATTGAAACAAATTGGCAAATTTCATATCCTATCGATTGCATTGAGTTGCAATCAAGGGAAACTTTAATGGCATCGAACAATGTTCGATGCTATCGAAAACCAGGCCCAATAGTCCAACAACAAACTGAAAGATTAGCTCGGAATGGTCGATTGTATCGAAGGAAGTTTGATGGCATCGAACCCACTTCGATTACATTGACCTTGACCACTTTCTCCAGAAACTTTGAAATTCCCTAGAGGTCTCTCGATGTAATCAAACTTCTTTTGATGGCATCAAATATAAGTTATCGATGGCATTGAAGACAGTTCGATTGCATCGTAACATGAACCAGTTTGTCCAAAAAGCTTTTAAGGAAAATCTGATTTATTTTGAGACATCGACGAACATTCGATGGCATCAGAATTCAATTTTTGATAGCATTAAAGGTCTAATCGATTGCATCGAAATAGGGACAGTTCTGTCCAGAGAGTTTTTTTAAAAGAAAATCATGAAATCTTCGAAAAAGTGAACCAAATTGTTCAGCAAGCTCCAAGCGTTTTTAGAGAAAATCCCAATGACATTGAGCTAGCATTTGGTAACATCGAAGGCCATCTTTAATGGCATCAAATGTTACTCGATGACATCGAGCAGAACTGAACAACACTTATATGAAAATCTTAGTGCAGGGATTCGATAACATCGAAGGAGATTTGATGACATCGAAGGAAACTCGATGACATCGAAGCCCTTCGATGACATCGAATCCAGATAAATTTCTACCCATTTTTTTGCCGTTGGGATTTTTGCTTATATATTTGGGGGCTTGTCTTCTTGGTTCTTAAGTGAGAAAAGGAGAGAGATTTGAGAGAGTTATTGCTAGAAGAATACCATCTACCATCTTAAATCCCTTTTTCTCATGAGAGTTCATCATTCAACCCTATCTTAAATGCAATCATTGAAAAATCAATAGATTGGATTGAAGAATGAACTCCACCATTCGAGGATTTTCCAGCAACTCATTATTGGCAAATCATTGAGCTGGAATCCTGTGAATGCCTAACTTTTGGGAATTTTATATAAACTTAAAAACCAACATTCAATAGATAAGATTCACCAAAATAGCTTGACCCAACACCCGATGACTTCTATTAGAGCATCTACTAATGTTGCGAATTAAGAGAGCTGAAGACTCTTCATCAACAAGGAAGATCATCTTCAGTATGTGCTAAAAAGGGGCTCACTTAATTTCAAGTAAGTATATAGAGTCCACTGTGTCTGAACTCCCTTCCTTATGTAGGATAGGGTTTCAGAGTTTAATTATACAAAATCACCAAGACCTTTCGTCGGCTTCCGATGGGAGAATACGTTGTGTCCTTGTGTAGGATGCATTACCTTTTGTAGGAAAGTGTATTTGCCTTGAGTAGGCACCTAAGGTTGTCTTGTGTAAGCTCCTTAGTTAACCTTGTATAGGTTATGAAGATTTATGGTTAACCTGATTTAAAACCATTAGATAGTGAAATCCGGCACACTCTACGGTGGAGTGTGTCAGCCGGGAGTGGAGTAGGTATGTAGTCAAACCGCTATATATCATTGTGTTTGTGATGCTTGCTCTTGCTCATGTGTGATTGATTCATGATATGCTTAATTTATGCACACTACATGTTTGACATAATGCAACACATATATATTTCACTATCTTGTCTTTTGATTGTGAATAGTTTTATGTTAATCCTGCTTACTTTTGTTTAAATTGCTAGCATTAGTTTTTAAGTAGGATTAAAGTTTTAAAAGTCCTATTCACCCCCCTTTTAGGACACTTGGACATACATCCTGTACTTCTACGGTAGCAGTTCTACCACAATTTCAAGCTTTTCAAACCACACGGAGCAAGCTAAGTCTATCACCACTCTCAGAAGTGGTAAGACGATTGATAAGACCATCTCGATGATGACTGAAAAGCCTAAGGACTTGGAAGAAGCTGAGAGAGATGATGAACCTAACATTGCTCCACAAGAAAAAGAACCAGAAAGAAGGTATAAGCTGATTGCTCCATTCCCCCAATGGTTGATTGCACCAAAACCTCTATCTAATTCCTAGGATATTTTAGATGTTTTAAAACAAGCGAATGTCAACATTCCTCTATTGGATGTCATTAAACAAATATCCTCATATGCCAAGTTCCTAAAAGACCTTTGCATGGCCAAAAGACGACAAAGCATACAAAAGAAAATCATTTTAACTGAAAAATTGAGTGCCATCCTAAAGCAAAATGTGCCACAAAAGCACAAAGATCTGGATAGCTCAACTGTCTCTTGTGTAATTAGGGACCACCTGTTGAGCACATACTTCTTGATTTAGGAGCGAGCGTGAATATGATTCCTTACTCGGTCTACGAACAGCTTGGCCTTGTCGAATTACAACCCACCAGGACCACACTTCAATTAGTCGATCGATCGGTTCATATACTAAGAGAATGATCGAGGATGTGCTTGTCTAAGTCCACAAATTCTACTACCTAGTAGACTTTATCATTTTGGATACATAGCCCATTATAAATACGAGCACTTAGATTCCAGTCATCTTAGGTCGTTCATTCCTAGCCACATTAAGCGCAATCATCAATTATAGGAATGTGATTATGAAATTTACTTTCGGGAACATGACATTATAGATTAACATTTTCAATATGTGTAAACAACTCGAGGAAGTTGACGATGCCCATGAAATAAATCTGATCAACTCATTCGTGGAATATAGAGCTATCTTGACTCTATACTCTGATGCTCTGGAGACGTGCTTGGCTCACTCCCCTAATTTGGATGATGACATGATTATGGAGATGGATGCCTTGCTTGATGCGACACTAGTACTTGAGGTTGACCGATAGAGGCCACAATTTGAACAATTGCCCATTAACGAGACAGAGCTTCTACTGTCAAGCATCAAGACACCGAAGTTTGACCTAAAACCGTTGTCAGTTGATCTTAAATATGCTTACTTAGGTCAAGATGAGACATATCTGGTGATAATTTCTGCTCACCTAGATGAAAAACAAGAGAGTATGCTCCTAGATACTTTGAAAGAACACAAAGCAACCCTTGGATGGACCATTGCAGACCTCAAGGAAATAAATTATTTGATTTGCACTCACCACATTCACCTTGAGAATGATGCGAAAATGCCTAAACAACCACAACGCCGATTAAATCCAAACATGAGAGAGGTGGTTAAAGCAGGGGTGCTTAAGCTATTGGATGTGGCTATCATATACCCAATATCCGATAGCCAATGGTTGAGTCAACTCGAAGAAGTCGGATCACCATCATAGTGGATTGAACTCGTGCCAAGAAGTCTACGATCACCATCATATTTCATGCGGGCACATGTGGGCGGGCCCCAGTGATAATGAACTCGTGCCAACTAGAGTCACAACTATTGGAGAATGACATGACGCATTTTAAAGCCGTGAGCTTCGGCAAAGCGGACAATATCATGTGCTGTGGGGGTGGGCCTTATACTACCAAAAATTGAATATTGTCACTAGGAAAGACCACTTTCCTTTGCCTTTTGTTGATCAAATTCTAGAAAGGTTGGCTGGTCATTCATATTACTATTTTCGGGATGGTTATTCAGACTATAACCAAATAGAGATAGCCCTTAAAGACCAAGAAAAGACAATGTTTACATGTCCCTTTGGCACTTTCGCATACCAAAAGATGTCATTTGGACTATGCAACGCCCCTGCCACATTCCAGCGATGCATGTTGAGTATCTTCTCAAACATGGTGGGGCAATTTTTAGAGGTCTTCATGGATGACTTCTCTGTATTTAGTTTATCCTTCAACATTTGCATTGAAAATCTAAAACATGTGCTGAAACGATGCAAGGAAAAGAACCTTGTGCTCAACTGAGAGAAATGTCACTTTATGGTTTGTAAGGGAATTGTGCTTAGACATATTATATCGTCCAACAAAATCGAGATGGATAAAGCCAAAATTGATCTTATCTCTAACCTACCTCTACCCAAAAGCATACACGATGTGCGTTCCTTTTTAGTACATGTCAGGTTTTATAGAAGATTCATAAAGGAATTCGGCCATATATCTCATCCTTTATACAATCTTCTTTAAAAGGATATCCTGTTCGAGTGGTCTGAAGAATGCCACAAAGTTTTTTCCAAGCTTAAGGGCATGTTGACTAGCACTCTGATCATGTAGCCACCCGACTGGAGCCTTCCTTTTAAGATCATGTGCGACACGAGTGACTATGCTATTGGGGCAATATTTGGTTAGCGAAGATAAAAAATCATATGTCATCTACTACGCAGGTAGAACTCTAAACTCTGCCTAGATATGAACTATTCTACTACGGAGAAGGAACTCCTAGCCGTAATCTTTGCACTGGACAAGTTCAGGTCCTACTTGATCAGATCCAAGATCATAGTATTCACAGACCACTCGGCGCTGAAGTACCTTCTTTCTAAGATGGATGCTAAACCCCAATTGTTGAGATTGATCCTCCTACTCTATGAATTTGAAATAGTAATCAGAGATAAGAAAGGAGTAGAACACGCAGTAGCCGATCACCTCTCCAGGCTTGTTATCTCTGATTCCATTGAGACGGCTCATAACAATGACATGTTCCCTGATGAACGACTTTTTAAAGGATCTCAATTACCCTGGTTCTCTGCTATTGCAAATTATCCTATTGCAGGTATCATGCCAACATATTGGACCAAGCAAGATAAAAAGAAATTCTTCTCTGAAGTGCGCAAGTACATCTAGGATGATCTGTACTTGTTTAAATATTGCCTAATCAGATCATAAGAAGATGTGTTCCTGATAACGAACATCAAAGTGTCGTCTCCTTCTGTCACTCTCATGCCTTTGGTGGCTTCTTTTTGGCCAAGGAAACCATAGAGAAAAATCTTTAGTGTGGCTTTTACTAGCCCACTTTGTTCAAGGACACCAATGAATTTTGCAAAGCATGGGAGCGCTGTAAAAAATTGGGTGGATTGTCTCGTTGAAATATGATGCCACTGAACCCCATTCTGACCATTGAAGCATTTAATTGTTGGGGCATTAATTTCATGGCACCATTCCCCCAATCATTTGGAAACATCTACATCTTGCAAACAGTAGACTATATTACCAATTGGGTCGAAGCAATCCCATGCCAAAATAATGACCATCGCATGATCATTAAATTTCTAAAAGAAAACATTATTTCTTAGTTTAGTATGCCTCGAGTCATGATCAATGATGGTGGGTCGCACTTTTGTAATAGGCCATTCAAAAGCTTAATCAAGAAATACAGCATTACACACAAGGTGAGTACCCCTATCACCCACAAAAAAGTAGCCATGCTGAGATCTCAAATAGGGAAATCAAACAGATTTTGGAGAAAATAGTAAATCCCAACTGTAAATATTAGTCTATCCAATTGATTGATGCTTTATGGGGATATTGTACCGCATACAAAACCCTATTGGAATGTCTGCCTTTAGACTCGTCTATGGGAAAGCCTGCCACTTGCCTATGGAGCTAAAACATAAGGCCTACTGAGCAATAAAAAAAATCTAAACTTTAATTTAGATAACGCTGGCTTGCTGCGCATATTGCAAATAAATGAACTTGAAGAAATTCAGAATGATGCATATGAGAGTTCCAAAATTTATAAGGACATGATGAAGAAGTTCCATGATCGAAACATTTTTCGAAAAACATTCGAACCACATCAAAAAGTCCTTTTGTACAATTCTAGACTTCATTTATTTATGGAGAAACTGAAATCTCGTTAGACCGATTCCTTCATTGTCAAAACGATTTATCCTCACGGGGCTGTCGAGATTGAAAATCTAATGAATGGTAATGTTTTTAAAGTGAATGGCCACCATCTCAAGTCATTCGTTGAGAAGTTCGATTCAGAGGATACGTCTATCCCTTTGATTGATCCTGCGTACCAATATTGACCTCCTAGTCTGATGGAGGAACAGGTACATTATTTTTTTTCTTAGGATTTATGATTAGATAATTTATTTTGTTTAGATTTCGTGCTAACTCCCTTTACTTGATGAGAACTATGGAACTGCTTCAATTCTCCTTCTTTAGATATTACCTTCTCCTCACTCCTCTATTATTTTTGTTGTCTTATGTCGGATTGATCGCTCACATCTTTTACATTGAGGACAGTTTAGATTTTAGGGGGGGGTTGTGTTTTCCTAATTTTAAGCAAAAATCTTTGAAAATTTTCAAAATTTTCAATTTCAAAACTTGTCTGGATAAAGAAAATCTATGTAATTGAGCATGTTTTGAGTACTACGTGTTCACAACCACAAGTGTAGGGTCGCGATGTAGTAATAATCTCAGTAAGACTGATGTTGAATACATAGGTACTAAACTTGTACGCTTCTGAAGGTAACTAGAAGTAGAACTAGAGAAAGATGTGAATCTAAATATGAAATTTAGAGAGAGTAATTGTGAATAAAATGGTTAAAATTGGTGAATTAAAAAGTGGGAACTAGGGTGCTAAGGATCCACTTGCGGCTATCAGGATATTTCCTTATTTGATTCAAGGAACACAATTGGAATTAGAGTCCTATCCTATCTAATTGGAAGATATATCAATAAAATCAAACTTAAACTTTCATTGACCTAGTTCTCAATGGAGGAGAATTGTGAAGGTTGGAAGGGATTCCATTACCAAACCATGCCTAGGAGACAATGGCTAACAACAGGATTTACCAATCCCACAATCTCTAAATAAGACAAAGAAGACACTCAAAGCTATTGCAGATATATTGTAATTTGAGTCACAACAAACCATTAAAAATTGAAAGTATTCCTTAAATATCAAATTAGAATAAAAAAAGTTCAACAAGAATAACATCCCAACATGCTACAAGTTTCACCTCTTAGCCCTAGCTAAGAGGTTTAGCCAATCATAGACATGACTGGAATCAAAACCCTAAAAGAAAGCATTAGAAACTAGGAAGAAGGGAAGAAGAAACTCTTGGATGACGGCCCTACCCTTTTGCTTTGCTCCTCAAAATCCTAAATATCTCAAAAAGTTCATAGGAAACCCATATTTATAGCCTAGTTCGTGTAAGATCGCAAAATCGCCTCAATTTACGCAGTTTGCGTAACTCTGCGTAACGTGTTCGATGACTCAATCAGCCTTCAATGTTATTGAACATAAGTTGAATTCCGGAAGTCATGCTTTTACACCCCGCGTAAGTTCTTGTGTCATCGAACCTTCCTTCGATATCATCGAACTACCTTCGATGTCATCAAATGATCTTTAAGTAATAAAAAAAGTGTCCAAAACAGTCCAACAAGTTGCTTCAAAATTCTTCAATAAATTCGATGCCATCGAACAAACTTCAATGTCGTCGAGAGCCTCTTCGAGTCATTGAACAAGACTTCAATTCATCGAGAATTGTATCTAATATGTCCAACAACCAACTTGATTTTCATGTAAAAATTTGATGTCATCGAACTGTGGTCGATGACATAGATAATGAAGTGAATTTCAGCACTTTGTTCTTTCAACTTCTTTCCTTCTCCACTTGGTTTTCTTAGATCTTGGGGTCTTAAAATCTTCAATCTTGGTATCTAAAGATCCGTTTTTTGCCTTGGTGTTCTTTAAGCATCAAATCCATGCTTTTAACATTCGTTTCAATCCAAGCTCTTAAATTCACATTGCAACAAAAACATGCGTAAAGTATACCATTAAGCAGTATCATGTTCGTAAAACCAAGATATAAATGGGGGAAATATACAATATTTGACACTCAACACACTCGCTAACAAGAATTTTGCTAGTCCCGAGCAAAACATGCATGAAATGTTCTTCCATCTTCAAAGTTCAAAACTTTTTTATATATATATATATAGAAAACAATCTTTTATGTATTCAAGTATGAATGAGTAGAATTAAGATGAGAAAGTGAGATTTTGAAAACCTAGAGCCGAATCACATAAGCAATCAATCAAATAGGTTCTTTATCGATTAAATCAGAGCCTAGGTTTATATATTAAGTTTCTCTATGTGCTTAGTGCAAATCAACTTACTTCCCATAATAATACTATCCTTTCATAATGTTAGCCATGCTCATCACTTCAAGATTGGTTGAAAACTCAAGTATTGATTCCGAACTTACCCTATTTTCCTTCTTTTTCCAATTTTTTATTTTATATCGACGGTCATTTATATTCATTCCTTCTTTTCATTTCCACTCTTTTTCAGATCTTTCATTCTTTTAATTCTTTTTCATGACCTCATTGTCAATATCATTGTTTTTTAACTGGTTCTTTTCTTCTTTTAAGGTGCATAAAATTCTCCAAAATTAATTCTCATCATCTATCAATGATTCACATACTAATAATAAGAAATTCTAGCATGTCTTACAGAAGCTAAGTTAAATGTGTCTCATGATTTAGATTAACAAGATATCAAACTTCCCCATGGTAAATTAAATGTAAGAACTTTAGATGATGGATTACTTAGTTGATCAAAATCTAACAATTCAAAATTCACTTTTCTGTCCCATTATCATGCTCAAAACATCCTTAAACATAGAACTATTGCTTTCCAAACATGTTTTTATTTTGAAAAATTCAAAAATTTCAATAATTTTTGCTCATAAACTAAGAAAGTACTGATTAGTTTACCTAATCCACACCCCCAACCTAAAATCTACATTGTCCTCAATGTACAAGATATAAGCATGTAATGTAAAAGAGGTAACGAAAAGAAAGGGGTAGTGATTGAAAGATAGTACCTGAAGAAGGAATTCTGAGGTTTTTTCCAAGGATCTCTACATCAAGGTGGGTTAGCCAGAATACTGAAACAAGTTGAAAGCAAACTATCCTAAACCTAATATATATGAAAGCAATAAACCTAATTACACCTCCGTCAGACTAGGAGGTCAATCCTGGTAAACAGGATCAATCAGAGGTATGGATATGTCCTCTGAATCAAATTTCTCAACAAATGGCTTTAAACGATGTCCATTAACTTTGAAAACTTGTCATTCATTGGATTCTTTATCTCGACGGCCCTATGAGGATAGACATTAGTAACAGTGAAAGGGTCGGTCTAACGAGATTGGAGTTTACCTATAAAGAGATGTAATCAAGAATTATACAAAAGGACTTTTTGACCAGTTAAGAATGATTTTCGAAGGATGTTCTTGTCATGAAACACCTTCATCCTGTCCTTGTAAATTCTTGAGTGCTTGTATGCGTCATTCCGGATTTCCTCGAATTCATTTAAATGAAGTTTGCGCAATGAGCAAGCGTTGTTCAAGTTCTTGACAGCCCAATAGGCTCTATGTTCCAACTTCATAGGCATGTGGCAGGCTTTCCCATAGATAAGTCAAAAGAGAGATATTCCAATGGGAGTCTTAAAGGCTGTATGGTAAGCCCATAAAGCATCGGTCAATCGAATTGACCAATCCTTACGGTCGGGGTTAACCATTTTCTCCAGAATGTGTTTAATTTCCCTGTTGGAAATCTCAGCTTGCCCACTTGTTTGTGGGTGGTATGGAGTGCTCACCTTATGAGAGATGTCATATTTCTTCATTAAATTTCTGAATGGCCTATTACAGAAATGTGAGCCTCCATTACTAATGATGGCCCGAGGCGTTCCGAACTGGGAAAGGATGTTTTCTTTTAAGAATTTAATGACCTTTGATGGTCATTATTTTGCCACGAGATTGCTTCAACCCATTTAGTGGCATAATCTACTGCTAGCAAAATATATAAATTCCCAAAGGATTGGGGGAATGGTCCCATGAAATCGATGCCCTAGCAATTAAAAGCTTCAATGATAAGAATTGGGTTTAAAGGCAACATATTTCGATGGGACAATGCTCCCAATTTTTGACAACGCTCACAAGCATTGCAAAACTCATGAGTGTCCTTGAACATAGTAGGCTAGTAAAAGCCGCATTGTAAAAATTTGGCTGTGGTCTTTTTAGCAGAAAAGTGACCACCACAAGCCTGAGAATGATAAAAGGAGATGACACTTTGGTGTTCATTATCTGGTACACATCTCCTCAGAATTTGGTATAGGCAATATTTAAACAAATATAAATCATCCCAGAAAAACTTGCGTCCTCAGCAAAAATTTTTTAATATCTTGTGCAGTCCAATGTGTCGATGTGAAACCTGTAACAAGATAATTAGCATTATCGTCGAACCAAGGTAAGTGAGAGAGTTTAAATAGTTGTTCGTCAGGGAACATGTTATTTATGGGTGTCGTCTCAAGGGAGTTAGGGAGTTCAAAGCATGAAAGATGGTTAGCCACTACATTCTCTACTCCCTTTTTATCTTTTATTTTTAGGTCAAATTCTTGGAGTAGAAAGATCCATCTTATCAAGCGGGGCTTAACATCATTCTTAGAAAGAATATACTTGAGTACCGCATGATCGGTGTAGATGATGATCTTGAACCCAATCAAGTAGGACCTAAATTTGTCCAAGGCGAATACTATAGCTAAGAGTTCCTTCTCCGTAGTAGAGTAATTCACTTGGGCAGAATTTAGAGTTTTACTTGCATGATGAATGACATAGGGCTTCCTTTCTTTTCGCTGACCTAACATCGCCCCAATAGCATAGTTAGACGTATCACACATAATTTCAAAAGGAATGTTTCAGATAGGTGGTTACATAATAGGTGCAGTAGTTAGCATGCTTTTGAGCTTTAAGAAAGCTTCTTGGCATTGCTCAGTCCACTCGTATGGTACATTCTTTTGAAGTAGAATACATAAAGGACGAGAGAGGTGACTAAAGTCCTTTATGAATCCCCTGTAAAATTCAGCGTGTCCTAAGAAGGATCACACATCTCGTATGCTCCTGGGTGGAGGTATGTTAGAGATAAGGTCAATTTTAGCCTTAACTAACTTTATTCCCTTGGATGAGATGATACGTCCAAGAACGATTCCCTTACGAACCATGAAATGACACTTCTCCCAATTTAGTACCAAATTCTTTTCCTCACATCGCTTTAGCACATTTCTCAAATTATCTAAATACTTGCTGAAGGATGGACCAAAGATAGAGAAATCATCATGAAGACCTCTAAAGATTGCCCTACCATGTTAGAGAAAATACTTAACATGCATCGCTGTAATGTGGTGGGGGCATTACACAGTCTGGATGACATCCTTTGTTAAGCAAAGGTGCCAAAGGGACATGTGAAAGTGGTTTTTTCTTTATCTTCAAGGGCTATCTCTATCTGATTGTAGCCCGATTACCCGTTAAGGAAACAGTAGTAGGAGTGACCTGCTAGCTTTTCCAAAATTTGATCAATGAAGGGCAAAGGAAAGTGGTCCTTCCTTGTGACGGTATTCAATTTCCTGTAGTCAATGCACATTCTCCAACTGGTAGTGACTCTAGTTGGAACGAGTTCATTCTCGACATTGGATATGATGGTGATTCCAGACTTCTTAGGAACCACCTGAGTTGGACTCACTCATTGACTATCTAATATAGGGTATATGATACCCACATCCAATAGCTTAAGAACCTCGACCTTAACCACTTCCATCAGGTTTGGATTTAATCTACATTATGGTCGCTGGAAGGTCTTCGCATTATCCTCAAGATGAATGCAGTGAGTACAAATCAAATGGTCAATTCCCTTGAGGTCCATAATCGACCATCCAAGGGCTCCTTTGTGCTTAATAAGAGTATAAATAAGCATACTCTCCTGTTCTTGCTCCAGGTGGGAAGAAATCACCATTGGATATGTCTCATCTTGACCTAAATACACATATTTAAGATCAGAGGGCAAAGGTTTTAGGTCAAGCTTTGGTGCTTTAAAGCTAGGCGGTAGAGGCACTACATCGGTTTAAGGCAATTTCTCAAATTGTGGCCTCCACTAGTTAACTTCAAGTACCGGCATAGCATCAAGCAAGACATCCATCTCTCTAATCATATCATTGTTTAAATCAGGGGAGTGGGCCAAGCACGTCTCTAAAGGGTCAGAGTATAGAGTTAGGAGTGCTCTATCTCCCATGAAAGAATTGATCATGTTAATAACGTGGGAATCATCATCATCCTCTGACTGTTTGGCCGTATTGAAAAATATATTAAGCTCCAATGTCATATTCCTGAAAGATAAGCTCATGACCCTATCCTACAATTAATAATTGCATTTGACGTAGCAAGGAATGAACGGCCTAGTATGACAGGGATTTGAGTGCTCACATCTATGATGGGTTGAGTGTGTAGGATGATAAAATCTACTGGATAGTAGAATTTGTCAACCTGGACCAACACATCTTCTATTATCCCTCTCGATACATGAACTGAGCGATTGGCGAGTTGTAAGGTGGTCTTGGTAGGTTTTAATTTACCTAGACCCAGTTATTCGTAAATCGAGTAAGGAATCAGATTTACGCTTGCTCCTAAATCAAGAAGTGTATGCTCAATCCGGTAGTTCCCAATTACGCAAGCAATGGTTAGGCTACCAGATCCTTGTATTTTTGTGGCACATCTTACTTTAAGATAACACTCACTTTTTCTATCAAAAAGATCTTCTTTTGTATGTTTTGTCATCTTTTGGTAGTGCATAGATCTTTCAAGAATTTGGTATATGAAGGAATTTGTTTAATGACATCGATGTTGACCTTCACTTAAGCATCTCTAGGATATCCTGAGAGTTAGACAGAGGTTTTGGTGCGACCAACCGTTGGGGAAATGGAGCAATTGGCTTACCTTGAGGTACCAGTTCTAAACCATGTGGAGTAGTGCTAGGTCCATCATTCTCATCTACTTTCGGATCTTTACGCTTTTCAGCCCTTACTGGAATAGTTTTGTCAATTATCTTCCCACTCCTAAGAGTGGTAATGGACTTAGCTTGCTCTATTTGATTTGAAGAGCTTGGGTCACTAATTTCACATTGTGGTTTAGGATTGGGGGGAGGTTGGGCTGGAAGCACCCCTTTCTCCCTAGTCGTTAAATGTGACTTGATCCGCTGAATGGCCTTAGTGAGGTCTTGGAAGGCTTATAATATACGTTGATTGAAAAGCTCTTGATTTTGGATGTGTTTTGAAACCGGATCCTCCTAAGGTTTCCTTTATTCTAAAAATTGGTTAAGGATCCCTTGAGGTGTAGCAGTTTGTCCATTCCTCCAACTGAAATTTGGATGGTTTCTCCAGTTGGAGTTGTATGTATTGGAAGTGGTCCCTTTGAAAGGCCTCTGGTAGTTGTTTACGGCATTTGTTGCTCATTCAAAATTTCTTGAAAAACAGGTATAGTTGAGCAATTTTCAGCACTGTGCACATTGCAAGCACAAATACCGCAAACCACTTCCTTAGCCTTGTCCTTCTTAAGTTCCATGGCCTCGAGTTTTCTTATGAGATTGGCCACTTTAGCATTTATATCAAATTCCTCTTTCAGAACATACATTCCACCCCTCTCCTTTGGTTGAGTTGGTTTAGAAGTGGTATTGGGTTTTGGGGCGATGTCCCATGATTGTGCATTTTCAGCAAGTCTGTCAAAATAATCCCACACATCATCGACATTCTTGTTCATGAATTCCCCATTACACATTGTCTTGACCAATTGGCACATGGAAGATGTTAGTCCATCATAGAAGAAATTTGTTATGTGTCATATTTCAAAACCGTGTTGTGGGCATGAACCAACAAGATCCTTGAACCGCTCCCAACATTGGAAGAATATTTCATCTTCCTTTTGGACGAAGTTCGTGATTGACTTTCGGAGGGTATTCGTTTTATGGTATGGAAAGAATTTCTTTATGAACTCCCTCGTCATGTCATTCCATCTACCAATAGATCATGGACGTAGTGAATGAAACCACTAGCTTTTTCTTTCAAACAAAAGGGAAAGAGTTTCAGCCTGACCATGTCTTCAGTCACATTAGGAAAGTATAAAGTGGCTATAATGTCATCAAACTCCTTCAAGTTAGGTATGGACTTTCAAATTCAAGTCTATGAAACTTTGGAAAGAGTCGGATCACTCCTAGCTTGATATCCATATTTCCTGCATTCTCTGGAAAAATCATGTAGGAAGGTGCATCACCCCTGTCGGTTGTAAATAATCTCGTAAAGTACGAGGCAGGGGTGCTTGATGCACCTTATTCTCATCCTGGGCTTCCTCAACTGGAGGTTGAGGAGGATTTAGAGGATTTACAGGTTGATTTGCAGCCATAACTTTAGTTAACTCTGAGGATCTCAAGTGGTGTCTAATTCGGTGATGGATAGGCAACCCTTCGATCAGTCTTCCTTCACTTGAGAGATGTCAAGTGTTATCACGGACCCACTTAGGCATGAAACACTCTCAGCCCTTAATTTCAGAATCTAACCTAACCCTAAAAAGGAAAAAACCTAAGGCAAATAAGAAATTTAGAAAAAAAGAGAGAATTAGAAAGAGGTTACTAGATTGGAAATTTCTATGTTAAGATCCTACAAAATAAAAAAATAAGTTAGTTTCTAAAAATAAATCAGGAAAAATTCTAACATAAAAATAAAAAGTAAATAAACTCTAATATTAACCTAATTCCAAAATTAATCAGTTTCAGAAAAACACAACCATTAGTCCCCGACAACGGTGCTAAAAACTTGTTCACAACCCCAAGTGTAGGGTCGTGATGTAGTAATAATCTCGGTGAGACTGAGGTCGAATCCACAGGGACTGAACTTATACGCTTCTGAAGGTAACTAGAAGTAGAACTAGAGAAAGATGTGAAATCTAAATCTGAAATTGTAAAGAGAGTAATTGTGAATAAAATAGTTAAAATTGGTGAATTAAAAAGTGGAAACTAGGGTGCCAAGGATCCACTTGCAGCTCTCAGGATATTTCCTTATTTGATTCAATGAATACAATTGGAATTAGAGTCCTATCCTATCCAATTAGAAGATATATCAATAAAATTAAACTTGAACTTTCATGGACCTAATTCTTAATGGAGGAGAATTGTGAAGGTTGGAAGAGATTCCATCACCAAACCATGCCTAGGAGACAATGGCTAACAAAAGGATTTACCAATCCCACAATCTCAAAATAAGACAAAGAAGATACTCAAAGTTATTGCAGATTGTAATTTGAGTCATAACAAACCATTAAAAATTGAAAGTATTCCTTAAATATCAAATTATAATCAAATAAGTTCAACAAGAACAAGAATCAAACAAGAACAATATCTTAACACGCTATAAGCTTCACCTCTTAGCCCTAGCTAAGAGGTTTAGCCAATCATAGACATGATTGGAATCAAAACCCTAAAAGAAAGCATTAAAAATTAGGAAAAAGGGAAGAAGAAACTATTGGATGATGACTCTACCTCTTTACTTTGCTCCTCAAAACCCTAGATATCTTAAAAAGTTCTTAAGAAACCCATATTTATAGCTTAGTTCGAGTAAGATAGCAAAACTGCCTCAAGTTACGCAGTCTGCGTTACTTTGCGTAACGCGTTCGATGACATCGAACAACCTTCGATGTCATCGAAAAGTTGAATTCCGGAAGTCGTGCCTTTACGCGCTGCATAATTTTTTGCAGTGCATAAGTTCTTTTGTCATCGAACCTTCCTTCGATGTCATCAAACTGCCTTTCATGTCATCAAATGATCTTCGAGTAATCGAAAAAGTGTCCAAAACAGTACAACGAGTTGCTTTAAAATTCTTCAATAAATTTGATGCCATCAAACAGACTTCGATGTCATCGAGAACCTCTTCGAGTCATCGAACAGGACTTCGATTCATCGAGAATTGTATCAAATATGTCCAACAACTAACTTGATTTTCATGTAAAAATTCGATGTCATCGACCTGTGTTCAATAACACAGATAATGAAGTGAATTTCAATACTTTGTTCTTTTGACTTCCTTCCTTCTCCACTTGGTTTTCTTGGATCTTGGGGTCTTGAAATCTTCAATCTTGGTCTCCAAAGATCCGTTCTTTGCCTTGGTGTTCTTTGAGCATCAAATCCATGCTTTTAACATTCTTTTCAATTCAAGCTCTTAAAATCACCTTGCAACACAAACATGCATAAAGTATACCATTAAGCAGTATCATATTCATAAAACCAAGATATAAATGGGGAAAAATATGCAATATTTGACACTCAACACTACGTTAAGATAGAGAGTTTAATTTTTAAAAATTTTGAGTTTAATCAACTAAGTAAACCATTGGCTAAGTTCTCTTAATGATTTGATTAATAGAAAGTTTAAACATTAATTGAATCTAGTTCACCATTCACACTTAACTCATATTCTATGAGGAATACTAGAATTTCTGATTTCAGCATGTTTATCACTAAAAAGTGTTAGGAACCAAGTCTGGAGATCCATATCTCCCTTAAAAATAATGAAAAAGAATAAAAGAACCAACCAGAAAACAGTAAGATCGATAAAAAGGTGTACATGTATGTGTTTCAATGAAATTTCGTTGAAAAGACTAGAAATAATATGAAAAATGCCGTCGATATAAAATCCAGAAGCTGGGAAAAAGAAGTGAAAAGGGGATAGGTTTGGAATCAGTACTTGTGTTGATCTGTCCAACTTAAGGTGATGAGCATGGCTGACATTATGAAACAATAATATCATCATGGAAAGTAAGTTGGGACTCATTGAGCACACTAGGAACTTGATGTTTGAATGCATTTTATTGATTAATTGATACAGGAAGACTTAATTCAATTGTTTACTCACGAGATTAGGCTTTTGATTGTCAAAGTATTGTTCTTTCATCTTGAACTTTTACTCATTCTTGCATAAATACACATACCTCTATTTTCTAGAAAATATTTGAATTTTAGAAGTTTAGGAAGATTATTTCATGCAAGTTTTGCTTGGGATTAGCAAAATGCTGGTTGGGGGGGTGTGTTGAGTGTGAAATATTACATAATTCACCCTATTTATACCTTGGTTTTATGAACATGATAGCGTTTAATCGATTCATTTTATGCATGTTTTGTCCTACGAGGTGATTTCAAGAGCTTAAGATGAAAAGGATGCTAAAAGTTTATTTTTGATACTCAAGATTTGCCAAGGTAAGGATGAATCTTTGGAGGGAAAGAATGAAGAATTCAATAGTCCAAGATCCAAGAAAACCAAGTGAAAAAGGAAGAAAATCAAGTTTGCAAAGTGTAGAATTCAGGAGCTGTTGAACTTGATTGTTCGATGGCATCGAAGACAAAATTGATGACATCGAAGTAAGTGTTCGATGCCATCGAAGGAGACGCGATCACATCGAAATTTCAGAGGAAAATAAAGTTTGGTCGCTGGACAATTGGGAGTAATTCTCGATCCCATCGAAGACCCTTCGATCCCGTTGAAGAGGTAGTTCGATGCCATTGAAGCCAATTCGATAACATTGATAATTTCAGGTATTTTGAGCTCAATTCGCTAGACAGTTCTGGACGATTTTCGATTTCATCGAGGATGTATTCGAGACATCAAAGACCTACGCAGTGCGAAAGGCGTGCAATTTTTGAATTCGAATCCAACACAGCTTTGATCTTTTGATGACATCGAAGTCCCATCGAAGGTGTCATCAAAGATGCGTAAAGCGCATAAATTTAAGGCGGTTTGCAAAGTCAGTCGAACAAAGCATGTTTAAGGGGGATCTCTGATGCATTTTAAGCACGAATTAAGGTTAGAGGAGTAGAGAAAGGGGTGTATCAACTTCCAAGGATTTCTTTATTCTTCTTTAGTTAGTTTTTCATGTTTTTCTTAAGACTTTTTAGCTTAATCATGTCTTTGATTGGCTAATCTCTTAGCTAGAGCTAAGAGGTGAATCTTGTAGTTATTTTGATTCACGTTCATGAACTTTATGTTGAATAATTCATAGTTTATGGTTTGAATTTAAGAAGTATTTTTTGTTATTACTTTGATTTATCGTCGACTCCGGGCACGGTAGATGCTTAGAAACTCCATGAATGCTCTCTTCTATTTTGTGATTGTTTGATCTGTAGAATTCTTTGATCTACCATTGACTACGGGCATGATAGATGCTTTGAACTCTCTACAATTAATTTAATAAGGTGATTATATGTGGAACCAATGCAATGAATGTTAAAAATCTGTTATAGAACTGTTTATAATGTTTTAACCGCTCTATCATCCAACTGGATAGGTTAGGAGTTTGATTTCAATTGAAGTATTGATTGGATCAAGTAAGATGACATTAAGATAATTACAAGTGGATCCTTGGTGCTCTAGTGTTTCTTTTATTGATAATTTTACTTCACAACAATCGATCAATTTTTAGAAGTAGTTTAGCTTCTAGTTCTAATTCTTAATTAGTTCAGAAGATTACACATATTCAATCCCTGTGGGTATGACCTTGGTCTCACCAAGATTATTATTACATTCGCAACCCTGCACTTGGGGCACAAGCGAATAGTTAAGTGGGGAGGGGAAAAAGTAACTAATGCCTTGGGAAGCCCGCTCATGGTGAAATGATCTATCTGCCCTTGGTTTTGCCTAAAATTACACTTATAAGGCCCGTATCCTAGTCCGTACCGTTCCTTAGACTCCTGCGGTCCTCTCGGTCGAATTCCAGCAACTAGTGACCTATAACTGGCATTTACGTGTGACCCTAAGTCGCATCCAGTATATCTGAGTCGACTCAACCCGAGACTTGTACCCTAGCGACCGCACTGTCGCCGCATTTCCAACGTTGTGTCTAACATGCCTATACGATACCCAGGCCAGGAGTTGTGGGCTCGCATTTATTTTGAAGAAAACGCCGCGCATTGCGAATCCTAAAAGAATCTCTACCACCTATCACATCATTCAATTAATCACAAGTCAAGTACACAACACATCCCTCTCTTACACAAGCCTTACCTAAAGTCAACTCTCTCTCTCTCTCTCTCTCTCTCTCTCTCCACCCATCCCTCTCTCATCCAAAATTCAACCAAGCCCATACCCTCCATGTCATTTTCTAACAACATCCATTCCTTCCATCCTTTTTATCCCATCACCTTCTCTCTCTATCTCATTCCATCCCAAGCTTCCATGAGAGAAAAATTCTAAGGAGAGAAGAACTCAAGAGAAGGCCCACCTCCCTACCACCCAATCTCATCATCCAACCTTCCAAAATCAATTCCAACCATTGAATCTCATCCCTTGAAGCTCTAGAACTCATTGGTGGAAGAAGAAGTCTAAGATCTAAGGTGGGTGTTCATAGCATTGGATCCTTTTTTTTTTAAATGTAAAGCCCACTTGTGATGGGACCCATTTTCATGTATGTGTTGTAAGTAAAGAGGGGCTCATAGTGGCGGGGTCCTTCCATCTCATCGATCTCTCTCTCTCTCTCTCTCTTCGTTTTTTTTTTATGATGATAATGATATATGTGTGACCCACCTAATATGATTAAAAATTTGGACTGTCCATATTTTCTAGACATCCAGCAGATGAGGCCCACTTGCTGCCCATTTTCAGGCTTGCCCGAATGTAGGAGATCACAAATATCAGTTTGACCCAAATTTTGGTGGTCCACTGCGTGGACCCACCTTGATGATGTGCTGGATCCACACTGTCCAGACCCTGGACGATGGGTCCCACGCAGCAGTGAGCTGTTGCACTGACTCTAACAAGTTCTGAGGGTCTGATCACGGTTTCCGAGTTTGGGGCGTGACAACACCTCCTACTATTTGATGCAACCGATTGCAATGCGTCAGGTGGCACATCTACCCTAGTAGCCAACCACAACACTTAGAGCCTTCTTTAGCCCCTAAACTTCTCAAAAATCTCCAAAATGCTACCCCAAACAATTATGAATACCCCTCCCATTATTTTCAAACCGTCTTCCACCTTCCATCCCTCGCCATCATTAAGAAAGCCTTAAAAGGAAGAGGAGAGGAAGAGCGGGTTTAGCTCATCCATCCATCAAAGAGAGAAAAGAGTGAATGGAGAGAAGCCTTCTAGCCCAAGTTAGCCCAGTTGACCTTAAACTCTAGCCACTTGAGCAATCTGAAAGTCTAGCCACTTGAGCAATCTGAAAGTCTGATTTAAACCATTCTAATTGATCTTACGATAACCCGTTCACCCACTTACCCAATCTAGATCAACCTCATTCATATTTGCATTAACATTGTGAATCATCATCTCCACTCCCAACCCACCTACTCATCTAGTCATTTCGAGTGCATGCTCTATGACTTGTTGGAATATCTGATCCTACCCATTGAAAACTCGAATAGACTGGATTTCGACTGCTTCTCCAAGTGAGTGATTTAGGGTAGAGAAGTCCTACCTAATTGTTCGCTTGTACCCCAAGTGCAAGGTTGTGAAATAGAAATAATCTCGATGAAACCGAGGTCGAACCCACATAGACTGAATGTGTTCTTATTTTTTGAATTACTTTAGAATTAGAACTAGCTGTAAATTAAATCTAAAAATTTAAGAGAATGTTGTGGCGAAGTGAAACTATCAATGTAATGGGAACTAGAGTGCTAAGGATCCACTTATAGTCATCTTAATTCCATCTTACTTGATTTGATCAATACTTCAACTGGAATCGAACTCCTAATCTATCCAGCCGGATGATAGAGCGGTTAAAACATCATAAATAATTCAAAATAGATTCTAAACATTCGTAGCAATAGTTCCACATATAACAGTCTTATTGTATTGATTGTAGAGAGTTCTAAGAATCTACCATGCCCTTAGTCGATGGTAGATTAATGACTTCTACAGATTAAACAATCATAAAATAAATGATAGCATTCAAGAAGTTCTTAAGCATCCACTGTGCCTCGAGTCGACAATAGATCAAATTAAATTCAAAAATACCTCTTTATTCAAACCATAAACTGTGAAATATCTAACATGAAGATCACAACTTGAATCGAAGTAAGAAAGACATTAAAATAAACTACAAACTTCACCTCTTAGCTCTAACTAAGAGATTAGCCAACCAAAAGCATGATTGAACTAGAACTCTTAAAGAAAAACATAAAAAACTAACTAGAATGGATGGATCAAAGAAGATGGAAGACTCTTTGAGGTTTTCCAACACCTTGCTCTACTCCTACCCTAATTTGTACTTAGAAGAATTCAGAGGATCCCTTTATATAGGCTTTAATCGGGTCAACTTTGAAACAGACTTCAATTTATGTAGTTTACGCATATTCAATGAGAGCTTCGATGGGATCAAAGTTCCATTGACAAGTTTGATTTGAATTTGGAAACTGTCAGCAACTACCTACGTAAGTCCTTCGATGATATCGCACGACCTTCAATGTCATTGAACTAGCTTCGATGGGATTGAAAAACGTAAAAAATTGTCCTGTGAGTTAATCGATTTTTCTTTAATTTGTTCGATGTCATCAAACTGTCTTCGATGACATCGACTTGGGATCAAGAATTGCACCTATATGTCTAATAACTAAACTTGATTTTTCTAATTTTTTCGACGGGATTGAGCTTCCTTCGAAAGCATCGAACTGTCAAGTTCAACAATTCCAGATTTCTGCACTCTGCAATCTCAAATTTCTTCTTTCTTCACTTGGTTTTCTTGAATCTTAGACTCTTGAGATCTTCATTCTTGACCTCTATAGATCCGCTCCTCACTTTGGTAATCTTTGAGCATCAAATCCATGTTTTTAACATTCTTTTCACCTTAAGCTCTCAAAATCACCTTAAAAAACAAAACATGTATAAAAAGATCAATTCCACATTATCAAGTAAATAAAACCAATGTATAACTAGGGAGAAATATGTAATATTTCATATTCAACACTAATCCATCGCTTGAAAAAAGCATCGCATTGCCACACTACATTCCACACACTACATTACATCATTTACGCGCAAGAATTAACCTAATCCCTTGTGTTATGTTTCATCGAATCATTTGAAGTAGAGATTGTACATTCGTACAACCAGAGATGATGCCTACCACCTTCCATCTTTGTCCCCATGGTCCCTTACCCAGAATCTCAGGTCGTAGATTAGGAGTCATTTTAAGGTAGGTAATCTTCTGATTCTCTAGCTTAAGGTTTCCATAGGGTCTAGTTGACTGTGGAAATCAGAATAACTGACTAGTGGCAACTCCAAGTCTAATGTACAACATCCAGAATTACAAATATAGTAGAAAGCTTGCAAAGGCCCCATGAGTGTGATCCAACATCCACAAGTGGGCCCATATAATGTGTGGCTTATCAAAGGCAGGTTCCACATGATGGATGACTCACATCAAAATGTGGCCTAGTATGATATGTGTCTGAGATGTGCTAACTTTCAAATCCTAGCATTTATCTAATCATGCATACATATAATTTAACAAAATGATCACATTAAGCATAATTAGAAAAGTTCTTAAATGACAATCCTAAACACAAGCATGTATAGTACTTGGTTTTCCTACTCCACTTCCAGCAAATGACTCTCATTGAGTGTACCGGATTTTACTATCAGAAGTTTTAAATCAGGTCCACTTCTAACCTTTATAGCCCTATACAAGGACTCAATCCTACACAAGCACTTATCTAGTGTACACTCCTAATGAAGGTTCCCGTAATAGACTTTAGTTGGTTTTCTAACCAACAACCTCAGTCCTAGTTTAAGGACCTACGTTTACTCCCGCCGCAGGCTCCCAAGAAGGCTAACATGTACATACCTATGTCCGGTGGATTTGACCATACACAACAGCTTAAGTCTTACATGAGAACCTATTGAGTTTGGGTTACAAACTCTTACCTTCAATCCTACATAAGGAAAGAAAGTATGGACTCACTAATTAACACTTGTCGAATTGAGCTCCTTTGATGCGTCATCTCGGATTACTTAAGTGATGCTCTCCCTTGCTTCAATCGGCTCCTTTTTTGCTCCCCTAATCGTTGATGTCGATATTTTGCCAATACTTTAGCTCCAAGATCAAAGACCTTCATGCGATGCTCCATTGGGGTAACTAAGGTGATGAGAGGTTTGGTGAATCTCCTACAACTTATGGAAATGTTGCAATTCCTAAGGGATTCACCTAGATGGGTATCCTGAAGGATTTAGACAATGAATTTGACTATTAGTTCAAGTCTAATCTTTAAAATAAGGTGGATATCAAGTTCATCTTCTTCATTTAGGTTGGAATCCTCTTTCAAGTGATAAAGCACTAGGAAGATAACTTAGATCTAGTGGATTTAGAGGCTAGGAACGTGGGATATGAGTGAGAAATCTCCTAAACTTCTATTGCACCAAAAACTCATTAAAACGCTAAAATACTGAATGTCATATATATAGGAACCAAGTTCCAACAATAAAAAGTGGTAGAAATTGACAGGTCCGATCAATCGTTCTGAGCCTTTGATCGATCAAAGCTCCGCTTCGATCGATCGGGCGACGCATTGATCAACCGCTATAAATCTAGCATTATGCGAATTTGTTGTTGGACGATTTGGGGCTCCCTCGATTGATCGGACTGGTCTATCGATCAATCAACCAAAATGATTTCTAGACAAAAACTATTTGGACAATTTCGGCTCTGGTCAATAAATCAGGCAGGTTCATCGATCGATTGGTTATCAATTGATCAGAGGTTCAATCGACAGCCCTTTAAAGGCCACTATTTTGGACAATTTGGTTTATAACAGCTTTGCACTTCTTTTAGCCTTACTTTCCACGTTCCAATTAGGCTCCCAAGGCTAAGGATAATCAAACATGGTTTACCTTTATAGGTTAGGATCATCTAGAGGCTAAAGGTTGTTTTGGGTCAAGGTTAGGGTTACCAAGATACCTCATATACATATTCTTTACTCCTTGATACTCAATGTCTTTATGTGTCTTTGGTTTTTAGCTTTCAATGGCTCAACAAACTCCTTGACACACAGATGCATGTGATCGACAAACAATGTGCACAAATAAGTACACTAACCTATTAAAGGTAGGGTCCCACATAATGAATGGTCTACATCAAAGGGGACCCACATGATGGACAAAGTGGGCCTCTTATGATTGATGACCCACATGAAAGCATGGCCACTTGTGATGGACAATCCACATCAAGTGGGACCCACTTAATGGATTGTTGGATTGTCCAAATATGAGGTGTTGCATCATGGATGGCCTATATCCAAAGTGGCCCAACATAAAGAATAATCCACATAGAAGATGTGCCCCACACGATGGATGGTGGACATCAAAAGTGGGCATCACATGATGGACAACTGTAAATGCTATGTTTTTCTAGCTGCTATGATTGTCAAATTTTGGAGTGCCAAGACCTCTTCGAATCTATATCTTGTTTTGTTCTTCTTCAAGTTCAAGATGTTTCATTTTTAAGATTCAAGTACAAGTTCAACATGATCCATTTCAAGATTCAAGCATCAGTATAAGACTTCAAGTACAACATCAAGTGTTAGTTCAAACTTTCAAAGCTTCATCTAAGTCAAGATAATATACTTTACTTTGGTACTTAAAGCTCAAGGTGAAATGCAACTCAAAGTACCTCAAGCTCAAGCTTCGAAGTGTTTCAAAATCAAGCTTCAAAGTGTTACAAGTTTAAGCTTCAACATACTTCAAGATGTCAAGCTTCATGTACATCAAGATCAATTATCAACCGAAGCAAAAGATGTTTCAATGTTCAAACATCGCTTATAAGGTATGAATGACCCTAGATTGACCGTAGGTTAGGTCATATTGATTGCATATTTTAATTGGGTCACTTTATAAGTGTATAGGCTATTTCTCGACTAGTCTTAGCCTATGTTCGACTAGTCTTAGTACTGGCTCGACAAGTCCAAGAAATTCCTCGTCTAGTTCAAGATTTGTTACTTATTTTCGAGATTTTTTGTTGGATCTTCGACCAGTTCTGGAGTCAATTCGACCAGTCGAGTGAATAGTACTCGACCAGTCGAGCAGCCTCGACTTAAAGTCCAGCAACTAAATTGGGTCCCACACGATCAGTCGAGAGCAAGGTTCGACCAGTCGTGTAGGCCACTCGACCGGTCGTGGAACAGTTTTATCTTATCGCGCCCAAATTTTTAAAAGTTTGTTGGTCCTTTGACCAGTTGAGCTGACCTCTGGACCAGCCGAGTGAACAGTTTCTACACTTATAAATAAAGTATGATTTTCAGAGTTTTTCATTCAATTGAAGCAAAATCAAGACACCACTCTGAGAGATAAGTTAGTGATATTCTTAAGCTATTTAGTGCTCATTTAATATTCTCTTTAATTAGCTTTTTGTATTTGATTTTGTGATTCTATATTCCAATCATATTTTGAAGAAGGGATTTTGTTTTCCCCTTTCTTGGAATCAAAATCAAATCAAGCAAGCTCAAGGTGATTTAATCTAAAAATCATTTAGAACTTAGAACATTTTCATAAGAGAGTGTGGACATTGAACATCTACGTTGAACATATACTTCGTATCGGTTCTACCGGGCTTCATCAAAGGAGAATATCCAGATAAGTATTTTACAATTTCTGTTTTTGGTGTTATTGAGATTATGTCAGGAAAAATCTCTTTATTTTTGGTTTGTCTAAGGTGATCCAGAAAACTCAGTGTGGGGTTTTTTTAATTGTGTAAGCCCACTTGAAAGACACAATTGCGAAGGTTTTAGGTGAACCTTGAAAAACCTATTTTATAGTGAACGCCGATATCCACTGTGTGAGGATATTGGGAGTGGAATAGTTGTGTGGCTGTTTTTCTAAACAGTTGGTATACACACAAGTGAACCACTATAATCTCTGGTCTTGTGGTGATTGATTGATTGTGACATTGTGTGGATGTTATAATTTCTTTTTATGCAATTGTGGAAAATGTTGTAATCTATTTATGCAAGTGTGGGAATGTTGTAATAGCTTAGTTTAATTCTTTACTATTTATTTATTTATTCCTCTGTATCGGTTTGATATTTTGATACACAGACCTTTCTAGGAATCAGGTTGTCCTACCATAAACCATTGGTTTTTGGTGTAAGGTTGTCCTTAGAACAACATTTGTATCAACCTCTCAATACTTGTACATTTGAGGTTGTTATTCATTTCTGCATTGTGAGATTGTTTTAAGTGCTATCTTTATTTATATTTGTTTAATTCCGCATTAAAGTTTTTATTTTGGCATAGTCCTATTCACCCCCCCTCCCCTCTAGGACTTTAGCTCGGCCTTTTCAAGTGATATCAGAGCCTAATGGCTCACTTTAATTATTATTTTTTTGGATTAATTTCCTGAGCTAATCGATCTGAGTTTTTTAAGATGTCAAATTTTGATAGCCTTTCAGTCACTAGGCCTCCACCATTTGATAGCTCCAATTATGCCTATTGGAAAGCCAAAATGAGGATTTTCTTAAAATCCATGGATGAGAGCGTGTGGCAAGCCATAGTGACCAATTGGACCCTTCCTACCACTGAAGTAACTGACACTGATGGATCTAAAACGATAAAAGTCTCACCTTATTTTTCTTGGTCTGCTCTTCAGAAAAGTGAGAGTAGTGCCAATGCAAAGGATTTAAATGCAATTACTTGCGCACTATCACCGGATGAATTCAAAAGAATTATATCCTGTGATACTGCAAAGCAAGCCTAGGATATTTTAGAAATGACACACGAGGGAACAACAATTGTCAATAAATCTAAAGTCCAAATCCTCACAACCAAATTTGAGGAAATACGTATGGAAGAAAGTGAAACTTTCATGGACTTCTATACAAGATTGAATGACATCGTCAACTTCATGTGGGCTCTTGGTGATAGAATCCAAGAAAGTAAAGTCTATGCAAAGATACTGCGCTCATTACTTGAACGGTTCAATTCAAAGGTGACTGCGATCCAGGAACTTCGTGATACAGATAATATGAGGGCAGAAGAATTGGTTGGTTCTTTACAAACCTATGAGTTAAACTTTAAAGCTCCTAAAGGTAAATCTATCGCCCTTAAGTCTTTTAAAAATATTTCTTAAAAAAATAACAGTTCTGATTTAAAAAATTTTGAAGATGATATGACCTTTTTAACTAAAATGTTTTACAAAATTTTCAAAAGTAAAGAGAGGGTAGATTTTCAAAAACCTGTTGAAAAGAAAAGATTTAGATCTAAAACTTGGAAATTTTTAAAAGACAACCAATGTTACAACTGCCATGAAATGGGCATCTAGCGAACAAATGTCCTAAAAAGGACAAACAAAAAAGAAAGGTATGTAGGCTACATGGGATGAATCTTCTTACTCTGAAGCTTCTTCTGAGTCAGAAGATTCTGAAACTGAGTCGGGTAATGATGTTAAAGCCCTAATAACTCTAGCCAAGTTCACTTTTTCAGATAACGATGATTCAACCAGTGAAGAAAATCTGAATAGTGATCGTAAAAATGAAGAAGATCTTCAAGATGCTTATGATGCCTTATACAAGGAAAGCTGCAAAATTGTTGTAAAGCTAAAACTTTAAAAGAAAAATTTTCAAAACTAAAAGAAAATTTTGATAATCTAGTCTTAGAAAAATCATACATTTCAGATTATTTTGAAAAAACTAAGTGCGACTTAGATTTCAAAACCTCCCTAGTTGAAAACCTAAAATCTGAAAATGAAAAACTAAAATTAGAAGTCTCTTCACTTTTGAGTTTTAAAGACACATGGAGGTATGCCCAAGGTGATCCCAAGTTAGAAAAACTCTTATCCGGATCCAGAAAATGTGGCAATCAATCTGGATTAGGCTACGACAAAAGTATTCCTCCCAAATATAAGTATACTCCACCCAGATTTGTGAAAGAGGTCTGAATCGAAATTATTTTAAAAATGCTAACACTTTTCAAACCTTAAAACCTAAAAGTAACCATATCAACTATAAAAAACAAAATCGAAATCCTTTAGCTGAGAAAATTGTTGACTTACTTAAGGAGCTCTTAAAATCAACTCAGTGAGTTAGTCTTATAACAACTACAAACATAATAAGACCAACTATACTCCTAAACCCAAAACTGTAATGAAATGGGTTCCTAAGGTTACTTGTTTGGTTGCCTACACTGCTTTTAAAGCTTCGAGCCATTCAAATGGTACCTAGACAGTGGATGCTCCAAACACATGACTGGTGACAAAGGTCTGTTCACCAATCTTAAAGACATGACTAATGATTCAATCACATTCGGTGATGGTAACAACTACAGAATTGTTGGCCAAAGTACGGTTCAGCTCTTTAACCTCCCTCTAGTTGAGAATGTTTTATATGTAAAAGGGTTAAAACATAATTTATTAAGCATCTCTCAAATATGCGATAAAAATCATAGTGTAAAATTTGCAGACCAAGGGTGTGAAATATTAAATAAAAATGGTTCTGTAATATTAACTGGTCGCAGAACTTCTGAAAACTGCTACATTGTTTGTGATTCAAGCTCATCTAATCTATCGTGTTACATGGTCCAAACCGATGAGACCGAATTATGGCATAAACGCCTCGGACATGTACACTATCGTGACCTGTATAGATTGACCAAAAGAGAGTTGGTAAGAGGTTTACCCAAAATATAGAAAGTAAACAAAATATGTGGTGAATGCTAGATTGACAAACAAATCAGGAGTACTCACAAAAAGGTGAACTCCAATGCCACATCTAAACCACTCGAACTTCTTCACATGGATCTCCTTGGACCAACTAGAACGGAGAGTCAAGGTGGCAAGAAGTACATTCTGGTAATTGTTGATGACTTACCAGGTACACTTGGGTAGTCTTCTTAAGAGACAAATCAGAAACTCTTGATGAAGTAAAAAGGGCACTTCAATGTATCCAAACGGAAAAAGAATCACAAGTCTATAAGATCTGTAGTGATCATGGGTCGAAATTTAAAAATAGCGGTTTTGAGAAATTTTGCAGTGATCAGGGAATATCACATGAATATTTGTGCCCAAAACACCACAACAAAATGGGATAGTGGAAAGGAAAAATAGAGTGCTTCAAGAAATGACAAATGTAATGTTAAATAGTATGCAGCTTCCTAAAAATCTTTGGGCGAAAGCCATTAATACAACTTACTATATAATTAACCGTGTTTATACTAGAAAAATAAATGGTAAAACAACTTATGAAATGTGGTTTGATAAGAAGCCTACTATCAAATACTTTCGAGTTTTTGGCAGCAAGTGCTACATCTTACGTGACCGAGAAAATCTGAGTAAGTTTGACACAAAAAGTGATGAAGGGATATTTTTAGGGTATGCTCTAAATAGTCGAGCGTATCGGGCTCTTAACATGAGGACTGGTGTAATTCAAGAGTCCATTAATGTGGTTATAGACGATCACTTGAATACACCTGTCCCAAGTTCAGAAAATGATGAAGTTCTTTTAATTGATAAACCAGACTCTTCATCAAGTCAAGATAATACTGAACTGAGGACAGTTAAAGACCATCATTCTAATAAAATCCTTGAAAACTCTCTTACTGGTGTGAGCACTCGTAGACAACTTGAAGATATGTGTAGCTACATGTGCTTTACATCTCAGATAGAACCGACTAACGTAAAAGAAGCTCTTACTGACGAAAACTGGATTGTAGCGATGCAAGAAGAGCTCAATTAGTTTGTAAGAAATGATGTGTGGTACTTAGTTCTAAGACTAAAAGATAAACACATTATCGGAACAAAATGAATTTTTAAAAATAAGTCTAATGAACTTGAAAATATTATAAGAAACAAGGCTAGGCTGGTTGTACAAGGGTACACTCAAATTGAAGGCATCGATTATGATGAGACCTTTGCCCCAGTAGCTCGTCTTGAATCAATCAGACTATTTATATCCATTGCTTGCTTTAGAAAGTTCAAAATATACCAAATGGATGTAAAGAGTGCATTCTTAAACGCCGATTTGCATGAAGAAGTGTATGTCGAACAACTAACGAGTTTTAAAGATCCTAAGCATGCTAATCATGCCTACTGCCTGAAAAAGGCACTCTACGGTTTGAAACAAGCTCCCAGGGCATGTTATGAAAAGTTGACTAAGTTTCTACTAAGTCATAACTTTATAATGGGAAGTGTTGATAAAACATTGTTTGCAAAGAAACATAATGATCACATACTAATAGTGCAAATCTATGTTGATAATATTATCTATGGATCTACCTGTGCTAACATGACTGTTGAGTTTGCAGATCTTATGAAGTCTAAATTTGAAATGAGCATGGTTGGGGAACTAAACTATTTCATAGGGTTATAAATCAAACAGCTACCTGATGGTTTCTGTATCTCTCAAACCAAATATGCCCGGAACTTAGTTAAAAAGTTCGGATTTGAGAGTGGGAAAAATTTTGATACTCCAATGAGTACTACTCTAAAACTCTTAAAGGACTCTGCAGGTAAGAGTGTGGATCCTAAGTTGTATTACAGTATGATTGGTAGTTTACTCTATTTAACTGCGAGCCGACCTGATATTGCTTTTAGCATAGGAATTTGTGTTAGATATCAATCTGACCCTAAAGAGTCATATCTAATTACTGTTAAGCGCATTTTGCGATATATCGCTAGTTCAACAAATCCTGGTCTCTAATATCCACGTGATACTAGTGTGTAATTAGCTGGTTACACAGATGTTGATTAGGCTGGTAACATAGATGATTATAAATCAACCAGTGGTGGTTGTTTCTATGTAGGGAACGGTTTAGTTTCTTGGCTAAGTTAGAAATAAAGCTCTGCATCGTTCTCCACCGTTGAGGGTAAATATATTGCTGCTAGTAATGCTTGCACTCAGCTTGTGTGGATGAAAAGAATGCTGAGCGATTACGAAATTGCGCAAGAATCTATGGTTTTATATTGTGATAATTCAAGCGCAATTAATATCTCTAAAAATTTAATTCAGCATTCACGAACCAAGCATATTGACATTAGATATCACTACATTCGTGAATTAGTGGAAGATAAGACAATTTCTTTGGATTATATTCCAACCGAGACTCAACTTGTAGACATATTTACAAAACCGCTCGATAAATGTAAGTTTACAAAATTGAAATTTGATCTTGGTATGTGTAAAATGAATTAATGATTTGTGTCTTTTTTTTTTAAAAAAAAAAATCAAAATGTATATATTTTTATTTTGAAAATTTTCAGATTTTAAAATTTATGAAAAATTGTAAATTTTGTGAGGTTCATGACCAGTCGAGTACATACTCGACTAGTCGTGGCACGATCGGTCAAGCATGTACTCGACCCGTCGTGAAACTCGGATTTGAGCTTTTATTTTGGGAAAAATCACTTTTTATTCATTTGAGTTTTCTTCTCCAACGAGCCATACCTCGACCGGTCGAACCCATCTTCGATTCCTCCATAGTTAGTGCATTTTTTTAATTTTCTTATAGATTCAAGTCCTTTGCACTTTCTTTTATTCATTTGTGTGATTTATTTCATATTTTATGTTGGTTTTTGAGGTTTTCTTTCAAAAAATCTGATCTACTAGAAACCCTTCTTGCCTCTTTTGCAATCTTTGTATTCCTTGCATTCTTTATTACAAATGGAGAGTAGAACCAAGAATAAAGGATCTCGTGGTCCATCTTCATCTCGTTCGGCTCCTATCATGGTGCGCCACCTTTGGTCGCCCGAGGAAGATCCTTGTTATGTGAACGATATTCGATTGCGTAATGTGATAGTAGAACGAACTGTCAACATTGATCATTTTGCTCCTTTTGATATCCTTCCTCTCCTTCAGTCTGTAGGATGGGATAACATACTATATTGGAGTGGGCTGACATATCGCTCCATTGCACAGGCTATGTATGCGTGAATTACTGATTTTTCTACTAAAAATTTGACATTTACTATTATGATCAGAGAAGGTCCAATTGATGTGAACCGTCATCTTATTTCTGGTTTAATGGACCTTCCAGTTAATGACGAAGGTATTCCCATTAATTCTCTAGTGGCAAAACCCTCTGAAACTAAAAAGCGAATGCTTACTAGGGATTTATGTAAGATAGATGCGGAATGGAGTACTGGTAATGCGCTTGCCTCCAAATTTCTGTTACCAGGATATAGAATCCTTCATAGGATTTTCATTTCAAATGTTTATTCTCGATCTGGTAACAAAACTGAACTTAGTACATTCATGGTTCGTATTCTCCATTCTGTCATTTATGGAGTCTCTGTATGTCTTCCTTCTTTGATTTGTCATAGTATTATTCAGTTCCGTCTCCACCTAGGTCACAGTGACATACCTTTTGCTTATCTTATGACTATATTAGCCACCCATAGTTTAGTGGCTATGCCTGTTGGGGAAGCTCCCATTAATCATCTACCCTTCAACAATTCTAACATTAACAAGATGAATTTGAAGTTGGCCCCAGACCAAGTTGATGTAGCTGTTTTTCTAAACAGTTGGTGTACACACAAGCGAACCACTATAATTTCTAGTCTTGTGGTGATTGATTGATTGTGACATTGTATGGATGTTGTAATTTTCTTTTATGCAATTGTGGTAGAATGTTGTAATCTTTTTATGCAAGTGTGGGAATGTTGTAAATGTTGTAATAGCTTAGTTTAATTCTTTGCTATTTATTTATTTATTTATTTATTCCTCTGTATCGATTTGAGATTTTGATATACAAACATTTCTAGGAATCAAGTTGTCCTACCATAAACCATTGGTTTTTGGTGTAAGGTTGTCCTTAGAACAACATCTGTATCAACCTCTCAATACTTGTACATTAAGGTTATTATTCATTTATGCATTGTGAAATTGTTTTAAGTGCTATCTTTATTTATATTTGTTTAATTCCGCATTCCCCCCCCCCCCCCCCCCCCCCAGGACTTTAGCTCGGCCTTTTCAACAACCCATTTTAAAGGCAGGGCCCACATGAACATATCAAATGTGGACTCTACATGATGAGTAGTGGACATTGAAGGCCCCATATAAAGGACATTTGCTTTAAGGGTTTGGCCCATGCAATGGACAGTCCGCATCAAAGGTGGCTCCATATGATGGATGATTCACATCCAATGTCAGACATGATGGACACCCCAAATGTTTTAGCTTGAAGATTGTAGTGATCAATTCTTTTACCATTTGGGGCATGGTCCATTTATGTGAGATCCACCAAAATAATGAAATTATTATAATTTTTAAAATTAATAGAAAAAACTCTTATTTAAATGTTTTACCAAAATGTTGTTCTTAATTCAAATAAGAGCTTTTTTTTTTTTTTTTTTTTTTTTTTTTTATTATTATTATCAGAAAGTAACTTCACCAAAATGACACTCATCAAAGTCGACTTGGACTCGGTTAGATCCGATCCAGCTCAATATCCTGAGTCACCCTGACTCAGGTAAGGTTGATTCAGCCCTGGTTTGGGCCACTCATCCGAGTTAACTTGGACTCAGTTAAGACCCTATCCAGCTTGATACACAAAGTCACCCCCGACTCAGGTGAGTCAGATTGATCTACCCTGGCTCAGGCGAGTCGTGACTCAACTCAGGGTCGAATGAGTAGGGCGTCAAGTCACAAAGTCGCCAAGTCTTTTAACCATGGCTACATGCCTACAAAAGAAAGATTGGGGGTCCATTTTGGAAGGACACCCGCAAACTCAATCCTGATTTGGTGGGAATCCAAGCTTGGAGGATTTCCTTCCCAAATGGACCTAATTATGATTCCAAATTGTAAAATATGAGCAGAGGCATTTCCAAAATAATTGGATTCAACCACTACACTAACCAGCCATATATTCTCCATATAATACTGAAGACATACTGTACAAGCATCCATACATATAAAAGACTCTCCCAAAGTAGCAGCATAATCAATACTTTTATTTGTTTTTTCCTTTCTGGGTACTAAAGAAATATATCCTGATACAGTCCTAGCAATAGCAACATGCCAAATCCTTCACAAATCAAACAACAAATAAAAACATATACAATCAATGTGAAGGAATGTTGAACGCACCCATCAGCTTAGCAAAGAACCTGTGAAATTCGGAATTCATCTGTACAACCATCAGACGTGATAGAAAGTGTCTCCTGGTAGCGGATGTAGACCCCCGACTCCTTTTTACATAAATCAACCAAAGAACCCAAACTTTCCGCATGTCCAAAAGCTAAAGACCGCAACTTCTGGAAATCTCCAACATGTACACGAGAAAGAGAAGCAGTGACTTCGACCCAGGTGACTGTGTTTAAGTGTCAGTCTCTTCTCCTTTTTTTGGTACATCGAATTTATTTGTCTTACTAGAATCAGTCTCTCTTTGATCTTGGTAATAGTGTTCGGATTGTAGAAGAACAAGAAGCAGAAGCGGAGTCCTAGGACTTAAAACTGTCCATTCAATGGGGGCTTTAGGAAGCCCTCTCCTTGGGACCTTTATTCTAAAGAATACATGTTTATATATATGAAACTGACCTTGATATAAGATTTTGAGATGTGAGTGCAAAAGCATGGCGTGGGTTCCGCTTTTCTGTACATGGTTGGGATTGCTAGGGACCAATCAATCTGCTACACAGTTTATAAATCAAAACCATGAATTGGGTGATGCAAACAAACACACACAAAGTAACTAAAAATATTCAAAGATGAATGCTGATATTATCAACATGTGAATCTCAATAACTGCTCCATGGGGGAACATGGTATATGTGTATGACTTCCAAGCCACTCATCTTGAAGGCCCAATCATGGATGGGCTGTCTAATAAGCCAAAATCACACCCATAGGACCGGGTGATCCTAATTGAGCAGGAAAAAAAGTGGACCAATGGCTAACATTCAATGGACAAAAGTACTCCATCGTGTAGTTGGATTTGGGCTATGGCCCATCCATGGCAGCCCGATAACTGAGATCCTCGTTCATACACATGTACCACGTCCCCATTGAGTGCATGTGATATTAGCAGTTCCTCAAATTTCAATAAAGTGGGAGGATATAATCAGATCTGTCAGGCTGGGGAAAATTTTTGCCTTCGTTGGCACCATTAGTGGGGCTGACTCATATGTAACTATCATGCAGACAAACCCCATTGTATGATGCCACTAAAGGCACTGATATTTTTATTTGGTTTTGGGGTTTCTACCTTCTCCGCAGACAACAAATAGGCCTCCAAACACGTCATCATGGTTCCCATCTTCCTTGGGTTTCTCTCTCTCGCAGTGGCTGATGCTGCTGTCCACATCAGTGACGACATCAGTTAACTCACAGCAATCATCGAGCTCCGTTACTTTACAATAGCCTTCATGGAAATATTGTGCAAAATCTGGTGAATTATGCGAGCCCACTCGCCCCATCGCCACAGTATAATTGTTTGAACTTGAGGCAGAGTGGTTAGAACTAGATGCCTTCAAGGCTTCATTAGCAACGACTTTCTTCAAAGAGAGGGGTCTTCCAACAGAGAGTGAGCTATTCCCAGGAGAGGTTGGCTCATTTTCAACACTACCATAACCCTTGTTAGATTGTTCAAAAAGAAAAGTTGTGCAATCTTGGTCAGAGGAGTTTATGCTCGGTGTCCTAGTGGATGTATTCAATCGGTGTGATGCAGACATCGAACGTCGTGTTCTTTCACCATCTATCTTGTTCGCAAGATGGCCCAGTACAGACGAGGTCTGTACAGATCCGTGCAGAATTGGCCTCTCCATTGGCTGAAACCCATTAGGTACATAAGGGCCCACCAAACTTGTTTGATCCAACCAAAGCACCTTCTCAGTTGTCTTTGTTGACCCTAATGCAGGTGTTGAAACCAAAAGTAAGGAGTTTGTAAGTTACGAGCTAATATCACATGTAGTTGTCACACACATTTCCATGGGCACATGGCACACTTGTACAAGTTCCGACCCTACAGACCCTGCCATGTATGCCCCATAGGCAGATAAATAAATCAACACCAGTTGGACAATGTAAACTGCAATGGATGACTTCTGTTCAATGAATGTGAAACATTCGTCCACTTTTTTCTAGTGTCTCGTTTAATCCCCAAAGCTCTTCCAATCAAATGGTTAGGATCAACCAACTGGAGTGATTATCGAGCCACGGCTCACCCAAAGGATGAGTAGTCCAGATTTTGTATGTGCTGTCTTCCACAAAGGTGTTTGTCAAAATTGCATGTGATATCTGTGTGTGAAGCTCCAGGTTCCGAAAATAGTGATCTTGATATAATACAAATAGAGCAAATAACTAGAACTTCAATACGAAGAGAAGTGCAACATGGATTTGCACAAGGATAGACTGAAGAGGCAATTTGCGGCATGTGTAAAATCGCCAGTCCATCAGTTGGGTTCCAAACAGAACATGCTCTAGCCCAGTTAGTCTGGTGAACTCATCAGATTGGGCTACACATGCATGAGAAAAATCGAGACTGAGAAAAAAGATGACCAATGGTCTACATTCGACTGATAGGTTCTCACCTATTTTTTGAGATAGAATTTTCATGGTGGCACCCACCAACTGGATCAGATCACATATTTGGATGTCACACTGGAATGGATGACTTGATTTGCACCGTCAATCTCTCCTTGAGAGAATCACTTTAGCATTACACTAATACAAATGCTGCTCTTACCAATATCTAAGCTTTCCACCACTTCCACTGATGCAGATTTAGAATGACCAACAACCGTCCCCTTCATGAATTTGTCTTTAGTTTGGTGAGTATCTGAAGTTGAAGCAATCATATATCTTCCTCTAATAAGGCCCCTACAAAAAAGCAATGGACTCCCAACCAATTCAAGAAATGTTATGATTCCATACGTTAGACGACTTTTTGTGGAGATGACTTGTTGAAAATTCAAGTGAAGATGTGTAAATATAATAGACTATGCACGTTAGAAATATGCAAAGGTGAATATATCCTGAAGATTTTTCATGACCAACAGATGACTGATTTTTCTTTTTTCAGTATTAGCCCAACAGTCATTAACATGCATATCCAGCAATGTATCAACAGAGCCTTGGTCAATTTTCAGCAAGATATTAACTTCAAGATTTCACTACAAGGAACTCCTACTAAAAGCCCACAGGTGTGTGGATGGCTTGTGATCCACATTCCAACATGAGTATGAGATCCAAACCATCCATCAGGTCAGCCCATAACATGATTTCCCCACCTCCAAAATCAGGACTCCAACCATCATCTGGGCCACATTCTATGAAAAATGAGATGGCTAAAGAGTTGGCTGACTATCCACATTCAACGAACTGGGGCTCACCTAATTATTGGGCATGCCTGACATTTTAGCAGGGAATCCACACGGCATGGCCCACCTGAGGATCCCACCTCATCCATGCATTTGTGGACAGCGCATAACTCCTATAAAATATCAGATAAATAGACAACATGCATCAGAAACTACAATTGAGGTGCAAACATCACCTGCCGTTCCAATCTGGTTGGATGCTTTGATGATGCTCAAAAACAGGCAATAGATCCTTCTGCCTTATTTCAATCTCATGAACTGGGACCTTTTCAATTTTGATCTCTCCACCAGAATAATCATTCCCAGGCTTCCTCTCGTTAGCCTTTGAAGAAATCATCATATAGAAGCAAACCTGCAACAAATTTCAAATGATTGTATCCAAACTTAGAATATCAATACCCAGGAACATCTTTAAATAGTCCATGTGTGTATTGAACATGCCCTAGCCCAGGAACATTCTACAATGGCAGAGATGTTGGCCTGTCCCCCAAAATGCTCGTCTAGAAACTGTGCCCAAAATGAAAATTGGATGATGATGGGCCAGACCCACCAGCATTCCATTCTCATTCTAAGTGGTGGACACACATTCCCATCGGCATTTGTTGGCTGGTCCCCAAAAAGGACAAATCAAGTTGAGTACCTTGGTGTTCTGCCATATTGGTATCCTCCCTGAGCTTATCTGCACCTCGGCATTGGAAAGGTACCAATGGGATCTATCACTGGTTTTCATCATATTTTTTCCTGCTACAATATTGTTAAATGATTTCGAGTATTTTGTATCATTATCTTCATAATCAGAAGTTTCCATGACTATCTCTCCAGTTTCTTGTCTATCAAAGGTAATGCTTGAAAGACTTTCCTCTCTTTCTGGCCAGTTTGATCTTCGGCAAACATCCCACCATTGAACAGGTTCAGCATTCACCTGCAACTCTTCATCTTGAGCTGGCATGGAGGAACCTGGGCCACTTCTTGCAGTGCTGTCCCATGACTCAACCTCCAATGATGGTACAAGTTCATGCTGAATTACATGACCAGATGAGGAGTAAACCAGCAATTGCTCCAATGAGTTGGCCTTTGATCGAACTGGCTGGAGATTGTGATGAACGGAATCATGGAAAGCAGCAGCAACAGCACAGGATGGCACAAATATCTTTCCAGTCACAGAAGCAACAACATTGGTAACTGTATTTAGCCATGCGGAACTACCATATTTTATTCTGCTCACTACGGAAAGTGTTATAGGCGGTGGAGGTGGATGAGGTAGCTGGTTTATCATGTAAGATGGAGTTGACCACCATGACTTTGATAGAATAGGTAGGACTGGAGCATCAGTATGAAAGCTTTGTGTCTGGAGCCCGACGTCACCACCGAATTGCGAGAGCACAAAAATGTGGCATGTTCCCCTCGATGAAACAATAGCGACCCACTGACTATAATGACTAAAACAGATGTCCTGTATGACCTGTTAAGCAACAGGAAAACATAGCCACAGTCAATGACGTATTCTACAGTTCCAAGTCTCAGCAAATATATAGTTCACTAAGATGCATGATTTCGTGCATATGGGGTCCACGGAACGGTGATCCATGCTCTTATCTGGTGGCTCTACAGTGGATGGGTACGCCCAAAATTTTCCAGCTTGGAATACCCTAATGTTACATCAGTGGCTTACAAATAGACGATTAAGGAAAATTAAAAATTAGCAATGGTCCACATTCAATGGGAAATAGGCCAAAGATATAACATATAAGGTTTAGGATCTTCAATCTGGAAGATTTTCAGGGCATCCTAGATCCACATTGGGGCCCAAAAAATCAATGGTTAGAATCACTAAACTATGGACCCCATTTGTACAGAATCCAGCGCCAGCAAGCTACATGTTGATGAGGCTCAGCACCAAATAATCCCTCGCAAAAAGAGAGGGCATGCAACACTGAGTATCAGATAAATAAAGCATTAACTACTTACAGCTGTTGTTAGCCCTCGATACAGCCTGTATAGATGCACATGAGATGAACTCCAATTATCCTGCATGGTGCTTGAACCGTTCTCTACACGGGATGGTATAATACGAAACACATTTATATTGTGTCCACGTACAGAGGCAGTAACCAAAAGGGTCCCACTCGGATCAAAACATAGTGCGGATATTGGACAGGTATGGGCTCTAAATTGTGAAATAATGGTCTTTGAAACAAAATCCTTTACAACAACCTGCAACAAAACTAATTTCAATCGAAAAGAAACAAAAAAATAAAATCAACCTATCTAATGTAAAAATAGGGGCCAGTCTATCATGTACTCTCCCCCCATTTCTGATGTGGGGGTGATTCAGTCACCATAAGCATAGATGTACATCCATCCAAACCATCCAAATCATGGCCCCACTTTTCCCAGAGTATATTACAAAGTCACACTTATTGAATGATCCAAACGATCCAGTTGGTGGTGCTCATCAAATAGAGATGGTTAGAAAGAAAATCGTTAGCAGTCCAAATTCAATCAAATATAAGACCCGAACCAGCATAACTTTTGGGCTATGCTCCATCCACGATGGGACCCACAATTTGTACAGTCTGGATTGACATACGTATATTCCACATGTACGATGGATGAGCCACCACCATTCAGAAAGTGGAGAACAAGGCACGACAAGAAAATGTTTATGCAACCTGCTATAGTCCCCAAAGATAAAATAATTGCAATCCTATGGCACATTCTCTATAACTAACCATTCCTGCATTATCTGTTTCACTTGGATGGACTGCTGATTCAACTTTACCAACTTTCCAGCTTGAGTTTGAAGATGAGGGAGAGTTAGATCCATCGGGTAAAAGCTCCTGACAGTACTTAGACAAGGTTCTGTATCCCATGTCGCCCAGATTGATTATTCCAGCAGCTAACTGCTTACTGGACTCCATGGCGCAACGAGCCACAAAGCCCCCACTGCTGGGGGAAGTAGACGGATTCATACCTGGAGAGGGTGAAAGATTTTGTGGGCTAAGGCGGCCCGTGTTTGAAAAGAGAGGGTTGTTTGATGCATAAGCTAACCACCTTGGACCCACAGCCATCGGGCCATACCCAATGTTGACACCAACTACCCCTTGTCCTCCCTGGGGCATGGGATAAGTCAGCACACTGAATTTATTCTCGAAAGTGGCAGCATCAAAGCAGTATATCTGGCATGAGAGAAGGCAACTGATCAGTAATCCTTGAACATCTAGCTCCATCTGTAGAATAAAATTAGTAAATAATGTTCAATAGAGAATTTTCTCAGACCGACAAACTTAGAATGTGGACCCCAACTTTTGGGATGCAAATCATTCATATGATGGGTCCCATGTTGAATTAGAGAGAGCAAAAATTACCCTTCTTCGGATGATCCTAACCATCCAATTTAGGTAGGTTAAGTGTGGGAAACTGTGTTTGATTGTCCAATTCCACTGGATGGCTACAATCATCTGATAGGAGAGAGATATCAAAGCATGGCCCATCTTATGATGAGGTTTACCAGAACAATTGCTTAGGCTATCAAAAGGTAGGCCCAACCAATACCAATGATGGTTCAAAAGGAAGTATCGCATTCCTTTAAATTGACCATACAAATATTTCTACCTTATGCCTCTTTTTTTCTTTTCTTTTTTTCTAAATGAATCATTTGTGCTGCTTACTTGTGACGCAAGAGCCACAGCGATTATTCGAGGACTGCATCGTATCATGTATATAGCAGATCGGAACCTCAGAACATGCACATAACCGTCAGATCTTAGTGAGTAAAACCGAACAGTTGAGGGAGTAGAAACATAAATTCCCTGGTAAGATTCGCTGATATTTTCCCTTATCTGACCACTCAAATGGCCACCTTGAAGCCCACCAGAGCTGTTCGCTTCATCACCTGCAACAACCAGCAGTAAGGGATGCAACGATCTAAATCCCTCATGAGCCTCTGATTTCGTTGGAATTGGCAGCATCTGTAAAAACGTAACTTGGCCATCACGCTTTGAAACCAGTTCGCAGACATTGGAGGCATCCTCAACATCAATGACTTGAAATCCATTGGAGTAACCCAGTAAAAGGACGTGTCTGAAGGCTGATGGACCAAGCTCCAGCTTGTCAAAGCCAGCCCATATTACCTGTTTGGGTCAGAATAGTTTAAGACCGTAAATGCTGGCAAACTTGTTGAAATATACGATGACTGAGATTGCTCGGTATAAAGTATATAGGTTTGCTAATTCAACAGCATGTAGACCCCAATCCCTCTGTGTCGCCACATGTGCATGTGCCCTGGCCCAGGAATAAGTCCAATCAACTAATCAAGTAGGCCACAATTTAAGAAACAAATTGACGACCGAAGAAAAAACTTGGCCGGTTTTCCTTAGCTGTTGTTCATTTGTTTCCTACATTGCAGCCCAACCTTGGGTCAAGGCATCTAAATAGTGAGGCCAGCCTGATGAAAGTTTGGATGTTGCCCGCACATGCCAAGTTGGTACTGCAATGGTAGACAGACCAGACCTGCAAGCTTGTGGAGCTCCCCTTTTTTTTGAAAGGTAGCAACCTTCAAATAACCAAACATGAAATACTTCAGTGGACTGCCACAGTGAAAATGTCTTACATAAGGCTGTCAACTGGTTGGGTTGGGTTTGTTAATCGGGTTTGGGTGCGGGCCTGGGTCTAGTTCTTGAATACCCAAACCCAGGCCCAATCAGGTTCGGGTACACATCAGGCCTTTGGATCTTGGTTGCAAGTTAGGTTCGGGAGCACTTACATGGTTCGGCCAGCCCAATGGATGGATGAGATCGCACATAGATATGCCACTTTGACATGTGCATGGTCTGTAAATAGGCTCTCTCACATGTGTGTGGCTTAGGAAACCTCATTTTATTGCTATAAAATCATCAATATATATATATATATATATATATATATATATATATATATAGAGAGAGAGAGAGAGAGAGAGAGAGAGAGAGAGTCATGCTCACCTGCGCACGTGTGCACATGTGTCATGGGCGTCTGATCCGAACGGTCCATGTGATGTGGAATCCCATGAAACCCCAAGGGACAAATTTTCACTCCGATCTAAACTTCTGGTGGGCCATAGCAAAGAGAAATGCAAATCAAGGGAGGAAACTATTTTCATTTTTCATGGCCCAACCAAAGTTTTGGATCGAAGTAAAAATTGGGTCCAGGGGGTTTCATGAGGTGCTGCTTCATGTGGACCGTTCAGATTTTGGAGTCACATCATGTATGATGAGTTCTCAAAAAAGTTCGCACGAGTTCTGTGTGAATATATATATATATATATAGAATGGTTGTTTATCACAAACTTTAAGAGACCGGACTAGACAAATCCAACCAGACTTTAATCAGGTCCATCACATGGACCTGACCCAAACTGACTAGACCCAATTTTTAACCAGCTCCAAAAGGTTAGGCAGGAAGCTAACCCGATTTCTTTACAAGTCAAAAATATGGGATGCAGATCCGTTAAATCAGGTCAGGTCCATCGGGATTGACAGTGCTAGTTTTAAATACTCAAAAGACAGAATTTATAATATTTATCAGACCTCAGAATGCAACATAATAATAAAACTAGGATACAACTTACAGCACTTCAGTTTAGTGTTAAATAAATAAATGAAAAGACAAGAATGATGGTTAATAATTGCTAAGCTTGCAAAGCATTCAAAACACATCTGCTAACTCCTAAGGCAGTAAAAGAAGTAAACTCGATAAGGAAAAAGGTTAGAAGGACATACAATGTTGCAGCGTAAATAGTTTGAAGCAGAGTGCAGAAAGCAACTAAACTGATCCATTAAACTTTCATTTCTTCTATTAACATCCCTGAATATAAGGGAGCCCTAAAGAGTGCTTTCTTCAAAATACAAACCCATGTTCACCTAAGTTTCCCAAGCATTGTTCAACACCCGCACTTGCGGTTAACTGATCCATGCGGTAGTGTGATAAATATCGTGGTGATTTTGAAAATCTCATGATAATAGTGAGAAAAATACACTAAAAGATATCATTGCGAGATTTTCAAAATATCATCAGATTTTAAAATATCGTGTTTTTATTCTAATATTATCCGGGAATAGCAAAAACCTTAAGGGCCTGCTTGGATTCATGGAAAGCATGGGAAAGTAAATAGTGCTTCTTGGGAAACTTTATTTCTAGGAAACTGTGGGAAAGGAAACATTGTTTTCGTCGTTTGTTTACCAACAAAAGTTTCCTAGAAATATGATCTATTTTCAAATTGTTTGGCCAAAAAAAAAAATCTTGTGAAAAAAATTCTAGGTAGTCACTAGCATATGCTAGATTAGCATGGCACATGTCAGATGCTTGAAGATGAATGGTAGCACATGTGGCATATGCGACAGATGTGGGAGCTTGGAGTTGGCGTGTGGTACACGCAACATGCTTGAAGCTGCACAATGGCACATGTGGTATCAAATATGCATTGGCACATTTGACACATGGCACTTGAATCTAGATGGCAGTAATTGTGCACATTGGCACCATAGCCATATGTGGCATATTTTGAGTGATTGAAGTTGGCCGATGGCATGTGGCAAATAGGCGCATACGGAATGCTTTGCACATGTGGGGTGCAAGAGAAGCTGAATGGCGGTACATGCAGCACATTAGCATGTGGGGTGCAAGAGAAGATGGATGGTGTCACACGTGGGATGCTTTACATGTGGGGCAGAAGATAAGGTGGATGGTGACACGTGGCACATTGGTACGTGGAATAATGGCATGTGTGGGGTATAACCAAAGATGGACAATGACTCATTTCACACATTAGCACATTTGGGCTTAACACTTAAGAAACCCATTTTCCTTCCATCGTGAGAAAATGCCTTTCTCAGGGATGGAGGAGGGAAAATAAATTTGTCAATCTTCCAACAAAGATAGAAAGTAGGAAATTGTGTTTCCCACAAATTCCCACAAAGAAAGGCTTGACAAACAATGACAAATGAGTTTTCATGGGAAACAATGTTTCCTTTCCTTTCCATGAATCCAAACAAGTCCATCCTTAAGGAATTTGTTGTAAAAATATATTTTTAAATTTACAATGGATACTTTTCCAATAGTTTTATTTTTAGCAAAATTTTCCAGTTAATATCCCAATAAAACCCTTAATATTTGAAAATCTCCTACGAAATTTCCAAGCTAAGAAATAGCCAAGAACGAGATTTGTCGTTGTGCTATGTGGGCACATCTGGCTTTCATGATGCTCCCAATTTCTATATGAAGGATCTTACAGTCCAATAGCTTCTATGTAAGGATTAAGACCAGAAGGGAGAATGATGTAGGGACATCTGATGACCTAATCTTAGATGCATGTATAATCAGGTTAAAGAATGTTCAAATAAATACACGAATCAACTAACCATTTCCAATCAAAGGGATTAGGTAAATCTCAATAAAAAGATGAGGTCATTCCGTCAGGATCATGCTCCTTAGCATAAAATCATGTAAACAGTAAAAATGGAGGATTTAGGGATATAAGGATATCCCAGATCTAGCATAAGTCAGTTCACGGTCAAGTTTGGATCTGATTCTATTAACTAACCATCCATTTTTTTTCCGTTCAAACTAGTAGGGGGGTATCCAGAGAGGAACGAAAGGGGTGGAGAATGAAGGGTTTGAGATGAAGAAAGTACAGGTCCTTTGTCGTCAAAAGAAAAGGAGGATGATTCTTACCTTTTCATGCGCCTCAAAGATCTAGAAAGAAAGAAACCTGAAATTGGGGTGGAATCCTCAGTACCTAAGGGTCAATCCTGAAACCCTAATATCTTGAATAAAGAGGAAGAAAAGATACAAATTTATATTCATTTAATGATAATGAAAATAGGGTTTCTCATAACGTATATATAAGCTATGAAAAAAGTAAAAGTACACTAAAGCCCCTAAAAATAAGAAAAATAAGAAAAGGACGAAAAAAATAAAGAAAGTGCAATAAAGCCCCCGAAACAAGAAAAAGAACAAAAACGTTTAAAATTAAAACACCCGTGTGATAGGGTGTGAAATCCGACCCTGACCCATGGATTTATGGTAAGGGTGTGGTTATGTCGCTCCTGCACTTGTAGCACGTCAGAAAGTGGGTCCGATGCACCCGGCGTCCATCCACATCAACTACTCCGCTCCGATATTTTGTTGGCGATATCTCCTCCTCTAGTACATTCTAAAGGGTGCACCACTGATGTCTGCATTAATTCTCCTCGACTAGGAAGAATTTGCTACTGGCGAAAGTGAACTCCTATATCTCTTGAGTAAATCGAGGTCAATGCACTACAACTTTGTCTCCGTGATCCAAGAGTTATCTGTAATCGGCATGCTCCTCCATTTAACTAGGAATTTCTAGAAACCCCCGGAGCGAGTGGAAATTGCCTCGGAGTCCAAACTTTCCTCTATCTTGTCTCTTCTTGGTGCAGGTGGAAGAGAAGGTAAGATGGGTACAGGAAGATCAGGTTGTGGCCAAGGTCCATATATAGGGGCGTCTGGGAAGAAACAGGGGAACCAGTGGATAGAGGTAATGACTTCTGAAAGGGAACTAGATCTTCCACATTAAATGTGGAACTGATGCCCATGGTAGCAGGGATATCAACAACATAAGCATTAGACCCCAACCTTTTCACAATTTTATGTGGGCCTATGCTACAGGCATGAAGCTTCTTCACGGATCTAGGTGGAAATCGATCAAACCTAATACGAACCATGACGTCATCTCCAAGTTGAAATTCTCTAAATCTCCTGTGAGTGTCAGAAGAAAGTTTATAATGTTCATTACTCGAATTAATCTTCCTCCTCATCTCACTATGCATTGCATGTATATGCCAGGGGAAGGACTCTCCTAACTCGGAAGGACGCTGTGGGGTAGCCATGGGGATCAAATCTATGGGGGCTCGGGGTCTAAGACCTGAAACAATTTCAAACGGGCTCATTCCTGTGGACCTGTTCACTGAAGAATTATACGCGAACTCTGTTGTGGGAAGAACAGTGTCCCAGGTCCTATGGTGGTCTCCAACCAAACATCTTAACAAATTTTCTAAGCTACGGTTCGCTACATCTGTTTAACCATCTAACCGGGGATGAAATGCTGAAGAAAACTGGAGCCTCGTACCCAAAAGATGCCAGAGAGTCTTCCAAAAATAATTAGTGAAACTAGTATCTTTGTCAGACACAATGGATCAAGTACTCCATGAAGTCGCACAACCTCCTAAAAGAATAACTTAGCAACGTGGGAGGCATCTGAGGTCTTACAATAGGATAGGAAATGAGCTATCTTAGAAAATCGATCAACAACCACGAATATGGAGTCGTGCTTACGAATAATCTTGGGAAGCCCAAGCACGAAGTCCATACTGACATCTTGTCACGAGGCATGTGGAACTCGCAAAGGAGTATATAAACTTGTATTTTGCTTCCTCTGCTTCGTCAGTTGACATGTTCGACACAGCCCTACAATCTTAGCTACATCTTGCTGGAGATTAGGCAAATAGAAATGATCAGACACGAGGGCAATTGTTTTATTTAGACCAAAGTGACCTGCCATCCTTCTAGCATGCAGCTCCCAAACTAGAAAATCACGGAGGGATGTGCGTGGGATATAGAGCTTGTCCCCTCTAAAAAGATATCCATCTGTAAGGACAAATTCCGCACTCCTCGAGGGCAGGTGACTAGACAACGACGCATAAATGATCCCAAAATCAGGACAGCTTGAGTACTCACCCTTAAGTTGCTCAAAGTATGTAACTTCAATACTTATGGACTGTAGTGTCATGATACGATGGCTAAGCGCATCAACAACCTTATTCTCTTTTCCGACCTTGTGCTTAAGCACAAATGTGTACTCTTGAAGAAATTGTGCCCACTTAGCATGCCTAGGGCTCAACTTCTTTTGAGAGCTCAAATATTTCAAGGCCTCATGTTCAGAGAACAAGACGAATTCTTGCGGTAATAAAAAATGTTGTCAATGGCGCAATGATTGCACAACCGCATAGAACTCCTTATCATAAGTGGAGTAACGTTGTTTAGCCTCATTCAGCTTCTCACTGAAAAAGGCCACAGGATGTCCCTCTTGGCTTAACACTCCGCCTATGGCAATTCCTGACGCGTCACGTGCTACCTCAAAAGCTTTGGTAAAGTCAGGTAGACACATGACTGGCGCTTTCGTCATCTTCTTCTTAATTTCTGAGAAAGCCCGTGCCACGACTTTAATCCATTGAAACTCCCATTTTCGTATGCAATCTGTGATGGGAGCCATAATTGAGCTAAATCCACGGATGAACTACCAGTAGAACGTAGCTAGGCTGTGAAAGCTTCGCATGTCGTGTATGGTATGCTGCTCAGGCCAATTGTGATGCAGGACAATTAACCACTTGCTCTAAAAGCTCGAACTATTAGAGTATGGCGAATTAATCCTTTTATCTCATAGCCCAAGCCCCACATCTCATGAGTTTTAAGACCCCGGCCAAACCCCCTTCGTGGGCCCCAAATCACATGGGCCGCCCACCCCGAGTGTGTCCCCGCATCCCACGGGCTACCCCACTCGAGCCCGGTGTGAAATGCGCATTAATCACCCCTGGTGAGGAGTCTCGAACACGAGATCTACTCCGTGGGCCGTACCCACCCCGAGTGTGCCTCTGCATCCAACAAGCGACGCCACTCGAGCCCAGTGTGAAAATGCCCCTGCATTAATCACCCCCGGTGAGGAGTCTCGAACTCGAGACCTTCCGCTCTGATACCAATTTGATGCAGGACAATTAACCACTTGCTCTAAAAGCTCGAACTATTAGAGTATGGCGAATTAATCTTTTTATCTCATAGCCCAGGCCCCACATCTCATGGGTTTTAAGACCCCAGCCGAACCCCCTTCGTGGGCCCCAAATCACATGGGCCGCCCACCTCGAGTGTGTCCCCGCATCCCACGGGCTACCCCACTCGAGCCCGGTGTGAAATGAGCATTAATCACCCCTGATGAGGAGTCTCAAACACGAGATCTCCTCCGTGGGCTGCACCCACCCCGAGTGTGCCCCTGCATCCCACAAGCGACCCCACTCGAGCCTAGTGTGAAAATGCACCTGCATTAAATTGATAATGGCCTTGACTTTCTCAGGGTCTGCAAACATACCCTCTAACGATATGACAAACCCCAGGAAGATAACACGGGAAGTCAAGAAGAAATACTTCTTGAGGTTCGCATAGATCTTTTCTACACGTAAGGCATTGCAGACCTGCCTCAAGTGCTCGATGTGCTGGCTAAGGGACATACTATAGATGACGATATCATCGAAGTACACAACTAAAAACTTGTCCGTAAAGGGCCACAACACCTGGGTCATCACCCTCATAAACAAACTTGGGGCATTGGTTAACCCAAATGGCATAACCAGCCACTCGTACAGCCCATCCTTCATCTCGAAGGAAGCTTTCCATTCATCTCCCGAGCGAAAAGATAGTATAGGTGGCCATCATGTCAAGCGTGTCATCAAGCCTTGACATGGGAAACCGATACTTGACAGCGATCTTTTTTATGGCTCTACTATCAACATACATGTGCCACATGTCGCTTGGGCGTAAGAAGTGCGGGCACGGCGCATAGGCTTAGACTCTCACGAATGAATCCCCTTTTAAGCAATCTATCCACCTGCCTCTTCAACTCAGCATGCTCGGTGGGGTTCATTCTGCAGTGAGGGAGGTTTGGTAGGGTTGCCCCTGGGACAAGATCTATCGCATGTTGAATGTCCCGCATCGATGGAAGCTCGTCTGGAAGGTCCTTAGGGAAGACATCCCGAAACTCCTTTAGGACCGGACGAGCCTCCTGGGGTATCCCCACAGCAACCTCAGGTGTACTCTCCCTAGCCAATAAGCCGTACAACAGTCTCCGCCTTGGTCTCTCTCTCAAACTCCTTAGCATCTATGATGTGGAGAGACTTCGACTGAGGCGCCCTTTGACTCTTAGGACTGCCTGGGGATGCAACATCTTTTACTCCTGTTGACGATTTGGGAGGGAGCAGGCTCAAGACAAGCTTCTTTCCTTCATGCTTAAATACACAATTATTCGTACGCTTGAATATTGTGACATCTTTGTCATAGAGTCATGGCCTTCCCAAGATAATATGACCAATGTCCATCATGACCACATCACACAACGACTTGTCCCTGTATGGTCCAAGTTCAATCGGAACAAGGCATCGCTAGGTCATAAGGAGGGATGTCGAATCCACCTAAGAAACTCTGTATGGGTTAGGGTGAGGGACTGGTTTCAACCCCAGTCGACTCAAAGTAACGGGGGAAACTACATTCTCGCAGCTCCCGCTGTCTATGATCACTTTGCAACTCTTTTCTCCGCACTTGGCGTAAGTGTGAAAAATGGTGGTTCCGCGCCAATCTTCGCTTTCCTTCATCTGGACAGCCACAGTATCATCCTTGGCGTCACTAGCTGGTTCAAGGAAAGGTATAATGATCTCTTCATCATCCTAGTCACCATCAACTTTATCTACCACTTCTTCTGTGTAGTGTTCGGAAACAAAGGTAATGCGCCCACCCTTATTTGAACACTCGGCAACGATGTGACCCATGTCACCACAGCGGTGGCACTGCCCTAGCATTGCGGGCCTAGTACTTGGTTCAGCCATATTATTACTTCAATTTCTATTAACTGGCTGGGTACCAGGTTGAGCTCTAGGTTGAATTCTGACCTGGGTCTCACTCCCCGCGGAGCTACTCTAGGCGTAGTAGGTCGAAAATCAATCCCCCTCACATTGGATTGGCTCACACGGTGATCTAGTTCCTGCACCTCTTGGTAAGCGTGTTCCAGACTAGTGACCATGTCAAGAGTGAGTTCCCGCTGAAAATCAGGCCTGAGGCCCATACGGAAACGGGAGAAAACCACAGCAAGGTCCTCATTCACATCGCACCTCATCATATATTCATCAAACTTGGCGATGTATTCCGTAATTGTTATGGATCCTTTGCGCAAAATTTGTCATTGATCCAACAACCTTTGCTTATAAGAAAGGGGAACATACTTCTCTCGCAACTCTTTCATCTCAATCCAAAAAAGAACTAGCCCCTTTCCAGATCGCTCACGGCGACGCTCCACATTCCCCAATATAGTTTTGCATGGCCTACCAATTTCATCTTGGCGAAATCGACTCGTCGTGGGTCTGGCAGACCATGTCACTCAAAGAAGTGATCCATGTTTGCTAACTAGTCGAAAAAAACTTTGCGGTTCAATCTCCTATCAAAATTGGGGGAGTTAACCTTGATACCCTTCATGACCCTAGCAACAGGGTCCTCGTGCTCATGATATCTCTGGGGGTGCTGACGACACATCCCAAGATGGCCCTCCTATTGGGCGGGAAGAATAGGATCAAGATTAAGTGTGGCTGGTAATGGATATACCCCATCGTGCTTGTTGCTAGGCCCACGAACTGGCTTACGCCCAAAACATCCTTAGGCGGATCAGGGCCCACAACTTGGGACTGATCGACAACCCCGGTGTCGGGGGTCGCTTGGGCTCTACCTATAGTGGCGATTGGAATACCAGCCTCTAGACGCACAACTCTCTCCTCTAGACGCGTGAACCTACCATCCTGATTCGCAAACTGATGCGTGATATCATCCCTTACGGTTCGAAACTGTTGATCCATTATCATAGTTAAGCCCTCCATAGCCTTGGCAAATTGATCGGAGTCCATGGTGTAATGAAGACCAAATCCATGACCAATGAGTGTGGGCGTACACTAGGAATGACAAGTGAATGGTCCTAGATCTACATGCGAGAAATGGTAAAAATAATGACACCAATGCAATATAACTACCCTATATGACCTAGATCTGTATGGGGACTCAACAAAACCTAAGAAAAAAATGGCTAACTAAACACAACAAAATATGTCCCCTTCATAGAGTCGATACGCGGCCCCAACCTGAGGTTTGGGGCGGCGTGCTAAAAGCTTTACGATTTTATTTTATTATTATTTTTTTTGGGCAAATGAATTCTTTAGAAATTTTCCATAAAAAAGAGGGATTGTCAATAAACTAACCTACGCTAAAATCTAGGCTCTGATAACAAAACTGATGCAGGGACATGTGATGACCTAATCCTAGATGCATGTATAATCAGGTTAAAGAATGTTCAAATAAATACACGAATCAACTAACCGTTTCCAATCAAAGGGATTAGGTAAATCTCAACACAAAGATGACGTCATTCCATCAGGATCATGCCCCTTAGCATAAAATCATGTAAACAGTAAAAAGGGAGAACCTAGGGATATGAGGATATCCCAGATCTAGCATAAGTCAGTCCATGGTCAAGTTTGGATCTGATTCTAGTGACTAACCATCCTTCTTTTCCGTTCAAACTAGAAGGGAGATATCTAGAGAGGAATGAAAGGGGTGAAGAAAGAAGGGTTCGAGATGAAGAAAGTACAGGTCGTTTGTCGTCAAAAGTGAAGGAGGATGATTCTTACCTTCTCCTGCACCTCGAAGATCTAGAAAGAAGGAAACCTGAAATCGGGGTGAATCCTCAACACCCAAGGGTCAATCCTGAAACCCTAATCTCTTGAATAAAGAGAGAAAAGATATGAATTTCTATTCATTCAATGATAATAAAACTAAGGTTTCTCGCAATGTATATATAAGCTATGAAAAAAGTAAAAGTGCACTAAAGCCCCTGAAAACAAGAAAAATAAAAAAAGACGAAAAAAAAATAAAGAAAGTGCAATAAAGCCCTTGAAACTAGAAAAAAGAACAAAAACGTTTAAAACTAAAACACTTGTGTGGTAGGGTGTGAAATCCGACTCATGGATCTATGGTCAGGGTGCGGTCATACCGCTCTGCACTCGTAGCGCGTCAAAAAGTGGGTCCGATGGACCCGGCGTCCATCCACATCAACTCCTCCGCTCCGGTACTTTGTCGGCGATGCCTCCTCCTCTGGTACACTCTGAAGGGTGCACCACTGATGTCCATATCAAAGAAGCTTGGCTTGCTTTCTAATATGCTTTTGGACCACGGAATATTATCAAATTACACAAGACAATGATGGAGGAAACCAGCTGGAAGATCATTACAAGAAAGTTTTTTGAAGAAATTTGGCACTGGACCCCATCTTAATAAGATTTTTTTATAAGATGAAGAAATCAAAGATATTGTAAGTTTCTTTATTTTCCCACCGGAGTTATTTTGGTCATTTTTAAAAAGCAAAATAATAACGATTTTAGGAGGATTTTTAAGGTCCTGGTGATCAACAAAGCCTATAGTTTGTCGACATAAAGGATCCCTACACGTGAGGCCCTTTATTTGGTGATCCAGACCATTGACCCAAAAATCCCCTAGATTAAAAGAACCTAGCCCTTAGATGTTTGTCCTTTTCTCCATTTATTGTGGAAGATTGACATATTTTTCCTCTTAACCTTCTATTTATTGGCTACCGATAGAAAGTTACGAGATCTCTAGGGCATCTCTCAAATGATATTGTTAGTGTACCGATTTGTGCACCTTGTTTGTCAATCACGTGCTTCTGTGTGCTAGGGAGTCAGTTAAGCCCTTGTAAGCTTAAGAACGAAGACACATGAAGACTGGAGCATCAAGTGAAGAACATTTATATGAGGTGTAATGCATAGGCGTTTTCACACCGAGCTTGAGTGAGGTTGCCTGTGGGATACAGGGGCACACTCGGGGTGGGCGACCTGCGTGAGGCGAGTGGCTCATGTGAAGTGGAACCAATGTGAAGTGGGGCCCACGAGGGGGGTTCGGCCGAGGTCCTAACCCATGCAATGTGGGGCCTGGGCTATGAGATAAATGGATTGATTCGCCACGCTCTATCAGTTTAAGCTTTTAGAGCAAGTGGTTAATTGTCCTGCATTAAAGTGGTATCAGAGTGAGAGGTCTCGTGTTCGAGACTCCTCACTGGGGGTGATTAATGCAGGGGCATTTTTACACCGGGCTTGAGTGGGGTTGCTTGTGGGATGCAGGGGCACACTCGGGGTGGGCGGCCCGTGTGAGGCAGGCCCCATCCGTGTGAAGCGGGTGGCTCATGTGAAGCGGAACCCATGTGAAGTGGGGCCCACGAGGGGGCTTTGGTCGAGGTCCTAGCCCATGCGATGTGGGGCCTGGGTTATGAGATAAACGGATTGATTCGCCATGCTTTATTAGTTCGAGCTTTTAAAGAAAGTGGTTAATTGTCCTGCAGCAAAGTGCCTTGGTGACCCTATAACCATGACCCAAAACAACCCTATAACCTTTAGGGTCTGTTTGGGCGGTGGGATTAGAAGGGATTAGGTGGGATGGGATTCAAAAAACATAATTATTACCCATTGCAGGGATTGTCCCCCTGTTGCCATGGGATAAAATTAATGGTATGCTTTGTTGATAATACGGTGGTATATTGAATGGATGTACCCACCATCATTTGAAATTACCGAGAATAACACACGTGTTATATCTAAACCATTCATTTGTTTTGTAACTTCATTTTATGGCATGGGCCTAAAAATGACGTAGATCCAAAACTTATGTGGCGCCAAAGAAGTTTTCAATGGTAAGTATTCAATCCCCATGGTGGGACCTACACAACTTGCTAAACATTGAGTGAAATTGGCACAGGACCCAATGCAATTCCATTTAATGTAATTCCAAGCTTTTCCATTCTTCCCAAACATGGAGTGGAATTGGCACATGACCAGATGAATCCCATCCCACCTAATCCCTTCTAATCCCACCACCCAAACAGACCCTTAGATGATCATAACCTTAATAAGTAAACGTTTTTAAAAATAAATTATCTCTAATACTTAGAAGCTTAATTGAAACATGATATGTAAGGCTAGAAGAGGTGTGAAGCTGTTGTGAATCGTATGCCCAAAACAGTAGTTTTCGATTGGTCATCGATCCCATCGATAGCCTATTGAAGGGACATAATAGAATCAAAGGACCAGTCGATACGATCGAAGAAATAGTCTGGTAACCCAACAAATAAATTTCTGGATTTTCTTAATGGATCGATAGATTATTCGATCCTATCGAAGGACCTTCGATCCCATCGAACTGCCTTTTGATCAGATCGACAGAACCGTTAACTAGCCATTTTATAGTTGTTGCAAATTGGTTTCTTATAAAAGGGCATCCGGTTCTTAGGCAAATACATTGGTTTTTAGTGTAATAGAGGCCTAAGTGATTATATGTTTATATCCCTCATCCTAAGCCTCTAAATCAATGAGTTCCAAGACATCTTCCTTAAGATTAATACTCTATTGAGGATTTCAACCTCCACCTTGAAGATGAGCTTGAACTCCACTGTTTTCTAGAGATTAGACCCAGCCTTATTGATATATCTTTTGTCTAAATCCTCTAGAAGACTTATCTTAGTGAATTCCTTATGACTACAATCTTCCGTTAGTTGTAGGAGATTTCACCATCCTCCCATCACCTTAGTCACCTTGATAGAGCATTGCATGCAAGGTGTTTGATCTTGGAACTGAAGCATTAGTAAGCAACGATATCAACGATTAAGGGAGCACAAGGGGAGTTGATTGAAGCATGGGAGAGCATTGATCAAGCAACCCGAAAAGGTACTACAAAAGGGGCTCAATCCAACAAGTTATCAAATTGTAAGAGTCCACAAACTCCTTCCTTGTGTAAGATTGAGTTTAGAGTTTGTAACCCAAACTCGCATAGGTTCTTGTGCAGGACCGTATCGCCACCGACCGAGGTGAGAATCTGTGTAAGTCCTTGTGTAGGCCACCGAAACGGGTGTGCACAAGGGTAAGTCCTTATGTCGGCCACTGATATGGGTGTGTATGTGGTAAGTCCTTGTGTAGGCCACCAACACGGGTGAGTACGTGGGTAAGTCCTTGTGTAGGCCTTCGACGGGAGTGTACACTTGTAAAGGTTAGAAGTGAACCTGATTTAAAACATATGATAGTGAAATCCGGTACACTCAGGGAGAGTACATCCGCTGGAAGTAGTGTAGGGAAACCGAACCACTATACATGCTTGTGTTGGGGATTGTCATTTCAGCACTTTTCCAATTATGCTCATGTGATTGTTTAATTGAATTATATATATGTATGATTAGATGAATGCTATGAGTTGATAGTAGCACATCCCACACACATATGTACACTATCTTATTGAGACTAGATGCTTGGCATGTTTCATCTATTGTAGGTTATGTGATTGGACCCACCACTGGCATGAAAGCCTTAGTGTTAAATTGTTTTACTTAGTTTAAATTGACATATTAGTATAAGTAAGCATTTTTTTTTAATTGGCAAAATTTTAATTGGTCCTACTAACACCCCCCGCAAGGACATTGAGATTCATTCTATATCTCCGTCAAACTTTTGCATATAGACGTGGTAGGCTATTCCACGTAATTTCAATCGGTATCAGAGAGGGTGACTCTTGAAGGGCTTAACTGCCTTGAGTTTATCTAAGGAGCTAAAGAATAATATTTACCTAAGAGGGGTGTGCCATCACACGACAGCCTTATTTTGATGGGTCTAACTATGCCTATTTGAAGGCTAGGATGAAGGTCTTTATAAGATCCCTTAATTCTATGGTTTGAACAATTGTAGAACAAGAATAAACTATGCCCGTAGAATAAATCGTGGTTGATGGTAAAACCATTAGTGCTCCCAAAGATAAATCCAAATGGAGCGCTAATGAGAGAGCGCAATATACCTATGATGCCAAAGTTCTTAATACTATTTACTATGCAGTTTTCCCCAATGAATTTAAACGTAACTGCTAGTGTGCAACGTGTAAGAAAGCGTGAGACATATTGGAAGTCACCAACGCAGGAACTAGAATAGTAAATAGATAGAAGCTTTAGCTCTTAATAATCCAATTTGAAAACATAAGAATGGAAGAGTTTGAAACTTTTATAGAGTTTTATTCCAAACTCAATTATATTTGCGACTCCATATGGGGTTTTGGAGAGAGGATTCCAGATGGTCGTATATTTAGGAAAATACTTAAATCTCTCCCGGATAGATTCACTCCCAAGATAACCTCGATAGAACAATATAGGAATATAGATGAGATGAATGTAGAAGAACACTTAACTTTCCTATAAACTTATGAACTACAGTTTAAGGCCCCCTCTAGAGCAAAAAAACTAGTCGTCCTTAAAACATCTCATAGGCATTCACATAGGTATAAGATTGTTAAATTTGATAGTGATAGTGATGATGAAGATAAAGAGTAATTGTCTAGAAAATTTAAGAAATTCCTCAAGTTTAGTAGATGGAAGAATTATGACACAAATGGTAAGTCGGTTGACCCCGTGCATAAAGGTAAAATTTTAAAAAGACCGAGCATAACCCAGTGTTTCAATTATAAGGGTTATGGACATGATGTCACCAATTGTGTTAGCAAAGTAAGATCCAAAAGCAAGGCTATGGTGGTAACATGGGATGATGCAAAGGAGTCTGAATCCAATTCAGGTGATTCCTCTAGTGATGAAGACCTTGGACACTTGTTCTAACGGCCTACACCACTGTGTCCCTCCCTAGAGACTTTGTTAATGCACTGATTTGTGCACCTTGTTTGTCAATCACGTAAGTCCATGTGTCATATAGTCAGTTGAGCTCTTGGAAGCTGAAGACCGAAGACACAAGAGGACATGGAACATTAAGGAGCAAAGAACGAGTAAATGAGGTACTTTGGTGACCCTAACCTTGACTCAAAACAACCCTTAAACCTCTAAATATGGCTTAATAGGTAAACATTGTTTGATCATCCCTTAGCCTTAGGAGCCTAATTCGAACATGATAAGTAAGGCTAGAAGAGGTGCAAAGCTGTTGTAAAATCATATCGAATGACCACTCGATCTCATCAAAGAAGACTCCATCAACCAAACAGACAATTTCTGAATTTTCTCGATGGGATCGACATGCAGTTCGATCCCATCGAAGATCCTTTCGATCTTATCGACATAACTGTTAATTATCCGTTTTATATCACTTCCAAATCAGTTTCTTATAAAAGGGAATTGGGTTCTTGGGCGAGATGATGAGTTTTTTGTGCAACAGAAGATTAGGAGACTCCCCGCTCATATCCCACATTCCTAGCCTCTAAATCCATGAGATCTAAGTCATCTTCCTTATGATTTATCACTTGAAAGAGGATTCTAACCTTAACGAAGAAGATGACCTTGATCTTCACCTTGTTCTAGAGAATAGACTTGAACCAATAGTCAAATCCTTTGTATTAATCTTCTAGGACACCCATCTAGGTGAATCCCCTAGGCATTAAAACATTCCCATGAGTTGTAGGAGATTCGCCCAACCTCCCATCACCTTGGTCACCTCAAAGGAGCATTGCATGCAAGGTGTTCTGATGCATGACATGAAATTAAAGATGACATGCAAGATTTCAAGCTTTAAATCAGACCAATTTTAAACAATCATAAAATTCCACATCCCACATACGATCAAACATTCAACAAGGGGAATCTACGGGGGTCCAAGCCTACACACGTTTAAAGCTGGATCAAATAAAATTATAAACCAAACAATGCCCAAAGGAGTGTAAGATTCATCCACTCATGCAAAGGATTGTTCCCCAATTCAAGAGATTCACCGTGTTTCAATTCGGGGAAAGTCTAGGGTTTGCAAAAGTTGGAAAACTTGGAATTTGGGATTATCTAAGGTTAGGGTTAGAGATTTAAGGTGAGAGAGGAGTGAAATAGGGGAGAGAGAATAACCTGAGGCAGTCCACACGTGTGGACAGCAGCCCAACCCAAACGCATGTGCGTGGGTTCCCGTCCGCACATGTGTGGGGCCCAAGAAACTAGAAACGGCCAGTTAGGGGTTGGTCGGCCAAGGGACGTCCACCCTCATGCCAAGTTTCACGTTGAGCCGCTATCCGGTGTGCGTTGTGCTCTACCAAAGTTTCGGCCTCTTGGTGGGCTAGACTCTGAAAATCTATTATAAAGGAGAATTTGGGTGCAAAGAAAAGATAAATCTGAAGATGGGAAGGCTATGGGAAATGATGGGTGTGGGGTGTAGGGGGTGGGGATGATTTGGGACGGTTGTGGTTTCGCACCACGGTAGTTATCCCTTCGAGGAAGGGAGGGTTTTGCACCCGATTAGCTTCTTCAACTCCGAGGAATAGAGAAGAAAAAATGCAGAATTTTATTCATAAACTTCAATGAAAAAAACCTACATGGGGTTACCTATTTATAAGAAAACCCTAAACCCCAAAAGCCGTGCCATGTGCGCACACTATTACTTGGAGATGAAGTAACAAAAATAACAACTAATCAACGCAATCAAAACCGTTCATGATGTTTCTAATAACGATAATAACCAAAACTCAAAATCCTAAATAATCTAGGGTAGTGGGCCACGATCATGAGATCCAATGGTGGAATCCCTATGATGATCGGGCCCACTCCAATGCTCCATAGCACGGCTCCCTAACTAAGAGGTCCTCCATAGATATTGTTGTTGATCCAGATCGATAGTGGAGCCTTCCTCCTCCTTGAGTACGTGTGTAGGATGGGAGGCGTGCGCGTGCGCATGATGTCCCTATCAGCTCTCCCCGACCGTAAAGATTTCGCTAATGGCAAAACAAAACTCCTGAACCGCTCTGAGATGTCAGGATCAAGTCTCTGAAGCTCCTCCTCAATGAGCCACGCACTGTCTAAAGTTGGACGTGACTTCCACTTGACCAGGAACTTTTAAAATCCCCCGTTCGACGTCGATACTATTTGATGGTCCAGAATATCCTATCTCATCTCTGGGTGTGAGAAGGGTAGGTATGGGAGGTAGAGGCTGAGAAGATAGGTCGGGAAGAGGCCATGAATCAAGGGAAAGGTCTGGGGAATCAGGATGGTTCGGTGCAAGGCTAAACAATGCATCAGTGGTACCCTGAAATGCAACTAGATCCTCCACATTAAATGTGGAACTAATTCCCATGGAATGTGGAAGATCTACCACATACTAATGCAAGACATGAAATTAAATACGAGGTGCAACATTTCAAACTTTGGATCATACAAATTTCTAAAGAATCACTAAAAAATAAAATCACATCCAACATACGTTCAAACATTCAACAAGGGGAATCTACGGGAGTCCAAGCCTACACACGTTTAGGGCTGGATCAAGTAGAATTATAAACCAAACAATACCCAATAAAGTGTGGATTCATCCAATCCTGCAAAGGACTGTTCCCCAATTCAAGAGATTCACCATGTTTCAAATAGGGAAAAACCTACGGTTTGCAAAAGTTGGAAATACTTAGGATCTGGGATTTTCGAGGGTTAGGTTTGGGATTTAAGGCGAGAGAGGAGAGGTCTAGAGGAGAGAGAATAACCTAAGAAGGATCCTGCGTGTGGACTGCAGGCCCACCTGGACACTTGCGTGGCTGTCTGATCGCACGTGTTTGGTGCCCACGAAACTGAAAAAGGACTCCTTGGGTGTGGTCGGCCAAGGGAGACCCACTTTTACACCAAGTTTCGCGACGATCCTCCTTCCGGTTGTGCATGGTGCTCCGCCGTAGTTTCAGCCCTCTAGTGGGGCAAAATCTGAAAATCTGCTGTAGTGGAGAACTTGGGCACAAAAAAAAAAAAAAAAAAAAAAAGAAAAATCTGAAGAAGAGAGGGCTGTGGAAGATGGTGGATGTGGGGTGGAAGAGATGGGGATGATTCGGGATAGTTGTGGCTTCGCACCACGATAGTTAACCCTTCGAAGAAGGGAGAGTTTCGCACCCAATTAGCTTCTTCAACTCAGAGGGATGGAGAATAAAAAACGTAGATTTTATATATAAGCTTCAATGAAAAAAAACCTACATGGGGTGGCCTATTTATAAGAAAAACCTTAAACCCCAAAAGTCACGCCATGTGCGCACACTATTACTTAGAGAAGAAGTAACAAAAATAACAATTGATCAACGCAATCAAAACCGTTCATGATGTTCCTAATAATGATAATAACCAAAACTCAAAATCCTAGATCATCTAGGGTAGCAGCCCACGATCATGAGATCCAATGGTGGAATCTCTATGATGATTGGGTCCACTCCAATGCTCCATAGCACAACCCCCTAACTAAGAGGTCCTCCATAAAGGTCGTCGTCGAACCAGATCGATAGTGGGGCCTTCCTCCTCCTTGCGTATGTGCGTAGGGTGGGGGGCATGTGCGTGCGCGTGATGTCCCCATTACATACGCATTGAGACCATTTTGTTTTATAATTTTGATGGTCCAACGCTACGCACGTGTAATTTACGAACCGCTCCCTGAGTGTACTACTCTGGCCTGATGCGGACCATTACGGAGTCCCCTACATTGAATTCCTTGAAACGTTTATGTTGGTCTGCAGAAATTTTGTAATGTTCATTACTAGTATTGATCTTTCGCTTGATTTCTTGATGCAATGAATGAATGTAATGTGCAAAGGACTCTGTAGACTTTGATGACCTATGGGACAAGGACATAGGGACAAGATCAATAGGCTTCTTGGGAACAACATCACACTAAAGTGTGGCTTTGCATGATCCAAACTGAATAGGAACAAGCCAACGGTGCAAGACTGGACTGGAAGTTTCATCAACCCAAGACACTCTATAGGGTTGAGGATGGGCTTCAAGCTTTAAGCCCAAATGGCTCATAGTGCCAGTTGATGCCACGTTGGTACAACTACCACTATCCACGATCATCTTGCAGCTCTTATCACCACATTTTGCATGAGTATAGAGGGTCGGGTGCGGCGCCAATCGTTGGTATTCGTTGCTTGTGCAAAGGCGCGACGCACAACTGCAAGGGTCGCAGACTCTTGCGCTCCCTCTTCCTCATCACTAGGGGTTTCTATTGGCTCATATTCTTGCTCTTCACCGTCACTTTCCGGGTGCACTACTTCTACTTGCTCATCAATTAGGAACACCTTGGTGCCCTCTCTCGTGCCACACTAGTGGGCAAAGTGACCAAACCCCCTAACATCTAAAACACCTAGTCGCATCACTTTTGTGCGAGCTAGACCTTACAATTCCTTTACCTTTATCATCCTTGGGCCCAGATTGAACATTACTGGAAGGCTTGTATTGATATCTAGTGTTAGGCTTAGCCCCAGAAGGGTTGGCCTTAGCGCCAGAATCATGAGGCTCAAACCACCTTTCCATAAGTGTTTTGAGGTATTACTCGACCTCCGACACTACTAGATACATTTGTTCAAGAGTGTTTATGTCCTTAGAGAGCAACTCTCTCCTAATGTTAGAACAGAGGCCAATCTTAAATCGAGCAAGAGCAGTGTTCGAGTTGTCGGTATCGCTACAAGTTTCGCTGGCCAGAGATAAAGATATAATATCGTTATCGGCGATAATATCGCCGATAACCTGGAGAAAATGGTGGATTTTTTTAGTGAAACTTTAGGACACGCCTAAATACACTTATTTACATATCCAGGAATGAAAAAATTGCAAAAAGAATGCATTAAATTAGAAGTTTTCATTTAATGGGGGCCAAAAGGCATGCGTTCTCATAAGAAGTCATTCAAATAGTAACCAAAAAGAGTTTATATAATACAAATGCAGCTGACATACAGTAATTAAGACATGTAAAAGTAAATTAACTTAAAGATGTCAAATCAAAGATGGATTAGATTATCCAATCAGTGTGGTATTTGATACTCTGGCTGCATATGACACTTGATACCTAGCATTTGAAAATAGTACATGTAGCAAATTCTAACATAATCTAAACCATGTTTTCGCTTCATCAAGATCTGTGTGACCTAATCAAGAGGTTGGATGGCAAAAAAAAAAAAAAAAACATTACAATGGTCCTGTGAAGTTTTTAATGGAGGGCATTAATCACCACTATTTCCCTTAGTGTGGTCCACTTGAGATACAGTCATACAGATCTCTCATTTTGGACTCATGCCTTAAAATTATCTATCAAAATAAATGGACGACATTAATAAAATATTTATCATTATGATGGCCCCACATAACATCGACCCATCAATCCACGAATATAAACAAGCGACATGTGTGCGCCGTATAAATCAGTACGCTTATCATACTGAGTCAGCTATGTGGGGCCCATTGTGATTTATGTATTTTATCCACCCCATCCATCCATTTTACAAGATAATTTTAAGGCTTGATCCCAAAGATGAAGCATATCCGATGCTCAAATGGACCACACGGAGAAACAATGTGAATTGAACATGCCACCATTGAAAAATCATTAGGGGCCACAAAAGTTTTGGATCCATGTCATTTTTGTATCTTACTTTCATCCATCTCCGTGTGATCTTATGAACAACTTGGATGACAAATAAACACCACTGTGAGCCATTGCGCATAGGAAGGTTTCAATGGTAAAAATCATTCTCCCCACTGCCTTGGCGGTGTGATCCACCGTAAATTTGGATCTGCCTCATTTTTTGGTTCACTACTTAAAATGATCTCACTAATTAGATGGACCATGTGGATATAACACATACATCATGGTGGGGTTCATAGAACTTGGTGACGTACAGACACCACTAAAGTTCGCACCCGCACAAAAGGAAGCGGATTGCGTAACGAGTAACTCAGTAGGCTATGCCTACTGAGTAAACTTTGTTGGGTCCACCATGGTCCACCGTGATTTATATATTTTATCCACTCCGTCCATCCATTTTAATAGATAATTTTTGGGCTTGAGCCTAAAAATGAAGTATATTCAAACCTCAAGTGGAACACACAATGGGAACAGTGTGAATTGAACACCTACAGTTGAAAATCTCTTTGGGGCCATAAAAGTTTTGGATTAAGCTTGTATTTGTGTTTTCCCTTCATCCATGTCTGTGTGCTCTTATGAACAGGTTGGGTGAGAAATAAACATCACTTTGGGCCCGTAAAATGTTTCAACGGTGGAAGTTATTATTCCAACTGTTTCCAATGGTATGGTCCACTTGATCTTTGGGTATGCTTAAATTTTGGTCTCAACCCCTAAAATAAGATGGAAAAACGGATGGATGGCATGGATAGACCAAATACATTGACGGTGGGCCTACCAGAGTTTACTCAGTATAACTCAGTACGCAATCTGATTTCCGGACGCGGATTAGACTATAACCGCTTGAGTAGCGAGACTCGTTGCACGTCACCAATTTCCGTGGAGCCCACTATGATGTACTTGTTGTATCCACAACGTCCATTCATTTGGAGATATTATTTTAAGGCATTATCTAAAGAACGAGGTAGATCCAAAGGACCCCACCACAGAAAACAGTGGGAAGATTAATGTACACCGTTGAAACCTTCATAAGGCCCACCATGATGTTTTATTGAAATCCAACCTGTTCAAAAGTTAACAAAGACATTAAAGAAGGGAAAACACAAATATCAGCTTGATCGATAACTTTTGGGGCCTTTAGAAGTTTTTAATGGTGGTGTCACTCTCCCCACTGTTTTCTATGGTGGGGTCCACTGGAGTTTTGGATGTGACTCATTCTCTGGATCTTACGCTAAAATGATATCTCCAGAGGGATGGACGGCGTGGATACAAAACATACATCATGGTGGGGCCCACGGAACTTGGTGACGTCACTTCAGTAGCAGTCCCGCTACTCAACTGTCGATGAGCCAATCCGCGCCCAGTAAAAAAGCCGAGGTTTTTTCGAAACGGAAGGGGGTTTTCGAAAATGGAAGAGGGTTTTTGAAACGGAACCCTCAAAACCCTAAATTTTCGACAGAAAATCTCTCAAAATCCTTAATCTTCTACAGATTCTTCGCCGAAATCATCTTTAGGTGTGGAATTTTTGAGTATTTGAAGAAAAAAAGTGAAAAGTGGAGATTGGATGGCTCTTACGGCACACCGATCAATCAATTGGCCCACCACAATTTCCGTTCACCCATCCTCTTCTACGATTGGCCCTCCTCTTTTACAGGTACGGAAATCCACAAGTTTCCCCAATTTTTTTCCTTTTTTTTGGGTATATTTTGCGTATTTACGAAATACTCCGATGTTATCGGTCCTCTTATCGTTGGAAATGGGTTGTTTACTACAGTTATTCCACGATTTCTCACTGACAGCTCGACTTTTCGCAAAAAATCGATAAAATCGCAAAAATCGGCGATATTAGGAAGAGAAACGAAAAAAGGGAGTTTCGGTGTCGGAACTCCAGCGATACCGAAATTATCGGCGATAATTCGATAATATCGCCGATAATTTAAACACTGAGCAAGAGTGAGTATGGGATCCTCATCAACTTCACACCGGGTCAAGTACTCTTCGAACTTCTCAATGTATTCAGCCACACTCATGGAACCTTGTTGAAGAGACTGCCATTCTTCAACCAACCTCAAGTAATAGGAGAAAGGGAGGTACTTTTCTTTAAAAGTTTCTTTCATTTCTCCCCAATAGACTATTGGGGGCTCTCTCGACCTTTCTTTCCTTCGCTCCACAGTAGCCCAAAATCTATTTGCTTGGCCCACAAGCTTCATCTTTGTAAATCGGACTTGATGAGCATCCGACATGTCGTACCACTCAAAATAGTGATCCATATCCGCCAACCAATCTAGAAAATCTTTAAGGTCCAAGTGGCCATCAAACGTAAGGGCCTCTACTCTAACTCCTTAGAGGAGTCGGGCATCTGGGTCATAGTGATCATGATGCCCCTCGCGGGGTGGGTGCACGGGTGCACGCCCATGACCAATTCCTTGGCCACCTCTATTCCTTTGTCTATCATCCCGACCACTTGCCTGAGATTGGGCATCTTTCCTAATGGTGGGGTTTGCCCAAGCGGAGGTCTCTAGTTGGGAAATGCACACATTAAGTTGTTCAAAGCGTTGGTCAATACGTTGTTCCAAGCGCCCACCCAAAGACTCAAACTCCTGGGTTATATTGTTCATTGACTCTTGCAATTGCTCCATGTTTAGTGTAGGGTGCAAGCCAAAACCACGACCAGTACGTGTGGGCATACAACTACTCACTCAACTCAAAGATCTTCTAATATACTATATGCGTCTAAATGGGACTAAATGATCCTATAGGACTATATAAGGGAAACTACACAACGCTACTAAAATTCCAGCAACATAACTGCCCAAATAGTTCGTTAACAGAAAATTCAAACATGAAAATTGGAGATTTTCTAACAATAAAAAATTCAGCAATCCATGTTGTGAATGATGGGTCCTTAACAGCCCTATATGAAACTAAACCCTAAACATGCAATGCATTCCCCTATGAAAACCCTAAGCTCTAATACCAAATTTAATGCAGGACACGAAATTAAACATGACATGCAAGATTTCAAGCTTTAGATCATACCAATTTTAAACAATCACAAAATTTCACGTCCCACATACGATCAAACATTCAACAAGGGGAATCTACGAGGGTCCAAGCCTACACATGTTTAGGGCTGGATCAAATAAAATTATAAACCAAACAATGCCCAAAGGAGTGTAAGATTCATCCACTCTTACAAAGGATTGTTCCCCAATTCAAGAGATTCACCATGTTTCAATTTGGAGAAAGTCTAAGGTTTGCAAAAGTTGGAAAACTTGGAATTTGGGATTATCTAGGGTTAGGGTTAGGGATTTAAGGCGAGAGAGGAGTGAAATAGGGGAGAGAGAATAACCTGAGACAGTCCACACGTGTGGACAACAGACCAAACCAAACGCACGTGCGTGGGTTCTTGTCCCCATGTGTGTGGGGCCCACGAAACTGGAAACGACAAGCTAGGGGTTGGTCGGCCAGGGGAGGTCCACCCTCACGCAAAGTTTCATGTCGATCCGCGGTCCGGTGTGTGCGTGGTGCTCCACTGTAGTTTCGGCCCCCTGGTGGGTCAGAATCTGAAAATCTGCAGTAAAGGAGAATTTGGGTGCAAAGAAAAGATAAATCTGAATATGGGAAGGCTGTGAGAGATGATGGATGTGAGTTGTAGGAGGTAGAGACGATTTGGGATGGTTGTGGCTTCACACCACGGTAGTTAGCCCTTCGAGGAAGGGAGAGTTTTGCACCCAATTAGCTTCTTCAACTCCGAGGAATAGAGAAGCAAAAACACAGAATTTTATTCATAAACTTCGATGGAAAAAAACCTACATGGGGTTTCCTATTTATAAGAAAATTCTAAACCCCAAAAGCCAAGCCATGTGTGCACACTATTTCTTAGAAACGAAGTAACAAAAATAACAACTAATCAACGCAATCAAAACCGTTCATGATGTTTCTAATAACGATAATAACCAAAACTCAAAATCCTATATCATCTAGGGTAGTGGGCCACGATCATGAGATCCAATGGTGGAATCCCTATGATGATCGGGTCCACTCCAATGCTCCATAGCACGGCCCCCTAACTAAGAGGTCATCCATAGATGTCGTCGTCGATCCAGATCGATAGTGGGGCCTTCCTCCTTGTGAACGTGCATAGGGTGGGGGGCGTGTGCGTGCGCATGATGTCCCCATCATATTCGATCTTAGAGCTGAAGCACTAGCAATGCATCGGCATTAACGATCGGGGGAGGGGGGGGGGGGGAGGGGAGTTGATTGAAGCACAGGAGAGCATCGATCAAGCAACCCGAGACAACGCATCGAAGGGGCTCAATTCGACAAGTGTCGATTAGTAAAGTCATACTCTCTTTCCTTGTATAGGATTGAGGGTAAGAGTTTGTAACCTAAACTTAATAAGTTCTTGTGTAGGACCTAGGCTCTTGTGTAGGGATGAATTCACCGGACATGGGTGTGTACGTGTTAGTCTCCATAGGAGATTGCAAAGGGAGTAAACATAGGTCCTTGGACTAGGACCGATGTTGTTTGTTAGCTGATAGAAAACCAACTAAAGTCTCTTACAGGAGCCTCCAGTGGGAGTTTACGCTGATAGGTTCTTGTGTAGAATCGTGGTCCTTGTATAGGGCTGTAAAGGTTAGAAGTGAACCTGATTTAAAACTTCCGATAGTAAAATCTGGTACACTCAAGGAGAGTGGTCATGGTGGAGGGGTCTGTCCCCTCACCTGTTTATATTATGTTTATATTATTGTTTGTAATATATTTTTCCTCTTTCATCCCTTGGCCCATGTAGGGTGGCTATGTTTATAGAGGGGTATTCTTCTACATTGTTCTGTTTCTAGGGTTGATATATATTGTTACTTTCTTTGAGGGTTTAGCATAAGGCAAACCTCACAAATCTAGAGTTTTGTCATGTGTGATGATTTCTCTTGGTTTTCTCTGAAACCTATTAGTAGGAAAATTCAGGAAAAGAAGGTAGGTGACAAAAATATAATGCCTAGTAACCAGGATGCTAACAAATCTGACAAACAACCTGGCATTTAGGAGGTTCAACAAGAATGCTCCTTAGATGAAAATAGGTTGATGGCCTAATGTTACCTAAAACATGAAAACACCCACGTTTTCCCTTTCTGGATGAGCAAATCTAGATTGTGGTCCAGAACACTAGTTTTTTTTTTTGGTTACGCACACACCCTCACACCCACACACACCACAATGGGTACTTGAACCCATGGCCTTAGCGTTAAAACTCTTGTGAGTCTACCACTCTTGTTAAAACTTAACAACTTGAAATTATGGCTCTATTTTCTTATTCTTGATTTAGTTAATACAAATTTATTTTTGCAATGTAGAGATTTATAGTTTAATTTATTTAGTTATAATATAACACTATCATGAGATCTATAATAGTAACATTCATCATGTAATATATAAATTGCAATATGAGTTAATATTGCACGCCCAATGTATGTATAAGAGGGATGCACAAGATCTTATCCCTAGCATACCGCATGTTGGAGGAAGTAGCATAGCGGATACCCATTCTGTTACCACGTACCAAAGCAACCCATGATCTAGGTAACCTTGAGTCAACCAATAGTCCACCTCAGCCACCACGACCTCTAGCCAAACTAGCACATCATCGAGTACTAGAAAAGAAACTACAACCACTATGTCGGACCTTAGCTATCCTGATGCATAATGAAATTTGAGCAACTATGGCAACACGACCATTACCATTGTAGCTGCCACCATGACCACACTAAGCAACAAGTTTTAGTTGGAAAAGAATAACATGGAACTTAGGAGGAAAAAGAACAACAGTTGACTTTGAAGAGGCATACTTGCACTTGAATGTCCATTCAGGACATTCTTTAAGTAGTTACAAAGGTCTTTCCATGACTTACATAGATAACTACATCTTTTGTGTGGTTACACCATTTCGAGATTTCAATTCTAGCCAGGAGATTTTGATGAAAATTATGACAAGCTCTAAGTAGGGTTGCAAATGTGTATCTGAATCCCTGAAGACCTGAAGTTTCTCATCCAAATTCATTGGGTTTGGATCCAAACAATGGGCCAAATTAATTATCAGGTTGAATTTGAGTTTACAGATGATGCAGACTAAACTGGGCCCAAGATCCATGGGCCAGGCCCAGGCCCATTATCCCAAGCCCTAGCCCCACAGTTGGCCCATCAGTAAGGAGGCCCAAGCCTCCTAATTAAACAGCCAACTATGCAAAATTAATCAGCTAGCCATGCAATAAAATCTCATTAGATATCTCTTACCCATTAAGCATCTTTCTTATTTACTAGATTTTTGCAGTAAGCCATTGGTTGTTAATGATATTAACCTTCCTTTGTACATCTCAAAGCTTATTTAAGGGCTTGGCATTAGTACCAAGGCACCTTGGAAATGAATGAAAATTCTAGTTTTGTTTCTACTTTGTGATTCTTATCCTTAGCTTGGAGGCGCCTAAGTTTGGGTGAATCCTTCGCATCAGCCGCCTACGCCAGATTGGTATCAGAGCGAGGTTCTAACTGCTGGATTGAAGTATTGGATCAACAACAATCTCAATATTATACTTCCAAGTTCTTTAATCATAAAAAAAAAAAAAAAAAAAAAAAAAAAAAAAAAAAAAAAAAAAAACTGTTTCTTTTCCTTTAGTTCTCTTCCTTGCATCTATTCCTCCTACCCCTTTCACTTTTTTTCAAAGCTCAAACGTCCAATTGACAAGGGGAGACTACCGAAATTTCGGCAGCCATCTACTCTAAAAAATCTAGCTGAAGAACAACCCCTATTACAGCCATTAAAAGCCCCAAAAGTCAACCCTATCACAATCCAAATCCAGCCCCTATTACATCCCATTAAAAGCCCAAAAGCTAGCCCGGTAACAGCCTAAAATCCAACCCATTAAAAGCCCAAATTCGAGCCCCTATTCCAGCTAATTAAAAGCCTTAAAAATTAGTGCTATCCCAGTCCAAATGCAGCCCTTGCTACAGCCCATTAGAAGCCAAAAAATCTGGACTAGTATCCATCCCTTTAAAAGACTCGAAAACCAGCCCTATTCCAATCCAAATCCAGCCCCTATCCCAACCCATTAAAAGCTCAAAATCCAACCCATTAACAATCCAAATCAGCCCTTATTCTAACTCATTGAAACTTAAAATCTCATCCCATTAACAATCTTCTGTTTTAAACCAGAAACCGCCCCATATTATGTCAATTACTTTGTTGACATCGCTCCCCTAATATGATGTCTACCTGCACCAGTCACATCAATCAAGGGAGGCTTACTGATCAATAGTGAGACAATTGCATCACCAAGCTATTTGCAAAAGTAGCCAGCTTGGAAACTGTTTTTGACTAGCTATGTGGGGAATAACATGGAGAGCAACCTGATTCCATCGGAGATCCTGATGGTAACCCAAATCTACAACTAGGATTCCAGCCATAAACTTAAGTGAATCAAAATGGTATTGGTCCTTGGGAGTCTGTTTATGACTTCATGCAATAGCTCTTTGCAGAGAGAGCCCATGACACCTCAATAGAGACATCCAAGAGAGACGATATTGCCAAGAAAGTACAAGTTGAAGCTCCAGACTTCACGAGCCACCTTAGTGCAAAGTCTTTTATCGATTGGATCACAACACTTGAAGATTATTTTACATGGTACGGCATGGGTGATATCCAGCGAGCGGCCTTTGTCAAGGTCAAGCTAAAGGGCCCAGCAAGAAGCTGGTGCCGAAACATTAACAATAATCATCTCATCATGGGTTGCCCTGCTATCACCAGGTGGGCTGACATGAGAGAGAAGTTGGAAAGCAAGTACCTAACTTCAGACTACATGGATATCCTTGCATTAGAAAAGGAAGCTTTATCAGTGGATGAATACACTCAGAAGTTCAATTAGCTTTTTGTCCGTTGTAAGCCTACAAAGACAGACCGCGTAACAAATTAACTGCTGTCAGGTAGGGTTACACCAACAGATTCAGCGCAAGATGGTCGTGTATGATTTCGATTCAGTCGACAATGTCCATTGGAAGGCTCGATGAGTTGAACAACAGTTGCGGCAATACACTCTCCGATGCTTTAATTCTCCAACTAGAAAACCTTTTGTGAGGAAAGGTCCAAATCTACATCTTAACTGCAACAAACTTTCCAATGCCCTCCACCACGGAATCCATACCAAAGGCAACCAGTGTTTGAAATATTGGTATCGCGTTACATATCGCATTCTTGGGATACAGATACATATCGGTTATCGCATGAGATATATCGGTTGTATCGCGTAATGTACCGATGTTGTTCGAAACATTGGGAACTTGGTCGAATTTTTCAATGAAACTTCAGTGATTGTTAAAAAAAAAAAAAAAGACATCAATACACACTTATAAATCAAAATATTAGAAAAAATAATAATAAGTGCACATAATAGGTTTTCTTTATATGGAGTCTTAATCTATGCGTTGTCTAACTGAATTGATGCAAGTATATTCAAAGTCTATTCATATAATTTATAAATGTAAGAAAACGTGTGGAAACACAACAATACATTCAAAAACGAAGGAAGAATCACTAGATTAGGTTACATACATGTTTGAATTTATGTTGGACACAGATTACAACTGATTTACGAGAAATTGAGAAATTTTGATTTTTTTTTTTCAAATTTCAACTCGGCCCATCTTCTCCAAATCTCGAAATTGAAGCTCCAAATTTATGATTTTTCATACAAAATATGAAAAAAAAAAAAAAAAAAAAATCATGGATTTATAACAATTTGACATTAATTTAACATGATTTACCAAAAAAATGGTTGAAAATCGAAAATGCTTATCGGATCAAACATGTGGGATATATTGCACCACTTGTGCATTTCGTATCGCACGGGTGGGATACAAGATATATCGTGGGATATATCGGCTGATATCGTCGATATTTAAAACATTAAAGGCAACTAGCGTACATGACACCAAAGGGCGAGGTCCTAATCTTGATCCCACGCAGGCGAGAGCGGCTGGGTGTTGACTATTACCATTGCAAACAGATAGAACACTTTCTAATGGGCACTCATAAGCCAAGAACCTTCATTCCTACTGTTTCGATTAGAAATGTCTTTCGGATATTAGGATATTTATATTCGATAATGACAAAAGAAATTCAATCAAAGAATACTCATCATCGTTTTATTTCATTAATCTGAAATCATATTACATTCCTCACATTGCCCTTTATTCTAAAATGAAGTACACTTAGTTAATGTAATTGAAATTAATCCAATGACAATTTTGGCAGCATTTTAGCTTGTAGAGCATCTGTCACAATGACAAAAGAGGTGTGCGGGCTTGAAACCCTTGCTTCACGTCGGTATGCATAAGACGCGCATAAGATGGGGAATCCATGATGAAGTTGCATGAAATGCATAGCATACTGGTCATGTATGACCTCTGTTGCGCGGTCATGCAAACAGACTCTGTTGCGTAGTCGCACAACAGGCTTTATAGCTTTCTTCATCCTACCTTCTTCCTTTTTCTGTCTTCCCGTGCTATGATCCGCGAGATACCTGAATTTTGCAACTCTTAATTTCTGAAGCTCTCAAATGTTTCTTTGATGATCAAATGAGAAGGGAGATGGGGTATTTATTGGCATTCACACGTGTGAAACCTTAGATCCGCGCAACCACACCTGGTTGCACAGGCACACGATGCGTCCATATTGCGCGGTCGAGAAGGAATGCTGAATACCAAACTTTCAGCATATTTTTTCTATGTTTTTGTTTTTTAATGGAGTATGATCATCAATAACAATTTTCTTCGGAATTCCATGCCGATATATGATTGCATGGCAAATAAAATCCAAGACATCTTTTTCTTTGACATTGCGCAGAGCAATAGCTTCTATCCATTTGGAAAAATAATCCGTTGCTACCAATATATACTGGCATCATTGCAAAGATGGCGGATTGATGGGGCCAATGACATCCAACCCCCAGGCCACAAAAGGCCATGAAGCCACTGATTGATGCATATCTTCGGGTGGTATATGTATGATGTCACAATGTATCTAGCACTCATGGTATCATTTGACGAAAGCTATTACATCTTTAAACATAGAGGGCCAATAATATCCAATGTGATGCCCGAATGGGCTTCTTATAATGCATATTGGCCTCTTTTGCATCTAAACATCGTAGCAGCATCTCATTATAAGATTTTTTGTATAATACTTCATCATGTACGACAAATCTTTTCAACCTTTGCTTGACCTGTAGTTTCAATAACTGTTCTTCTTGTAGGATCCCATACTTTAGGTAATCTACAAACGGTTGCCGCTAGTCATCAATCGTGACTTCTAAGCAAGATACTAGTTGTGTTTTTACAGTCTTGCTTATAAACTCAGATGGTGGCAAGAATCTCCGTTCTTCTATTGTCATCTGAAGAGGGCTCTCGACAGGGCAAGAGAGTGTTGCAACAAGACTGGCCAATGCATCCGCCTTTGCATTTTCGTGCCAGGGCACGTGGTTAATTTCAACGTCATGAAAATCTTCCGACAATTGTTGTGCCCGCTGGTAGTAAGGCAACAATTCCGACTTCCATATTTCAAATTTTGTAGTCAATTGATTTATCACCAGCTTAAAATCCCCAGAGATCCATATAACTTAAATTTTCATTTCTTAAGTTATTTCCAATCCTAAGACAAGAGTGTTATATTCAACTTTGTTATTTATGCATTTTGTACTCAATGTAAAAGAGTATGGCAACAAATCATCGTGAGGATTAATGAAAATCACCTCGGCACCCATGCCTGATGTCTGAGCAATACCATCAAAATACATCTATCAGGACCTTGGTGGCTCAACTAGCAACACTTTTTCATCTGGGAACTCATCGGAAATCTCATCACCGCTAAGAACCGGATGGGCTACTAAAAAGTCTGCAACTACTTGTCCTTTAACGCCTTGGACGACACAACACATAAGTTATTGTAAACTCAGAGAGAAGCAATATCCATTTGGCCAACCTTCTAGACAACATTGGCCATGTCATCAGATATTTTATTGGATTTGCTCATGAGATTAGCATTATTTCGTGAGACAAGCAATAATGTCGCAGTTTCTGTATTGCGAAAATGAGGGCTAGGCATACTTTCTCGATGGGAGAATAGTTATGTTCCACCCCTATTAATGTTTTTCTCCAGGTAATAGAGGACACTCTCTTTCCCTTGTTCATTGTGTTGAGCCAGCAAAGCTCCTAGAGAACCTTCGCATGTGGCGATGTATAAAACCAAGGGCTTACCTTTCATGTGTTGTTAACACTAGGGGTTGCTTTAGTAGGTCTTCAATAGAATCAAATGCATTCTGGCATCCAACACAAACTCTACCCTTTTTTTCCATGAGGCGGGCGAATGGCTGGCATCTTCCTACCAAGTTCGATATAAAGCGTCGGATATAAGCTAGTTTTCCTTGTAAACTTTTTAATTCCCATAATGTTCTCGGCAGAGGCATTTCTTGGATCGCCCTTATCTTTCCCGGGTCAACTTATATCCCCCGATGCTTGACAACGAACCTAAGGAACTTGCCGGACGATACTCCGAATGCACACTTTGTCGGATTCATTTTTAATTATTTTTTCCTGAGTCGATGAAAGACTGATAACAAGTGTTCTCGATGCTCTTCATGGTTGTAGGATCGTACTACCAAATCATCGATGTAGTAATCAACATGTTTATGTATCATATCATGAAAGATATTTTGCATTGCATTTTGGTATGTTGCCCTACCGTTCTTGAGCCCGAATGGCATGACTTTATAACAATATATCCCTAGAGAGGTTCTGAGTGTTGTAGCTTCTGTCCTCTGGCACCATACGTATTTGATTGTATCCAGCATATCCATTCATGAAGTACAAAATTGTTTTTTGTCGTACTATCGATCAACAATTCTATTATAGGCAATGGAAGTCATCTTTTGGACATGCTTCATTCAGATCCCTGAAGTCAATGCATACTCTGATTTGTCCACTCTTTTTCTTGACAAGTACTATATTAGAGATCCATTTAGGATATTTCACCTCTCTAATAAAGCTGACCTTAATCAACTTATTTAAATTAGGATGAAAGCGCCGCTACATTTGCTTAATTGGCTTTTTCTCCTTTGAGATGTTGAGCCAGTGCATCACCACTGTTGGCTCTAAACCAAGCATTTTCGCATATGTATTGGCAAATACATCTTTATTTTCTTTCAACAATTCGATATATTGGTTCATTTCTTCCTCTGGCAGGCCGGCGCTTATGTACATGTTCCGAGGTTCATCGTCTGTCCCTAGATTTATTTCTCATAATTCATCAACAGTTGGTTGCCCCCCATCTTCTATCTACATCGGCGATGTTTCAGGTTGCTTCATCTCTTCTTTAACGCTTTCATTCGTCTCCAAGTTTATTTCTTTGCTAACTATCTAGAATATGTGAATCATATTTACTTGTGTGCATACAGGAGATGCCCCCAACCTGCAAAACTTTTCCCATTTCTTTTCATGGGCACCAACTGGGATCTGTATACCCCTGCCATTATTTAACCTTGCCGGTTCATCACTGTTGAATCCCATAGCTTGCATGATCTTTCGGCTCATCGGGTTGTATCTTTTCAAATGCAATGATGATTTCGGTAGCATTTCGGCTTGTAGAGCATTTGTCGCAATGACAGAAGAGGTGTGCTGGCTTGAAACCCTTGTTTCACATTGGTATGCATAAGACGTGCATAGGATGGTGAATCCATAACGAAGTTGCATGAAATGTATAACATATTGGTCATGTATGACCTCTGTTATGCGATCGCGCAAACAGACTCTGCCGTGCAACAAGCTTTCCTTGAAGCTTTCTTCATCTGCCTCCTTCCTTCTTCCATCTTTCAATGCTACCACCTGCAAGATACCTAAATTCTGCAACTCTTGATTCCTGAAGCTCTCGAATGTTTCTCTGATGATCAAATGAGAAGGGAGATAGGGCATTTATAGGCATTCACGAGTGTGAAACCTTAGATTCGCGCAACAAGGTGTGGTTGCGCGAGCGCACAATGCGTCCATATTGTGCGGTCGAGCAACACGTTTCTGTTGTGCGATGCGATCACGTCATCGACCTCTGCCTCGCCATTCTCCTTCTTTCACGATTTCAAACCCAAGCCTCTTTCTTCAATTACGCAGTCGCGCAATGCATCACTATTGCGCAACTGTGCAATATGTTCCTGTTGTGTGAGTGCGCAATGAATTTTGTGCTCCAACAACTACGATGATGAGGACCCCTAATACTCAGACGGCCATGAGTATTATGACGAGCACTATCGAGATGGAACAATCCTAAATAGAGCTTGCGCCATAGCTAGAGGACCCCCCTATTGAAACCATGATTAAAGCTAGGGTTGAAGCCCCACTCTTATCACACACCACCTCCTTGCAACCTACATGACCTCCTTCATCTACACCCCCATCATTGGGATCAACTGCCCATCTCAACTCCTATGTTCTCACCATGCAGAAGTTCGAAGAAGATCACAAAACAAGTGCAAGAGCCTGTTACTCATCATTATGAGCCTTTTCCTAATGAAATTAAATCCATGCTTCATGACTTCCAAGATTTGGTCCCTGATGATCTGCCTAAGGAGTTGCCTCCATTATGAGATATCCAGCGTGTCATAGATTTAGTTCCTGAAGCATCCTTACCTAACTTATCAACATGCCAAATGAGTCCGACTAAGCATACCTAGTTGAATTGTTAGGTTGATGAGTTGCTAAAAAAATGCTACACCTAAGAGAGACTAAACCCATACGTTGTGCCAGTCCTCCTTACCCCCAAGAAGGATGAAAGTTGGCATATGTGTGTGGACACTCGAGCTATTAAAAAAATCATGGTGAAGTAACGCTTCTCCATTCCTCAGCTTGATGATATGTTGGACTTCAGGTGCTCACATTTCAGAGTCTCTTCTCTTGGCTCAGTGGTAGACGTGTGTCTCATCTCTGAGGTCAAGGGTTTGAGAACCCATGCATACGTGGGGTGGTAGTGTTTGTGTGTTTCTCACCTTTCAAAAAAAAAAAAAAAACACTTACATTTCAGTAGTCATGATGGCAACTTGTTATAAGGGATGCAACTTTGCATGCCTACCACGTCCATTCGTGAGTATGTTGTGAGGGAATTTCATGTTGATGGATCTAGTTCTCACTTGCGCCATAATAAGACCCATAGCCCTCGTTCAAGATAAGTGCTTTTGGCCTCGTCTAATGTCACGAAGATTTTCCAATTATATAGGGTTTGACAACTCAATAAAGGTTAAAAGAAAATTGGTGGATTGTATCAACCACTACCAATCCTTTGTGTTCCGTGGGAAGGTCTCAACTTGGACTTTATTCTAAGTTTGCTAAAGACCTCCCAGAAAGTTGATTCAATATTTGTGATGTTTGACCGATTTTCAAAGATGGATCATTTCATACCACGAATACAATAGATGCTCTCAAGGTTGGTCAATTATTTTTTTGAGAGGTTGTTCGTCTTCATGAACTTTTGAAGACAATTGTGTCAAATCGTGATACCAGCTTCATGAGCTATTTTTGAAAAACTCTTTGGGTAACAGTAAAAACCAAACTTCAATTCTTCGGTGTGTACTATTTGCGGCAGGTGCATGAAGAAGTTCGACGCAATATCGTTACATGTAATGAAAGTTATAAGCAACATGTAGATCAAGCAGTCATTTTGTCAAATTTGCAGAAGGTGACATAGTTATGGCCCGTATTCGTCCTAGATGGTTAATCTCCAAATCCTCGAAGAAGTTCCATCCTCACAATATGGGACCATTCAAAAGCATAAGGAAGATTAGAGATAATGCTTATGTTTTAAATCTCCCACTAGATTTACCTATCAATTTTCAATGTGAAAGATCTTTCCACCTATCATGGGCACTATTCTGATGATAGTGTCGAGTAACATGCTACCACACTTCCGATCATTTTGCCACCTACAGACACTATCATTGATATTCTCGATGACCAGATCGTCTCCATGCACCAAGGTGGGTACTAGAAGTTTTTTGTCTGTTGGCAAGGACAACTGCTCTTCGATACTACATGGATCACAGTTATAGACTTCCAATGCTTGAATCTTGACCTCTATGAGCAATATTAGGCCATTAACTCGCCGAAGTAAAGTTCTTTTAAGTTGGGGAGAATTGATGCAGGCTAAACTGGGCCCAAGATCCATGGGCCAAGCCCAAACCCCACAGTTGGCCCATTAATAAGGACGCCCAAGCCTCCTAATTAGAAGGCTAGTTATTTTCAAAATCAATCAGCTAGCCATCCAATAAAATCTCTCTTATCCATTAAGCATCTTTCTCATTTATTTTTTCATTTTTTGCAAAAAAAAAAAGAAAAAGAAGTCATCAGTTATCAATGACATAAAGAACCTCCTTCTTTGTGTCTCAAAGCCTATATAAAGTCCTAACATGAGTAGTATCAATGATGGGGACATCACGCAGACTCACGCCACCCCCCCTACGCACGTACGCCAGAAGAAGAAGGGCCCCACCGTCGATCTGGATCGATGACAACGTCCAGAAAGGGTCTCCTAGCTAGAAGACGAAGTTTTGATTCAAAAGAGTGGGTCCGTTAGTCAAGAAAAGCCCATCATGGGATCTCATGATCGTGGTCCATTAGTCAGATTGATTTCATATTTTAAGTTTTGCTTATTAATGTTATTTAGAACATCAAGGACGCTTTGGATTTCTTTGATTAGTTTTTATTTTGGTTTACTTCATCGCCAAGTAATAGGTTGCGCACATGGTGTGAGTTTTGGGGTATATGGTTTTCTTATAAATAGGCACCCCTTGTAGCTTTTTTTCATTAATTGAAGATTAATAAAAATTCTGCGTTTTCTTACTTTCTGAGTTGTGAAGCCTAATTGGGTGCGAAGCCCTCCCTTCATCGAAGGGTTAACTACCGTAATGCGAAGCCACATCTATTCCGATTCGCCCCTATTCATCGCCATCTCTACTACCCATCTTCTACCATCCCTTCTTCTCATCTCACCCCATCATCTACACTTCAAATCAATCTATTGCAGCAATTCTCCTCCCCACAACAGAATTTCAGAATCTGGCCCTACAGGAGCGCTGAAACTTCGGCGAAGCACCACGCACAAACCGTACATCAGATCGAGCTGAGATTTGGGGGTTTTGGAGTCCATCTCAGGCCGACTAGGGCCAAGGTGGCCTTTTTCTGAATAGTGGGCCCCACACATGTGCGGCCGAGATCACACGCATGTGCGTCTGGGCCATTATTGTTGTCCACGCGTGCGATACTTCTTTGGTTCGTCTCTCTCCTCTCTTTCACTCCACTTTCACCCAAAATCCCTAAACCTAACCCTAAATTACTCAAATCTCCAATTTTATGGTCCCTTTCTTACCCTAGCGTTCCTTGATTTGAAATTGGTGAATCCCTTGGATTAAGGACTGATTACTACGCATGTGTGGATGATTATTTCTTATCTTTAAGTATCGTTTGGTTCATAATTTTTATTGATCCAGCCCTATCATGTGTAGGCCTGGACCCGCAAAGATTCCCCTTAATTGAATGTTTGGACTTTCATGTGGGATATGGAATTTGTGTAATTGTTTCTGAACCAATGTGATCTTAAGCCTGAAATCTCGCATATCATATTTAATTTTCATGTCCTACATCCAATTCGGTATCAAAGCTTAGGGTTCTTGTAGGGGAATTCATTACATGTTTAGGGTTTGGTTGTTTATGTCCATTACGCATCAATTCTCATCATATATGGCTGTTTAGAAGTCCATAGACCCTGACATAAGCTGTTGAAATTTTTTGTTATCCCCTTATTTGAATTATTTTAGAAATTAACTTAGCTTTCTATTTCTAGGTTTAGAAACTTTCCTTTTCTGTTTTTTACAAACTAATTTTTTTGAAACTTTCTTAATCTGTTTTTAGAAACTAATTTCCTTTCCTTTTTCTTTTTTAGAAACTAACTTACTTTCTATTTTTAGAAACTTTCCTTTTTCATTTTTAGAAACTAGGTTGCTTTTCTTTAGAAACTTTCATAATTTGTTTTTTTTTTTTTAGAAACTTTCCTAATTTGTTTTTCTTAAAAACTTTCCTTTTTCGTTTTTAGAAACTAGGTTGCTTTTTTTTAGAAACTTTCCTAACTTGTTTAAAAAAACTTTCCTTTTTCGTTTTTAGAAACTAGGTTGTTTCTTTATAATTAAAAAAAAAAAAAAAAAAAAATCTTATATTTTGACAACTATATTGCTGAATTTTGGTTGGCACCCTACACTAAACACGGAACAATTGCAAGAGTCACTAAACAAGTTGTCCTAGAAGTTGGAGTTTTTGATTAAGCGCTTGGAAATGGACCAATGCTTTGAACAGCTTGATGTACGCATTACCTGACTAAAGACCATCGCCAGGACAAACCCCACCATTGGGGTAGATGTCCAATCTCAGGCAGGTAGCCTGGAGGATAAACCAATGAATGGAGTTGGTGAAGGAATCAATTATGGGTGTGCACCCGTGTACCCACCCCATGAGAGACATCAATACCACTATTTTGAGGGGTACAACATGTGCGGCCTTGTAGCTGGAGAGTGCACCAGAGGCTAGTGTAGAGTTACCCACTGAGGCCATTCCGATAATGGACGATTTACATGATGTCTTTCCTAATGATCTGCCAGATGAGTCTCCCCCTAGGAGGGATATAGGGCACACCATAACATGGGACACCGTAATACCTATAGCAAAGTTTGCGTTTAATAGTTCTGTCGATAGGTCCACAGGTCTCAGTCCTTATGAAGTCGTTACTGTTTATAAACCTATGAAACCTATTGATCTTGTCCCTATGTCACTGTCCCATAGGGTGTCAGAGCCTGCAGAGTCTTTTGCGCATCATATTCATTCATGGCATCAAAAAATTAGGCAGAAGATCACTACTAGTAATGAACATTACAAATTTTCTACAAACCAACATAAACGTTTCAAAGAATTCAATATTGGAGACTTTGTAATAGTCCGCATCTAGCCCAAGCGGTACCCTCCGGAGGCCGTTCGTAAGTTACACGAGCGTAGCGCTGGACCCTTCAAAATTATAAAACGAAACGGTCTCAATGCGTATGAGGTAGATCTTCCACCTTCTATGGAAATTAGTTCCACATTCAACGTGGAGGATCTAGTTACTTTTCAGGGGACCATTGATACTTTGTCCGGCCCTTCCCCTACCCGTCCTTATTCCCCATATTTATCCCTTAAACCATGGCCCCTTCCCGACCCATTTTCCCAGCCTCTACCTCCCATACCCACTCTTCCTGACCTTTCTTCACAGCCTCTACCTCCCATACCTACCTTTTCCAACCCATTTTCCCAGCCTCTACGTTTCATACCTACCCGTCCCGACCCGACCCATTTTCCTAGCCTCTACCTCCCATACCTACCTGTCCCAACCCATTTCCCCAGCCTCTATGTCCCATACCTACCCTTCCCAACCCATTTTTCCGGCCTCTACCTCCCATACCTACCCGTCCCGACCCATCTTCCCAGCCTCTACCTCCCATACTTATCCTTCTCGAACCATTTTCCCAGGCTCTATCTCCCATACCTAACCTTCACACACCCAAAAAGGAAATAGAGGATATCCTAGACCATCAGATAGTTTCAACGTTGGAAAACAGATTTCAGAAGTACCTGGTTAAATAAAAGTCACGCCCAGCTTCAGACAGCACGTGGCTCATTGAGGAGGAGCTTCAGAGACTTGATCCAATATCCTGGAGCGGTTTAGGAGTTTTATTTTGCAAGTGGCGAAATCTTCGCAGCCGGGGAGAATTGATGGGGACATCACGCACACTCACACCACCCCCCCTACGTACGTACGCCAGAAGGAAGGCCCCACCGTCGATCTGGATCGATGACAACATCCAGAAAGGGTCTCTTAGCTAGAAGACGAAGTTTTGATTCAAAAGAGTGGGTCCGTTAGTCAAGAAAAGTCCATCATGAGATCTCATGATCGTGGCCCACTAGTCAAATTGATTTCATATTTTAAGTTTTGCTTATTAATGTTATTTAGAACATCATGGACGCTTCAGATTTCTTTGATTAGTTTTTATTTTGGTTTACTTCATCGCCAAGTAATAGGTTGTGCACATGGCGTGAGTTTTGGAGTATATGGTTTTCTTATAAATAGGCACCCCTTGTAGCTTTTTTTCATTAATTGAAGATTAATAAAAATTCTGCGTTTTTCTACTCTCTGAGTTGTGAAGCCTAATTGGGTGCGAAGCCCTCTCTTCATCGAAGGGTTAACTACTATAGTGCGAAGCCACATCTATTTCGATTCTCCCCCATCTATCACCATCTCTACTACCCATCTTCTACCATTCCTTCTTCTCATCTCACCCCATCATCTACACTTCAAATCAATCTATTGCAACAATTCTCCTCCCCATAGCAGAATTTCAGAATCTGGCCCTACAGGAGCGCTGAAACTTCGGCGAAGCACCACGCACAAACCGTACATCGGATCGAGCTGAGATTTGGGGGTTTTGGAGTCCATCCCCGGCTGACCAAGGCCAAGGTGGCCTTTTTTTAATAGTGGACCCCGCACACGTGCAACCGAGATCACACGCATGTGCGTCTAGGCCATTATTGTCGTCCACGCGTGCGATACTTCTCTGGTTCGTATCTCTCCTCTCTTTTACTCCGCTTTCACCTAAAATCCCTAAACCTAACCCTAAATTACTCAAATCTCCAATTTTATGCCCCCTTTCTTACCCTAGGGTTCCTTAATTTGAAATTGGTGAATCCTTTGGATTAGGGACTGATTACTACGCATGTGTGGATGATTATTTATTATCTTTAAGTATCGTTTGGTTCATAATTTTTATTGATCCAGCCCTATTATGTGTAGGCCTGGACCCGCATAGATTCCCCTTAATTGAATGTTTGAACTTTCATGTGGGATATGGAATTTATGTAATTGTTTCTGAACTAACGTGATCTTAAGCCTAAAATCTCGCATATCATATTTAATTTTCATGTCCTGCATCAATCAAGGCACCTTGGAAATGAATGAAAATTCTGGTTATTGCTTCTTACTTTGTTTGTGATTCTTGTGCTCATCTTAGAGGTGCCTACGTTTAGGTCGTTCCTTTTCGACGGACAATTTGATACAATAACCATTCACGAGGCATATATTTGTGCTTGATATTTGTTTTCAGCATTCTTTCACTAGTTTTATAGCTATTTCCAAGATCTATTACATTTTTTTGCAGGACTTCGTCATTTCAAGCATCGAAATAAATACTTAAGATTAATGACAAAAAAAAAATATTTTAAGTGCTTTGTAGGTTTTAAGAGTATTTTTGCTATGTTAAATAGTTAGATGGCCAAGATTAAAAATGAGAAAGTTTCATAAAATGTGAGGAGAAGAAAAAAATTAATGATTTTATGAATAAAGGTTTTCTTCCTATGCTTGGAGGTTTTATATTGTTTTAAGATGCATTTTCGAGGCTTCTAAAACTCCTCATGTGAGACTTTACCGAGGTTTCCCTCTAAGAAGGATGGTTATTGGTGTTTTTATCCCTCTTAGAGTACCTTGTGTAATGATAATTTCATGCCAAGCTATAAGTTATGAAAATTCTTTGTTTGAACAAAAGCTGAGAAAACACCATTGGATCGAAAAATGCATACGCTTGTGTTAGATATTGGACATCTCAACTCATGATTCATCTACCAAAGACCACACAAAATGTGCACATTTAATCAACAATGATACTCCATTTGATGAGATGACCCCATTGAAAAGAACTCGTCTAGGAAGCTTAAAGCGCAAGCCAATTGTCAACTTGTCATGGGCTAAGGTGCAAAGCTAGGGAGCCAACATGCCGACAACCCTTGGTGGAAGTTTGCATGGATTTTAAGAGATTAGAGATGGTTTGAACTGTAACTTAAAGATGCATTGAGTGAGAGAGTTCTAAAAATGCTTTTGTTAACCTTAAAGGCTCTTCAAACAGTGCATGTTCCAAGCACGTGGAGGACATGCCAACCTCGAGATGAGTGGCTCTAGTCTTCATTTGACGACTGATTCTAAGTAACAGCCCTAAAAAAAGGCAACAGAAGTCAACCAAAATGGATTGATGTGGACTACGACACCTACATAGTTCAAAATTCAAAATAGGCACTATATGAATCACATCCTATTCATTAATTCAACTTTAAGCATAAAAGCGGTACCCTTGTTGCATTTGGGGATCATGGGAATCTTGATTTCAACAACTAAAGTGGCATTTTAAGTGTAAAAGCGGTATCCTTGTCGTATATGGGTATCATATGGATCTCGATTCCGACACCGAAAGTGGTATTTTAAGCATAAAAGTGGTATTCTTGTCGTATATGGGTACCAGATGGATATCAATTCCAATACCTAAAGTGGTTGATTCTCTTGGTCGGCTATAGTTGGTAAGATTCTCGTGTCCAAGATGTCAACGCCCATGTCTGTTACTGTCGTGTCAATTTCTATAAAAAGTGAAACACTGTAGCCAACGACGATAAAGGCAACCTATAGTCAACGCTGGGAAGAATTTATGAACCTTCGATTAAGCCACTAAATGAGGAGATTGCACTGCTAATTGAAGCAACGACACAAAATTAGATTCCTCGTTACAGAAGGGAAGGCATGGCAACAACTTAATCTCATCCTCATCGTTACTTCAATTTTTAAATGCAGTATCCTTGTCATATCTGGACATCATATGGATCTAAAATCCAACATCCAAAGTAGCATTTTAAGTGTAAAAGCAGTATCCTTGTCATATCTGTGTGTCATATCGCTCTCAGTTCTAACACCTAAAGTGGCAGATTCTCTCCAACGGCTATAAAGGGTAAAGATTCTCGGGTCTAGGATGGGAACACCCATGTCCATTTCTGCCATGTCAATTTCTATAAAAAGCGAAATGCAGTAGCCAATGACAGTAAAAACACTAGGAAGCATAAAATGGTATCCATGTCATATCTAGATAACACATGGATCTCAATTCCAACACCCAAATTGGAGATTCTCTTGGTTGGTTATAGATGGTAAGATTCTCAAGTCCAGGATGCCATGCCCATGTCTGTTTTTATCGTACCAATTTATGTAAAAAGCAGCCATAGCCAGGGCAGCAAAAAAACCCTACAGTCAGTCCTAGCAAGCACTTATGAACATTCAATTAAGCCTCTCAACCCAGATTCTGCACTGCTAATTGATGCAATGACATGCAATGAGCTTCCTCATTGCAGAAGGGAAGGCAGCATAGCCAAAATCTGAATTGCATCCTGTTCATTACTTCAATTTTTAAGCATAAAAGTGCACTTCTCAAAAAAAGGAAAAAAAAAAAAAGCATTAAAGCAGTGTCCTTGTCTTATCTGGGTATCGTATGGATCTCAATTCCAACACCCAAAGTGGTATTTTAAGTGTAAAAGCGGTATCCTTGTCATATCGGGGCATCATATGGATCTCAATTCCAACACCCAAGTGGTATTTTAAGCCTAAAAGTGGCATCAATATAGGTATCATATGGACCTCAATTCCAAAACCTGAAGTAGTGGATTCCCTTGGTCAGCTATAGATGGTAAGATTCTTGTGTCCAGGATGTCAACGCCCATGTCCATTTCCATCATGCTAAAAATACCCTATAGTCAGTTCTAGTAGGAAGCATTTATGAATCTTCAATTAAACTACTAAACCAGGATACTGCCCTGCTCATTGATGCAATGAAGCAAAATTAGATTCCTCATTGCAGAGAGGACTGACCCAATGAGATCCCAAAAACGATAACTCCATCAATAAACTAATTTGAAAGCTATGACATGCCAAATTAATTAGAATTTATCAATACTTCAACATGGACAAAAATCGCAAAAACCCAGATGTTCTAGTTCATAGATGCAATCAATCTGGCCAAAATTCAAACTAATTATAGTCATTATCATTAAGACATGCATGTCGAACTCTACATGAATCATTCAATAATAAATAAAGAAGAAAACATAATCAAATGATTATTTCCTTCTAGTGTAGCTGAAAAAAAAACTCAACGATGACAACAACAACAACAAAGAAGTAAAACCCAATGATCAAAACCGCCAAAAACAGATGAAAAATAAGATATAGGCAATGATGCTATATTATTATTATTATTATTATTTTAAAGAACTGAAACGGAAAAAAAAAAAAAAAATCCAATGAAACCAACAATTCTGAAAAATACCATTTGGGTTTTCATTTTACATTTATCAAACACCTCCCACGTGAAGAATCATCATCACCAAACCAGAGCATGTATTTTTAAAAGAAATAAAAAAATTAAATTTAAATTTTATTTATTTATTTATTTATTTTAAAGGACCTGGTCTTTTTCATGGTCCCCAGCTGCAGCGATTGAAGCAGCGACCGTCGCACCAGCCGACCTCGCATTAGTCGAAACAATCTTCAAGCAAGAAGAGATTATCTTGAGAGAATTGGGCAGCAACCCATTGCTAATATTGCTGCTCTTCCCACTTCCCCTCCCCTTTCTCATGATCCCTCCTCTCCGAATGCTGCCGTTCCGAAACAAACAGCTCCGGCTTCGGCTTCTGCTGATTTCTTCCCCACCTTTTACCAAAATACCCTCCCTCCATCTCCTCCTCCTCCTCCTCGACCACCACCACCCATCTCAGAGACCACACTCCGGCGGCCGGAAATACCATCCGAATCCCTATCAGAGGCTCGACGGAATCTCACACACGCCAGGAAAGAAACTTTCTTTTCTTCTTTTTGCTCTTTTTTTAGGAGGCTTTTGGGTTTCAGTTTCTTGAGTTTGACTTCATTCGTCCGTCGGTTGGCTTCGCTTATTTATAGAGATTCTCTCTCACTCACTCTCTCTCTCTCTCTCTCTCTCTCTCCGCCATTTTGCTGTGGCCGGTGGTGGGATGTTTGGCTGTATCTTTTCTCACAAGTGAAACGGATTTCAAAGGCTAGCCACGCTGCATAGAGATGGCTGAGAAAGACGAAAGTGCGTCGGTAGTTGACGGCAGCCCATGTTTGTTGGGATCTGGGCCGTTCATCGTCCGGCTACGATGACGGGTGGTGAGATGGGCGGAGAGGACAAGGCCGAAGAATATGGGGATTCAAAGTATCCGCTTGGTCCACTTTATGAGTGAACCGGATTGGTTTTTGGTGAAGTGCATGTTTCCGGCGGGCAGATGTTGGTGATTATTAAACGCTCATTGCATTGCACTTGCTTCTGTCCGCTTGCACGTGAGAAGGAGGAACAGGTGTGCGATAGCTCTCGAAGGTCATGATGATATTCTCATCTGGTGGTATGCAGGTACAAATAAAATGGACGGTTAAAAGAAATTAACCCCCACATCTAAATTCAATATGAACTTCTTGTCCTAGTTGATGATCGTATGGCCTGATGTTTAGTCATGGTGTCTAAAAAGTTGATGAACCACATGAGGCGAGTCGACCGAGTGTATGTATTTATCATTTCTTCGAGATGATCATATCCATGCTACCGCTACTTGTACGAACGCTAACTTAGGTTCGACTGCGGTGTTTATATGAAATCCACTCCACTCGCTCAATCATTTGAGCCCAGTCACGTTAGGACACGAACCAAAAAATAGGTTGATCTAAGACTCTTTTAAGTTACTGCACCACAAGAAACTATAAGGATGGAGATGCTCTGCATTGAAACCTTCTCAGAAATATCCCCACCATCCAACCTATTCACAAGGTGCGGTCAACCATAATTTTTGGGAGAAAAATACAAAATATTGGCGGATCCAAAGGTTCATGTTCCCCTTAATATTAAGTTTTAGTAGTAGCATCTCCCTTCTCCCTTTTTAATATCGCGCGGCTCACTTGAGTTTTGAGTCCATCTCGTCTCACATCTTGACAAAATCTGATACATATGATAAATGGAATGAATGTCACACCAACCTGTATAACCGAAGGGACTTTGACTTGGTAGTAATCCTTCTAGTAAATATTGGCTAGAGCTTCCCTATGATGTAGTCCACTTAAGCTTTTGATCTGCCTCTCACAGCCCAAAATGTTATGAAAACTTCTCATGCATGATAAAAGTTTTAGGTCAAGCTGATTTTTTTGTTTTTCCTTCATCCAAGTCCACGTGACATTATAAATAGATTTGACGGCAAATAAACATTTTGGTGGGCCTTAGGAAGGTTTCAATGGTAAGTATGGGGTTTCTACTGCTTCCTATTATATGGGCTACCTGAGATCTGTTTCATTTTTTGGGATCATACTCTAATATGAACTTGCAAAATGAATGAACTACGGAGATAAAATATGTACATTAGAGTGGATCCATAGAGCTTTTCCAGTCTCCCCGCCGGTGCCGAATCCGAGTCTATCCATAAAAGGCCCACCGTGCGTGTTTTCTGGCTAAAGGCGTCTCATGTACGAATGAGATCCATCAAGGATCCACCGTGTAAGTTTTCTGGCCAAAGGACCATGGCGGGACGTGTGTCCGTAGATTTTGCATTTCAAAGTGACTTATACACCATATCAAACAACAGGTGTCCGACTGCCCACTCAATGAGCAGACTGCGTGTGATATATGGGCTGGAGATAGGGCCGTCCACGAGTTGTATTCTGGTCAGATCACCCATTCTGATCAGGTCCGGGCCTTGCCCATCTAGGTACCCATCTAGCACTTATCTTGGAACTTAGTTTTAAGTTGGTTTTGTTTTGGCGCGCCCAATTCAATCAAAGTCCCGCTACATTTGTGAGCCAGTGCCTATATTCGATTAACATGTGTGATTATAATGCTAAGGTATGCGTGTTTGATTGAATTGTTAGTGTCCCTCATGCTTGATGTTGTTTTCTACACAATATATGCGGGTGTGGTAGGTCCGGGCCTTGCCCATCTAGGTACCCATCTAGCACTTATCTTAGAACTTAGTTTTAAGTTGGGTTTTGTTTTGGCGCGCCCAATTCAATCAAAGTCCCGCTACATTTGTGAGCCAGTGCCTATATTCGATTAACATGTGTGATTATAATGCTAAGGTATGCGTGTTTGATTGAATTGTTAGTGTCCCTCATGCTTGATGTTGTTTTCTACACAATATATGCGGGTGTGGTAGAATTGGATTTGTGGCTCCAAATCGAACTGAACAATAATGACCCCAAGCGCCAAGATAGGCAGACATAAAGTATGACTAAGATTTGGAGAGATCGGTCGCCTATTAAACTACTTGCTCAGTGTGTAAATTGAAAAGACTTTTTTATACAAATTAAATGAAAAGGGAAAGAAATCCTTACAGTAGGCCGCTACAAACTGCTGAAGGACGTCTTTGTAATGTAGAACTGAATCCAGCGCATGAGCGTAGACTCCAATTACAACTAAAATTATCAGATATGGGTTATACTACGAAATGTAAAGAACAAGCTAAAAAAGTAAATGATTACACTAAGGAATGTAATTTACTTGATGGAGAAAATAAACGGTTACACTATGGAATGTAAATTGACAAGATAATTGAAAGATAATGTTTGGTTTGATTGATTTGGTATGAGACGAATTATTTTGCTGCAATCTTCTTCTATTTATAGCTTTAATCCAGTCATTTTAAATCCTTCCCACGTTCTTGTTGGGGGCCTTGCACAAACCTTTGGATCTAGCCTCCCGAAACAAACCAGAATTATGGATAATAAAGCAATGAAATAAATCAAAGCATCAATCATACAACACATAAGAGATTTTACATGGAAAACCTCAAAGAGGTAAAAACCACGGGACCTCGTCCAGATCAATAATCCACTATGAAGTAGAACGTTACAATCTTCTTCACTCACGCAGGAGTGGATAAACAATAAGAGAAATAGAGAAAACGGAGAGATCTAACCGATTATGAGGACATAGAAGCGCTGAGATATAAATTGCAAAGTAGAAAAACCTCCACAAGCAGAATCTCCCTTCTATAAGCTTCCTCTCTCTCTTTCTCCCTCTCTCTCACCTTTGATAGTTCTCTTGTGTTTTTCTCATCAACCCAACATGCCCTAGAAAAACTCTAGGGATCCTTTTTTATAGTTTTAGGAAACTCCTTTGCGCATCCTAGTTACGAAAGGACTTGCGCATCCCAGTTGCGAAAGGACTTTGCACATCCCAGTTGCGAAAGGACTTGCGCATCCCGGTTGCGAAAGGACTTGCGCACGCGGGTAAAAAAAACCCATCAAATCTCCATCTTTTTGACCCAGGAGGGATTCACCTTTTTTAAGCCAGCCAGGTTTCTACAAACTTCAAACTTGCCCTTGAGCAAGGCCTTGGTCATCATATCTGACCCATTATCGTCCGTGTGGACCTTCTCAGTGTAACACCTTCGTTCCAAAGTATCCCTGATCCAGTGATACCAAATCTCTATGTGCTTTGACTTGGAATGCTGACTTGGATTCTTGCTCAAGTGTATAGTACTCTGACTATCGCAATAGACCACGTGCTCCTCCTGCTTTAGGCTAAGTTCTTGTAGGAACCTCTTCATCCAAAGCATCTCTTTACATGCCTCTGTGACTGCAATGTACTCGACCTCTGTAGTTGACAATGCTACGACCTTCTGTAGCTTGCTCTGCCAAGAAACCGCTCCCCTTGCAAACGTGAATATGAACCCTGATGTAGACTTCCTAGAGTCTATGTCATCTGCCATATCTGCATCTGTGTAGCCCTCTAACATAGGTTTATCGTCACCATAGCATAGGCTCAACCTGGATGAGCTTCTTAGATATCATAGTATCCATTTCACCACTGCCCAATGCTCTTTGCCAGGATTGGCAAGATACCGACTGACAACACCAACCGCATATGCTATGTCTGGGTGTGTACACACCATAACATATATCAAACTTTTTACCGCTGACGCGTAGGGTATCTTCTACATCTCTTCCACTTCTGCCTTCATCTTGAGACACTGCCTGTCGCTCAATCTGAAGTGACCATCTAGCGGAGTACTGACCGGCTTCACTGCATTCATATTGAACCGCTCTAGGACTTTCTCAATATACCGCTCTTGTGACAGCTAGAGCTTTCTGCTGCTTCTGTCACGGGTTATCTCCATTCCTAGGATCTGTCTAGCCGAGCCCAAGTCTTTCATCATAAAAGACTTTCCCAACTCCTGTTTCAGTCTGTCGATCTTCTTGATGTATTTTCCCATGATGAGCATGTCATCAACGTATAATAGCAAAACTAAGAAATCAACATCTGAGAACTTGCGCGTAAACACACAGTGGTCCGACTCCGTTCTGTCATATCCATGCTTCAACTTAAACGAGTCGAACTTCTTGTACCATTGCCGTGGAGCTTGTTTCAGCCCATACAAGCTCTTCCTCAGCCTACACACCATATGCTCCTTGCCCTTGACTTTGAACCCCTCTGGTTGGTGCATGTAGATCTCTTCTTCCACTTCACCATGGAGAAAGGCAGTTTTAACATCTAACTGCTCTATCTCCAGATCCATGCTAGCCGCCAACCCAAGCAACATCCGTATGGATGTCATCTTCACTACTGGTGAGAATATCTCCTCGAAGTCTATGCCTTTCCTCTGACCATACCCTTTCACCACAAGTCTAGTCTTGAACCTCGTTTGTGAATTCTTCTGCTCAATCTTCTTTCTGAACACCCACTTGTTGCTCAAAGCTTTCTTACCTTTAAGCAATTTCACCATATCATAGGTGTGGTTCTTATGCAAGGATTCCATCTCCTCTTGCATAGCTTTCAACCACTCCTCCTTATGCTTGTCGGGTAGGGCCTAAGAATAATCTTCTGGCTCTCCCCCATCAGTCAGCATAATGTACTCATGTGGCGAGTACCTCTTAGACGGTTGTCTATCCCTAGATGACCTCCTCACCTGTGGCTCAACAGGTGGATCAAGTAGGGGTTGCTCCCCCGGTCCATCTTCTGAAGGAACTCCCTCGTCCTCTGCACCTTGTTGTACTCTCTCGTCATCAGGCACCACGAGAGGAGTAATCGGATTCATGTCCTCTAGCTCACCTGAACTAGGCTGATTCTTCACTGGCTTACCAATGTCTTCTTACACTGATCTTCAAAGAAAACCACATCTCTGCTCCTGACGAGCTTCCTCTCAGTCGGATCCCATAATTTATAACCAAACTTTTCATCACCGTACCCTAAGAACGCACACTGCCTGATCTTCATATCGAGCTTGGACCTCTCGTCCTTTGGTACGTGAACGGATGCCCTGCATCCAAATACCCTGAGATGACTGTACGATGGATCATGTCCATCCACACCTTCTCAAGTACTTCTCCATTCAACGGGGCTGATGGAGACCTATTTATCAGATACACCGCTGTGTGCATTGCTTCTCCCCAGAACGTCTTGGGCAATTTCACATAGGATAACATGCATCTGATTCTCTCAACAATGGTGCGATTCATTCGCTCAGCTACACCATTATGCTAGGGGGTCTTGGGAACCGTCTGTTCATGTCGTATACCCAGGGACTTGCAGTACTCATGAAAGTCGCCGATGTATTCACCACCATTGTTAGTGCGGATGCACTTCAATGATCTACCTGTCTCTCTCTCGACCATAGCATGAAACAATTTAAACACACTAAAGACCTCATCCTTGGATTTCAAAGCATAAATCCAAACCCTCCTAGATGCATCATCTATAAAAGTAACAAAATATAATGCCCCACCCAAGGTTTTTGTCCTCATAGGACCACAAACATTAGAATAAAGCAAATCTAATGCATGCACTTTATTAACATGAGAAGCAATTTTAACAAATGAAACTCTATGTTGTTTCCCTGATAAACAATCAATACAGGTTTTGAGAGGTATACCTATCATGTCTGGAAGGAGCTGCTTCCTCGCTAGTAGCTGAAGCCCTTTTTCACTCATGTGGCCTAGACGCCTGTGCCACATGTCAATAGCTGAATCTTCCGCTGCGTTCAATCCACCCTTACACATACTGACACTTGCCTTGTAAAGGGTGCAATACTTCTTTCCTTTAGCCACGATCAACGAACCTTTGATGAGCTTCCATCGCCCACCAGCAAACCGACTTTCATAGCCGTCATCATCTAACTTTCGCGTCGACATCAAGTTGAGGTGAAGGTCTGGAATATGCCTCACATCCCTGAGAACTAATGTGCAGCCCATATCGGTCTTTACACAAATATCACCGACTCCCACGATTATTGATACGCCAGAATTTCTCATCTTCACAGTCCCATAGTCACCTGACTTGTAACTTCTGAAGAAGTCCCTGCGTGGAGTCGCATGAAAAGAAGCTCCTGAGTCAACCACCCAGTCGGTGTCCTGACTCGTAGCCATGAGACATACATCGTGATCTACTGAAAGAATAACTAGCATGTCGCCATCTGAAGCAACCGCAGTGGAATCTGTTCATCTTCCTTCCCTTTTCCTTTCTTGTCGTTCTTTTTACCACGACATTCATGTTTATAGTCGCCCTTCTTGCCACAGTTCCAGCAATCAACATCTTTTCTGTTACTCGACTTGCCTCTTGATTTATCTCGGGCCTTCCTACCCTTCCTGTTCTTTCCTCTCCCCCGTTCCTGTGTCACAAGAGCCTCTTGCTGAGTAGACCCCTGAGACTTCCTCCTTGTCTCCTCATTAAAGAGACAACTGGTTACCTGTTCCATGGATATCTTTCCATCTAGCATGGAGTTACTTAGAGACGCCACCAATGTCTCCCAACTGTCAGGCAATGAACTAAGCAATAGTAAAGCCTGCAATTCATCATCCAGGACCATCTTCATAGAGGTGAGTTGGTTCACTATATTGTTGACCTCATTCATGTGCTCAGCCACAGAACCACCATCCTTGAACTTGAGATTCACAAGTCACCTTCTCAGAAAAATTTTATTACCGGCTGTCTTCCTCTCATACAGCCCTTGTAATTTCAGCCATAGGCTTGTGGCTAAGGTTTCTGTAGACACATGGTGGAACACAGAATCATCCAACCATTGTCTAATAAACCCCACCGCCTTTCGGTCCGTCTTCTTCCAATCATCATCAGTCATATCCTTAGATTTTGCTGATATGCCTAAGATTGGAGAATATAGGTCCTTGCAATAAAGCAAGTCCTTCATCTTAGCCTTCCATATGGTCCAGTTAGAACCATTAAGGCTAATCATCCTTGAGTCACATTCCATAATTCAAAACCGATCCTTCCCGTTCAATGAACCTTAGCTTTAATACCACTTTGTTGGGGGCCTTGCACAAACCTTTGGATCTAGCCTCCCGAAACAAACCAGAATTATGGATAATAAAGCAATGAAATAAATCAAACCATCAATCACACAACACACAAGAGATTTTACGTGGAAAACCCTCAAAGAGGTAAAAACCACGGGACCATGTCTAGATCAATAATCCACTATGAAGTAGAACGTTACAATCTTCTTCACTCACGCAGGAGTGGATAAACAATAAGAGAAATAGAGAAAACGGAGAGATCTAACCGATTATGAGGACATAGAAGCGCTGAGATATAAATTGCAAAGTAGAAAAACCTCCACGAGCAGAACCTCCCTTCTATAAGCTTCCTCTCTCTCTTTCTCCCTCTCTCTCACCTTTGATAGCCCTCTTGTGTTTTTCTCATCAACACAACATGCCCTAGAAAAACTCTAGGGACCCTTTTTTATAGTTTTAGGAAACTCCTTTGCGCATCCCAGTTACGAAAGGACTTGCGCATCCCAGTTACGAAAGGACTTGTGCATCCCAATTGCAAAAGGACTTGCGCATGACGGGTAAAAAAAACCCATCAGTTCTAATGGTTATGGTAATCGTTCTCCATTACATTGCTTCTAGATACTTCCCACGTTCTTCTTCCATTGAGTTATCCTTAAGTCATCTGTCAAGCGACCGTGCAAACTCGATCGCTTAGAATTTGTCATATGTTCGTTTAAAATCAGTCGCCTCTCCTCTTAATCGCTCTAACGACACGTGATAGCAATTGATACGTTGTGGCTCCACTTCCCAAGGTGTAACCGTACATATCTGCAAGAAATCTCTGAACTCACCATGCGTATTTGTACGGATCACACATAATTAACTCGGATTGGTTGAAACAGGACTACGGCCGAAACGGGTACAAACATTGCCCCCTCGTTGTTGTCCTTTCAATGAAAGTGATAGCGACATTTGAGTCTTTATTAATGCGTCAATAATGCATGCATGTATCGCCTAAACACGAACTGCCTTCAACCGTTTTCACTAGTATTGGTCATGTCGAATCGAGGTGTCAAATGAATCCTACGTTTACACGTATCTTCTCTAGCCATTTTGTCAAAATAACAATGATACCTCAATAAATGATCTCTCTTCCTTCGGCTATATAAACGATACTTCAAACGTTTTTCATTACGCTTTTTAAATCTTCTTCCTACTCGCAATCTTCTTCTCAAACATTTGTTTTTCCTCGTTCCTTTTGCAATTGCCTCTCCTTAACAAGTTACTTCAAAATATGTCTCTTTGGTCGAAGATCTCGCCCAAGGCATCATGATTTTGCCAACACCCTTTGTTCTTGGTCACTTATATTAAGGCATCTACGAGACCACCCACAAAGGACTACATTCCGCAGGAGGGATGTTGTGGCGTCTACAGATGTGGTTCTATGCTTATTTCCACCCTTCCCTATTTAATTACAAAGGAAACTCTTATTCCTCATTGGTAATCGGATTCTCCATTGCCCTTAGGAAAAATTCACGGTCGAGTCTTACTTCCAGGACCTTCTAGCCCTCAACAAGACTAAGGAAAACCAGACTTTAACGCCCCGATTTCTAAAACCCGAGTATGAGACTCATTTCATAAATCCAGGAGTTTATAAATCAGAGAACCAGCGGAAATGTAATTCAGAGTGTGATAGCAAAATGAAGCATAGATAATCTTACGAGCCCAAATATTTGACCCACCCAGCTGGGGGTCTTAGTTACAAAATTTTCATAAGTTCCTAAAATACTAAACCACTGAAATTAAAATATTAAACTACTGATTAAGCCCGAAATACACCACTGCTTCTTGTTGTTGCTCATCCTTATAGTACTCTTCCTCGGGCTCCATGGTCTCACCATCAAGGCCAGCACAGTCATTCTCTACATCCGTCCCTGCATATTCTGTACGGTTGGATAGTTGATGAATGAGAGGCCAGCTCTGTGTAAATTCCCCTCAAGATTACACATCACCGCCTCAACAAACATAGTTTAAAGGAAAACAAAATAATAATCCAAAACAGGCAATATGCAGTCTTATTAGATGCATAGATGTATGAATGCACGTCGACCTGGGGATGCACATCCAGTCGGACTTGGGCTCGTCACCCATGCAATCATCGACCTGGGAATGATCATCTAGTTGGAACAGGGGTCGATAGTCGATGGTCTGGGAGCTAGCGAAATGATACCCCAACAACTCTAGGACACGTGCTACAGCATCCAGAATTAGTCATCTGTCATCGCCAATATACTATGAATGCATGATTAGCCAACCGTTATTAATCCAGTTACAAGTCAATTTAAGTAACTCAAAGGTCACTACGGGGGGCTAGTCACCCAGCGTAGGCCGACAGCTCGAGCATAGTGTCCCATGACCACCATCCTCGGCTCATGAGGTTCTCCGCCTTGGGATGTTTTAATAAGATCCCTTGATAAAAAATGACACTAGTTCAAGGGTCCTATTTTCCCACACATTTTATTTAATTACATCCCAGGAATGGCTTGCATACAATTATGGAATCCTCCACGTGTAGCATTAAGAGATTATATAAAGAGGCAATCATGTTAACATGTGACAATATATGACTTCAATAAAACATGCAAGGAGGCATCATGAGATAATAACTATTGATAATATGCTACCAAGTCATGTGAATAGTGGTCATTGTTCAAGGATTAGCTAGCATGTAAGCCTATCATATGGTGAAAACAAAATATCACAAATTTGATATAATAATTACATCGATCCTAAATTAATGATAGAAACCTAGTGCAACTATGTTTAGCTAATTTAGAAATGGAAAGCCCAAGGGGAAAGTCATCACCTGTATAGTAGTGTTCACGAACTCGGTCTGACTCTTCTTGTGGCCCGAGGTCACTCAAAGAATCTCCTAAAATTACAGTTTATATGTGTCAGGTATTTTCACGGTTTGGATTAACAGATATATCGCAGCGAAGTTCCATGGTGGGGCGGATATGCAACACATCATGAGGTGGGCCCCACCCATCCAGAGGGCTAGACGGTGCGGATGAAGAACACATACAATAAGGGTAGGGCCCACCGTCACATGGTCGGTGTAAACAGATACTTACATTAGGTCGGGATTCCACTGCACAAACGGTGCGAATAAAACAGTTATACTATGGTGGGATCCACTGCACAGGTGGACAGCTTGGACGAATCACGTATATCAAGGTGGAGTCCACATGTATGGCCCACAAAAGTTTTAATGCTCATAAGGTATTTTGGTATCTTGGCCATCCGTGACCAGTCATTGGGGCATATCTAACGAATGGTTCGGATGGCACTTACGCCACCGATGACAGTACACACACTCCATGTTAGCCACCTTGCTAGGGGTCGACACCAAGACCTCAAGTGTTGAAACGAGGTACCTCCACTCAGTTTGTTAGTGGAGCCATGAATCTGCGTGTTCAGATCCAGCGCTGGACGTCCACAGATGAACGGTTTGGAGATGTCATTGACGGACGACCAGGGATCAATGGTCCTTTGAGGAGTGGATATATAGTACATGTAGTAGGGTGGGTCCCACCCATTGGCAAAATAGGAGTGGATGTGCAGTAAGGTGGGCCACGCTGACCTTGGATGGTCTGGATTTCAGGCAGATGGATGGCCTGGATTAGAATAACTCATCAAGGTGGGTTTCACAAATATCGTCCAGGAGGACGGTGCAGAGGCAGTTACATCTATGTGGGTTCCATATGGGTGTGGGGCCCACATATAATATTTTATTATATATTATATGCAATGGAATGTATATACCATATATGCATTTTATATCGACGTGGAGCCACATGGGTGTGGAGCCCACATATAATACTTTATTATATATTATATGAAATGGAGGAGACTCCATACAATCACAACAAGTGGGTCCTACGTAGGGCCCACCACATATATATAGCACTTTTATATGTACATATACCATCTCATATATCATATATTATTATTATATCCTTATATTATATTATATCATTATAGCAATCATATTTTATTATTTTATTATAGCAAATCGTCCAGCACTGGACGTTCATTAGACGGCCTGATGCAATCCACGCACACCATGCTGCGTTGATGGAATGCATGTATCAGAGGTATGGCGTGGATGCACTGCACATGCAACAAGGTGCAGTCCATCGTTTGGAACATGGTGCAGCCCGCCTGCAGGTGCAGCGTGCGGCCCACCTGGAATTCATCTGGGGTGCAACCCACCTATAAATCGGCTGAATGCGGCCCACCTGGAATTCATTTGGGGTGCGGCCCACCTGCTGATCAGCTGTGTGCGGCCCACCAATAAGTCAACGTGGGGCCCACCAGCTAGCATGCATGCAGTATATCACGTAAATAAAATATTACTTTATTTGTGGGGTGCTCGTTCAGGGCCTGCTGCCCATTTTAGAAAGCCCACCAACGTGCAGCTCGCCTAGGTTTTTCCTCCTTTTGGTGAGGCCCACTTGCATTTGTGCAAGGCCCACGTTGGCTCTACTTCTGGCTCATTGGAAAGTCGTTCCTTTATAGACGGTTTAGAGCTTGAACAGGGCTTACTCCTTGCCATGTTTCTGGCCCCAAAAATGGCCCAGTTATGGCTGTAGTTTGGACACCCATCAAAGGCTCCTTACATCCTGGTCATGATCTGAGGAACAACCCAGCTAGGTGATTGTTTTCTGGTGCCAACGGCTAAGATTTCAGCCGTCCTCATGTAGTTCCTGAACTAAAAACACAACTGATGTACGTTGTGTTTTCAGCCTGTCCGCACACTGGAAAAACAACAAATATTAACCTGTTTCCCAAGCTGAGGAATCTGGTGATATCGGGCCATCCTCTCTGCCATTTTCAGACTGGGAAATCTGCCGTTTGCGAGTCATTTTTTTACGACCTGATTTGTCTCTGTTTCAGATACTTCAACGGCCCAGCAGGTGGCTCGTTTTAGCCTAGCGCAGAGCCTGGTTTCAGTCTGAATGTGTGACCCATTTGAAGCATAAAACATGGATGGGATTTGCATCAAAAGGAGGGACAGAGGGGCAGAGGTTAAGCCGTTACCTGGCCTACAAGGTAGCTGATGCTCTCATCAACACTCACTCTCCTCCCTATCTTTTCTCTCCCTCAGGTGGTGAAACTGCAGGCCCACACTGACTCGACTTGGTCCGATATTTATGGACAGAGTTGGGGCAGTGTGCACCGAGCTCACCCAGACCGGACGCACCTCCCTGTTTTCCCTTCTTACTTTCCTTCCTCGTTTTCTCTCTTTCTCTTAGTGTGGAATCCGCAGGGCACCAACGTCCCCTTTTATAGGCAAGGAGATGGAGATCCAATGGCTGGGATCGGTTCTGCCCATCCCCAAACGGCGGCTGTCAGTGCCAATCCCTGCTTTTTAGAAATGGAAAGCTCCTCTCCCGCATTTCATCTATGTCTGGGTGTTTTTAGCTCGAGAGAGAGAGAGAGCCCCTTTCTAGCTGGCAGTGCACGAGTAATCCTCCGGGTAAATCGACGCTGCCTTGCCCTTCACGCTAGCGATCGGTTCATCCTCTACGGATCCCGTTTTCTATGTTAAAATGGACGGCCAATATTGGTTTCCTTCGTTTGTTGGGGGGAATACGGTTTTGTTGTGGTTGACCCCACCGGTAAAATGGATGGTCTGGATTGCTCGAAAAACAGTCGGGGGGCTCACTTAGGGGTTTGAAACCCATCCGTTTCAAATGATGAAAATGTCGGGAGAGGATTCTTCTCAAATTGCAAAAAGGGTCGGTCAACAAACCTTTGACCATTCCTCCTTGTCCAATGCATGTCGTGCACTATAGTCCAAGGTGCACGTGCGCCTTGTGTGGGGTCTAGGGTGATGTTTGTGATATATCTATATCGATCATATGCTTAGGGTTTCTGATGTAGGGGCCCCGACCCAGTTTGGGGTGCATTGTGGGCCCGGGTGGGCCGCTATATACCTTTTGGAGCCGTATTTGGCCCGCATGATGTGATCTGTCAGTCAAACGGTTTCAATATCTGTTTCCAACGGTTAAATGCATGTCTAAGACATAGGGGTGCTCCATTGGTTATCCTCTGACTCCCGTGGATTGAGTTTCCAGAGTACTGCTAACACAAACGGTCTTAAAAACTAATTGAGCTTAAGTGATTCGATCCTGCTTACCTCTTTGATTGTTGTGGAGTGTAAACTGAGTCTTCAGAGTCATGGCGAATTGTCTCAATGCTACTTGAAAATCCTATCCCGTGCGTGTTAAGTTAAACCCTTAGGTTGACGGGTCTTGAGTTTTAATAATTGTGGGTTTAAAAGGTTACACCCGTGTACCAGAGGTACGGGGTGTTACACAGACCTTCATTCCTTTCTCAAAAGGAGAGGTATATGGGTTAGGTTGGCTAACTGGCCAATTCGAGCTGGATGATGAAGTAACGACCGATCAAGCGCATCAGTCATGGGACAGTTATATCCTCAGCCGCGACCTTCTGTATGGAAGCTCAATCGAGGTGGGGAAGAACATTATAGCCAGGGTTGAACAATGTTATCATTTGTTGTTCGCTTGGCAATTTGGCCTGGTGCAGTGCATCCCCTACCCTCTTACGCAAACCAACCACCCTATAGTCACTTAATGATGCTCGACTCGGGTATGTATGCGACACTTAATGCCTGAAAAGGAGAGCAAGCGATGTCCTGGGGGGGGGGGGGGGGGGATATGACAATGTCAAATAATCGAAATAAATGCCGAATAAATAAAGAATATAGAATCTTAATCGCTTAAGTATTGAAACCTTGATTCCAAATAATTTGTAGGATAACATTCACCTAAAATGTTAGGCAGGACAACCCTATTTTAGGAATATTTTTTAAATCAATCTTTCAAACTAGCAAGAGAATATAAAATAATTACAACATTCGCTATAAGAATTAAATAAATAACATCCACTACCAAAATAAAATAAACATTCATCATAAGGCATAAAGAGTTATCGTAGTTTGGTGCTTAAAACAACTACACTTACTCCACTCCTAAAATTACTACCCTCGTAATTTTAGCTTTCACTGTAACAAAGTTTTCGCAGGTTCACCTTAACAACCTAATACAGTTCCTTGTGATTTTCACGGGCAATCACAAATAAAAACCCACTTTATGATTTTCATGGGCTATCACAAATCAACCCACTGAGATCTTCATAGGCTATCTCAGAAAAACTAAAATGAAATAAAGTAAAAATTGTATTTGTCATGCCCCAAATTCGAAAACTGAGCTCACAAAATTTTCAATCATGAATCCGGTGTCGACAGCCTCTGTAGTACCTCATTCTTTGCTCCCAGCGTCCATACGCCAGATTCCGATCCTGGGATCCTACGAGGAGAATTTTCCAATGTACATTTAACTCGTAATAAGCATACCACAAGTTTACCCAAATCACAAAGGCAACATCATCATCATATATCCACTAATATAAACATTTGAATACAGTGCTGAAATAGAAATACATATATAAAAAATCAAAGCTCCAGAAGATCGTTGCATGCTCTATGCTCAACGCTATTGTAACCCAATGCCACCTGCATGCATCTATCGTGCATAAGCTTATAGGAAGCTTAGAGGGTGGTGAAAGTGTGTGCACAAGGTAAGTGCCAAGTATACAATACAGGTCCATAAATCATACGATGTCGGAAATACTGGCAAGATCATGAATCTATGAATAATATTAGTCGTATAAAGGCTATGCGATGCAAGGCATGAATGCTAATGGCCATATCAAGGCCATGCAATACAAAAACATAATAAACTAATATCATGTACTGAGATTGCAAAGCAATATGCAAAACCTGCTAAGTCCGCTAGACCATATAAGTGCTGGAACATAACAACTCAAAATGTCATATGCTGCGGATGTAATGAAATATACGATGCAAATGAAATGACCAAGCTGGAATGCGAAGTTGGGATGATAATATGTAGTATCGCAGGGTACGGGGTCCACCACAAGGGATTTCTATCCAAACTAGTCTCATATCTAAATTTGGATAGTCAGACTCAATGTGGTAAACTCCTGAACTCAGGTTAGTCGCGCGCCCTAACCGAAATCCTGGCCATTGCGAAGGTACACATAAAAAATAGTTGCGCACCACCAACCCGAGTGGATAGTGAATGAATGAATGAATGAGTATGCAACTCCTGCTCAAAAAGTCCACGTATCAGTACTGTACATATTTGGGATCATCACCAGGGTCTAGTACACTCTATATACAATTGTCACCCACTGGACGGGCAACCATGCAAGTGGAAGAGACCTCACTATCCGCCGGCTAGTAGTCAACCAATATCTACCCAGTACGTTGATAGCGGACCCAATCATGAGCTGGTCAAACTCAGCCTAACTATGTCCACTACCCTCGAGCGGGTAAGACCACCACCCCTTCCCAACCGACCACGACATAGTGGGAGACGCGGCCTGCTGGTAATCGGCAGTTGGGTGCTCATGTATCCACTCGGTCTCATCGTTGGAGCGTCTCCTGGCCTTAGAGGTTTAGGGATTTTCACCCAGGGCCATCTATAGCGGGCTGATGCTAGTAACGAATTTCTAGTATCCCATCTGGTCATCCACGACATGATTGTGGAGGCTATGGCCCTGATGTCACTAGGGCATACAGTAATGACAACACACAATACAAGATGCATGAGTCATACAATCCAGTCATGCATCAATACTGCGTATACCGTGCTCTCATGTGAGACAATATCCGCCTATTAGGGAGTCTCATAACAACCCGCCCAATAACATATGCAATGGTCAACCACATCTCATAACAAACATGCAGATGATGCGTATAGGCACGTATCATGATGCTATGCTATCACATACCCATAATTGGTATCGACAACTAGCGCCGATAATCAGCCTCGATAATCGACCTCGTCAATCGGAATCGGCCTTAACAATCGACCTTGACAATTGGAATCGGCCTCGATAATCGAAATCAGCCTCGACAATCGGAATCGGCCTCGATAATCAGAATCGGCCTTGACAATCGGAATCGGCCTCGATAATTGGAATCGGCCTCGATGATCGGCCGAACAAGGCCTAAGGGAAGGTCACAATGTGGACATTAAACCGTCATTGCCCATCAATGTGAACATTTAACCAACATTGCTCCCAAGGAGTGGCCCTGATAGAGTCAAACATATCATGGGCCCATGGCCACACACAAGGACCTAACACATATAAAAATGGGCCTCACTCAAGGGCCACATATACATCACATCAGGCCTCACGACATGGTCCATATATACATCACATTGGGCTCCAACATTTGGGCCTTGAATACATCAAATGGGCCACGCGTCATGGGCCTAATACATATCACAATGGGCCTTGCCCATAAGCCACGAATACATCACAATGGGCCTTGCCCATAGGCCACGAATACATCACAATGGGCCTTGCCCATAAGCCTCGAATACATCACAATGGGTCTTGCCCATGGGCCTCAGATTCAAGTAAGTGGGCCCCATCATATGGCCCTTAAATATAAGGCAGGTGGGCCCTATCACATGGGCCTCAAATACAACAAGTGAGCCTCATCAATGGGCCTCAAGTGGGCTTGGACCACACCAAAAATCATTTTAATAGTTGTAGGTGTAATATGTGTATCACTATACACTATCATTCCATGGGGCACATGGCCCACTAATGATGATCAGCACTGTTCAAATATTGTCCAGGTAAATCAGCACCATCCAAATATGTCCAGCACCATCCAACACTGTCTGGACGGTGTGGATGAAACAAATACATCATGGTGTGGTCCACCGTCCAGATCTACTGGATGGTGTGCATACACCACATACATCAAGGTGTGGCCCGCAAAACTGCTGACGTGCAGGGCAGCATCAGCTACCTGCTGCACGAGACCCAGCAGGTGGACGACTTGCATATACAATACATCATGGAGGGGCCCACACGAGTGGACAGTGTGGATTAAACCCATACATCACAGCTGGGATCCACGCGTCCAAAACCAACGTACAGTGTGGATGATACACATGTCATGGTGGTCCCACGATTTAGACGGTGTGGATCAAAACCACACATCACGTGAGGGTGGGCCACGTCCTCTAGATGGACGGACGGTTTGTGATATAACATATACCTCGTGGTGAGATCCACCGTCCACGTGGCTGGGCGGTGTGGATCTCACACGCCTCATGGTGGGCTACAAAACTTGCTGACATTAGATAAAACACATATTGTCTAGGTGGACCCTACCCACACGTGCAGCACGTGTGGGTGGGTCCCATGTCCATCAAATGGATGGACAACATTGATATAGGACACATACATCAAAGGTCCCATGGAGGGACAGTGTGGATATAAACCACATACCTTGAGATGGGGTCCACTCGTCTTGATGGACGGCTGGATCATGGCTGGCCCATGCCGCATGGATGAAATGCATGCAACATTGGTGGGTCCACACATATGGTCCACCACAGCTTTAGGATAAAACTGATATTTATGTTTTCCTTCATTCAGATCTGTCTGGGTGGACAGGCAGTGACCTATCCACTAGACACCAACGAAGTGGGCCCTGTATGTAGATGGCATAGATATAATATATCATGGTGGGCCACACACACACATCAGGTGTGCCACACAGCATCACAAGAGGGAGGAGAGAGAGAGAGAGAGAGAGAGAGAGAGAGAGAGAGAGAGAGAGAGAGAGAGAGAGAGAGACGTCGGATGGAGGGACCCCGCCACTGGGGCCCCTCTTTACAATGCATACATCAAGATGGGTCCCACCATAAGTGGGCCCTCAAACCATCAAAATCACACAAATCAAACCCTAAAAAAAACACCCACCTTTGATTATCTTGGACTTCTCCTCATCTTAGCTCCAATGGGACATGATTCAACGGTTGAGATTGATTATGGAGGGTGGGATTGGGTGGTAGGAAGTGGGCCACACCTAGCTCTATCCATGGAGCTTGGAGCTTGGACGTGGTTTGCTTGCTTAAAAAATGGAGAAATAGAGAGGGAGAGAGAGAGAGAGAGAGAGAGAGAGAGAGAGAGAGGATGGATGGGTGTGAGTAATGGAGTGATGGGGAGAGGGAGTGATGAAGTGATGGAAAGTAGACTTTTTGGGGTTGTTTTTGTACTTGGGGATGGGATAGAGTGATGGGTGTACTTTTGACAAGTGAGGTGATTGATGTGATGGATTCTCTTGGGATTACAAAATATGGTGTTTTTCTCTAACTGAACATGGGCTCATATCTCCTGGCCCAGGTATCGCCTCGACACGCGAGACACGGCGTTGGAACTGCAGATACGGCGCAGTCGCAAGGATACAAGTCTCGGGTCGAGCTGACTCTGAAATATGGGACATGAGTCAGGATCGCATGCAAATGTCGATAACAGATCGCGGGTCACCGGAATTCAACCGAGAGGACCGCGGAGGCCTATGGAGCGGTATGGGCTAGAATACAGGTCTTATAATATTTATCTTCAAATATAGATTCGAAGACATAATAGAACCTTGTAGCAGAAGGACTTCATTCTTGAATGTATAGGAGGCAGTATTCGCTCAAACAAAATGAGTATAAGGTTCTAAAGATTTTAGAAATGAAAAACACAAATTTTACTTGATTTAATTCTCTTATATCTAAAAAAAGAGTATAAATTACTCTTTAGAATAAGTTTGAAATGATTTTTAAGAAAAGGAATTGAATAAGCTAAAAATATATTATAAATACCACACTAGTAGCTTGCCGAGGACTTGAGCTTCTCTTTCACTTGCAGAAGGTTTAGAGAGATTTTTCATTGTAATTTAGAATGAGAGAAGGCCTTTATTTATAGCTAAAGATATTAAAATTTTGGCTAGCCTAAGAATAGCTTCGGCTGGCCGGATTCCACTAGATTTGTTCCAACGACTATCGGATTGCACGAGATAAGATTTATCTAAAATTCGGCTGGCCCAAGGTCAAATTCGGCTGGCCGAACATCACAATTCGGCTAACCGAATTTTCCAATCGGCTGGCCAAATTTTCAACAGAATTTGTTTTTATAATCGAACTTGAAGTTAGGTTAGCCGAGAAAGTTAGGTTGGCCGAACTCCAGAGTTAAAACACTATTAAAATCCAAAATAAATGAATTTATGAAAGAGCCTAACCTAACGTCTTTCTAGGGTTATACCACATGTGTTTTAGCAAATACATGGGATAACTTGTCTTGAACTTTGACTCGATCCTATCTTGAAATCGGACGATAATTACTTTAGACAATGTGACGATCTTGAGTTTTTCTTCAGACATGTAGAGTAGTTGTGATTTCAAACTTGTGATCTAACTTATAACATTTTTATCTTACAAAATTTGACAATCAATGTGTACTAAACATATAAGAACTTATAATCTTTACCTTTGTCAATTTCATGACAAAACATATAACATACACAATACATTCATACATTCTCATGATCACAATTACTTAAAAGATTCAACAATATTGAAGCTACCTGTGTAGATTTAATAATCAATCCTTATAATCCTCATAACCAACAGTGCTCAACTAATGCTTCTCCTGAGAAATACAACATATACACATATAAGGTTTAGGTTATAGGTTAAGTTTCAGGTATAGGTTAAGGTTATATAGGTTTAGGTTTAGGTTATAGGTTTTGAGATTTGAGAATAGGTTTAGGTTAAGGTTATAAGTTTAGGTTTAGGAAATCAGGTTCGGGATCGAGTTTAGGTTTGGGTTTTCAAGTTTAGGTTTAGGTTTAGGTTAGGGAGTTGAGATTAGGATTAGGTGTAGGTTTAGGTTTAGGGATTTGAGAATACATTTAGGTTTTAGGTTTAGGTTTATGTTATAGGTTATAGGTGAAGGTTTAGATTTTAGGTTAAGGTTAAGGTTAGGTTATAGGTTATAAGTTTAGGTTATAGGTTAAAGGTTAAGGTTTTAGGTCATAGGTTTTGGTTTAGGTTAAGGTTATAGGTTTAGGTTTAGGTTTAGGTTTAGGTTTAGGTTTAGGTTTATAAGCTATAGGTTTGGGGAATTGAGAATAGGTTAAGGTTTAGGTTTAGAAAATCGGGTTTGGGATCGGGTTTAGTTTTGGGTTTTCAAGTTTAGGTTTAGGTTAGGGAGTTGAGATTAGGATTAGGTGTAGGTTTAGGTTTAGGGATTTGAGAATACATTTAGGTTTTTGGTTTAGGTTTAAGTTTTAGGTTATAGGTTTAAGTTTAGGTTTGGGTTAAGGTTTAGGTTTAGGTTTAGGTTTAGGTTTTAAGCTATAGGTTTGAGAATTGAGAATAGGTTCGGAGGTTTAGGTTTAGAAAATTGGGTTCGAGTTTGGGATCGGGTTTAGGTTTGGGTTTTCAAGTTTAGGTTAGGGAGTTGAGATTAGGATTAGGTGTAGGTTTAGGTTTAGGGATTTGAGAATACGTTAAGGTTTAGGTTTAGGAAATCGGGTTCGGGTTATAGGTTTAGGTTTTAGGTTTTAGGTTAGGTTTATAGGTTAATTTGGTTTAGGAAATTGAATTTAGGTTATAGGTTTAGGTTTAGGTTTAGGTTGTAGGTTTTGGGATTTCGAGAATAGGCTTAGGTTAAGGTTATAAGTTTAGGTTTAGGAAATCGGGTTCGGGATCGGGTTTAGGTTTGGGTTTTCGGAGTGCCAGTTAAGTTTAGGTTTAGGTTAGGTTAGGAGTTGAGATTAGGATTAGTGTGGCTAGGTTTAGGTTTAGGGATTTGAGAGAATACATTTAGGTTTTTAGGTTTAGGTTATAGGTTATAGGTTAAGGTTTAGGTTTTAGTTTAGGTTAAAGTCGGTTATAGGTTATAAGTTTAGTTATAGGTTATAGGTCATATGTTTTGGTTTAGGTTAAGGTTATAGGTTTAGGTTAAGGTTTAGGTTTAGAGTTAGGTTAAGGTTTAGGTTAAGGTTATAAGCTATAGGTTTAGGGAATTGAGAATAGGTTAAGGTTTAGGTTTAGGAAATCGGGTTTGGGTTCTCCCTGGGATCGAGTTTAGGTTTAGGTTTTCAAGTTTAGGTTTAGGTTAGGAGAGTTGAGATTAAACAAAAATGGATTAGGTGTAGGTTTAGGTTTAGGGATTTGAGAATACATTTAGATTTTAGGTTTAGGTTTAGGGATTTGAGAATACATTTAGATTTTAGGTTTAGGTTTAGGTTTAGGTTAGGTTATAGGTTTAAGTTTAGGTTATAGGTTTAGGTAATAGGTTATTTCCCGGTTAAGGTTTTAGGTAATTTCAGGTTTGGTTTAAGTTAAGTTAAGGTTATAGGTTTAGGTTTAGGTTAAGGTTTAGGTTTAGGTTATAAGCTATAGGTTTAGGAATGAGAATAGGTTAAGGTTTAGGTTTAGGAAATCGGGTTTGGGTTCGAATTTGATCGGATCGGAGTTTAGGTTTGGGTTTTCAAGTTTACGTTTAGGTTATAGGTTTAGGGAATTGAGAATAGGTTTAGGTTAAGGTTATAGGTTTAGGCTTGTTTAGGTTAGGTTATGAGCTTTTGGTTAAGGTTTGGGTTATAGTTATAGGTTTTGGGATTTGAGAATAGGTTTAGGTTATAAGTATAGGTTTAGGTTAGGTTATAGGTTAAGGTTTAAGGAATTGAATTTACATTATAGTTCGGGTTATAGGTTATAGGTTATAGGTTTAAAATACCGTTATAGGTTTTGGGATTTGAGAATAGGTTTAGGTTATAAGTATAGGTTTAGGCTAGGTTGTAGGTTAAAGTTTAGGGAATTGAGTTTAGGTTATAGGTTATAGGTTTAGGTTAAGGTTTAGGTTGTAGTTATAGGTTTTGGGATTTGAGAATAGGTTTAGGTTATAGGTTAAGGGTGTAGTCCCTACAAATACAAATATAAACATGGCCTGCTCCAATTGGCCGGGCCCTTCCAATGTTGTCCATAGCAAGTGGACAGCTTCATCATGGTCATAACAGCGGTTCCCACCTTTTAAGGACCCCCACTCAATATTCGGATAGCTCCGACGCACATCCGGGTCTGCTCCATTAATTTCAAGCAAATACATAAACACGGCATGTCCAAATGGTCAGGCCCCTCCAATGCTGTCCATAGGAAATGGACAGCTTCATCATGGTCATAACAGCGGTTCCCACCTTCCAGGAACCCCCGCTCATCCGGATAGCTTCGACGTACATTCGGGTTTGCTCCATTAATTTTGAGCAAATACATAAACACGGCCCGTCCAAATGGCCAGACCCCTCCAATGCTGTCTATAGGAAATGGACAGCTTCATCATGGTTATAACAGCGATTCCCACCATTCAGGGACCCCCGCTCTTCTGGATAGCTTCAACGCACATCGAGGTCTGCTCCATTAATTTCGAGTAAATACATAAACACGGCCTGTCCAAATGGTCCGGCCCCTCCAATGGTCATAACAGTGGTTTCCACCTTACATGGACCCCCATTCAACATCCGGATAGCTCCAACGCACATCTGGATACATAAATGGGTACAGTTTCAAAAAACATTATTAGCAATGTTTCAAATGCATTCCTCCCTTAGAAAGTCCTTCAATTGATCCTCATGAAAGTCCTGATCTGTAAGAACCTTAACGACAACATCTTGCATTCCATGATTGAATAAATAAGAAGATGCATCACCTTTACTTTCAAGTTAAATAAAAATGGGACAGAGAACCATGTAAGAAACACGAAGAAAAATGTGGATTTTTTTGAATATGATAGAGAGATTGGTCCAGGAACTGAACCACAAATTACTCTCATCAGGTTAGTTATCAGAATAACATCTCCAAAGAAGTTCCCTGCATTAAACACTTGCCTATGTAATTTAATTGTCTTCAGTAAAATCAAATTACTATTTTAAAAGAAATGCACGCCACGCATGCGAAACATCATTTTCAAACTAAACTACACTCGCTATTTTCTAATCTCACGCGGCCACTTCATTCCCCCACTATCTCCCTTGATTTTCGCACTCTCGCCTCTCCGTCTCTCTCTCTTGAAGCGAAAAAGAAGAAGAAAAAAAAAGAACTCTTTTATGTTTTTTCAATCCATCTTCCATTTTCTTTTCAATAAGAAAATCCATTTTTACTAATATTCCCATTTTTCTAATTTTCAAAAGAATGAGTTCGGACTCCGAAAGCGTCAGCTCCAATACTCGTACTTTCAGCCCAAACCCTAACCTAGAAGGACTCCAAAATTACCAAACTGCCACTGTGCGGGAACCCCCCAAATCTAGGAAAATATAATGACTTGTAATCAACTATTGCACAGTATATAAAATGGGAAGCAAATAGTGATCTAAAATGTCCATGCTTATGCAGTAAACCAAAAAGATAAATTGAAAACTTTCCAACAGTGTGCATTTTAACAGACTCAGAGAAATGTGAATGTTACGAATCACCTGCCAAAGGAATCCATAGTATTTTGTGTGTGTGTGTGTTAACGGTGTGGGTGTTAGTGAAATCCTCAAATAAAAAAAATAAGTTCTTGCAATCATGCATATTTTGCAGCTTTCCTGGGTCAGAATTGACTATTGTGCACATTTCAAGTTGTCATGAATGGGAAATCTAAAAGCAGGTTAGTCATATAGATGTTTTTTCTTCTTTCTTTGAAATTTTAATCATCAGAGTGATAGTAATTAGTGTGTTTGGGTGCAAACTGACAAGCCTCGTGAGTCATGATTCACCTTAGAAGGGAAAAAAATGGGTTATACATAATTAGTAGTATGTTAATGATTTGTACTTACAGGACATATCCAAGCTGTCCATCGGGCAATAGCATTGGCACCATTGACATGCCAGCAGGAGTTGGTCTCCTACCATAAATCATAGGCTGCAAGATAATAATAATAATAATAATTATATATATATATATATATATATTTAGAGTTAAGCTTACTGTCATTGTCATGTTGAAACCGTTCCTTGAATATGAGGACGTCCCTTATTTATCTAAAATAGTCAAAGAGAATTATAATTAAAAGAAAGAAAGAAAAAAAGAAAAGAAAAGAAGGCAAGCAATTAGATTCTACCAAAAAGAAAAACATAAACTTATCTTGTTAACTCCCCCTAAAGTGACACCTACACCAACCTGCAATAACGGAAACCAAATCAGTCCCAAATGTGTACTTAGCAATCAAGGAAGAAATGGGTTATACTGAAATTGCTACTAAATAAAAAGAAATATATTATAACATAAACAATCAGAAACCAAAAATCACTAAAGTGGAATGGAACTCCTAATACACAAAGATGATCATACATAACATGAGCATGAACAAAAGAAACCTAGGGTGTGTTTGGATGTACAACTCAGCAACCTAGACGGAAACTAGAGAAAGGAACAAATTGTAATCAATTTTGTGAGCTAGCTTCACGTCGCATGCATTGGAATTCCAATTTGGAAAGAACACGTCTCTTGGCCATCATTTTTTATTAGACAAATTGCTGAAGTGCATGTATGAATGGATGTTCCATTTGAAATGGATTACAAGAATTGAAGATAGAGAGTTGCAATTTGAGCATCCAAAGGACAGACCATGTAGAAAATTATTCAACCATGCATGTATGAATGGATGATCTGAATTGTAATAGTTATTCTGGTAAAGTGAAAATTACCAATTTGTAATTATAGTATGGCTGGTATGGGTTTAGGACTTTGGCTCCTAAGTGCAATCACTATACTTTGAAGATGGACCTAAAATAATTGGAGTTGAAATTTGAGGGTGAGTTACTCATTAGTGAATGCTAGGAAATGTAACGGTTGTTTCATCTTTTTTAAACTGAATATTTTCAATTCAATTTAGTTGCTCATCCAAATACAACCCAAAATGTATTATGTTATTTTTGTAAAAGCTAACATGTAGATGAAGGAATTGGCTAATGGAAATAACTGGAAAAGGATGACAATTTCAACTAGGATTTGGCTATTTGTGACTGATCTGAAACTCAGTATGAATCAGAGTGCTAGACTCGTCAGGAGGGCCAAACATTCGCATCGAATGTTGGATTATTGGCCATTCTTTTTCAACTGCCCATTTGTTTTGCATGCAGTGGCTTACATATGAGATAACTGGCCTAATTCTTAGGCTGGACAGATTGACAATTGGGCCTACCAGATGAAATTTTGGATCTTATTGTCAACAAAGATTTAATGCCCAACAGCTAATGGTATTAGTAATTGGTTTCATGTGATTTAAAGTGACTAAAAGAAATAAGTTCACAAAATGTTATATAAACCAGAAATCAACATCTGGTCTTTGGGAAATAAGTTCACAAAATGTTATCCAACAGCTACTCCAGAATCGTATCATTTTGCCTTTTTTGTTTCTTTTTTTGATATCCTCATTTGAAACTGTTACTTTGTATTTCTTTGCAGATTCTGTTGCTGCTTGGGCCATTGAATTCAAATTCCATTGTGTTGTTAGGGAAAAAGATTTTTTTTTTTTTTTTTTTTTAAAAGAAGAAGAAGAAGAAAAAGAGGTGTTGGTTTTCAAGTGGGTTGCTTATTCTGTGATTGCAGCGATGGGTTGCAAGTTTTTGTGAAGTGATGCACATTAATGGTTTTTTTTCCAAATCAATGGTTACTTTTCTTTCTTGCACTCTTTTGTAAACTGATTCATGTACTCATGTGAACTGGATTGCATCATGTGATTGTAGTAGATCCTAATTTAATTTGTCAACTGATTCATAGACTAAACTCCAGACAAATCTGTGAACTGGAACTCATTTGTGAACTAAACTTGAACTGGAATGTGGGCTGTAGCTTGAACTGAACATTTTGTTGAAGTCCATACCATTGGAATTTCTGTGAACTGAAACGCATTGCTAAATTCATTGCTATTGAACTAAATTTTCCGATGGACTATGGATAAAGCTGAACTTAGTTACAACTCTAACTGAGAACATGCATTTCTAAACTACAGAACTCTGCACATTCCTATGAGCCATATGGAAACCCTAATATCATGTGCTAGTATTTTCGACTAGGTTGTTGTTTCCATCCGTTGAGCCATATGGAAACCCTAATATCATGTGCTAGTATTTTCTCTAAAAAAAAAGCTTTATATCTCAAAAACAGAAGTAAAAAATGTCATGAAACCCTAATATCTTCAAATAAATCACATACAAATAAGAAAAATAAACTCAAAACTCAAATAGTTCAAGAAGAGAGACGGATTCAAGAAGAAAATATCTAGAAAACTTAAACTTGAAACAGAGATCTCAACATCCAATGGAGAAAATAGAAACTATCAAAGATCGTAGACTTACCGTTAAAAATCAAAGAGAAAATTGACCTCCGATGGCGCGGTAGATCTGAGAGAGAGAGAGAGGTCAGACGTCAGAAGGAGGGCGACGCACGGCCTTCGGGCTAAGGGTGTCTGGGACCTGGATGGCGAGAGAGAGAGAGAGAGAGAGAGAGAGAGAGAGAGAGAGAGAGAGAGAGAGAGAGAGAGAGAGAGAGAGAGAGAGAGAGAGGAGAGGGTAGGGATTCGACGCGACGAGAGAGGGCGAGGGGGCGGAGGTGAGGAGGAGAGAGAGAGAGAGAGAGAGAGAGCAGAGGGATTGGGCGCGACTCTATTTTGAGCGCGTGCCCAATTTTGGGCGGTTTCATTAGGGTGCTCTGTGGGCCCTACCATGATGTATATGTTTCATCCATTTTTAAAGATCATTTTATAGCTTTATGCCAAAAATTAGAGGGATATAAATCTCAGGTGGTCCACACCACATGAGAACAATATTGATTGGATATCCACCATTAAAATCCCCCTAAGGCCCACTGTACCATTTATTTGACATCTAATCTGTTGATTTGGTCATACAGGACCAGATGAAGGGAAAGAACAAAAATCAGCTTGATCCAAAACTTTTATGGCTACCAAAATGTTTTTAATGGTCGACACTCATTCAACATTGTTTCTTGTAATGTGGTCCACTTGAGATTTGGAGATATCTCATTTTTGGTCTCATATAGTAAAATTATCTGTAAAAATATATGGATGGCATGGATGAAACACATACATCATGGTGGGGGTCATAGAGCACCGACCACCAGCCATTGGCGGGTGTCAGGGGAGTAGCCAATTCATTCCCAAGAATACTGAGTAAATCTTGTGGGACCCACCATGATTTATTCATTTTATCCACTTCATCCATCCATTTTAAGATACAATTTTATTACATAAGCTAAAAAATGAAGCCTATAAAAATTTGAAGTGGACCACATCATAGGAAATAGAATAAACTGAACGCTTAACATTGAAAAATTTTGGGAGGCCACTGAAGTTTTGGATCAAGTTGATTTTTAGTTTTCCCTTCATCCATGTATTTGTGATCTATTGAACAGGTTGGATGATAAATAAAAATCATTGTAGGCCATTGGAAGATTTCAACGGTGGAAATCATTATTCCCACTGTTTCGTGTGGCATTATTCCATTTTTGGAGTTCTTGTTTGAAAAAGATATGAATGAAGAGAAAACACAAACATCAGCTTGATGCAAAACTTCTATCGCCTCCAAGAATTTTTCAATGGTAGAGGTTCAATCACACTATTTCCTATGGTGTGGTCCACTTGAGCTTTGGATATGCTTCCTTTTTGTTCTTTAGACCTCAAATTATCTCATAACATGGATGAATGGAGTGGATAAAATAAATAAATAACGGTGGACTCTACAGAGATTACTCAGTATGTTAAGGGTAATAAATAACTCACCTAAATGTAGTGGAGAGGGGTTTCCTTAAAACATTTATAATCATATATTGGGCCTGCCTAAATGTGATTCACATATCTAACACACTCATTATGTGTGTCCCACTTGGATGAGGGGTCAGACCAAGTTTCAACCGCACCTAAAACTCATGTGGGCCCCACCAAGTGCTTATATATTTTTTAGGATGTCTTCAATTAGTTTTAGATGGTATGGCTCACTTGAGTTTCGTTTACCGATGATTTTTGAGATATTTCATAACCTAAAGGGGACACATCAAATCCATGGTGTTGATGTTCAACACACATCATGATGGGGCCCACAAAACTTACTAACATCAATTCTTATGTTCTAACGAGGTCAGTAAGTTGGGTCACAATTTTGACCAGAATATTTGGCCCATTTTACATGTTTGGTCCATTCACTCTATTTTACTGATCATTACTCTCAATTTGATTAGTTATTCGCCCCGATCATGCTACATATGACAAAGATATTGGGCAAACAAGATTGATCAAGAATTTGAGTGAATTTTGATTTAAACATATGAAGTTATTTACTCTTCAATCTAGACTGATCAGATTGTCCAAAAATAGTTAAAGGTTGTTCATAATATCAAAAATATATAAATGAATAAAAAAAACACAAACATCAGCTTGATCTAAAACTTCTATGGCCTCCAAGAAATTTTAAATTGTAGAGGTTCGATCACACTATTTCCTGTGGTGTGGTCCACTTGAGCTTTGGATATGCTTCCTTTTTGTTCTTTAGACCTCAAATTATCTGTTAATATGGATGAATGGAGTGGATAAAATAAATAAATAATGGTGGACCCCACAAAGTTTACTCTGGTAATGGTAACTAGTAACTCACTTGAATGTAGTGGAGAAAGGTTTCCTTAAAACATTCATAATCATATATTAGGCCTGCCTTAATGTGATTCACATATCCAACCCACTCATTATGTGTGTCCCACTTGGATGAGGGGTCAGACCAGGTTTCAACTGCATCCAAAACTCATGTGGGCCCCACCAAGTGCTTTTATATTTTTAGGATGTCTTCACATAGTTTTAAATGGTATGGCCCACTTGAGTTTCGTTTACCGATGATTTTGAGATATCTCATAACCTAAAGGGGACACATCAAATCCACGGTGTTGATGTTCGACACACATCATGATGGGGCCCACAAAACTTATTAACATCAATTCTTAGGTTCTCAAGAGGTCAATAAGTTGGGTCACAATTTTAACAAGAATATTTGGCCCATTTTACATGTCTAGTTTATTCACTCTATTTTACTGATCAATACTCTCAATTTGACTAGTTACTCGCCTCAATCAAGCTATATGAGAAAGATATTAGGCATATAAGATTGATCAACAATTTCAGTGAAATTCGATTTAAACATCTGAAGTTATTTACTCTTCAACTTGTACTATTAGATTGTTCAAAAATGATTAAAGGTTCAACTAGTGGATGTGCCCAATAATTTATTAATTTTATTTTTCACAAATGAATTTAACATTTTTTTTCAAAATGTATATTTTTTTTACTCTTTTAACTAAATATCATTTTTATTATAAAATATTTCAAAAATATTTAAAATACAAATTTTGAATTTTTATTTTCAAAATCTCAAAAATTATCTCATATTTTAATTTTTTCTCAAAAATTTCAAAATGCTGATTTTTTTCTTCAAAACCATTATTTTGTTCTCAAAATTTTTCTTAAACATAGTTAAAATTTCTAAACTTTTCAATATTATACTTCATGTGATATTACAAATCATTTAAATATTACCTTTTAATTATATAAAATTTTTTTTTCCATTCATATGATATAAAAACTATACACACACACACACACACACACACACACACACACATTTTTACCGACAAAGATTTTTAAAAATTAAAATATTTTTACATTATTACCGACAGTTTTCAGCTGTCGGGAAAAAGATTTAGGAAAAACACTTTTACCAACGAACATTTTCCTTGGTAAAAGTCTTACCGCCTACAATTCCAACACAGTGTGAAAATTTGTTATTCAAAACACCCTTTGGCTACGACAATTTTCGTTGCTAAAGGTGCCTTTTTGCTAAGAAAATAATTTCATCGCTAAAAGAAACCTTTTCGATTTTTTTTTTAAATTTCGAAACACCCTTTAGCTACAAACATTTTCGCCGCTAAAGGTTCATTTTAGCTACAAAAATAATTTCGTCGCTAAAAGCAACCTTTTTGATTTTTTCATTTTTTTCGAAACACCCTTTAGCTACGAAACTTTTCATCGCTAAAGGTGCCTTTTAGCTACAAAAATAATTTCGTCGCTAAAAGGAACCTTTTCGATTTTTTTTTTTTGTTTTTGCGAAAATTCGAAACACCCTTTAGCTACGAAAAGTTTCATCGCTAAATGTCCCTTTTAGCTACGAAAAGAATTTCGTCGCTAAAAGGTGCCTTTTCGATTTTATTTTGTTATTCGAAATATCCAAACACTTTTCAGTGATGAAACTTTTCCTCGCGAAAAGTCTCAACCACGTTTTTTAGCTACGAAAATTCTCGTAGCTAAAAGTAACACTTTGGATTTTTTTCAAAAATTGTTTACAACCTTTAGCGACAAAAATTTTCATCGCTAAAAGCCTCATGCACGTTTTTTAGCTATGAAAATTTGCGTAGCTAACCCTTTGGATTTTATTTCAAAAATTGTTTAGAGCCTTTAGCGACGAAACGTTTCGTCGCTAAAAGTCTCATCCATATTTTTTTAGCTACGAAAAGTAGCTCAAAGTAACCCTTTGGATTTTTTTTCAAAAATTGTTTAGAGCCTTTAGCGATGAAAATATTCGTCGCTAAAAGTCTCATCTACCTTTTTTTAACTACAAAAAGTTTCGTAGCTAAAAGTAACCTTTGGATTTTTTTCAAAAATTGTTTAGAGCTGCACGCAACCACGTTTTTTTAGCTACGAAAATTTTCGTAGCTAAAAGTAACCCTTTGGTTTTTTTTCAAAAATTGTTTAGAGCCTTTAGCGACGAAACGTTTCGTCGCTAAAAGCCTCATGCACATTTTTTAGCTGCGAACATATTCGTAGCTAAAAGTAACCCTTTGGATATTTTTCAAAAATTGTTTATGGCCTTTAGCGACGAAAAGTTTCATCGCTAAAAGTCTCATCCACTGTTTTTAGCTACGAAAATATTTGTAGCTAAAAGTAAACCTTTCAATTTTTTTCAAAAATGGTTTGCAGCCTTCAGTGACGAAAATTTTCGTCGCTAAAAGTGACTTTTAGCTACTTATTTATAATTTCGTTGCTAAAAGTAAACTTTTAGCGACAAAAATTTCTTTCATCGCTAAAAGTTTCGTTGCTAAAAACCCTCTTTCTTGTAGTGTTGGGCGGATAAGGCTACACCCCCTCCCAATTGACCACGACGTAGTGGGAAGTGCGACCTCCTGGTATTCGGCACCCGGTGCTCATGTCTTCGACTCGGTATAGACGTTGGAGCATCCCCTAGCCATGAGAGTTTAGGGACTTTCACCAACGGACATCTAAAGTACCCGTATGCTCAAACCAATTATTTTCGGTGTCCCATCTGGCCATCCATGATATGCTTTGGAGGCCGCAACCCTGATGTCGCTAGAGCACCAAATGATCATGTCACAAAATGTGAGACGCATGAGCCATACCATCCAGTCATGCATCAAACCTACGCGTACCGCGCGCTTATGTGGGATAAATCCGTCTCTTGGGGAGTCCCATAAACAATCATCGCAATGGCACATGCTATGTTTAATCACTCCTCATAACAAGCATGCGAATGATGCGCATGGGCATGTATCATGAAGTATACTAAGCATGATTATAATCACATACATAATGGTGGGCCTGTATAAGGTGGCCTATGACCCTTAGTAATGAACGAGTGGCGTACACACAATCACATACACATGGTGGGTCTCACACGTCACAATTGGGCCTCACACATACAAGGGGCTTCACACAATCACAATGGGCCTCATATAATCATAATGAGCCTTATATAATCGCAATGGGCCTCAAATAATCATAATGGGCCTCATACAATCACATAATGGGCCTCATATAATTGCAATGAGCCTCACATAGTCACAGTGGGCCTCATACAATCACATTGTTATACTAACACATACTTAGTGTGTATACCAATCATAGTCGTAATCGATAATCGACCTATATATATGACGGGTTCATAGAAGGACAGCAGATCTAATTCATAACATGAGGATCGATCCTCAACAGTGGATATACCAAACCTGATACCGCCGATCCTTCCATCTACGGTGATGATGTTCTCTCCTCATATTAAGGATGGGCCTAGATGGCCTACTCCTATAAAAAATGTGCCTAAGAACAAGGAGTGGGCTTCATTGCCCGTTCTATCACGTAACAATCTAGGCTTCCTAAGGGCCCAATAAGCACAAAGTGGACCACATTCCCTATGGAAGGCTCGGTACGAATACAAGATGGGCTCCAAGGCTTAGGTGGTCCTACAGGGTATGGTGGAAAGCATCATTATCAAATGGGGGCCCAACGGATTGGGATAACCTAATCAAGGGAAAGATGGGTAATATAATCATCAATGGGGGCCCAACGGTTTGGGTTAGCCCATTAAGGGGAGATGAGAATGGGCCTAACAACGGGCCCTAGGGAGAGTTACAATGTGGACATTAAACCATCATTGCTCCCAAGGCATGGCCCGTTTAATATCAACCAAGAACATGGATGGGCATCATAAACATCATTACATATATTCTGGTGGAATCATAATGGGCCTCATATACATCACCTTGGGCCTCACAGAAGGGCTTTATATACATTACATTGGGCCTCACTCATGGGCCTCATATAGATCACATTGGGCCTCATACTTGGGCCTCAAATGCATCACAATGGGCTACATCACATGTGTCTAATACACATCACAATGGGCTGCACCACACGGGCCTAATATACATCAAAATGGGTTGCATCACGTAAGCCTCATATACCTCTAGTGGGTTGCATCACGTGGGCCTCATATACATCAAGTGGGCCGCATCACATGGGCCTCATATCTGGGCCACATATAGATCATAATGGGCCTCATCACATGGGCCACATAAAACACCACAATGGGCCTCGCCAAATGGGCCATAAATACACCACAATGGGCCTCACCAAATGGACCATAAATACATCTCATTTTGGGCCTCATTAAATGGGCCTCATACACATCAGATTGGGCCTCACACAAAGTGCCTAATATACATCACGATGGGCCTCACTTATGGGCCACATATACATCATAATGGGCCTCGCTCATGGGCCACATATGCATCATAATGGGCCACAACCCATGGGCCTCAAACATATCACAATGGGCCTCTCATTCAATCCCCATATACATCACATCAAGGTCACATATACATCACAATAAGTCTCATCACCTGGGCCTGATATACATCACGACGGGCCTCACAGAAGGCCATGTGGGCCTCATATACATCAAGTGGGCCCTAAATATAGCAGGTGGGGCCTACGTATACATCAGATGGGCCTCACCAGATGAAAGGCACAGATACAATACATACATCACAATTGGGTCCCACCGTCCACGTACTGGATGGTGTGGATAAAACATATGCATTATGGTGTGGTCCACCATCAGATGGACGGTTAGGATGAAACACATACCTCATGTCCAGACCCACAGACCTTGCTGACGTGAATACAATAGCTATATAGTTGTGTAACGTACACCAGCCAATCTTCTTCACAGAGGTGGGACCCACAATAACGTTTATTTTCTATTTGATCTGATCATAAGGTCACAAAGACTTGAATTACTAGGAAAAACAAATTTCATATAGATCCAAAACTTTTGTGACCCAAAAGGGTTTCAATGGTAGACATTCAATCTCCTGCTATTTTGCAGTGTGGTCCGTTTGATAGACGGTTTGGATCTAACATACATATCACGATGGGTTCCTTCTAGATGGACGACTAAGATGAAACAATATATCAGGCGGGACCCATAGAACTTGCTAACGTCAGATAGCAGCTATCCGCTACCGGCAGCAGACGGATGGTCTGGATATATATTTAAGGTGGGTCCCACGTCGATGGGCAGAGTGGATTAAAACCCATACATCATGGTGAAATCCCACCGTCCAGCAGATTGGACGGTGGGGATATACAATACATGCATCTATGGGTTCCACGTTCCTGGATGGTGGTGTCCTCACACGTGCAGAGTGGGTCCCACCATCCCAGGGATGGACGACGTTGGATATAACACATATCTCACGATCAGACCCACCTAATTGGGCTGCTAGTCCACTGTCCTTAAATGGACAGTTAGGATGAAACATATACCTCATGAGGGTCCCAAAGACCTTGCCGACGTGAACTGCAGCAGCAGCTGTAGCTGCTGGCGAGATACTCCAGCCAATCCATTTAGACGGTGTGGATTTCACACGCTAGTGGGTCCACCATCCACGGATGGTGGATGGCATGGATGAAAGACATGCATCAGGAGGGTCCACACGTGTGGCCCACCTGCTAGATGAAGCTGGTATTTGTGTTTTACCTCGTCTAGGCCTACTGGACTTCTAGCGGATGGACGATCTAGATGAGGCACATGAGCCTGCTGGCCTTATTAGGCAGGGCGGTGTGGACACCATTCACACCTTAAGGTGGGTCTCACGTGCATGTGGCCCTCCTGATTTGGATCAAATTGATATTTGTGTTTTCCCTGCGTTTGGGCCTGTGTGACTGGCTGGTCACACAGGCCACAATGAGGCAGCAAGGTGGGCTCGACTGTGGACAGCAGTGCTGTCCCACGATCTGGGCAGCATGGATAAAACCCATTCATCAAGTGGGCCACAATATGAGAGAGAGAGAGAGAGAGAGAGAGAGAGAGAGAGAGAGAGAGAGAGAGAACGTGAGGCGGGGGAGCTTCGCCACTATGAGCTCCCCTAGAGCTTATAACATATATATCAAGTGGTCCCCACCACATGTGGGCCTCAAATCAAAAATCAAAATCTAGTGCTATGAACACCCACCGACGGTCTTCTTCTTTAGCTCCTTGGACTTCTAAGCTCCTTGGCTTCGATTTTGATGGAGGATGATGAAGATTGAAGGGATAGGATGAGAGATGAGGGGGGTAGGAAAGTGGGCCTTGATCTTGGGTTCTCTTTTCTCTCCTTCGGATTTTCTCTCATGGAAGCTTGGAAAAATAGTGGAGAATGAGATGGGATGGTGGTGTAAGAGAGATGGGGGTGTGTATGTAAGAAAGGGTTGGGTGGAGAGAGAGAGAGAGAGTTGACTTTGGGGATGACTTGTGTAAGAGAGGGATGGGTTATGTACTTGACTTGTGATTGATTGATTGATGTAATAGATGGTAGAGATTCTCTTGGGATTTGTAATGCACGGAGTTTTCTTTAAAATAAACGCGAGCCCACAATTCCTAACCTAGGTATTACATCAGTGCGCAAGACATGGCGTTGGAACCGCGGCGACGGTACGGTCGCTAGGGTACAAGTTTCGAATCGAGCCGACTCAGATCTACGGGATGCGACTCATGATCACGCGTAAACGCTGTCTACATGTCGCGGGTTGCCGAAAATCGTCGGGGGAGGATTGTGGAAGTCTAAGGAATGGTACGGTCTAAGATATAGGCCTTACAACTCTCCCCTCCTAATAAAAATTTTGTCCTCAAAATTTACAGAACAGACAAGGGAAGAGGAAACATCATCATATATATATATATATATATATATATGTCAAGGCACAATCAATTTATAAAAGGATAGCGCTCTCTAATCTCAACCTCATGCTCCCAAGACGCCTCATCAACACTATGGTGACCCTGACTGAACCTCAAATCTTGGATCAGAAATGATCGAAATTGGGATACCTTGTAGGCTCACCATCTCATCAATGACTAATTTAACAAGATGGTCCTAATGCCTGGTCATGCGAATCATCGGCCACTCCTGACGACTAAGTGTCCTGTTAAGCTGCATAAAATCTGCCCTAGGCCTGCTAGGGAGGTGTATGTCCCCCCCCAAAGAGGTCGTTGCTACTAAAAATGGGGGCACTCACGCTTATGATACCCCGTCTCACCACATCTGAAGCAAACGCCCGTGAACGGTCTTTGTAGTGGTGCTAAAGATGCTGCTGACACTCGAAAGGATGGATGGTTCTCGTGCCTCTGCGGCTGCCGATGCTGCTGTTGTTGGGAACTACCAGAGGGGGTCTTCCTCTTCCGGTCTCCTCTATGGTCATGGACCCTTTGTGAATCGTTCCACTCTGCCTCGTAAATCTGGGCGCTCTGAACTACCTACTCAAAGGTCGGGAGCATGTGTCCGACGACACGACTCCTGAGGCTAAAACGTAAGTCGTTTTCAAAATGGCGGGCCTTTCGATCCTCATCATCAACTAAATATGGGTATAATATAGCCTGTGTAAGACCCGTATCCTAGCTTATACTGTTCCGTAGGCTTCCGCGGTCCTCCCGGTCGAATTCTACCAACCTGCGATCTGTTATCAGCGTTTGCACGCGATCCTGAGTCGTGTCTCGTATATCAGAGTCGACTTGACTCGAAACTTATATCCTTGCGACCAATTATATCAAGTCCCCAAGCCGAGAAAGGCCAAGAAGCGACGGACTGATGTAAATCTTTCGGGGGAACATGTATAACATCCCCATGAATCTGACATTCATGGCATCGCTTTGCATAATCTATCGCATCTTTGAACATTGTGGGCCAGTAATAACCCATTCGATGTACTCTATGGAATAAATTTCGGTCAGCTTGATGTGCCCCACATTCGCCCCCACATTCGCCCGAGTGTGCTTCCCGTAATATTTAGCTTGCTTCTTGTTTGTCTAGGCATCGTAGCAACATTTCGTTGTAAGACTTTCTATACAATACCTCACTACATATGACGAATTTGCCTGATCGCTGCTTAATCTGCTGTCTTTATCCATTATCTTCTAGCAGGATGTTATATTTGAGATAATCAACAAAAGGTTGCCGCCAATCATCTGTCGTTACTTCCAGACATGATATAGGAAGTGTTTCAATGGTTTCTTCATTAACCTCTAAAGATAGCAGGAATCTTCTTTCCTCTATAGTCACTTGGAGAGGGCTTCAATTTATGTAGGATAAAGCTACTGCTAGGCTGGCCAAAGCATCTACTTTTACATTTTCGGACCTTGGTATGTGCTTAATTTCCACATGACAGAATTGTTAGAGCAACAGTTGTGCTTTCCGGCAATAGGGCAAGAGTTCCTGCTTCCTTACTTCAAATTATGTTGTCAATTTGATTTATAATTAATTTAGAATCTTCGAAGATATGTAACATTTTTATTCCCATTTGTTGAGCTATTTCCATTCCAATAATGAGAGCTCTGTACTCGGCCTCATTATTCGTGCACGCGGCACCTTAAGTGAAGGAGTATGGCAATAAGTCGCCTTGAGTAATAAATATCACTCCTGCCTCTGCTCCTGACGTTCGAGCAGCACCGTCAAAATACATTTTCCATAAACTCTGGGATTCGGTCAACATAACTTGTTCATCTAAAAAGTCATTATCAATCTTTTCGCTTTCTGCCATAGGATGCGCTGCAAGGAAATCTGCCACGGCTTGCCCTTTTACTGCTTTTGCTGGCTTATATGAAATAGTATATTCTGATAATAATAACATCCATTTGGCTAATTGTCTCGACAACATCGGCCTGGTCATCAAAAACTTTATCGGATCTGCTCTCGAGATCAAAGTTATGTCATGGGAGAGACAAAATGTCGCAGCTTCTGTACTGCAAATATCAACGCTAAGCATTCTTTCTTAATCAGAGAATAATTGCATTCTGCCCCCATCAATGTTCGGCTCAGATAATAAAGAGCAGTCTCTTTCTCGTCTTCATTTACCTGTGCCAACAAAGCGACTAAAGAATTCTCAGCTACAGATATATACAAGATAAGCGGTTTACCTCTTACTGGAGCTGTTAGCACCGGCGGCTGTTTCAACAATTCCTTGATTGAATCAAATGCATTCTCACAGGCTTTGTCCCATATAAATTCTGTATCTTTCTTCATTAGACAAGAGAACGGCTGACACCTTCTTGCGAGATTTGAAATGAAACGGTGAATGTACGCTAGTTTTCCCTGTAAACTTTTCAGTTCTTTCAGCGTTGTTGGTGGCGGCATATTTTGAATAGCTTTAACCTTCTTTGGATCAATCTCGATACCCCTATGTCGTACAACGAAGTTGAAAAACTTGCCCGAAGATACCCCAAATGCACACTGAGCTGGATTCATCTTTAGTTGCTTCTTTCTGAGTCATCGGAACACTGCTGCTAGATGTTCACGGTGCTCTTGATGATCTCCTGACCTGACCACTAAATCATTAACGTAGCATTCAACATGTTTATGCATCATATCTTGAAAGATATTTTTCATCGCCCTTTGATATGTTGCCCCGGCATTTTTAAGACCGAATGGCATAACCTTATAACAATAAATTCCAAGCGGTGTTCTGAATGCGGTTGCTTCTTCATCTTCGAGTGCCATTCTAATTTGATTATACCCTGCGTAACCGTCCATGAAAGACATGATAGCATACTGAGTCGTACTATCGATTGGCAATTCCGTTATCGGGAGAGGAAAGTCATCTTTTGGACAAGCTTCGTTCAGATCCCTGAATCAATGCACACTCTGACCTGTCTGTTTTTCTTTTTTCACAGGAACAATATTCGATATCCACTTAGGATACTTGACTTCCCTGATGAACCCAACTTTTATCAGTTTATTGACCTCTTCTTCTATTAATGGCATTAGGTCTGGGTGAAATCGCCTTTGTGCTTGCTTTATCGACTTCTTTTCTTTGGAGATATTTAATCGATGCATCGCTACGGAGGGTTCCAAACCCGGCATTTCTTCATACGTCCAGGCGAAGACGTCTTTGTTTTCTCTGAGAAGTTGGCCATATTTTTCAGATTCCTGTTCAGAAAGAATGACGCTGATAAACGTATTCCTTGACCCTTCGTCTGTTCCCAAGTTTATTTCTCGCAGACCGTCTATTGTCGGTTGCCCCCCGTCTTCTATTTGTCTCGGAGCTATCTCAGGGTACTCGACTATTTTAGGGTCCTATTTTGGCGTTTGCGTGGCCGCAACCATATTTACTGATGACTCTGCTCCAAGTCCTTAGAATTTTTTTCGCTTTTCCTGGTCAACCCCAAGAGGGATTTGAATTCCCTTTCCGTGGTTCAGCCCCGTGCGTTTATTACAATCAAAACCCATATTTCTCATAATCTTCTTGCTTGTTAAACTGTATTTTTCCAGATTCTATGATGTCAGCCTTCTGTGGTACACATTATCTGTGATTTCGGTCTTTGCCTCTATTGCAACATGAAATTCTATCGGCTCGAGGTATTTGGTACTAGCTTTGACTTGAAACCTTCCTAGAGTGGCTAAAAATGGCTTACACCTTTCAACGTTGGGCAGTGGCATCGTATAATTAGACTGCAGAATTTTCAACTATTCCTTTGATAACAAGGTTAATATGGCGGCTGCCCCGGTTGTCTCAGACTCTTGGGTACAAAATAGAACTTCTTCCTTGCTCTCGCAGTCCTAGAAGATTCTGCCATTTCTTCTTCAACATTGTTTACTCGAATGTCCTTTATGACTTCGCTTTTATCATTACTTCCCATCTCTTCAGAAAACGCTTTATAATAACTGGCGTCCGCAAAGAAGGACTCGGCTTCTGTGTACGGTTTCGTGTCGGCCATCACCTTACACTGTATTCCGTCTTTATAATATTTGAAGCATTGGTGCAAAGTAGAGGGTATTATGTTGTACTGATGAATCCACGACCTTTCCAGGAGAAGATTGTAATCTTACCTCCAATGTCATGACATATGACATATGACATATGACATTAGTAGTTAATTCTCCTACCTTCAACGTCACTGTAATCTTACCAAGCGCGCATTGTCCGTCTTGATTGAAGCCTTGTATCATCATTCCACTAGGGCGCATATCAAAACGGCGATAACCCAATTTACTTACCATAGAGAGTGGTAAGAGATTTACTGTAGACCCATTGTCTATCATAATCCGCTTTACTCGCTTTCCACATATGTGACCCTCTATCATCAGTGGTCTATTATGTTCCGTTTCACCAATCAAATCATCATCGGAGAATGAGATGACTGGTAGACAATCTGCTTGTTCATTGTGTCTTTTTTATTTTATTTCTGTCAGCAGAATTTCTCTGACGCTGTGATCTGACAATGCTTGGATCAAACTTTGACGAAACTCCTCTGATAACTTGAGCGCGTCATAGATGCTTAAACGCACCGGTATGCCTTTCAAATGGCTGACTACATCATAAACCACTTTTGCTGATTCGCTCCTATTTTCATTTCTATCATCACTATTTTTTTTTTCAATAACTTCTTTCCTTACGATTCCTGTTTTCTTTTTTACTGGGCTTGTTACCTTCTTTCCTGATCGTAATGTAATCATTGTCGCGTTCTTTGTCGACATTTGACCCTTTTTCTCTCTTACTTCTCTCGCTTTCTTCTGGACTGTAAACATGTTTACCGTTGCCCTCGTACTCTTTTCTCTGTCTTCGCCGGTTATTATCTCACCTTTATTTATCATTTGCTGTATGATACATTTCAACGTATAGCAATTTTTGTCGGGTGTCCTACTAAACGATGATAACGGTAGAAATCTCTTTCTCTGATCTTTGTTACATCTTCCGGACGCTTGGGTTCTGGTAGCTCTAAGGTGCCGGCCTTTAGTAATTGCTTCATCATAGGAACAACATCTTCTTTATCAAAATCGAACCTTTCGTGAGAATCAATCATTTTGAGCCTTTTCTCGTTATATCTATTTTTTGTCAGGTTCCATCTTTCTTTTCGTACCGGTCTCTTGTACCTTGAACCCCCTGTATCTTGATTTTTCTTTTCACGATCAACAGTATTCACAGTATTTCTGCTGGGTATCCTCCTAACTATTTCTCAGTGAAATGCTGGTTTCTTGCGAGTCATTAATTCTAGTGCATGTGCTTTGGTGGCCAAGTCACGGAAAGTCCTGATGTTGGCGTTGGTGAGTCCAAACACAATTCCGGTTTTCATAGAATTCAAGCACATTTTTACCTGTTCCTTTTCTTTCGGTAGTTGTCTACATGATGCCCCCAATGTTTTTCATCTGTCTATGAACTTTTCCATTGGTTCCCCTTCTCGCTGCCGTATGGAGGCTAATTATGTAATGCTGACATCACGTTCTAATGAGAAGAAATTTGACATAAACGCGTCCTGCATTTGCTCTCAAGTTCGCATTGATCCAGGAGTCAAGCTGGAATACCACCGAAATGCTTTGTGTGTTAACGATGACCCAAACAACCTTAGGCAATATTGTGGTACTGTAGAAAAATTCCCTATACTGGTAATGAAGTGCATTAGATGTTCTTCTGGCGATCCCTTCCCATTGAATTTCTGGAAATCTGGATGCTTGAAGTTGGCCGGAAATGGAACATCTTCTACCTCCCTCGGATAGGGTGTTCGGTATCTGAAGCGGCTGGTATGTTCCCGCTCTCTTTCTATTCTCATGGTTTCTTCAATGACCTGCCTTATATCATCTTGTGTTATAGTCCTCACTGCTGGAACGGACCCATGCGATCCTATTCCTTGCGGACGAGAATCTTCAGCGTGACTTTCCTGTCCATTCGTTGTCCCCATCATTGGTGGAGCCGCTATTTGGGCTACGTTATGTGCCAGCGTCGCCAAGGCTTCTCTGAGGTTTCGGCATTCATCCATTAGCGCTCTTTGTGCTTCTGCCATCTGGTTAACACGATCTTCGGTAGTTGGCCTGTTTCCTTGACTTGTTTCGGCCATATGCACTATGACTTCTTTATTGCTTGTCGGCGTTGTCATTGGGGTAAGGTGAGAGTATATTGATGTGACGGGGCTTTCAAAGAGGAGAGAGATTGGAGTCTCATTTGACTTCTGTGTGCTCTCTGTACTGCTGATTGATCGGGGCGACATAGTTATTGGTGAACTTGCCGGGGGTGACATAGGCATTGGTGAGCTTATCATCAGCGCTTTACTTTTCTGTTCTCCTGTCCTTTTGATCTTTGGGGTAGCCAGAACCAAAAAATCACACAACGAGAACTGCGGAGCTGTTTGCTTGGGATATATCGCAGGAGGAGCGAGTTCGGGGTTCTTTCTGGTTGTACTGCGTGTAATCGGTCCTGTGGCTCTCAGCAGAGATGAGTTCGCTCTATGACTTTTCAGATTCCTTACTTTTACCTTACGAGACAGGACCACAGTCCAATCCCCTTCATTTTCTTGTGGTTGAGGTGAAATGGATACAACTTCAACTGTTACTTGAGTCATTGTACGCCCACTTGCAAAACACGAATCCATGCATTCTAGGGTTTGGCTTGGTATATACTCTACTATGAATCCAGTAGAGGTGAAGCGGAAGTTTACTTTCCTTGTAAGACTAGCCATCAGCTGTATTTTGTGGTTGAATTCAGGTACCTTAAATAATGAAACACACATGAAATTAGTATGTGATGGGTTAAGTAATCCATCTTAGGGATGAAGGGAAGGATGTTCCCACTGAGAGTCGCCATTTTGGCGTCTGAGAGACGCCAAAAAAAGAAGTGATAAAAGCTTCATCACTTTCCCGATGTTAATACTAAATAAGACAAATATCCTCAGCAGAGTGGCCATTTTGTTTCGACAAGAAAACAAATGTATTTGATTTGGGAAATTTATCTTATTTAGACATAACAGAGAAAAGTATAAAGACAATCATCACACTTTATTGATTCTGAGTTCATTTACATCCTTTAATATCCCTTGATTCTAAGATAGATTACTTGGCACAAAGAAACTATCATAAGTTCAATCATCATAGTTAAATATAAATTTTGGCAGCATAACAGCAGTGATCTCAGTCATCCCCTAGGACTTAGGAGGAATTGACGAATTGATCAGTAATCTTCAAAGAGATAGCAATTCCGGCAGCATTCTGGCACTATTTTAATCATCTCCTAAAACTCAGGAGGAATATGCATTTCTGTCGATGATTCTCCCTTTTTTCTTGGACAGGAAGATCTTGAAGACTTGGAGGCTTCAAGCATTTTGACAGCATGACAGCCCTTTGCTGTTACAGACTGCAGAGCAATCTATTTGCACGGTCCTGCGTAAAGCATATTGTTTGCATGGTCCTGCGCAAAGCATATCGTTTCCGCCACAAACGGAAGGAGCCCTTTGCTCTTACCTTTGATCTTCTTCTTCTCTCTTCTTTCGCTCTGAAATCTTTCAATCCTCCCAATGAAGGAGGGGAAGGGGTATTTATAGGATTTCACATGTGTGAAACCTCAATCTTAGCGATGTGGGACAAAACTACTTGAGATTCTTCGTGAATCATTCATTAGACACTTTGTGGGGTCCTGCGCAATCGATATACTTTGCATGGACCCGCGCAATCGGTATTCTTTGTGGGGACCCACGCAAAGTGCTCTTTGAGCCTTTCCATCATTTCCTTCCTTCATCTCTTTTCCTTAATGTTCTGATCTTCCTTTGCCTCAATTCTTTTCTTATTTTTTATACCTCAACAGAGACGCTCCTAACTCCCTTATTTGATGTCGGATTAGGTCAATTTTTGGTCGTCTGAAAGGTACTTTAGTGCTCTTTCATTCCTGACTGGAATCATCCTATTCCGAGATCATTTGTGCATTCGTAGGTGGGATCGCAATCGTTGGTCCTGAATTTTTCCTTCATCTCCTTGTCGAATAGTAACCTTCGTAACTCTCTCTTCAGTGGTCGAATTTAGACTATTTTCAGCTCATTGGAATGGTAAGTTGACAAGCTTCTAAATGGGACCGAAATTGGCTAATTTTCAGATTGATAGGCATCCCAAAAGCATGTTGGAACTCTTCGTTCGTCATTTTGCAATTTAGATTGTTAATCTTTCCAAATCGCGTGATCTAATGGAGACGCTAATAACTCCCTCGTTTAAGGTCATATTGGGTCGATTTGTGGTCATCTGAAAGGTACTTTAGTGCTCTTTCGTTCCTAACTGGAATCATCGTATTCCGAGATCATTTGGGCATCCATAAGTGGGATCACAGTCGTCGGTCCTGAATTTTTCCTTTATCTCCTTTCCGAATAGTAACTTTTGTAACTCTTTCTTCAGTGGTAGAATTTAGACTATTTTCAGCTCATTGGAAAGGTAAGTTGACAAGCTTCCAAATTGGACCAAAATTGGCTAATTCTGAGACCATTTGATATCCTAAAAGCGTGTTGGAACTCATTGATCGTCATTTTGCAATTTGGATTGTTAATCTTTCCAAATCACGCGATTCAACGGAGACGGTCATAACTCCCTCGTTTGATGTCAGATTGGGTTGATTTTTGATCATCTGAAAGGTTCTTTAGTGTTCTTTCATTCTTGACTGGAATCATCATATTTTGAGTCCATTTGGGCATCCGTAAGTGGGATTGCAGTTGTTGGTCTTGAATTTTTCCTTCATCTCCTGGTCGAATAGTAACCTTCTTAACTCTCTCTTCAGTGGTCGAATTTAGATTATTTTGAGCAAATTGGAATGGTAACTTGACAAGCTTCTAAATGGGACCGGAATTGGATAATTTTGAGACCATTCGATATCCAAAAAGCATGTTGGAACTCTTCAATCATCATTTTACAATTTTGATTGTTAATCTTTCCAAATCATGCAATCCAACGGAGACGCTCATAAATCCCTCGTTCGATGTCGGATTGGGTCGATTTTTGGTCATCAGAAAGGCACTTTAGTGCTCTTTCATTCCTGACTGGAATCATCATATTCCGAGACCATTTGGGCATCCATAAGTTGGATCGCAGTCGTCGGTTATGAATTTTTTCGTCATCTCCTTGTCAGATATTAACCTTCTTAACTCTATTCAGTGGTTGAATTTAGATTATTTTGAGCTCATTGGAATGATAACTTGACAAGCTTCTAAATGGGACCGAAATTGGCTAATTTTGAGACCGTTCAATATCCAAAAACACGTTGGAACTCTTTAATTGTCATTTTGCAATTTGGATTGTTAATCTTTTCAAATCGCACCATCCAATGGAGACGCTCATAACTCCCTCGTTTGATGTCGGATTGGGTCGATTTTTGGTCATCTAAAAGGTACTTTAGTGCTCTTTCATTCCTGACTGGAATCGTCGTATTCTGAGACCATTTGGGCATCCGTAAGTGGGATCGTAGTCATCAGTCCTGAATTTTTCCTTCATCTCCTTGTCAGATATTAACCTTCTTAACTCTCTCTTCAGTGGTCGAATTTAGATTATTTTGAGCTCATTGAAATGGTAACTTGACAAGCTTCTAAATGGGACCGGAATTTGCTAATTTTGAGACCGTTCGATATCCAAAAACAAGTTGGAATTCTTCAATCGTCATTTTGTAATTTCGATTGTTAATCTTTCAAAATCATGTGATCCAACAGAGACGCTCATAACTCCATCATTTGAAGTCATATTGGGTCAATTTTTGGTCATCTGAAAGGTACTTTAGTTCTCTTTCATTCTTAACTGTAATCATCATATTCTGAGACCATTTGGGCATCCGTAAGTGGGATCGCGGTTGTCGGTCCTAAAATTTTTCTTCGTCTCCTTGTCGAATAGTAACCTTCGTAACTCTCTCTTCAGTGGTCAAATTTAGACTATTTTGAGCTCATTGGAATGGTAATTTGAAAATCACCCAAATGGGACCGAAATTGGCTAATTTTGAGACCGTTCGATATCCAAAAAGAACGTTGGAACTCTTCAATCATCATTTTTCAATTTGGATTGTTAATATTTCAATATCGCACCATCCAACACAGACGCTCATAACTCCCTCGTTTGATGTCGGATTGGGTCGATTTTTGGTCATCTGAAAGTACTTTAGTGCTCTTTCATTCGTGACTGGAGTCATCGTATTCTGAGACCATTTGGACATCTGTAAGTGGGATTGCAGTCGTCGGTTATGAACTTTTCCTTCAACACCGTCTCGAATAGTAAACTTTTTAACTCTCTTCAGTGGTCGAATTTAGATTATTTTGAGCTCATTGAAATGGTAACTTGACAAGCTTCTAAATGGGACCAGAATTGGCTAATTTTGAGATCGTTCGATATCCAAAGAACGTTGGAACACTTCAATCGTCAATTTCTAATTTCGATTGTTAATCTTTCAAAATCGTGTTATCCTACGGAGACGTACATAACACCCTCATTTGATGTCGAATTGAGTCAATTTTTGGTCATCTGAAAGTTGCTTTAGTGCTCTTTCATTCCTGATTGGAATAATCATTTTCCGAGACCATTTAGGCATCCATAAGTGGGATCGCAGTCGTCGGTCCTGAATTTTTTCTTCATCTCCTGGTCGAATAGTAACCCTCGTAACTCTCTCCTCAGTGGTTGAATTTTGACTATTTTCAGCTCATTGGAATGGTAAGTGCACAAGCTTCCAAATGAGACCAAAATATGTTATTTCTGAGACCGTTCGATATCCCAAAAGCGCGTTGGAACTCCTCGCTCGTCATTTTGCAATTTGGATTGTTAATCTTTCCAAATCACGCTATCCAACGGAGACGCTCATAACTCCCTCGTTTGATGTCAGATTGGGTTGATTTTTGGTCATCTGAAAGGTACTTTAGTGCTCTTTCATTCCTGACTAGACTCATCATATTCTGAGACCATTAGGGCATTCGTAAGTGGGATCGCAGTCGTCGGTCATAGATTTTTCCTTCATCTCCTTGTCGAATAGTAACCTTCTTAACTCCCTCTTCAATGGTCGAATTTAGATTATTTTGAGCTCATTGGAATGGTAACTTAACAAGCTTCTAAATGGGACCGGAATTGGCTAATTTTGAGACCGTTCGATATCCAAAAAGCACGTTAGAACTCTTCAATCGTCATTTTGTTATTTCGATTGTTAATCTTTAAAAATCTCGTGATCCAATGGAGATGCTCATAACTCCCTCGTTTGATGTCAGATTAGGTCAATTTTTGGTCATCTAAAATGTACTTTAGTGCTCTTTCATTCCTGACTGGAATCATCATTTTCTGAGATGATTTTGGCATCTGTAAGTGGGATCACAGTTGTCGATCCTAAATTTTTCCTTCATCTCCTTATCGAATAGTAACCTTCGTAACTCTCTCTTTAGTGGTCGAATTTACATTATTTTCAGCTCATTGGAGTGGTAAGTTAACAAGCTTCCAAATGGGGCCAAAATTGCCTATTTCTGAGACAGTTCGATATCCCAAAAGCACGTTGGAACTCTTCGCTCGTCATTTTGCAATTTGGATTGTAAATCTTTCCGAATCATGCGATCCAACGGAGACGCTCATAACTCCCTCGTTTGATGTCAGATTGGGTTGATTTTTGGTCATATGAAAGATACTTTAGTGCTCTTTCATTCCTGACTGGAATCTTCATATTCTGAGACCATTGGGCATCTGTAAGTGGGATCGCAGTTGTCAGTCATAAATTTTTCCTTCATCTCCTTGTCGAATAGTAACCTTCTTAACTCTCTCTTCAGTGGTCGAATTTAGATTATTTTGACCTCATTGGAATGATAACTTGACAAGCTTCTAAATGGGACCCGAGTTGGCTAATTTTGAGACCGTTCGATATCCAAAAAGCACGTTGGAACTCTTCAATCATCATTTTGTAATTTGTATTGTTAATCTTTCCAAATCGCGTAATCCAATGGAGATGCTCATAACTCCCTCGTTTGATGTCAGATTGGGACGAAATTTGGTCATTTGAAAGCTACTTTAGTGCTCTTTCATTCCTAATTGGAATCATCATTTTCTGAAACCATTTTGGTATCCGTAACTGGAATCACAGTCATCGTCCTAAAATTTTCCTTCATCTCCTTATCAAATAGTAACCTTCGCAACTCTCTCTTCAGTGGTCGAATTTGGACTACTTTGAGCTTATTGGAATGGTAATTTGACAAGCTTCCAAATGGGACCGAAATTGGCTAATTTTGAGACTGATCGATATCCCAAAAGCACGTTGGGATTCTTCGATCATCATTTTGCAATTTGGATTGTTAATCTTTCTGAATCACGTGATCCAACGGAGACGCACATAACTCCCTCGTTTGATGTCAGATTGGGTTGATTTTTGGTCATCTGAAAGGTACTTTAGTGCTCTTTCATTCTTGACTGGAATCATCATATTCTGAGACCATTTGGGCATCCATAAGTGGGATCACAGTCGTCAGTCATGAATTTTTCCATCTTCTCCTTGTCAAATAGTAACCTTCTCAACTCTCTCTTCAGTGGTCAAATTTAGATTATTTTGAGCTCATTGGAATGGTAACCTGACAAGCTTCTAAATGGGACCGCAATTGGCTAATTTTGAGACCGTTCGATATCCAAAAAGCACGTTGGAACTCTTCAATCGTCATTTTGCAATTTGGATTGTTAATCTTTCAATATCGCACCATCCAACGCAGACGCTCCCCTCATTTGATGTCGGATTGGGTCGATTTTTGGTCATCTGAAAGGTACTTTAGTGCCCTCTCATTTCTGACCGGAATCATAGTATTCTGAGACCATTTGGGCATCCGTAAGTGGGATCGCAGTCGTCGGTCATGAATTTTTCCTTCATCTCCTTGTCGAATAGTAACCTTCTTAACTCTCTCTTTAGTGGTCGAATTTAGATTATTTTTAGCTAATTGGAATGGTAACTTGACAAGCTTCTAAATGGGACCAGAATTGGCTAATTTTGAGACCGTTCGATATAAAAAAAGCACGTTGGAACTCTTCAATCGTCATTTTGTAATTTCGATTGTTAATCTTTAAAAATTACGTGATCTAAAGGAGACGCTCATAACTCCCTCGTTTGATGTCAATTGGGTCGATTTTTGGTCATCTAAAATGTACTTTAGTGCTCTTTCATTCCTGACTGGAATCATCATTTTTCGAGATCATTTCGGCATCCGTATGTGGGATCACAGTTGTCGGTCCTGAATTTTTCCTTCATCTCCTTTTCGAATAGTAACCTTCGTAACTCCCTCTTCGGTGGTTGAATTTACATTATTTTCAGCTCATTGGAATGGTAAGTTAACAAGCTTCCAAATGGGACCAAAATTGTCTATTTCTAAGATCGTTCGATATCCCAAAAGAGCATTGGAACTTGTAATGCCCCGAATTTTTGCCAACCTGGGATTAGACGTCCTTAGGCAATGGGTCGATCCTAATACCTCATTAACTTGTCAGAACTGAATACCAAAGTCTAAAGCCGCCTTTGAACTCATTTCCTTCACAAATCTCACCCTTCATCACCTTGATCTTCCAATTTTTCTAAGAACTTTCACCCTAGACACTATCTTAAACTAGCTAAGTAGTATAACTTGGATCACTTTATATACAAACTACAAAGGCCTCGAGTACCACCTCGACTTAAATCACTTAGGACTAAATCCTTTAGAAATGAGACAAAGTAACTAGGTGTGAAACTAGATTAGCTACGAAATCCGTTTGAATCGCTTTAAATACGATCTGCGAGACCCAAAACTTGTAGAATCATTGACGTTAGGTTACCCTAAAATCTAGGATCAATCTCATTACCCTTTGCTCTCGGAGCACATCGAAACTCAGTGTCCGGGTCTAGATCGTACATCGGAAGTCCGATTAACACGGCTAAGGAACTAGGACCGACCTCCTCAGGGCTTGACTATCATCTCAAAATCAAGTCCAGTAGATGTCCCATGGCCATTAGTTTGGATCCGGAGCGAGGGAGTGTGAAAAACACTATTCCCTTTGAAAAATAAATATCTGGAATAGTGATCTGGCACCATTCGCTTGCGCATCAGTATTAAGTGACCAGACCGTCAGAATCTGACCAAATTACACCCTCGGATCAGGAAAATTTTCATACACATTTACATGTACTCGGAATCTCCGATCGAGATCCGCTGACCGTTGAACTGAAACTGGTCCGCCACGCGTGATCTGGAATCCCGACCGAAATGAAAACTTAATAGAATGTAGATCCAGCGTTAGTGAGCTTAAGTCCAACCTTTGGCTCAAGGAGGCCCGCCAGAAGTCCTCCGTTGAGCTGAAACAGGTCCGCTTTGGACATAACCTATGTATACTTTGTTCCCGAGTCTATTTCGGTGAGTTTTGAGACTATATAAGGACCTTAAACACTCTCTTATGGCAGCCATACGAATTTGAATTTGAGAGAGAGAAAAGTGAGAGAAAGTGTGGGAGATCTGGGAGAAACTTCCTGCTGCTGTTCCCTGCTGTTATCGGTGCTTAACCACCTTATTCTTGCCATTTTTTGGGCAATTCCGGCGTCATTTCTAGGTAATAAACCCTAACCCTAACCTATTTGGGAGATTAGACAGTTGTAGGTTAGGAAATATCTAGCCTATTTCATTCTCTAGGTTGCCAAACTCCCGTATACGGAAGCTTAGCGAACCTATCGCCTCCGTTACGATTCTACGACACAAGGTACGGACTTTAGGTGTATAGGTTATGGTTTTCAACGCTTTCAATGTCAGATAATGATAGATTCATGATCTGCATGCAATTGCACATGTACAAAATGCTTTCTGTTTTCTGTTTCGATTAGAATTGTAGAATTTGGAATTTCACATACTCTAGGTATTCGTATAAAATACCGTATACGTATTTTTTATGGAAATGTGTTTGACATGTTTATTTGTCGTATGGATATATGATGTATTGATAAAATACTTATTTGGTGAAAGGATTCGCCTAAATACATGTTTACTAATAAACACTATGTATGTAGAAATACGGTATTGTAAGAAGTACCGTATACATGTATATTTTAGCGATGTGTTTGTCATGATTAATTGTCGTATAAATATATTATGTGCGTATAAAATATTTGCTTGGCGAAGGGAATCGCCATAATACATGTTTGCTTGTATACATTATGTATGTTGAAAATGCGTATTCTAGAAAATACTGTATACGTATAAATTTTGCAGATGCATTTATCATGATTATTTGCTGTAGTAATATATTATACATAGATAAAATACTCACTTGGCTAAAGGATAGCCCTAATACATGTTTTGCTAACATACACCATGTATGTTGTATTAGTGTATTCTAAGTGTTTGTGAAAATGACTGAATGAGTATAGAATCCTCATTCGTGCTCGCCATGACTAATTGTCATGGATTCATGATTGTTGTATTGGCGATGCCCTTTTGACGAAAGGATTTGACCTAAATCACGCCACGGCCAATAGACACCATATATGATAAAATGTGTGGCCCAAGTGTTTGTGGAAATGACTGAATGAATATGGAACTTGGATTCCTGCTTGCCATGACTATCCGTCGTGGGTGTACGCGTGTTATGATTGGGGCAACTCCCTAGTGAAAGGATTTGGCTTAATGCCTATGTGATCGACATATGTCATGTATGTTGATGCATGTTTGTTTAAGTGTTTCTTGAAATGTCTGAATGAGTAGTAGTTAGCAAATTGTAATGTATAAGGGTGTTGAGATGTGATTCTCAACCTCTTTTAACTATGTGTATGATCTCCTTGGATTGTTGTGTGATTAGGAATTGAACATGTATAAACTCATGCTTGTGTTGTGATTCATAACATGCTCAACTGCTTTATGATTATAACTATGTAATGCATATGTTTAAATTTATATTTACGTTGTATGATCCATCATGGGTGATAGGGGAGCGGAGCAACGAGTGCGTGCAACGTTTCACACAGCCCTAAACGGATAATACCATACCTTGATTATATGAGTGGAATCTTGATCCATTACTGCTTTATCTATCTGCAAGTTATCATGTTTGGGGCTATGATTATAGTCCAGACATATCGGTACAGGTGAATTCGTGGTGCGATTCATTTGCCACGTGAGATGTGTTCGACGAACCCGAGTCGTACTTCGGTTGGCGATAGTGGTTGTACACGCGAAGTGCTTATGCACTTCATGTCGTTCAACTTGTTGTGCGCTCGAGCTAGCGAGCTCGTCAAGTAACCCGACCTGTCTTATGTATGTTCACCATGTTTGGTCATTATCTTGCTGAACCTAGGGTACCAAACTTACCGTGAAATCCCTTTTAACCATGGTACCTCGATCCGCTAAGATTCATGAGCCGGGCATGGTGGTATGGGACACCGTGGTCGAGCCATCGGCCTCTGGCTGGGGCCACGTGCCTCCCCGTAGTGACCAGTGAGCAACCAAACTCGTGAGCCGATTATGGTGGTATGTGACACTATATTCGAGCTGTCGATACTTACGGCGAGAGCCGAGTACGGTGAGACCTGTACTCGTGCTGACGGGCGACGAGTCCTCCGTAGTATCTTCGAGTATACTCCAAGGGTCTGTGATTGGTGACGAGTCTTTCACAGCAACTAGAGTATGAGTTGAGCCGAGTACGGTGAGACCTGTACTCGAGCTGACGGCTAGCAATTGAGCCGCATACGGTGAGATCTGTATCCGCGCTGACGGGTGACGAGCCCTTTGCGATGCCTTCGCTATGCTTCTCGAACCATAATATCGTATGAGATTAACTAGGATTGACGACCCTAGAATGGATCATGTTTGGGAATGATACAAGGGAGGTACCTTAGTTTCCCAATACTGGCATTTTGAAATGGACTAATAATAACTCGGTAATCATGATCATCATCGCACCGCATGTGCTTAGTAGATGTGGCGCCGAGGGAGTTAAGCATTCGCGAACGTAAGATGATGTCGCATGAGGGTGGTTTGGCAAGGGCATACAAGACATCATGTCATTTCATTCTCGCACTTAATAAGAGTAGTTAGAATTGTTTGATTTGTCTTGCTTTATCATTCTTGCTTGGTGAATTGATAACATGTTAACCTATGTTTTATTGTTCCATTGAGTTGATCACTCACTCCCACGATACGGGGCGGTGTTCCGAACACCCACCAGACTTTGTCTGATTGCAGATGGCGATGCTACTTCTGAGGTGGAGCCGGACTTCTATGACGATGGGAATGCTTTCTCGTATATGCTATTTTCTGGCGGCTTCGTGAGAGCCGTACCTTGATTGTCGGGGCTACAGGGATGTTGACTAGATCATACTCTACAACTTGGTATAATTTACTTGTAATTATTTAACCTGGTAACTTTATTACACTCTGGAGACTCACCACAGATTTTATATATTTTATATATCTATCACAGTCTTCCGCTTGCTAATTTATTGTCTCTGGAGTATGATATTCTGTTTTGGCTTAATCTCACTCATGTTCAATGCACAAATATAGTCAACATTCAATCATCATTCATTTTGTTGCATAAGTGATGTTCTGGACTCGGGAGTTGAGTTTATGCTCGACCCCCGATTTTCAGGGCATTACAAGATGGTATCAGAGCATGATTTGGATTAAACCGGACCTGGGTTATGGTCACACGATGCACACTGACGCACTCTAACTTTAGAGGGAGCGACGGAATGTAGAAACAGTCTTAGGCATCCCTGTTCCGTCCAACGGCTAGTTCACTGAAAACGAACGCCGAAGTCGAGTATGTATTCAACCATGGTCACACGGGTCGACCTTAAAACATTTCTAGGTTGTCTAGTGAAGGGTCTAGATCACAATCCACCTCATCCTAATCATTGAGAATCAGTAAAATGTGCGATAAACATGATGAGGATAACTACTTCGAATCCTCGGAGCTTCTCTGGACTCCTCACAGAGACTTCCCAAATCCACGGGAAAAGAAAAGCAGAAAGTAGAAATAAATTCTAATAAATTTGAATTGATTAATGAATGACTACAAAAATTGAGTTCACAACCCTTTAAATAGGAATACCAAGCAATGGTAAAGAAATCCGAAACAAACTACAACTAAAACTCCTAAAATTCGCAACTTACCATAAGGTGGTGATGTCTACTAGTGCGCAAAGTTTTCAGCCAAGAATAATAAGTGTCCTATTTGGCTTCACCAAACCATTCTCCTAATTATTCTAAGCCCTTTACGCGATGAGCGCAACTCCTAAAGCCCAATGGATGAAGAGTAATTAAACTAAAAATTACTATTTTAGTAAAACGAAATTAAAATGGGGAAATGATTGTCAATCGAAGGCTTTTTTCACAATTCTGGGTTGCGTAACCCAACATAGCTGGGTTGGTTGGCTTCATTAGCTCGTTCTACCCCAAATTCATATATTTTACATCAGATAACTCATTCCGGATTGCAAGATATGTCTGATTGTCTCGAAAATACCCGAAATGGAGCAAATCGGAGTCGGGGGTCTACCCACTTAAATCTGATGGGACCCAGGGTCGAACCAGGGTGTTTTTGACATCCTGGGAGCATGTCTTTGAACAGAGGGGCCCCACTGCCGGCGGCGGTTCCCGGCCAAGGCGGACCCGCGGTCCTATGGCCCATCTGGTGTGGGGCCGGGGCTGGGGTTGGTCGGCCTGACCTCCCCTACCACGTGACACGCGCGGTTTGGCCTAAGGTTTAGGATTTTGGGGGCTGGAGCTCCCCACTCTCTCATTTCACCCTTCCAAGCCCTCCAAGTTGCTGTTTCTCCCTCAACTCTCCCTTCCAATCACTCAATCTGTAAATTTCAACCACAATCCATCCATCTCCATCAGTTACAACAATCCCTACCTCCCTACCCTCTCCGTTTTCTCGCATTCCAGTCATTACACCTCCCGTTCGTGGCTCCAAAACGTGTAACCTCTCTACCCAACCCATCTCTCCATTTTCCTTTACAAAACCCTGTCTATTGGGCCTCCACGACATCTGTTGAGACTCAAGTTCGTGGAGAACCAAAAACTCCAGCCCCTTTTCTCCCTTTAGGGTCCGTTCGGCCAAACTGCATTAGGTGAATTAGGTGGATAAATTTGTATAAGTAATAATAAATGTATGTGTAGGTATGGTCCCTAGATTGGGTGTATCCCATGTTTTCCGATACCATGATTAGAATGTATGCCATAAAAAGTATATCCCGGGTTTTCCTCTTACAGTTAGAAATTCTGATTCCTGGGATTTAGAAATCCCATCTTACACTTGTTCAACACTAGGCTCATTTTTTCAAAGCCTATACCATTAATTTTAATTCCCTCCCACCCTCCTACCAACCATGCCACTCCTAATTCCGAGGAAGGATTAGCAATACAGTCCCATTTAATACAACTTAAGACCACTGGCCAAATAGTGTTGAAATGATAAAGTCGCTTGATACACATTAACCCACCACACTCTGACAGTTTAAGTTTTTATAGTAAAGGGTTGTTCGACAAATAGACCCATAGAGTTTGGACCTAGAGCAGTGCTTCGACAGACTTGATAATATAGGAAATTCAACCAATTAAGAACGTGAACTCTAGAACCCCCTTTGCGGTTGGTTTGAGCAGGTGTGACATGCTCGGGCGTAGTTAAATTCAACTTTAGGCAACTCAATTCCAATTAGGCAACTTTAACCCTAAGTAATGAAACCCTTCCTTGTCTTAAAAATGATGTGAAGTCATCTAGTGTATAAGCATAGATTTTGGACTCACCTATGGATTCTCGCTACTCCTAGATTAAGACTAGACTACTGGTTAGGCTAAGGAAAGTAAAAGACTAATTAATTATGTTAAGCCAATTGAACAATAGAATTAGTTATTCGGCTTAACCGACTCAGACCCACTACACAACATTCCTTCTGTGTTGGCCCAACCACTTGCAACTAAAAGTTTATAATTTTGTCCCTAAAAAGTGATCGGAGTATATAGCTGATAGAGACTTTGTATTTTAGGCCTAAGGAATTGCCCAAATGGGCAACAAACAGTTAGGAATTAGGTCCCAAATCGCATGCCATGTCGGTATACATATTGTGCTTATGAACGTAAGAAGATAGCCTGCCTATGAAGCTAAACATGATTAAATAGGATAAGTCTGGACCGTGACAAAATTCCTTGGTAGAATTAGGCATCTTGCCTCAAACTCACACCCATTCGTGATAACCCCTTTCTATAATCCTAGGTACCAAAACTGATGTAGTGGGAGACCGCATCTCATTTCATGTCAAGGATAGGTTATAAATTACACCTTGTTCTAATGTACGGAGCAGGACATAAAATCTTAAGCCTTGAGGGTGAAAATAAAATTTTAAGGGGGGTAGAACATTATGATCCCAATCTAGTTAGGTCACCTATTACACCTCTTTGACCTGGGTGGCGCAGCGAAAACGTGGTAGACCCTACCCTACTGGCCCAGGATCGAAACGGTGCGATAAATATGAACATTATAGAAGCCCTAACAAGTTCTACTATGAGAAACCGTTTTAGGATGATCTAGTAAGATTTGATTTGCCATTTCCTTGGACATAGATAATAACAAGGACTCTCTTAGACTAAGACCTAAAGGGCAACCTTAGAAATAGATAATTTGAGCCTTTCAGTGATGGACATTCCCTACGTTTCTAGAGTGATCAGACTACGGAGTTACTGAAATATACAACTGCGAAGCATTCGCGGCTTGACCCAATTCTCAATCCTGGGTGACTACCAACGGACTCCCTGCTTGACCGAGCAGAAGACCAGGATCTATCAGGACTGGGAAGGGATACGATGAGCCTTCTACCCTGGTCAGGTAGATGATCGATGTATCGGGATCGAGCCTACCAAAAACGTCTCTCCGTGTTGGTCAAACATTGAAAACAACTATCTTACTCTAAATTGTGGGCATTGTCATCAAGACTCCAACTAGGTAGAGAAATAAATTATAACAAACAATCAGAATATGAGAAATGGATAAAGAATTAAGTTTTAAGGGGGGTAGACTAAAATGAACCAGGCTTGTATATACCCTACTACGCGTAGGAACTTGAAATCAATAAGTCTCAAGCAAATGAAATAATAGAAATCTTTCCTTATTACCCTTAGGCAATTTCGGGGACGAAATTTTGTTTTAAGGGGGGTAGATTGTAACGCCCTGAATTTTTGCCAACCTGGGATTAGACGTCCTTAGGCAATGGGTCGATCCTAATACCTCATTAACTTGTCAGAACTGAATCCCAAAGTCTAAAGCCACCTTTGAACTCATTTCCTTCACAAATCTCACCCTTCATCACCTTGATCTTCCAATTTTTCTAAGAACTTTCACCCTAGACACTATCTTAAACTAGCTAAGTAGTATAACTTGGATCACTTTATATACAAACTACAAAGGCACCGAGTACCACCTCGACTTAAAATCACTTAGGACTAAATCCTTTAGAAATGAGACAAAGTAACTAGGTGTGAAACCAGATTAGCTACGAAATCCGTTTGAATCGCTTTAAATACGATCTGCAAGACCTAAAACTTGTAGAATCATTGACGTTAGGTTACCCTAAAATCTAGGATCATCTCATTACCCGGCTGCTCTCGGGAGCATATCGAAACTCCGTATCTGGTCTAGATCGCACATCAGAAGTCCGATTAACACGAAGCTAAGGAACTAGGACCGCCTCACTGGGCTTGACTATCATCTCAAAAATCAGGTCCAGCCGATGTCCCACGGTCATTCGTTTGGATCCGGAGCGAGGGAGTGTGAAAAACACTATTCCCTTTGAAAAATAAATATCTGGAATAGTGATCTGACACCATTCACTTGCACATCAGTATTAAGCAACCAGACCGTCAGAATCTGACCAAATTACACCCTCGGATCAGGAAAATTTTTATACACATTTACATGTACTCGGAATCTCCGATCGAGATCCGCTGACCGTTGAACTGAAACTGGTCCGCCACGCGTGATCTTGAATCCCGACCGAAATGAAAACTTAATAGAACGTAGATCCAGCGTTAGTGAGCTTAAGTCCAACCTTTGGCTCAACGAGGCCCGCCAGAAGTCCTCCGTTGAGCTGAAACAGGTCCGCTTTGGACATAACCTATGTATACTTTGTTCCCGAGTCTATTTCGGTGAGTTTTGAGACTATATAAGGACCTTAAACCCTCTCTCATGGCAGCCATACGAATTTGGATTTGAGAGAGAGAAAAGTGAGAGAAAGTGTGGGAGATCTGGGAGAAACTTCCTGCTGCTGTTCCCTGCTGATATCGGTGCTTAACCACCTCATTTTTGCCGCTTTCCCGGCGATTCCGACGTCATTTCTAGGTAATAAACCCTAACCCTAACCTGTTTGGGAGATTAGACAGTTGTAGGTTAGGAAATAGCTAACCTATTTCATTCTCTAGGTTGCCAGAACTCAGGTATACCTAAGCTTAGCGAACCTATCGCCTCCGTTACGATTCTATGACACAAGGTGCGGACTTTAGGTGTATAGGTTATGGTTTTCAATGCTTTCAATGTCAGATAATGATAGATTCATGATCTGCATGCAATTGCACATGTACAAAATGCTTTCCGTTTTCTGTTTCAATTAGAATTGTAGAATTTGGAATTTCACATACTCTAGGTATTCGTATAAAATACCGTATACGTATTTTTTATGGAAATGTGTTTGACATGTTTATTTGTTGTATGGATATATGATGTATGGATAAAATACTTATTTGGCGAAAGGATTCGCCTAAATACATGTTTACTAATAAACACTATGTATGTAGAAATACGGTATTGTAAGAAGTACCGTATACATGTATATTTTAGCGATGTGTTTGTCATGATTAATTGTCGTATAAATATATTATGTGCGTATAAAATATTTTCTTGGCGAAGGGAATCGCCATAATACATGTTTGCTTGTATACATTATGTATGTTGAAAATACGTATTCTAGAAAATACTGTATACGTATAAATTTTACAGATGCATTTATCATGATTATTTGTTGTAGTAATATATTATACTGTTCACTCCCCAAGTATAGGGTTGTGATGTAGTAATAACTCGGTAAGACCGAGGTCGAATCCACAGGGACTGAAACCTGTACGTAATCTGAAACTAACTAGAACTAGAACTAGGCTAAGATGAAGTCTAAATCGATTGTAATCTGAAGAATAATGGTGAAATAATTATCTAAAACTTTAGGAAAAATCAGAGAAGGGGAAAAACTAGGGATTCAGAGGATCCACTTGTAGAGATCAGGGAGATCTTATGCCAGTATCACAAATTAAGAAAATTTACTGAACTGCCATTGATGTAGGTTTCAAGAGATGAAAGGTATATGAATTAGAATGGATTCCATCACTAAACCATGCCCAGGAGACAAAGCAAACAACAGAATTAAACTAATTACCAACCAATCAACATGCCATGAAGGTTAGGAAGGGTACCGACATCCAACCATGCCCAGGAGACGATGGTGAACAACAGGGCTTCCTGACGTCATAAACATAAAGAGGAAAAGAATATGCTCAAAGCCATTGCAGACCCATTGTAATTTCAGTCACAACAGACCAATAAAGACTGAAAACATTCCCTTAATAAAAACCCCAAAATCAACATCAATTCAGTCTAAACAAAGGCACAAGCAAAGAGGCCTCCCATCACGCTACAAGCTTCACCTCTTGGCCCTAGCCAAGAGGTTTAGCCCGACATGAATGGGCCCAATCCCTTAAACAAACAAATAAATAAATAAATAAATAAAAACAAAAACTCTAACTCTGTTCTCTCCCCAGTGCTCCACGTAGAAGCCCAAGCCTCCAGCCAAGCTGCTCCCAATCTCTGATCTCCCCCTTGCTGCCGTCCCTTTTCTCTTTTTCTCTCCTCCTTTTATAGACAGGGAAATCAGCTCTGGAAGTCTGTAGAAGATGCGGTGATTTACGCATCCATCTACGTGAGTTTTTTTACGCAGCCAAACACGGCCACTTTCCTCACTTTCTTTGTGAACTGAAACCGTCCCTTGGGACGTTTTTCAACGGACAATGAGATAGATGGGTTAGATCAACCATCTGATCAACGCCGGTGGCCCATCAAGATCGACCGCAGCTCTCTGTTGCGAAACAGAGCACGCGCTGCCTGAGTCATGAAAGTTGGTGGGCCCGTGATTGATGCCGGACAGGGAATCTACTCCGTGCATTAGAATCCTCTCGAAAAACCCTTCAGAACTGTGTTGATTTGGTTCGGATTAGGTGCGGCCCACGACATTTTCTATAGCACCGTTCGTCTTCCGTCTGGGAATAAAATTCACATGATCAGCTGCATGGGATTAGAAAGAAATCATAGCTGGGTCTTGGCCATCTTCCAGAGAGTATGGACGGTCCGGATTTGCCGTCCGATCTCGATCAAAAGAACTGTGGGGTCCACGGCGATCGGACGTACGTGCGTAACGGATTACGCTGGGATGCTCAGTGACCCCCAAATCGTTTCTGAAGACGAGATCCACTCCGTCCATTGAATTCAGGACGAAAAACCGTCCAGGAAAGAAGAAATTGGTTTAATTTCAGTGTGGTCCACCAGCTGTTTTGGTCCACCGTCCGTTCTCCCTTTGGACCCTTCACGGACACCAAATGTATAAGGGAATCCAGATGTAGATCAGGGTACGGTCGGTTCGACCTCGTGAAACGTATGGACGGTCCGGATTGACCATCTGATCGAAGGTGGAGGCCCATAAGCAAAACCCAACTCGTTCCAGCGAAAACGCTGTTTGCGTTTTGATTTTGAAGAAGATAACGTCGGTCAGCGTAACGCTGACCGGGACTCACGTGCGTTCGTTGCCGCACAGCGCCTATGCAAGTGCTGTGCACACGCACTATGTAGAGTGGGTCCCACCTTGATGTGTACGGACAATCCATACCGTTCATCTGGTTTCCCAACAAATTTAATGGGTTGAGACCAAAACTGAAGCATATCCAAAGAGCAGGTGGGCACAGAATTGGCAATTTATGGGCTGATCTAGCTGTTAGGTCACTTCCACAGAGATCTAGGAGCTGAAATTCGACATGTACGGTTCATTTATGCTCTTCAGCTCATGTATAAAGTTTCGAGTAGAACGGATGGTGGGAACCCTGTGATCTTGCATTCTGGACCAATTTCGGGCCACTTGAGCTTCAGTTTCTTGATTTTCTCGGATCTCTGATATGTAAATTTCTTGATCTTGGTCCCCTGGAGTCCGTCCCTTGCTCTGGTGACTTTAGAACGTTAAATCCATGCTTCTAATACCCATTTTTAATTCAAGCTCCTAAATACATCCTGCATCACAAACACGATGAAATAGGTCCATTAAACAGTATAAGTTCGTAAATCCAGACAATAACCAGGGTCTGATATGCAATATTTGACCCTCAACATATACATGGATAAAATACTTACTTGGCTAAAGGATAGCCCTAATACATATTTTGCTAACATACACCATGTATGTTAAGTGTTTGTGAAAATGACTGAATGAGTATAGAATCCTCATTCGTGCTCGCCATGACTAATTGTCATGGATTCATGATTGTTGTATTGGCGATGCCCTTTTGACGAAAGGATTTGACCTAAATCACGCCACGGCCAATAGACACCATATATGATAAAATGTGTGGCCCAAGTGTTTGTGGAAATGACTGAATGAATATGGAACTTGGATTCCTGCTTGCCATGACTATCCGTCGTGGGTGTACGCGTGTTATGATTGGGGCAACTCCCTAGTGAAAGGATTTGACCTAATACCTATGTGATCGACATATGTCATGTATGTTGATGCATGTTTGTTTAAGTGTTTCTTGAAATGTCTGAATGAGTAGTAGTTAGCAAATTGTAATGTATAAGGGTGTTGAGATGTGATTCTCAACCTCTTTTAACTATGTGTATGATCTCCTTGGATTGTTGTGTGATTAGGAATTGAACATGTATAAACTCATGCTTGTGTTGTGATTCATAACATGCTCAACTGCTTTATGATTATAACTATGTAATGCATATGTTTAAATTTATATTTACGTTGTATGATCCGTCATGGGTGATGGGGAGCGGAGCAACGAGTGCGTCTGCAATGACCTGGCAGCGACCCTAAACGGATAATACCATACCTTGATTGTATGAGTGGAATCTTGATCCATTACTGCTTTATCTATCTGCAAGTTATCATGTTTGGGGCTATGATTATAGTCCAGACAATCGGTACCAGAATTGAATTAGTGGCTGCGATTCATTTGCCACGTGAGATGTGTTCGACGAACCCGAGTCGTACTTCGGTTGACTATAGTGGTTGGCCACGCTGAAGTGCTTATGCACTTCATGTCGTTCAACTTGTTGTGCGCTCGAGCTAGCCGAGCTCGTCAAATAACCCGATCTGTCTTATGTATGTTCACCATGTTTGGTCTCTCTTGCTGAACCTAGGGTACCAAACTTACCGGTGAAATCCCTTTTAACCATGGTACCTCAATCCGCTAAGACTCATGAGCCGGGCATGGTGGTATGGGACACCGTGGTGTTGCCGACCTACGCTAGGGCCACGTGCCTCCCCGTAGTGACCAGTGAGCAACCAAACTCGTGAGCCGATTATGGTGGTATGTGACACTATATTCGAGCTGTCGATACCTACGGCGAGAGCCGAGTACGGTGAGACCTGTACTCGTGCTGACGGGCGACGAGTCCTCCATAGTATCTTCGAGTATACTCCAAGGGTCTGTGATTGGCGACGAGTCTTTCACAGCAACTAGAGTATGAGTTGAGCCGAGTACGGTGAGACCTGTACTCGAGCTGACGGCTAGTGATTGAGCCGAGTACGATGAGACCTGTACTCGAGCTGACGGCCAGCAATTGAGCCGCATACGGTGAGATCTGTATCCGCGCTGACGGGTGACGAGCCCTTTGCGATGCCTTCGCTATGCTTCTCGAACCATAATATCGTATGAGATTAACTAGGATTGACGACCCTAGAATGGATCATGTTTGGGAATGATACAAGGGAGGTACCTTAGTTTCCCAATACTGCTGTTTGAAATAGACTAATAATAACTCGGTAATCATGATCATCATCGCACCGCATGTGCTTAGTAGATGTGGCGCACTGAGGGAGTTAAGCATTCGCGAATGTAAGATGATGTCGCATGAGGGTGGTTTGGCAAGGGCATACAGCATCATGTCATTTCATTCTCGCACTTAATAAGAGTAGTTAGAATTGTTTGATTTGTACTGCTTTATCATTACTACTTGACTGAATTGATAACATGTTAACCTATGCTTTATTGTTCCACTGAGTTGATCACTCACTCCCACGATACGGGACGGTGTTCAACACACCACCAGACTTTGTCGATTGCAGATGGCGACGCACTTCGAGGCGGAGCCGGACTTCTATGACGACGGGAATGCTTTCATCGTATATCTTGTTTCTACAAGCGGCCGTGAGAGCCGTACCTTGATTGTCGGGGCTACATGGATGTTGACTAGATCATACTACACAACTTGGTATAATTTACTTGTAATTATTTAACCTGGTAACTTTATTACACTCTGGAGACTCACCACAGATTTTATATATTTTATATATCTATCACAGTCTTCCGCTTGGTAATTTATTGTCTCTGGAGTATGATATTCTGTTTTGGCTTAATCTCACTCATGTTCAATGCACAAATACAGTCAACATTCAATCATCATTCATTTTGTTACATAAGTGATGTTCTGGAACTCGGGAGTTGAGTTTATGCTCGACCCCCGATTTTCAGGGCGTAACAGAACTCTTCGCTCGTCATTTTGCAATTTGGATTGTAGATCTTTCCAAATCGCCCGATCTAACGGAGACGCTCATAACTCCCTCGTTTGATGTCAGATTGGGTTGATTTTTGGTCATCTGAAAGATACTTTAGTGCTCTTTCATTCCTGACTGGAATCTTCATATTCTGAGACCGTTAGGGCATCCGTAAGGGGGATCGCAATCGTCGGTCATAAATTTTTCCGTCTTCTCCTTGTCGAATAGTAACCTTCTTAACTCTCTCTTTAGTGGTCGAATTTAAATTATTTTGACCTCATTGGAATGATAACTTGACAATCTTCTAAATGGGACTCGAATTGGCTAATTTTGAGACCGTTCGATATCCAAAAAGCAAGTTGGAACTCTTCAATCGTCATTTTGTAATTGCGATTGTTAATCATTCCAAATCGCGTAATACAACGGAGATGCTCATAACTCCCTCGTTTGATGTCGGATTGGGTCGAAATTTGGTCATCTGAAATGTACTTTAGTGCTCTTTCATTCCTGACTGGAATCATCATTTTTCGAGACCATTTCGGCATCCATAACTGGGATCGCTGTCGTCGGTCCTAAATTTTTCCTTCATCTCCTTGTCGAATAGTAACCTTCGTAACTCTCTCTTCAGTTGTCAAATTTGGACTATTTTGAGCTCATTGGAATGGTAATTTGACAAGCTTCCAAATTGGACCGAAATTGGCTAATTTTGAGACTGATCGATATCCCAAAAGCACGTTGGTATTCTTCGATCGTCATTTTGCAATTTGGATTGTTAATCTTTCCAAATCGCGCGATCCAACGGAGACACACATAACTCCGTCGTTTGATGTCAGATTGGGTTGATTTTTGGTCATCTGAAAGGTACTTTGGTGCTCTTTCATTCCTTACTGGAATCATCATATTCTGAGACCATTTGGGCATCCATAAGTGGGATCGCAATCGTCGGTCATGAATTTTTCCTTCATCTCCTTGTCGAATAGTAACCTTCTTAACTCTCTCTTTAGTGGTCGAATTTAGATTATTTGAGCTCATTGGAATGGTAACCTGACAAGCTTCTAAATGGACCACAATTGGCTAATTTTGAGACCGTTCAATATCTAAAAAGCACGTTGGAACTCTTCAATCGTCATTTTGCAATTTGGATTGTTAATCTTTCAATATCGCACTATCCAACACAGACGCTCATAACTCCCTCATTTGATGTCAGATTGGGTCGATTTATGGTCATCTGAAAGGTACTTTAGTGCCCATTCATTCCTAACTGGAATTATCATATTCCGAGACCATTTGGGCATCCGTAAGTGGGATCGCAGTCGTCGATCATAAAATTTTCCTTCATCTCCTTCTCAAATAGTAACATTCTTAACTCTCTATTCAGTGGTCGAATTTAGATTTTTTTGAGCTCATTGAAATGGTAATTTGATAAGCTTCTAAATGGGATCGAAATTGGCTAATTTTGAGACCGTTCAATATCTAAAAAGCACGTTGGAACTCTTCAATCGTCATTTTCTAATTTCGATTGTTTATCTTTCAAAATCGCATGATCCAACGAAGACAGTCAAAACACCCTCGTTTAATGTCGGATTGGGTCAATTTTTGGTCAACTGAAAGTTACTTTAGTGCTCTTTCATTCCTGACTAGAATCATCGTTTTCTGCGACCATTTTGACATTCGTAAGTGGGATCGCAGTCGTCAGTCCTGAATTTTTTCCTTCATCTCCTTGTCGAATAGTAACCTTCGTAACTCTCTTCAGTGGTCGAATTTAGACTATTTTCAGCTCATTGGAATGGTAAGTTGATAAGCTTCCAAATGGGACCAAAATATGCTATTTCTGAGACCGTTCGATATCCCAAAAGCGTGTTGGAACTCCTCGCTCGTCATTTTGCAATTTAGATTGATAATCTTTCCAAATCGCGCGATCCAACGGAGACGCTCATAACTCCCTCGTTTGATGTCAGATTAGGTTGATTGTTGGTCATCTGAAAGGACTTTAGTGCACTTTCATTCCTAACTGGAATCATCATATTATGAGACCATTAGGGCATCCGTAAGTGGGATCGCAATCATCGGTCATAAATTTTTCCTTCATCTCCTTGTTGAATAGTAACCTTCTTAACTCTCTCTCTTCAGTGGTCGAATTTAGATTATTTTGACCTCATTGGAATGGTAACTTGACTAGCTTCTAAATGGGACCTGAATTGGCTAATTTTGAGACCGTTCGATATCCAAAAAGCACGTTGGAACTCTTCAATTGTCATTTTGTAATTTAGATTGTTAATCTTTCCAAATCGTGTGATCCAACGGAGACGCTCATAACTCCCTCGTTTGGTGTCGGATTGGGTGGAACTTTGGTCATCTGAAAGGTACTTTTGTGTTCTTTCATTCCTGACTGGAATCATCATTTTCCTAGACCATTTCGGTATCCGTAACTGGGATTGTAGTCGTCGGTCCTGAATTTTTCCTTCATCTCTTTGTCGAATAGTAACCTTCATAACTCTCTCTTCGGTGGTCGAATTTAAACTGTTTTGAGCTCATTGGAATTGTAATTTGAGAAGCTTCTTATTGAGACCGAAATTGGCTAATTTTGAGACCGATCGATATCCCAAAAGCACGTTGAAATTCTTCGATCATCATTTTGCAATTTGGATTGTTAGTCTTTCCAAATCGCGCGAACCAACGGAGACACTCATAACTCCCTCGTTTGACATCAGATTAGGTTGATTTTTGGTCATCTGGAAATTACTTTAGTGCTCTTTCATTCCTGACTAGAATCATCATATTCTGAGACCATTTGGGCATCCATAAGTGGGATCGCAGTTATCGGTCATGAATTTTTCCTTCATCTCCTTGTCGAATGTAACCTTCTTAACTCTCTCTTCAGTGGTCGAATTTCAACTATTTTGAGCTCATTGGAATGGTAACTTAACAAGCTTTTAAATAGGACCATAATTGGCTAATTTTGAGACCGATCGATATCACAAAAGCCCATTGGAACTCTTCTATTGTCATTTTCCAATTTGGATTGTTAATCTTTCCAAATCGCGCGATCCAATGGAGATGCAATAACTCCCTCATTTGATGTCAGATTGGGTTGATTTTTGGTCATCTGGAAAGTACTTTAGTGCTCTTTCATTCCTAACTGGAATCGTCATATTCTGAGACCATTTGGGCATCCGTAAGTGGGATCGCAGTCGTCGATAATAAATTTTTCCTTCATCTCCTTGTCGAATAGTAACCTTCTTAACTCTCTATTCAGTGGTCGAATTTAGATTATTTTGAGCTCATTGAAATGGTAACTTGACAAGCTTCTAAATGGGACTGGAATTGGCTAATTTTGAGACCGTTCGATATCCAAAAAGCACGTTGGAACTCTTCAATCGTCATTTTCAAATTTCGATTGTTAATATTTCAAAATCGCGTGATCCAACGGAGATGCTTATAACACCCTCGTTTAATGTCAGATTGGGTCAATTTTTGGTCATCTGAAAGTTACTTTAGTGCTTTTTCATTCCAAACTAGAATCATCATTTTCTAGGACCATTTCGGCATCCGTAAGTTGGATCGCAGTCGTCGGTCCTGAGTTTTTCCTTCGTCTCCTTGTCGAATAGTAACCTTCGTAACTCTCTCTTCAATGGTTGAATTTAGACTCTTTTCTGCTCATTGGAATGTTAAGTTAACAAGCTTCCAAATGGGACCAAAATATGCTATTTCTCAGACCGTTTGATATCCCAAAAGCGCGTTGGAACTCCTCGCTCGTCATTTTGCAATTTGGATTGTTAATCTTTCCAAATCGCACGATCCAAGGGAGATGCACATAACTCCCTCGTTTGATGTCAGATTAGGTCAATTTTTGGTCATCTGAAAGGTACTTTAGTGCTCTTTCATTCCTGACTGGAATCATAATATCATAAGACCATTAGGGCTTCCGTAAGTGGGATCGCAATCGTCGGTCATAAATTTTTCATTCATCTCCTTGTCGAATAGTAACCTTCTTAACTCTCTCTTCAGTGGTCGAATTTAGATTATTTTGACCTCATTAGAATGGTAACTTGACAAGCTTCTAAATGGGACCCGAATTGGCTAATTTTGAGACCGTTCGATATCTAAAAAGCACGTTGGAACTCTTCAATCGCCATTTTGTAATTTGGATTATTAATCTTTCCAAATCGCGTGATCCAACGGAGACGCTCATAACTCCCTTTTATGATGTCGGATTGGGTCAAAATTTGGTCATCTGAAAGGTACTTTAGTACTCTTTCATTCCTGACTGGAATCATCATTTTCTGAGACTATTCTGGCATCCGTAAGTGGGATCGTAGTCATCGGTCATGAATATTTTCCTTCATCTCCTTGTCGAATAGTAACCTTTTTAACTCTCTCTTCAGTGGTCGAATTTAGATTATTTTAAGCTCATTGGAATGGTAACTTAACAAGCTTTTAAATGGGATCGGAATTGGCTAATTTTGAGACCGTTCATATCCAAAACGCACGTTGGAACTCTTCAATCGTTATTTTGCAATTTGGATTGCTAATCTTTCCAAATCTCACCATCCAATGGAGATGCTCATAACTCCCTCGGTTAATGTCGGATTGGGTCAATTTTTGGTCATCTGAAAGGTACTTTAGTGCCCTTTCATTCCTGACTAGAATCATCACATTCTGAGACCATTTGGGCATCCGTAAGTGGGATCGCAGTCGTTGGTCATGAATTTTTCCTTCATCTCCTTGTCGAATAGTAACCTTCTTAACTCTCTCTTCAGTGGTCGAATTTAGATTCTTTTGAGATCATTGGAATGGTAACTTAACAAGCTTTTAAATGGGACCGGAATTGGCTAATTTTGAGACCGTTCGATATCCAAAAAGCACGTTGGAATTCTTCAATCGTCATTTTGCAATTGGGATTGTTAATCTTTCCAAATCGCACCATCCAATGAAAACAGTTTCCTCCCTCTATTTGCATTTCTCTTTGCTACGGCCCACCAGAATATTAGATTAGGGTGAAAATTTTTCCCTTGAGGTTTCGGTTTCCGCGTCACATGGATGGTTCGGATTAGACACCCATGACACGTGTGCAAGGATGCGCAAATGCTTGGGTGCGTAGATGAGCATTACTTATATGCCGAATGCTCAGCTATGCACCAGTTCGTGCGGAACTCGTGTAAACTTTTTTGAGAACTAATCATATGTGATGTGACTTAAAAATCTGAATTATCCACGTGAACCAGCACCCCATGAAACCCTTTGGGCCCAATTTATATTTTGATCCAAAACTTTGGTGGGCAATGAAAAATGAAAACAGTTTCCTCCCTTGATTTGCATTTCTCTTTGCTTTGGCAACCAGAATTTTAGATTGGGGTGGAAAATTTTCCCTTTGGGTTTCATCAGATTTCGCATCACATAGACGGTTCGAATGAGACACCCATGACACGTGTGAAAAGCTGCGAACGTGCGTAGGTGAGCATGACTTTATATGCGATTGCTCAGCTGCACACTAGTTCGCACATGCGAACTTTATTGAGAACTCATCATAGGTGATGTGACTCAAAAATCTGAACGGTCCACGTGAAGCAGCACCTCATGAAACACCATGGGCCCAATTTTTACTTTGATCCAAAACTATGGTGGGACATGAAAAATGAAAACAGATTCTTCACTTGATTTGCATTTCTCTTTGTTATGGCCAACCAGAATTTAAGATCAGGGTGAAAATCTTTCCCTTGGGGTTTCATGGGATACCGCATCACATGGACCGTTCGGATTAGATGCTAATGACACGTGCGCAAAGGTGCACACGTGCGTTGGTGAGCAGGACTCTATATGCCGAATGCACAGCTGCGAACTAGAGCAAGACTCTATATGTCGAATGCACAGCTGCGAACTAGTTTGCACGAAATTCGTGCGAACTTTTTTGAAAACTCATCATACGTGATGTGACTCCAAAATCTGAACTGTCCACTTGAAGCAGCACTTCATTAAACTCCATGAGCCCAATTTTTACTTTGATCCAAAACTTTTGGTGGCCAATGAAAAATGAAAGTAGTTTCCTCCATCGATTTGAATTTTTCTTTGCTATAGCCCACCAGAATATTAGATCAGGGTGAAATTTTTTCCTTTGGGGTTTTTTGGGTTTTCGCATCACATGGACAGTTCGGATTAGACTCCCATGCCACGTGTGCAAAGGTGCGCACATGAGGATGACTCTATATGCCGAATGATCAACTAGGCACCAGTTAACACCGAACCCGTGCGAACTTTTTTGAGAACTCATCATACGTGATGTGACTCGAAAATCTGTATGGTCCACATGAAGAAGCACCGCATGAAACCCCCTGGGCCCAATTTATACTTTGATCCAAAACTTTGGTGGGCAATGATAAATGAAAACAGTTTCCTCCCTTGATTTGCATTTCTCTTTGCTATGGCCCACCAGAATTTTAGATCGAGGTGGAAATTTTTTCCCTAGGGGTTTCATGGGATTCCGCATCACATGGACGGTTCGGATGAGACGCCCATGACACGTGTGAAAAGGTGCGAACGTGAGTAAGAAAGTAACTTTTTTTTTTCTTTAGTATGCCTCATGCTCCCCCTGCAAAATCACAGGCATTAATCAATATAAGAAAACCGATCAAAATCTCTGCTAAGTTGTACAAGTTGGATACCAAGGCTTTACTGATTGGACATGAAATGCCCAAAGCATGGGCACTTGTTTGTTGACACAACTTTCAACGGACCTCCACAGACTCTGCCTGGTGATTTTGAAGCCTTGTCAAATGCATGCTTATATAATGAGTTAGATGGAACCGGAATAGTGTGTAAGATATACATGGAGGTTTTTTCATTTTAAAGTTATCTAATGTACATAACTCAAAATCAATCCATTTCTGAAACATTCAAACAATGCTAGAAAAGGGGGAAAATTGAAAAAGATTTACCATTCAATGAGTTATATGCTTGTCATACACTGAATACTAATGTTTTAAATCCTAAGACCAGACCTTTTTGTCGTGAGCTTTGGTCCAAATCAAACAATGGTCCGTTTCCAGTCCAACCATGACATATTTAGACAAATAAAATGATAGGAACCGATCGCAACTAGTTACTCAGAGCACAATTGGTAGTGTTCGCTCTATAAAAAATAAAATAAAATGGTACTCGAACACCACAACCCATTTTGAAATTTACCAATAAACAATAGAATTGAAGCAGCAGACAAGCTGGACGGTTTAAATGATTTCTTGCCCAAAATGGGTTTCTAGGCAACTTGGCTCATTTCCATGGTCGGTTTCGACCCGATTAATCAAACCGTCCATCAAAATTACCTAGCTTAAAAACACTGACAAATAGATGACATTTGTCATTATTACAATGACTTGTTCATTAATGAAAATATTGTTTGGGTCATATGTCACTACAAAAACAAAACCCAAACCACTTAAATGGAGAGAAATGCCTCAGGTTGTTCACAAAGGGGGAATAAGCAGTCAATATCTAACGCACCTTGTCTATAGAGGTATTTTGCTGGCAAACAATATTTGCAGTTCCAATATCACCCCTGGTAGAGAACTTCACTCCTTCCTTTGTCACTGAAATTACAACTACAATCACCCCAAACCAAAACATAGATATTGTTAGTGAACTATAACTGTAGATATGAATGTTGGACATTAGTATGAAACAACCAACAAGAATCCCTACGCATTCTATTCAAATTTCAACCAATGGATGGTGGGTGAATTCAGTACACAATATTATGTGTACAGAAGTATCTCAATACTAACTCATGCAATGATGATGATGATACCAGTATCTCCAATGCTGCTGAGGTCCTTGCAAATCCTTGAGAACTCAGCTGATGGCATCTTTACAATGGCATGATACTTTGCTTCTGGAATTCCAAGATGCTTGCTGTCAATGTCCATGAGCTTCATCTCAAAATCAACAATCTTATCTTGACCTTCAAAAATGACAAAACCCAGATCAATGATAAAATTCAGGGGAAAATGTAGAATTTCAAACATCCTTTTTTGGCAAGGCAGTAAAAAAGAGTTTACAAATAAACCAGAATGAATAAAATAGATTACATACAAAATAAAAAAATCCAAAATGAACAGAAGAAATTTGCTAAAAGACCCAATTTATCCATCCATTTCTTCTCTTCTCAACAATACATCAGTCGGCATTTTCATTTCTTTCAGCATCCCTCGGAAAAAGAATACAAATTCCCTTAACCAAAACAACCCAAAATAAATATGTAAATGACAATTGTGCTGAGAGCAAACAGATTAGTGTAATTAGGAATAACTACCAAGAAGAAGATAGAAATACAAAAAAAAAAAAAAAAACACTGATGACAGAGGACAATAGGTGATGGTTACCTGATTGAGAACCTCAAAGTCCGATGGCTGTTTAGCCATTGAGTAATACCCCTGCATTGATTGAAGCCCAATGCATATGAATATGGAAGACCAATATTCAAAGTTCAAACATGTTAAATGTACTTCCTCGTTGTCATACAGGTGCTAGAATTTTGACTCAAAATACCACTACAATGTCCTCGTTTAGATTCTTTTTAAATTAACCAGGAAACAAATTGTTAAAAGAACAAAACGATCTTCAACCATAAATGACATTGGTCAGGAGTATAAAAACATTGGTTGGGTAGAGTAGTACAAAAATATGCACCAACAATTAAAATCTATGTATCTAACAAGTGAGAAAATTTTATTCAACACAAAATTCATTCCATACTTATAGTTTTCTAGTAATAAAAACACTCCAGATGATATCAAGAATTAAGGGTCAAATATGGACAGCACAGTAAAACATTTAAGGGATTAAATTCAGTAAGATATTGATGAAAAGAGTAGTCCATATTCAAAGCAAATGAGTTAAATGAGTAAACTGATGAAATATTCCGATATTTTCTTATCCATGGTGAGACCAATCATATGCCCCAAATCCAATAGTTTAAGTTCCCCATGGAAAACTATACAATTACTTTATGAATAAATGCATACATTCTGACATTTTAATCTCTGACCTTGGAAATAGATAGGTTAAGAAGAGAAATACAACCACAATCCACATTCACCTGAAAATTTTCATAAGAGAGGTGACTAGGATCTTCCAAACTAATAGATTTTTCGGGCATGGTTCATCCATAGCCATTGATCCCTTTGATAGAGCAATCACCACAAAAAAGGATGCCTGATGTATATTTTCTATTATCCATAAAAAGGATGTATATTAAAAATGATTTTGTATAAAAAAAATTCAATAGGCCAATATGGATAATATCTCACCTCATAACGGATTTGGCCCTTGGCCATTATAAACTGTTACCGGACTAAAAACATTGGGAATTCTAGAATCAAGAAGCTGTAGAGTTAAAACAAACATGTTCAGACCGATTATTCATTGAAAGGTGCGGTAATTAAAAAAAATGTATGTATATATATATATATATATATATGGGAAAAGGTTCTATACGCTCGACCTTACCATAGCATTCCGTAAGGTCGAGTGCTGGCGGATTGCTTGCCGTCGGATGGAGGCGGCTGCATCCAACGGCTCATGTTTTAACGTCACTTCAGAAGAGGGAAACCGGTGATACCGGTTTCATTGTGGCCGAGCGTGTACACGGCCGTTTAAAAGGATATTTTTCCCTAGCCGTCCAGCCCTCTCTCTACCTAAACTTCTACAAGCAGTCGTCTCCCTCAATCCCTGCCACCAGACGCTTCACAGGCAATGCATCCCTCTCTCTCAATGCAACCTTGGGCATGGCAAACCTCTCTCTCCTTCTTCAATCCCTCCTTCAAGGAAGCAAGATAAGCATGGGTCCAGATCTGGATCTGGATTCATCGGTTCTCGCTCGGGATTAGGACATGGTTTATGAACAGGAAGCGGTTATAGGTCAGGCTATGGTAAGGGTTCGGGATCTAGCTCAGGGTACAGATATGGGTTTGGGTCTGGATCTGGATGCGGATTCGGGTCAGGTTTTTTTTTTTTTTTTTTTTTTTTTTTTTACTTTCTTTGTGAAGATTATGATTTTCGATGTTGGATTGGTAACATTGTGTAAGTAGCATTTGAGCAACGTAATCATAATTTTTTGTTGTTTTTTTTTTTTTTTTTTTTTTTTTGAAATGGATATTTATGTTCTCAAATAGTTGAATTGTGTTTAGTGTCTTAATGGCCAGATTGGAAAATTTGATGGAATTTAGAGTTTCAACAACATCTTAGTAATTCCTATTGGTATGATGTTAAGTTCCACATTCTATTGTTCTTACTTGTTTTGTTTTTAATTGAAAGAATAGTTATTGCTATAAAAATGGATTTTTATTATTAATTTTTTTTTGTGTGTTTTTCTTTATGCTTCAAATGATTAACTGGTACCTTGATTTTTTGGTCCATGTCTTTCCATATCAGGTTAGAAAAGGTGATGGAATCTAGCTTCTGTATTAATCATGCTATTCAATCCTAAGCTTGTATTAATTGTGCTGCAGTTGGGTAGGTCCCATCCATGATAGGGTGGGACACTCAATTCTTCTTTCCTCATGCTGTTCTACTCGTGTCATTTTCCTCCAAAATCCTAAGCTTGTATCCTTCCTATAATAAAAACCCTAGGGGAATTGTTCTTAGTCTGTGATCTGCTGCTAATTGTGCTACTCAATCCAATCAAACTACTCTAATCCAAAGTGAAGAATCAGTATAATTGTGCTATTCAATCCAATCAGACTACTCATCTGCAAGGTAGATCGGCAATAGACAACAAGGGGGTGTTTGGATTGCAAGTTAATTTACATAAGCTACTTATGCCTCAAGTAGCTTATTTTGGTTACTATTGATTGAAGCTATATATGGGTATGAAGCCATACATATGATACTATGGATGATGTGAATATGTTGAGTATTGATTGGCTTTAGCCTAAGAGAGTGATTCTAAGTATCTAATGGTGCAATTTATATATGATAACATTAACATCAACATTATAAGGAAAGTCAATCATTAGAATTTGGAGTATTAGTTGGGTTTTCAAGACTATCCAAAATGCAATATCCAAATCTTAGTTGTGATCCTTCCAACAAGGTTCCATTCTTGCTTCAAATCATGCTTTGAAATTGTACTCTTTTGCTCCAAATAGAGCATGTTTATACCGCTAACATTTTAAAATGCAGACGCTTGCTTATACCGCTAACATTTTAAAATAGACGCTTCCTCGCTCAAGCACCAAATCAAGTTGCCACTTCACTTCATGCCTTGTGCAACTATAATTCAAATGGAGTTACTAATGACTAGGACCAAAGACATACCAAGGCAAAGAAGAACTCATTGGTCGAATCTTAATATAGAATTCTCCCCTATTCATGGCAGAAGTAATTAATGCTTTCATCAGTTATCTGTATATCAGAAGTCTTTATGCTATTCTAGATTTTACTTCTTGGATCTAGAGTTTTGTCAGTATGACTTCAGATCTTTCCAAAAAAATAAGAAGTTTTGTTAGTATGAACCTGGTGATGGTCCTGTGGAATGTGATGTTCAACTGAGGCTTTCTGTTTTGTTTTCAGGGTTTTACATATCCAATTTGAACTCATTTTCTGGAAGTTACTGGTTATGGGTTGACTATATACAATCAGATTGATGATTATGGGAAAGAAGAGAAGTGGAGAATGTAGCAACAGATCTTTGCTTTCATTGATATTGAGAAACTTGGATCCATCACATTTAGACAGGTAATCTACTTGATGCCATTTGACGGATGTCATTTCTTGTAGAGGTTCCTCAAAGAAGCTTGACATGAACTGCAGCAAGATTCTTTTATTGTGAAAACAGTATCAAATCATTTGTGATCAGCATTACTTGTGTGCTTTCGTCAGTTGTTCCTGTGACAACAGGCGTATCACATGAAGAGGAAACCTTGACGAAATTGCCTACATGATGAGTTGCACTTCTATTGGACATGGCAAAACACCCAATCATTCAACCATTTTGTTGGTTGGATATCTTTGATAGATCACTTTCCACAAATTGCATGGATTGGGAGATCCTAGCCACCAAGATGATGGATCATTTGCACTATTGTAGACCATTTTGCCAACATTCCTCAAAAACCAACCATTACACTGATTGGATGCATCAGCAGGAATTCCGAACCGGGACCCCACCAAATGATCTCTCCAGGTCACTCGTGGCCGATGTCCAATTTGAGTGCAGTTCACATTCAAGAAACCTGGTACTCTGGTATGTGCTAGGTCTCCCATTTTTCAAGTAGTTCTTGCCAAATTGAGATTCAAGCTCACAGCATGACCCATTGATGAAATTTTGAGATTGTTTTCAATTGATTACCCCACAGTTCTTGCTCGGATCAGCCCATATGATGAAGCAGCCATTGTTTAAGCAAGCTCGTATAGCAGCCTTTACTGGTTGTGATGACGAAAGCAGGGGTTACATCACAAAGCAATAGGTAACATTGCTATGTTGTTTTCCCATAACAAGCTTTTTGCCCCCTTGCCTTTGATCCTATTGTGTGCACAGTTAGGAGATGCCATCCATTCTGCAATGCTGAGCATGAATGATGATAATGTATACGAGAGACATTATTATAATTTCTGTAAGGGCATGTACTACGATGGTGAGAAATACGATAATTATACTTCCCATTTTTTAGAAAAAAAATATAGGGTAAAGCTACGGCTATTAACCGTAGCTATTTATCTAGAAACCGTATCTATGTGTATCTTTGAGTTCCCCAAAAATATGATGACGGATTAAATCCGTAGCTTGTAAATTTCTACGGATAATAATCTTTAGCCCCTTTTTCTGGTTGCGAGTTAATACAATGTGTTTCAAAAATTGTATTTTTGATTTCATATTTTTGGGGCACCTTTGGGCATCCGTGGTGGGCCCCACCCACATACATGATATGTTGGGGGCCACCACTTTAAATTTCTAAACTATACATATTTCTAGAAAAATGATATTTTACTTCAGCTAAAATGGGACCAATGTGATCGGGAATCATATCCCAAAATGGGACAAGTTGAAGTTGTGCAGAAATTTCAAGATTCACTGCACTTCCAAGCACAGTTTCTCCATGAGCCCACGTTTTGGCTTGGCTTTTGCTATAATTTGTAGACAAAAACACAAAAATCACATGTCGCCATCCCAACTCTATGCTTGTGGTGTGGGTCAGCTAAGTGCTGGATCACCATGCATTTTTTTTTTTTTTATGAAGGAGAACACTAGCGAACGCACTTGATGGACGGATTGGATGTCACTAAAACATCATGATGGGCCCCACACGTCGATTTGTATGTTAAGCTTTTCCTATAAAACATTTGCATTGGATCCGACCTCATTACAATTTCATTTAGTTGAACATCCAAACGCAACCTCCTACTGAATCATATTAGTGTAATTGGACTCACCAAACAGAAATGTGTCAAGGCTCCTGTTAGGAACATACTCATACACTAGCAGCTTCTCTTCTCCTTCCAAGCAACAACCCAAGAGCCTAACCAGATTCCTGTGTTGAAGTTTGGCAATCAGTACAATCTCATTCTTCAACTCATCCATTCCTTATCCCGAATTCCTCAAAAGCCTTTTCGCCTTTTCAACGCTATTTCCCGCCCATCCAGCAGTTCACCCTACAAGCACATCAAGAAGGATTACTAAAATCATGAAAATTCCATAAGGCTTTATCTAGGCTCTTAGCCATTCTATCTGCCAGTGATTCAGGTAATCAGTTCAGTTCCAATTAAGTAGTAGGCCTGGACTAGCCCAAATATGAAAGCTTTTAACCTGATTCCTAGACTAAGCTCAGGTCCACTTCCAATTATGACTATTACTGGCATGAGTCAGGTTAGATCAGCGCAAGCATGACCCGTTTACTAAATGGGCTGAGAATTACATTTTGCAAGATTCACCTCGTGGTTTTTGAATCATATGCGCAGGAATATTAGAAGGTTATTTTACTTTGCCAAATTTGGGTGCTACATCCAACCCACAAATGCAACATCCACAATAAGAAATAAATGATTAAGGAATTAAAATTTACATTTATTGTCATACAACTCAATGTATCAAGGATACATTCAAGAAGTAGCTAATTACAATGATCTTGTAAAACAAGGAAAATAATAAAAATATATATATATAATAAATAACAAAGTCTCTACATATTGCCCCGTTTAGTCAACATTGGCTGCCATCCCATATTCCGAATCAACATTTCAAGGAACCACCATCATTCTTCTGTCACCGAAAGAGAATCTGAAGTTAATAAACCTTAGCAACAGGACCATCATTCATGCTTCTGCTTTGTTTGTGGACATCCCTATGAAGAATGTGTTTTATCAACACTAGTTTGGAAATTAGGATCCACATGATTGAATTTGTCACACCTAGCCTGGCCGACGGTGTGTGCGCGGGACAATGCGACCATCTCCCTCGCAGTAAACCCCTTGTTGCTAAATAGCTGAATGAGTCTATTAAGGTCATCGAAGAATGCCGGAAGATCGCTGTTTGCTCCATCTTTGCTTGCAGTTCTTGCATCCCTCCTCCCCAACGGGACTGAGTAAGATGGCCCACCAAGCTGTGGTAAGAGAAAGATGAGATTAAATAGCAAAATATAGGTTTTTATCAGAGAGAATATCTCACGTGCAAGTAGTTGTATGTGAGAAGTTCATGCAAATAGCTTCATGTGGGGCCCGCCATGATATCTCAGGCCAATCCGATAATTAGGTTGGTTACATCGCTTGAAACAATTGACAACCACCCAGAAACCTCCAAATAATTCAGATCGTGGCCCACCTGATACGGTTATTGGCATGATTTTTGGACTACCCTATGTTCATGGTGAGGCGACTGACCACACATCACGGTGGGCTCTAGACACAGCTAGTTGCATGATTTCTTTACATATATAACTAGTTGTACATGAGATTTCTCTGACTTGACAATGAATAAATTTAGGTTTATATGAATCTACACAAGTTAGTAGAGAAATGCATGCCATGACTACTCTGAATTTCTGAGTGAAAGACCCAAGCTAGTGGTGCCTTTCACCAATAATTACAGCATTAACATGCATGCATGTACATGAGTGCAATGAGATTGTACATGGTTGCAATGAGATTGGCAACAGGACCATCATTCATGCTTCTGCTTTGTTTGTGGACATCCCTGTGAAGAATGTGTGCTGACAGTAGGGTGTGTGCTAACAAGCTAACCCGAAAATAAAAAGAAAATAAAATAAAATCTCTAAAGGACATCATAAGCATTACATTCCTGTCGTGCCCTGAGTTTGTACATGTGGGGCCATGGTTCAACCAAGTCATTCATATGATGGCTCCTATCATAGAGGTAAAGGCACAAAACATGTCCTCAGCTGGTCCACTCTAACCTTTCCATCATCCGTGTACAAATACACATTTAAGGGAAAAAAATAAAATAAAAATACCCAACAATCCATACACAATGGAGAAAAGGCTAAAAGTTAAATGGCTAGGATCTTCCAATTCTGGATATTTTTTAACATTTTCCATCCACAGATTGATGGCTTGGATAAACCAACTGTGGGTCCCACATGTACTAACTTGGTGCAAATTTTCAGTTGTACTCCATAGATTATATTTAAAAAACTTAATAACCAACAATCATGAATCATGATCTCTAATACATAATTTTGATTAACTAAATGAGGTTGACTAATTTTTAAGTGGCGCCCAAAACAGGCCTTAAAATGTAACCCTAGATTGTCTGGGTGATATAACATGGAACACTTCTTAAGATGTTATAAATCAATGAATTTCACAAAATAACCGAGTTGCCTATCCCTCTCAAAAATCACTTCAATCACATAACCTCAGATAACCTGACCAGACATGAAGATAGGGCCCACATTTGATTTTCCATCCCAGTAAAAAACAACCTCAATCCAATGATCCTAAATCCATTTGTTTCATCCGCGTTCAAATACAATGCCCCACCTGCAAACCCTTTTGTATTTGTTTTTGTTTCTAAAAGAACAACAAAAACAAAAGCAAAGACAGATACAAATAAATAAATCTCATGACGATGATGTGTTATCCTGGATGTAATTGCTCATGATGTAAAATAGAAACCATACCAAAAAATGAGGCCTTACCTCATCGTGGTGGTAGGGAGAGAGAGAGAGAAAGAGAGAGAGAAAGAGAGAGAGAGAGAGAGAGAGAGAGAGAGAGAGAGAGAGAGAGGAGGTGGAGGCGGTCCGCACAGTGGCCGGGTAGGGATTGAGGGAGAGAGAAGGGCCGCACAGAGACAAAGGACCAAATCCAGAAGAGAGAGAGATGGGTGCTTCAAAGGGTAAAAAATTCCTATTTAGATGGCCGTGTACACGCTCGGCCACAATGAAACCGGTATCACCGGTTCCCTCTTTCAAGTGCCGTTAAAACATGAACCGTTGGATGCAACTGCCTCCATCCGACGGCCAGCAATCCGCCAGCACTCGACCTTAAGGAATGTTATGGTAAGGTCGAGCTTATAGAACCTTTTCTATATATATATATATATATATATATACACACACACACACACACACACACACACACACGGAAACGCTCACCTACGAACCAGTTCGTACGTACTACATACGAACTTTTTTGAGAACTCATCATATATGATGAGTCTCGAAAATCTGAACGGTCCACATGAAGCAGAACCTCATGAAACCCCCTCATAAGAAATTTTACTTTGATCCAAAACTTTGGTGGGCCATGAAAAATGCAAACAGTTTCTTCCCTTGATTTGAATTTCTCTTTGCTATGGCCCACCAGAATCTTAGATCACGGTGAAAACTCACCACCTATGGTTTCATGGGATTCCGCATCTTATGGACCGTTCGGATTCGACACCCATGACACGTGTGCAAAGGTGCGCACGTGCGTAGCTATATATATATAAAGATGGGGGTAACCCATACCATTGTGATAAGAACTATGTGATCAGGGCGATGAGGCATTGTCAAGAATGTAACTGAGTTAATAGGTTCGTCATCATGTGGCCTCAATGTTAAAAGTGGCAATGCCTTCCTGTCTTCCCAAATCTTTACCTATTGCAACCCAATAAATCAAGATGATACTTGAATGTCCCAAATCATATAGAATATTTCAAAAAATGGCAAGATTAAAAAACGTAACTTCCCAGCAAGATTAATATCAGCAATTCAAAAGATTTGAGTTTCTCGAACAAAAATTCAAGAGATATACCTGGTTTGTTATAACCCAATTAACAAAGGGTAAGCATAGCTCATGACACAACTCCAGCATGTTCCCTCCAGGAGTCAAAAGTTTGACAACCTTCCTTCTCGATGTAAATGAAAACAATTAGACAATTCCAACAAGCAACAGACGTTGGCTGAATGAAATCGATTTTATGATAATCTCAAAATATGGAGTACAAGAAATAAACTGACTTGATCAATGAGGAGCTTCCAGTTTGATGAGCCTCAGCAATGACCAGTGTTTACTTACCTGGAATGGACCAGACTATCGGATTGGTTGGGATAAGAACTCATCATTGAAACAGGACGAGTTTTGGCTGAGACTGATAGGTATGTGGCATCAATTCAATAGCTTTTAACATGATTACCATTAAAAAGAGTAGACTAACAGATGCACACAAAATAAAGCCAACAGGACCCAGGGCATTGGACCTGAAGATATTGATGATAAATGGCAAATGGCGCTGAATTCGAAAGAAGTGGTAGAAGCTCTTGAACTATGCTCCAAGTATCCAGCTCTATAGAATCTTAGTATCACCACCGAATATTAACAACTTGCTAGCACTCAGCCATTTAGTACATCCTTTTGTATATTTACCTAGTAAAACCATTTTCTTTCCACATCTTTATGGCTTCTGGTGATGCCCTTATTCCACGTTTTGTTGATTTGCAAATCTTGGGAATTGTGTAAGTGTTGTCATCATGTATGCCATCTAAGTGGTTAGTAGAACAAGGAGATGTATCCATAGGATCCAAAGCTCCATTGCCAGAAGAAAGAGATGTATCAGTGGTGCTAACTGATGGCTGAGATGAGTAAAGAGCAGAATTGAGACACAAGTACCATAACATTAGATGAGACACATTCAGTTGACAAGGCGCTTTGGCAACAATTGACTGAATACTAGAGACCAAACCTTTTCATGAGAGACAGATTGTTCAGTACTGCTGTTTTGATCAAAACAAAGTTCAGAGATAGGAGACTACACAATCCTGCATTAAAACAAATCTATAAATATCCCAAACTTTCAGGAAAAAAAGAGAGTAAAAAATATAAATACAGGAGTGCCAAACTGATTTTAACTATGTCCAAGATGGTAGGACACGACACAACCCATACCCGACCCAATTTTGACTAGGCCAATTCTCCAAATGGTGGACCCAAACTTGGTCTGATTTCTAAATGAGTCTGGAAAATTGGATCTGGACACATTAAGATCGGGTTGGGTCCATTGGGTACCTTTTGGACAAAATCCAAATCAAACAAGACATAAAACAATCAAAAGAAGAACATCCATATTGGAGACTGCAATACCTGAAAATGAAGCATGGGCACCTAAAATTAAGCAAATAGATTTAAATGAGATGAAATTCATTTTTTAAGTGGCAACCAAACTGGCCCTTAGCAGCTCAACAGTCAGACGGCTGTTACAGGCTCACCTCTTTTCCAAGTTGGTGTTATGGTGGTGGTTGGTTGGGTCTTGTAGCTTTCAATTGCTTTATCTTGTCTCTCCAGCATCCAACCACAAAATAATGAAGAAAGAAAAAGAAATATAAAAAAAAGGGACAGAGAAATGGTCCACTGCTATTATAGTGGTACAAGCTGTAATAGTGCTCCTGGTTGTAAAACATTGCCTGCATCAGATTACTACCGAGGAAACAGAATCTTTTCATCAAGACTTGTCACCAAAGGTCCGGGGGTGGGCTCCATGCATGATCGATCAATTAGAGGTGCCCCATGCCAATCACTTATGGATCCCACATGGGCAACTGATGGGCCCGCATGATGGCAGGTTGCCTAGTGGACCCTACAGGGCCACGAGGTTGGAGGGACCAACTGTGGGGCCCAAAACGATCCTCTAGTCACATGATTGGACCATTTAACAGAAGGCAGTTCCTATTGCATAGTAGCAGTAAATTAGCAGTCTCCATATTCAGGTTGTAGTGTCCTTTTTCTACTTCAAGCTTGTTTGACCAATCTAGCAAGTTACCTACTTAGTATTGATTTGTAATTAGAATTGGAGTAGGAAATTGGAAACAAAACACTATATATACAGAGCCATATGTATGGAATATTTTGGGGTGGGCCAATTTGGCCCTGTATTGCATATCATATCCAGATGATATGGATACAATACATATTGGCTGATACAATACCTATAATCAAATTGATGGATGAAAAAGTAAAATGACATGCATGTGATACACATCAAAGTTAATCATTATGTCAAATAACAAGAAGCAAAAAAAAAATTGATTTTTTTTTGTTTTTTGTTTTCCGGTTCCCTTAGATGGATTACTGGACTTTAATTAGGAATGGTTCAAATGAAATTGACATGAACAAAGAAATGACAAGATGAAAGTCAATCACATGCCCTGAATCTAGTTTCCCCCTAGCTCCTTCAGTTATAAACGAATGGGTGTTGGCTACCAACACATATAACATGACCAACAAGAAAGTTCATTAGTAAAGTCAATCTCATTCAGCATCATTTTCAAAAGTAAAATTTGCAACTCAATATTCAACAAGTACCTGAAGATGTGAAGCAGTTGTTGCAGCTCTGAGTCACCTAGAAATAAAGCTCGCCTTCTTACCATTTCCACTGACATGAACAGATAATTGTATTAAGATCTAAATCATCCTGAATTAGAATCCATAGAGAGTGATAGCTAAGATTTCTGCAAACCCAACTCAACCTAACCCTAAGAAATATACCCCATCTCAAAAAGAAGCTAGTATTTATCGAAAAATCTCTCCTGACACTAGCTAGTAATGCACATTAAAAGGAGAAAGAAAATGACAATATTTCACACTTCACAAAATCCCACTTCCAAACATCTTAACAACCAGTCCATTAGAAAGAATATTCCACCTCAATGTAACAAAAAAAACATCTATCTAATTCTTTCACCTAGCCATGGATGCTTTCAGGAGACTTCAACATTGTTTTTCACCCATGGAAAAGAAAACCAAGGGGGCATAGGAATTGATGGATGACAATGGAATCCTAGATATTGGCTTCCGTGGAAACACATTCACTTGGGATGATTGCCATCTGTCAAATCTAGGAAGTTTGCTAGAGTTTTATTGAGTTTTTTTTTTAGTCTTCTTGAGTTTTTGTCAGTAATAATAATAATAAACTAGTTCAATTGAGTCGACTAGATGGGGCTGAGTTGAGTTAAGAGTTGAGCATCAACAGTGCATATACGTACAAGGTCACTATAACAATTCTAACAGTTGATTTAAGTAGAGGGAATCATAATCCCATCAGTCTACACAAGACAAAATGGTATGCTTAAGGCAAGAAATTACTAGAGATTTAAGTAGAGAGAGAATCATAATCCCATCAGTATACACAAGACAAAATAGTTCTTATCTCACTCATGATTCTGGGTGGAAGAATCCAAAAAAAGAAGAAAAAAAACATAAACAAAAATGGATTAAATTAAATTCATACAGGAAGATAAGATGGTGATGGCTCATCTAGAATAATTTCGAAATTTACTATTATATCTAGAGACTTCAAATTTACAACACCAAAGTGATAATAGATTGAAACAGCTTAGAGATTGCTTTAAATCTTGGCAACAGCCAAAACTAATCCGTGCAGGTTTACCACAACATGGACAAATTATCATGGTAAAGAATCAAATAATGCAATGTGTGTGTGTAAGTTTTGTGCACAATACTTTGGTTTCAGGGATTTGCTATTTTTAGAACATAAAGTGGTTTTTTTCTTTCTTTCTAGATGACTTAGTACTAGAAGTCAACAAATCAAAGCAATCTCCTGTTCAAATCTCCACTGGCAATAACCAAATATTGACTAAATTCAGCCTAAGTGAACAAGAGCTTTGCTAAGTTCGCTCTTGTTTTTGCATGAAAATAAATATGTTCCATTCAGCAGCTAAGTTCGCTCTTGTTTTTGCATGAAAATAAATATGTTCCATTCAGCAGGTGGGCGATGATTTTAGAAGCAGTTGGATGGGTAAAAAAACTTCAGCCAAGTTATTAAAGTTTTTTTAGTCATATATTGGTTTCATAAACTGTGGCCCACTTGATGAGTGGACCAACCTGATTCTTGGGCAAGAGCATTTACATAGCAGTACCTCTCCAATGAATGGATTGGAATTTGGATCTCATACCAATTTGCCAAGTGGCGGATGTGTGGCATGTGCATGAGCTGCCTTGTACCTGTGTGTGGGCTTAGAAAGTTCACTGAACAAAATGAGATTTTAACATAGTGCTGGACTAGTTGTATAGGTCGTAAATTAACAACATAACCCTATGCCATGATTCAAAAAAAACTAAGTTTGCTCTCTGAATTTTGAATATCCAAAGCACAAGAAAAACAACAAAAGAGGAAAATTTGCTAGCTTAATCTAATAGATAACCTCATCTTATTCAATGCGATGGCTTTTGTTGCCTTGCTCTTATTCAAAAGGATGGGGAGTGACCAGAATGTTGCCGGTAGAGCTAGATCTGGGTGGATGAAGCGGAAATGTACCTTCGGGGTTTTGTGTGACCAGTGCATGCCTCGAAACTCGAGGAGAAATTTCTCTGTGACATTTATTCGACCAACTATGATGGGTGCTGGGCAATGAGAGGACATTATAAGAAAAAATTGAGCATTGCAAAGATGAGAATGTTAAGATATATGTATGGGAAGGCTAGGAACAACATAGTTAAGAATGAGGTGTCCGAGGCAACCCAATAGCAGTCTCAATAGAAATAAAATGATGATGATCAGATTGAGAGGGTGTGGTCATGTGCAATGAAGACCTGAGACAGCTCTTTTAAGGAGAGAAACATTGATTAGAGTTGCAGGGCCTGAAATGAGAATGAGAATGAGAGAAAAACCTAAAAGGGCATTGATTGAGGTGGTGAGAAGGGATATGAGGGCTTGTTCACTAACCTAGGGTAGGGACTTACATAAAGCTGACCCCAAATAGTTGGGACAAGGCTATGATGATGATGAAGTTGTGATGCTAGTGATTCTATCAGACTAACAAGGAGCAAATCATACTGCTTTCTAGTGAATATACTCAAAGACAGTTCGATGCGTGAGAATTTCAAAGATTACAGTTCAATGCAACAAGTCAAGGAGTGCCCCTGCTCGCTCAATACAAATGCTTAAAGAAGACTCATGCGGCAAAGATGTGTCCGCTTCGTGTGTTTCAGATATTATAATCGTAGTCTCTATTGCTCGAGGTCTGGGTTCAGTGATGATAATTTTTGCACCAGAAATCTGAAATTGCCTTGATTGGTCAGTATCAAGGCATCAAGAAAACAAGTGCTTAGACAATCACAATCATCACAAGTCTTAAAACAGACCTAACGGATCTGTTTTAAACAGCCTCCATCCTCTCCATATAAAGAAGGAACAACGGATCGAGGAACAACAACTTCTACAGTTATACAAATTTACAGAAAACCCCCAAAAAGGAAAAAGAAAAAAGAGGAGAAATGTCACCTCCTTCCATCCATAGGGAAATGCAAGAGGGGGACGAGCTCAGACAGAGGTGTCGACATGGGCGTTGGGAGCGGGGAAGTGCGGCAGACGGGACACGAAGCATTCAAGCGTAGCCACATGCCAACGCAACAGAGATGGAAGAAATGGCGGCAACCTGGCAACATCCTCAGCATTTCTCCGTCCTTATAATCACAGAGACAGATGGAACAGATAGAATCGTCGGCGTGATCCTTGGAGTTGCAGAAGGAGAATGTTGCAGAGAGAGAGAGAGGGAGAGGGAGGGAGACCGAGTGAGAGAGAGAGAGAGAGAGAGAGAGAGAGAGAGAGAGAGAGAGAGAGAGAGAGAGAGAGAGTCAGGGTGGGGAGAGGAGCGCAAATGAATTTAGGGCTGCGTTTTTTTTTTTTGTTTTTATAGGGCCCCTTTGACGGCAATCGGTTTTGTAACCCCAACCGTCGGATATGCCTATTTTTCTTGTAGTGCCAATACACGGAAATATAACTAGATTGTCTAAAGGGCTAAAATTTATCTTTTAGTGCCGATGTCAGTTACAAGTATATGATAAACACCCTGCTGACATCCACAGGGTATGCCTTTTGCATGTATGCTCACCTACGCACATGCGCACCTTTGCACACATGTCATGGGCGTCTAATCCGAACAGTCCATGCGATGCAGTATCCGCTGAAACCCCAAGGGAAAAATTTTCACCCTGATCTTAAATTCTGGTGGGCCATAACAAAGAGAAATGTAAATTAAGGGAGGAAATTGTTTTCATTTTTCATGGCGCACCATAGTTTTGGATCAAAGTAAAAATTGGGCCCAGGGAGTTTCATGAGGTGGTGCTTCACGTGGAACATTCAAATTTTGGAGTAACATCACGTACGATGAGTTCTCAAAAAAGTTCGCACATGCGAACTGGTGCGCAGCTGAGCATTCGGCATATAGAGTCATGCTCACCTACGCACGTTGGCACCTTTTCACACGTGTCATGGGCGTCTCATCCGAACCGTCCATGTGATGCGGAATCAGATGAAACCCCTAGGGAAATTTTTCCACCTTGATCTAAATTCTGGTGGGCCAAAGCAAAGAGAAATACAAATCAAGGGAGGAAACTGTTTTCATTTATCATTGCCCACCAAAGTTTTGGATCAAAGTATAAATTGAGCCAAGGGGGTTCCATGGGGTGCTTCTTCACGTGGACCGTACAGATTTTCGAGTCACATCACGTATGATGAGTTCTGAAAAAAGTTCGCACGAGTTCCTTCTAATTGGTACGCAGCTGAGCATTCGGCATATAGAGTCATGCTCATGTGCGCACCTTTGCACACATGGCATGGGAATCTAATTCGAACCGTCCATGTGATGCGAAAACCCATGAAACCCCAAAGGAAAAAAATTCACCCTGATCTAATATTCTGGTGGGCCATAGCAAAGAGAAATACAAATCGAGGGAGGAAACTACTTTCATTTTTCATTGGCCACCAAAGTTTTGGATCAAAGTAAAAATTGGGCTCATGGGGTTTCATGAGGTGCTGCTTTAAGTGGACCGTTCAGATTTTGGAGTCACATCACGTATGATGAGTTTTCAAAAAAGTTCACACGAATTCCGTGCGAACTGGTTCGCAGCTGTGCATTCGGCATATAGAGTATGCTCACCAACGCATGTGTTAACCTTTGCACACGTGTCATTAGCGTCCAATCCGAACGGTCCATGTGATGTGGTATCCCATGAAAACCTAAGGGAAAAATTTTCACCCTGATCTTAAATTCTGGTGGGCCATAACAAAGAGAAATGCAAATCAAGTGAGGAAACTGTTTTCATTTTTCATGTCCCACCATAGTTTTGGATCAAAGTAAAAATTGGGCCCAGGGTGTTTCATGAGGTGCTGCTTCACGTGGACCGTTCAAATTTTTGAGTCACATCACCTATGATATGTTCTCAATAAAGTTCGCATGTGCGAACTAGTGCGCAGCTGAGCAATCGACATATAGAGCCATGCTCACCTACGCACATTCGTAGCTTTTCACACGTGTCATGGGCGTCTCATCCGAACCGTCCATGTGATGCGAAATCAGATGAAACCCAAAGGGAAAATTTTTCGCCTCGATCTAAAATTCTGTTTGCCAAAGCAAAGAGAAATCCAAATCAAGGGAGGAAACTGTTTTCCTTTTTCATTTCCCACCAAAGTTTTGGATCAAAGTATAAATTGGGCTGAGAGGGTTTCATGTGGTGCTGCTTCACGTGGACAGTTCAGATTTTCGAGTCACATCACATATGACTAGTTCTCAAAAAAGTTCACACGAGTTCCGTGTGAACTGGTGCACAGCTGAGTATTCGGCATATAGAGTAATGCTCACCTACGCACCAACGCATGTGCGCACCTTTGCACATGTGTCATGGGTGTCTAATCCTAACCATCCATGTGATGCGGAAACCCATGAAACCCCAAGGGAAATATTTTCACCCTAATCTAATATTCTGGTGGGCCATTGCAAAGAGAAATGCAAATAGAGGGAGGAAACTGTTTTCATTTTTCATTGCCCACCAAAGTTTTGGATCAAAGTAAAAATTGGGCCCACGGGGTTTCATGAGGTGCTGCTTCACGTGGACCGTTCAGATTTTGGAAACACATCACGTATGATGAGGTCTCAAAAAAGTTCGCACGAATTTCGTGCGAACTAGTTCGCAGCTGAGCATTCGCCATATAGAGTCATGCTCACCTATGCACGTGCTCACCTTTGCACACGTGTCATGGGCGTCTAATCTGAACGGTCCATGTGATGCGGTATCCCATGAAACCCCAAGGGAAAAAATTTCAACCGGATCTTGAATTCTGGTGGGCCATAACAAAGAGAAATGCAAATCAAGGGAGGAAACTATTTTCATTTTTCATGGTGCACCATAGTTTTGGATTAAAGTAAAAATTGGGCCAAGGGTGTTTCATGAGGTGGTGCTTCACGTGGACCGTTTAGTTTTTCTAGTACATCACGTATGATGAGTTCTCAAAATAGGTCACACATGCGAACTGGTGTGCAACTGAGCATTTGGCATATAGAGTCATGCTCACCTACACACCTACACACGTGCGCACCTTTTCACACATGTAATGGGAGTCTCATCGAAACTGTCCATGTGATGCGGAAACCCATGAAACCCTAAGGGAAAATTTTCCACCCTGATCTAAAATTCTGGTTGCCATAGCAAAGAGAAATGCAAAACAAGGGACGAAGCTGTTTTCATTTTCATTGCCCACGAAAGTTTTGGATCAAAGTAAAAATGCTCGGGGGGTCATGGGGTGCTTCTTCATGTGGACCATTCAAATTTTGAAGTCACATCACATATGATGAGTTGTCAAAACGTTCGCACGAGTTCCGTGCAAACTAGTGCGCAACTGAGCATTCGGCATATAGAGTCACGCTCACTTATGCACATGTGCACCTTTGCACACGTGTCATGGGCATCTAATCCGAACGGTTCATGTGATGCGGATTCCCAAGAAAGCCAAAGGGAAAATTTTTCACCCTGATATAAAATTCTGGTGGGACATAGTAAAGAGATGCAAATCAATGGGAGGAAACTATTTTCATTTTTCATGGCCCCCTAAAGTTTTGGATCAAAGTAAAATTTGGGCCTGGGGGTTTCATGAGGTGCTGCTTCACGTGGACCGTTCTGATTTTGAGTCACAACACGTATGATGAGTTCTCAAAAAAGTTTACATTTGTTCCATAACGAATGAGTCATGGTCACTAGTGCACCTTTGCACACGTGTCATGGGCGTCGAATTCGAACAGTCCATGTGATGCGAAATCCCATGAAACCTCAAGGGAAAAAATTTCAACGTGATTTAAAATTCTAGTAGCCCAGAGCAAAGAGAAATGGAAATCAAGGGAGTAAACTGTTTTCATTTTTCATTACCCAAAAAAGTCTTGGATCAAAGTAAAAATTTGGCCCATCGGGTTTCATGAGGTGCTGCTTCACATGGACCATTCAGATTTTGGAGTCACATGACGTATGATGAGTTCTCAAAAAAGTTTGCACAAGTTCCATGCAAACTTCTTTGCAGCTGAGCATTCGGCCTATAGTCATGCTCACCTACGCACGTGCGCACCTTCGCACACATGTCAGGGGCGTCTAATCCGAACGGTCCATGCGATGCGGTATCCACTGAAACCACAAGGGAAAATTTTCACCCTGAACTTAAATTCTGGTGGGCCATAACATAGAGAAATGTAAATCAAGGGAGAAAATTGTTTTCATCTTTCATGGCGCACCATAGTTTTGGATTAAAGTAAAAATTGGGCCTAGGGAGTTTCATGAGGTGGTGCTTCACCTGGACCATTTAAATTTTGGAGTCACATCACGTATGATGAGTTCTCAAAAAAGTTCGCACATGCGAACTAGTGCGCATTTGGCACATAGAGTCATGCTCACTTACGCATGTTCGCACCTTTTCACACGTGTCATGGGCGTCTCATCCGAACTGTCCATGTGATGCGGAATCCCATGAAACCCCTAAGGAAAAAATTTCCACCTCGATCTAAAATTCTGGTGGGCCATAGCAAAGAGAAATGCAAATCAAGGGAGGAAACTGTTTTCATTTATCATTGCCCACCAAAGTTTTGGATCAAAGTATAAATTGGGCCCAGGGGGTTTCATGCAGTGCTTCTTCATGTGGACCATACAGATTTTCGAGGCACATCACGTATGATGAGTTCTCAAAAAAGTTTGCACGAGTTCGGTGTTAACTGGTGCCTAGTTGATCATTTGGCATATAGAGTCATCCTCATGTGTGCACCTTTGCACACGTGGCATGGGCGTCTAATCCGAACCGTCCATGTGATGCGAAAACCCAAAAAACCCTAAAGGAAAAAATTTCACCCTGATCTAATATTTTGGTGGGCTATAACAAAGAGAACTTCAAATCGAGGGAGGAAACTACTTTCATTTTTCATTGGCCACCAAAAGTTTTGGATCAAAGTAAAAATTGGGCTCATGGGGTTTAATGAGGTGCTGCTTCAAGTGAACCGTTCAGATTTTGGAGTCACATCACGTATGATGAGTTTTCGAAAAAGTTCGCACGGAATTCACATCACGTATGATGAGTTTTTGAAAAATTCGACATATAGTCTTGCGAACTAGTTCAGCACCGTGCATTCGCATATAGAGTCCTGCTCACCAACGCACATGTGCACCTTTGTGCATGTTTCATTAGCATCTAATCCGAATGGTTCATGTGATGCGATATCCCATGAAACCCCAAGGGAAGGATTTTCACCTTGATCTTATATTCTGGTGGGCCATAACAAAGAGAAATGCAAATCAAGTGAAGAATCTGTTTTCATTTTTCATGTCCCACCATAGTTTTGGATCAAAGTAAATATTGGGCCCAGGGTGTTTCATGAGTTGCTGCTTCATGTGGACTGTTCAGATGTTTGAGTCACATCACCTATGATGAGTTCTCAATAAAGTTTGCATGTGCGAACTAGTGTGCAGCTAAGCACCAAGGCACTACGCACGTTCGCAACTTTTCACATGTGTCATGGGCGTCTCATCCGAACCGTCTATGTGATGCGAAATCTGATGAAACCCAAAGGGAAAAATTTCCACCCCGATTTAAAATTCTGGTTGCCAAAGCAAAGAGAGATGGAAATCAAGGGAGGAAATTGTTTTCCTTTTTCATTGCCCAGCAAAGTTTTGGATCAAAGTATAAATTGGGCCCAGAGGGTTTCATGGGGTGCTTCTTCACGTGGACAGTTCGGATTTTCGAGTCACATCACATATGATTAGTTCTCAAAAAAAGTTCACACGAGTTCCGTGCGAACTGGTGCACAGCTGAGCATTCGGCATATAGAGTAATGCTCACCTACGCACCAACGCATGTGCGCACCTTTGCACATGTGTCATGGGTGTCTAATCTGAACCATCCATGTGATGCGGAAACCCATGAAACCCCAAGGGAGAAATTTTCACCCTAATCTAATATTCTGGTGGGCCATAGAAAAGAGAAATGCAAATAGAGGGAGGAAACTGTTTTCATTTTTCATTGCCCACCGAAGTTTTGGATCAAGGTAAAAATTGGGCCCACGGGGTTTCATGAGGTGCTGCTTCACGTGGACCATTCAGATTTTGGAAACACATCACGTATGATGAGGTCTCAAAAAAGTTCGCAGCTGAGCATTCGCTATATAGAGTCATGCTCACCTATGCACGTGCGCACCTTTGCACACGTGTCATGGGCGTCTAATCTGAACGGTCCATGTGATGCGGTATCCCATGAAACCCCAAGGGAAAAAATTTCGACCGGATCTTAAATTCTAGTGGGCCATAACAAAGAGAAATGCAAATCAAGGGAGGAAACCGTTTTCATTTTTCATGGAGCACCATAGTTTTGGATCAAAGTAAAAATTGGGCCAAGGGTGTTTCATGAGGTGGTGCTTCACGAGGACAGTTCAGTTTTTCTAGTACATCACGTATGATGAGTTCTCAAAATAGGTCACACACGCGAACTGGTGCGCAACTGAGCATTTGGCATATAGAGTCATGCTCACCTACACACCTACACACATGTGTACCTTTTCACACATGTAATGGGAGTCTCATCGGAACTGTCCATGTGATGCGAAAACCCATGAAACCCTAAGGGGAAATTTTCCACATTGATCTAAAATTCTGGTTGCCATAGCAAAGATAAATGCAAAATAAGGGACGAAGCTGTTTTCATTTTCATTGCCCATGAAAGTTTTGGATCAAAGTAAAAATTCTCGGGTGGTCATGGGGTGCTTCTTCACGTGGACCGTTCGAATTTTGAAGTCACTTCACGTATGATGAGTTCTCAAAAACGTTCGCATGAGTTCCGTGCAAACTAGTGTGCAACTGAGCATTCAGCATATAGAGTCACGCTCACTTACGCACATGTGCACCTTTGCACACGTGTCATGGGCATCTAATCCGAACGGTTCATGTGATGCGGATTCCCAAGAAAGTCAAAGGGAAAAATTTTCACCCTGATATAAAATTCTGGTGGGCCATAGCAAAGAGAAATGCAAATCAATGGGAGGAAACTATTTTCACTTTTCATGGCCCCCCAAAGTTTTGGATCGAAGTAAAATTTGGGCCCGAGGGTTTCATGAGGTGCTGCTTCACGTGGACCGTTCTGATTTTGGAGTCACAACACGTATGATGAGTTCTCAAAAAAGTTTACGTGAGTTCCGTAACGAATGAGTCATGGTCACTAGTGCACCTTTGCACACGTGTCATGGGCGTCTAATCCGAACAGTCCATGTGATGTGAAATCCCATGAAACCTCAAGGGAAAAAATTTCATTGTGATTTAAAATTCTAGTGGGCTAGAGCAAAGAGAAATGGAAATCAAGACAGTAAACTGTTTTCATTTTTCATTACCCAAAAAAGTCTTGGATCAAAGTAAAAAATTTGGCCCATCGGGTTTTATGAGGTGCTGCTTCACATAGACCGTTCAGATTTTGGAGTCACATGACGTATGATGAGTTCTCAAAAAAGTTCGCACGAGTTCCATGCAAACTTCGCCGCAGCTGAGCATTCGGCCTATAGTCATGCTCACCTACACATGTGCGCACCTTCGCACACGTGTCATGGGCATCTAATCCGAATGGTCCATGCGATGTGGTATCCGCTGAAACCACAAGGGAAAAATTTTCACCCTGATCTTAAATTCTGGTGGGCCATAACATAGAGAAATGTAAATCAAGGGAGGAAACTGTTTTCATCTTTCATGGCACACCATAGTTTTGGATTAAAGTAAAAATTGGGCCTAGGGAGTTTCATGAGGTGGTGCTTCACGTGGACTGTTTAAATTTTGGAGTCACATCACGTATGATGAGTTCTCAAAAAAGTTTGCACATGCGAACTTGTAAGTGTTATGGTCTCATACTTCTTTGGTTGTCAAATTTTGAAGTGTCAAAACATCTATCTGTGCCTTGAGCTTGTGTAATGTTATATGTTTTTCAAGACACTGTATAAACACTTCTAGAAGTTACAAGTTGAAGTTCCAGATGTTGAAGTTCAAGATGCTACTATGTTGATATGTTCAAGACTTCAAGCCTAACTTCAAGCCAGATATGTTCAAGACTTCAAGCCTGATATTGTTCAACAGTTCAAGTCGATATTGGTTCAAACAATATGCATTTGTTGAATGGTTGAAGTTCAATATCCATACGACATGATTACTCGTTTAAATGACCTTAGGTTGACTCTTTAAGTAGGTCATTTTGGATACATAAATCAAATATTTATTCTACATAAGCTTAGTTTGTTCCAAGACTGTCCTAGCTCTTTGTTCGACCAGTCTAGCATTGGTTCGACTAGTCCAAGAAATTTCACGATCACCCTAAGTTGTTGAAGTTTTTTCGGATTTTTGGAACGCCCACGACTGTCCCCGGAAGTCCTTCGACCGGTCGTAGGTCGGCCGACCATGTCCACGATCGGGCCGTGGAGCTACGACCGAAAGACCAAAGAATCGATTTCATGGTCCTTCGACCGGGCCGTAGGTATCTACGACCGGTCGTAGGTGTCCCGACTTTGGGCCGTAGGGTTCACACGACCGTCGTAGAATCTGTTTTCTAAGATCGCGCTAAATTTTTCAAAAATGCAGTAGAGCTACGACCGATCCTAGGTTTCTAAGACCGGTCGTAGGAACGATTTTTTCTTCTATAAATTGAACACGAATTTCGAGTTTTCACACTTCAACTCCATTCCATTTCAAGAATTTTCAAGTGATCACTCGAGATAAGTTTGTGTTTATTTTAAGCTAGATTGTGCTTATTTAATATTCCTTTTTGCTAGCTTATTTAATTTGATTTTGTTTCTCTATTCCAATCGTATTTGAAAAGAGGAATTATATTATTCCTTCTTCTTGGAATCAAAATCAAATATAGCTACGCCCTACAAGTTAAATCTAAAATCAATTAGAATTTAGAACCCTATGAATGTGAGTATTGGAAATTGAACTTTGATATTCAATCATCTACTCCGATTGGTTCTACTGCCGCTAAGAAAAGGAGAAATCCGGTATTTTACATTTCGTAAAATTCATTGTTTTGGTTTTGTTTGAGGTTAAGCCGAAAAATCTCATTGTATTGGTTTTGTTTGAGATTGAGCCAGAAAAATCTCATTGTGTTGGTTGTCTGAGAAAACCAAAAACTCGAAAAAAGGGGTTTTTGAATTGTGTAAGCCCAAGTGAAAAAGACACAATTGTAAAGGTTTTTGGTGAACTCTGTAAAACCTATTTGATAGTGAACGCTAATATCCCCGTGTGAGGATATTAGGAGTGGAGTAGCATTCTGTGGTCATGGAAAACAGTTGGTGTACACACAGGCGAACCACTATAACTCTTGTCTTGTGGATTGAATGCTTGCTTAATTTTCATATCTTTTATCATTCAATTGTGTGGAATGTACAAGTGGATGTGAATGTTGTAACTATTTACATTTCAAGCAAGTGTGGGGATTGTTGTAATAATTTAGATCTTTACTTCTGCATTTATTTTCAATTCCTTGCTATTTCATTTACTTCTATTAACATTGAGTTCTTGATTCAAAAGAGGTTCTAGAAATAAGGTTGTCCTACCATAAGCCCTTGTTTATTATGGTGTAAGGTTGTCCTTAGAACTGAATTTGTATCAATCTCTCGATAATTATTTATCAAGGTGATTTATAATTAGCATTGTGAATTGATTCATAATTGTAAGGGTATTGATTTACTTTAGTTCCGCTGATTTTATTTTAAATTTGGCATAGTCCTATTCACCCCCCCCTCTAGGACATATAGCTTGGCCTTTTCAAGTGGTATCAGAGCCTAATAGCTCATTTTGTGTTGCTTTTTATTTGGATTTATTTCCTGAGCTAACGATCTAAGCTATATTAAAAGATGTCAAATTTTGATAGTCTTTCGCACTTAGGCCTCCACCTTTTGATGGCTCCAACTATGCCTATTGGAAAGCCGAATGAGGATCTTCCTCAAATCAATGGATGAAAGTGTGTGGCAAGCCACAGTGACTGAATGGAACCCTCCTATCATGGAAGTAACTGGTATTGATGGTTCAAAATCTATGAAAATTACTCCGTATTTCCAATGGACCACTCTTCAGAAAAATGAGAGTAGTGCTAATGCTAAAGCACTAAATGCAATCACTTGCGCACTATCACCGGATGAGTTCAAAAGAATCATATCTCAGATACTGCAAAGCAAGCCTGGATATTTTAGAAATGACACACGAAGGTACTTCAATTGTCAAGAAGTCTAAAGTCCAACTCCTCACAACTAAATTTGAAGAAATTCATATGGAGGAAAATGAAATGTTTATGGACTTTTACACTAGATTGAATGACATTGTAAACTCAATGTGGGGTCTTGGAGATAAGATTCCAAAAGTAAAGTGTGTGCAAAAATACTACGCTCTCTTCCTGAACGGTTCAATTCAAAGGTAACCGCAATCCAGGAACTTCGTGATACGGACAATATGAAGGTAGAAGAATTAGTTGGTTCTTTGCAAACCTATGAATTAAGTTTTAAAGCTCCTAAAGGTAAGTCTATTGCTTTGAAGTCTTCTAAAAGTATTACTCAAGAAAATTCAGATCTAAAAGTCTGAAGATGATATGGCCCTTTTGGCGAAAAAGTTTTATAAGATTTTTAAAAGTAAGAAAAGAGTTGACTTTCAAAAGGCAAATGAAAAGAAAAGTTCAAAACCTAAGTCTAAATCTTGGAAGTCATTGAAAGATAGTCAATGTTATAACTGTCAAGAATATGGGCATTTAGCAAACAAATGTCCTAAAAAGGACAGATCCAAAAGGAAGGGTATGTTGGCTACTTGGGATGAATCGTCTGATTCTGAAGCCTCTTCTGAATCAGAAAATTCAAACCGAGTCGGGTAGTGAACTTAAGGCCCTTATGACTCTAGCCAAGTTTACCTTTTCAGATCATGATGATTCAACAAGTGAAGAAAATTTGGATAGTGATCATGAAAATGATGAAGATCTACAAGATGCCTACAATGCCTTATATAAAGAAAGTTGTAAAATTGCGGTCAAACTTAAACTTCAAAAAGAAAAGTTTTTAAACTTAAAGAATGTTTTGAAACCCTTGTTTTAGAAAAATCTCAAATTTCAGATTGTTTTGAAAAATCAAAGTGTGACTTAGAATTCAAAACCTCCTTAATTGAAAATTTAAAATCTGAAAATGAGAAACTTAAAAAGAAGTATCTTCTCTTTTGAGTTTGAAGGACACATGGAGATATGCCCAAGGTGATCCTAAATTAGAAAAATTATTATCCTGGATCAAGAAAATGTGGTGATCGATCCGGTTGGGCTTTGATAAAAACACATCTCCTAAACAAGAATGCTCCTTCCAATTTTGTGAAAGGAGAGACTTCTAACTCAAATGGAAAAGGTACTAGTCAAGTTTTTTCTAAAAATACAAAAACTTTTCAAAAACACAAAAACAACTATATAAATTTCAAAAATCGATTCAAATCCGCTTAGCTGAAAAAATTATTGATTTACTTAAGGAGCTATTAAAATCTAACTCGTAGGTCACTCTTATAACTATAAACAAAAGAAGACCAATTATTCTCCTAAACCCAAAATCGTAATGAAATGGGTTCCCAAGGTTACTTGTTTGGTTGTTCACACCGCTTTCAAAGCTACAAGCCATTCAAAATGGTACCTAGACAAAGGGATGCTCCAGGACATATGACGAGCGACAAAGCTCTATTCATCGATCTTAAAGATATGACTGATGGGTCACTACATTTGGTGATGGTAGCAATCAAGATAATTGGCAAAGGTACGGTTCAACTCTATAACCTTCCCTTATTTAAAAATGTTTTATATGTTGAGGGTTTAAAACACAACCTTGTTGAGCATATCTCAAATATGTGATAACAATCATAATGTTAAATTTTCTAATCAAGGTTGTGAAATTACAAATGAAAAGGGTTCTCGTAATATTAACTGGTCGCAGAACTTCAAAATCTGCTATATTGTAAGCAACGGTAGCTCATCTAATCAAACGTGTTACATGGTCCATACTGATGAGTCGATTTATGGCATAAACGCCTTGGACATGTACACTATCGAAATTTATACATTGAGCAAAAATGAACTAATAAAAGGTCTACCTAAAATGCAAAAAGTAGACAAGATTTGTGGTGAATGCCAATATGGTAAACAAACTAGAGCTCTCACAAAAAGGTGAACTCCAATATCACCACAAGACCACTCGAGCTTCTCCACATGGATCTTATAGGACCAACAAGAACGGAAAGTCGAGGTGGCAAAAAGTACATCTTAGTTATTGTGGATGATTATACAAGATACACTTGGGTTTCATTCTTGAGAGATAAAACAAAACCCTTGATGAAGTGAAAAAGATTATAAAACGGATTCAAACCGAAAAATGTTCTCAAGTCGAAGAAGATCCGTAGTGATCATGGATCCGAATTCGAAAATAGCGGTTTTGAGAAATTTTGTAGCGATCGTGAATATCGCATGAATTCTCTCGCACCTAAAACTCCTCAACAAAATGGAATTGTCGAGAGGAAGAATAGAGTGCTTCAAGAAATGGGAAGTGTTATGTTAAATAGCATGAAGCTTCCTAGAATCTCTGAAATGGTCAAGAATAGAATACATACATTACATTATTAACCGAGTTTATATTTGTAAATCTAATAATAAAACGGCTTATGAAATGTGGTTTGAGAAAAAGCCTTCTGTCAAATATTTTCGAGTTTTTGGCAGCAAGTGCTATATTCTACGTGACCGTGAAAATTTGGGAAAATTCGACACTAAAAGTGATGAAGGGATCTTTTTAGGTTATTCTTTAAACAGTCGTGCTTATCGTGTTCTGAACAACAGGACTGGTGTGATTCAAGAGTCAATAAATGTTGTGATTGATGACCTTTTGAAAACACCTGTCCCTAGTTTAGACAATGATGAAGTTCTTATACTTGAAAAACAAGAAATTTCATCAAGTGAAACTAATCCTGAATTAAGGACTGTTAAAGATCATCCAACCTCTCAAATACTTGGAAACCCTCTCACTGGTGTGCGCACTTTTCGTAGACAATTAGAGGACATATGTAACTACGTATGTTTTACATCCCAGATGAACCGAGCTAACGTAAAAGAAGCACTTTCGATGAAAATTGGATTCTTGCGATGCAAGAAGAACTTAATCGGTTGTCGAAATGATGTCCGGCAACTTGTTCCTAGACCTAAAGATAAACATATTATTGGAACAAAATGGATTTTCAAAAATAAATCTGATGAGCTTGGAAATATTATTCAAATAAAGCAAGACTAGTTGTACAGGATATACTCAAATTGAAGGAATTGACTATAATGAAACATTTGCCCCATAGCTCGTCTTGAGTCAATCGACTTTTTATCTCCATTGCATGTTTTAGGAAAATTAAAATTTATCAAATGGATGTAAAGAGTGCCTTTCAATGGTGATTTACATGAAGAAGTATATGTTGAACAACCTACGGGGTTTGAAGATCCTAAATTTACTGATCATGTGTATCGTCTCAAGAAAGCTCTCTATGGTCTAAACAGGCTCCCAGAGCATGGTACGAAAAATTGACTAAGTTTTTACTAAGTCATAACTTTCAGATGGGATGTGTTGATAAGACACTCTTTGTTAAGAAACATAACGATGATATTCTAATGGTTCAAATATATGTTGACGATATTATTTATGGATCAACCTGTACTAACATGACTGTCGAGTTTGCAGATTTGATGAAGTCTAAGTTCGAAATGAGTATGGTTGGAGAATTAAACTATTTTCTAGGGTTGCAAGTAAAACAACAACCTGATGGAATTTTTATCTCTCAAACCAAATATGCTCAGAGTTTAATTAAGAAATTTGGATTTGAGAAAGGTAAAAATTTTGATACTCCTATGAGTACAACGGTAAGACTTTCAAAAGACTCTACAGGTAATGATGTGGATCCTAAATTGTATCGTAGTTTGATTGGTAGTTTACTTTATCTAATATTAGTAGACCGATATTGCTTTGAGTGTTGGTATTTGTGCTCGTTATCAATCAAATCCTAAAGAATCTCACTTAACTATCACATTAAGCGGATTATGCGTTATGTCGCAAGTTCTACTAAATTGGGTCTCTGGTATCCACATGAGACTAATGTTCAATTAGTGGGTATGCGATGCTTGACTAAATTTGGAAACATAGATGATAGGAAATCAACCAGTGGTGGTTGTTTCTACATTGGAAATTGTCTTGTTTCTTGGTTTAGCAAGAAGCAAAGTTCTATATCACTATCAACTGCTGAGGCTGAATACATTGCTGCTGGAAATGCATGTACTCAACTTGTTTGGATGAAACGAATGTTAAGTGATTATGGAATCACTCAGACTCTATGATTTTATTTTGTGATAATTCCAGTTCGATAAATATCTCTAAAAATCCAGTTCAGCATTCACGTACTAAGCATATTGACATTAGATTTCATTACATTCGTGAATTAGTGGAAGAAAAATTAATATATTTGGATTACATTCCAACCGAGATTCAACTCATGAGATATTTTCACTAAACCGCTCGACAAAAGCAAGGTTTAATAAATTAAAGTTTGATCTCGGTATGTGCAATTTAAATTGAGTTTGCATGATTTTGTGTATTATAATGTACATAAGTTGAATTTCTTAAATTTTAAATTTTTTTTTTAAAAAAAATTTGCAAATTTTGGTCATTCTCGACCTGTCGTGGGAATACACGACCGGTGGCAGTAGCCACGCTACGGCCGAACAAGTACTCGACACAGTCGTAAAGTGCGGATTTCACTTTATATTGGGGATTTTTGCCTTCTTCTTCATTTCTTCATTTCTCTTCAACGGTTCTAACTACTACGCCTCCAACCCATCTTCTTAGATCTTCAAGGTTAGTGATTCTTTTTCATTTTTCTTGTAGATTCTTGTTTTTAATGATTCAAAACTCATGTTTGTGGAATTTATTTGATCATTCATTGCAGGATTTGGGGTTTTTATCTTAAAAATCTATTCTATCTAAATCTCATCTCTTCTATCTTGCATCTTGTTGTTTCTTTGAAATCTTTCTTTGAAAATGGATGCTAGGGGTAAAAAGAAAACTACTAGAGGTCCATCTTCTTCTAGATCAACTTCTATTGTTCAACGTCATCTTCGTTCTCCTGAAAATGATCCTACTTGATGCTCGAGATTTGCGTATGCGTAATGTAATTGTTGAACGTCATGTTACTTGTCAATCACATTGCTTCTTTTGGTATTCCTTCTTTGTTGGAATCATGGGGATGGGATAACATCCTACATTGGGGTGGAGCCGCATACCACCATTGCCCAATCCATGTTTGCATGTATCTCGCGATTTTTCTCTTGAGAATTTAACATTTAAAGTTGATACTCAAGAAGGTTTGTTTGTTGTAGATCGACATTTGATTGCGTATATTATGGAAATACCTATCAATGATGAAAGCATTCCAATTAATATTTTACATGATAGTCTCTCGAGAATCCGAACGACGAATGCTTACTAGAGATTTATGTAATATGGATGTTCATTGGACTCATAAAGGTCATACACTTCCCTCAAGGTATTTGTTACCCATTACGAGTACTTCATAAGATATTCGTTTCAAATCTTTATCCACGTTCGTAATAAACCGAACTCACTGCTTTTATGGTTCGTGTTTTGCATTCTGTTATCTCTGGTGCTAAAATATGCCTCCCTTCTTTAATCTGTCATACCATTATTCATCACGTCACCATCCTGGACATAGTGATATACCCTTTGGTTATTTATTGACTAGGTTAGCAAATCATATGCTCATAGCCATGCCTACTAGAGAAAAACCCATCCATCATCTTCCCTTTAATAATTCCAATCTTAATAAGATGACTTTAGATTTGGGTAGAGACCGTGTGGATGCTTGTAGCAGTGGTGGTGAAGCAGGTAATGCTGAAGCTAGTGATCTTCCTGAGGATGTGAATATGGATGACTTATTTGAAGAACTTGAGTCAGACTCGGCTGATGATCCTGATTTTCAGCCTTCTGATTTTGATGAAAGGATGAATTCGCTTCAAGAGCAGGTGGCTCAAATTCGTGTGACTCAAGACACACAATTTTCTTATATGCGTAAATATATGAGGCGAATTGCTAAGGGATTACATAGAATTGATCCTTCTAATCCCGCACCCTCTTCTGGTTCTGACTGAAGTTATTTTCGGGTCTGTATTATTTACTGATATTAGCTTGCATCTCAAATTTTTTTTATGGACATTTTTCCGTTGTGACAACTACTACTTTCATTACTGTTCTTCTTCCTTTGTCTTTTTGTGACAAAAAGGGGGAGAAGTTTGGTGAACTTTGTCATTTTGATGTTAATCTTAGTTATGTGTTTCTATTACTCAGGGGGAGTTAAACTTCTCAAGAGTTTTAGGAAAATGAATATTGCTAGCTATTGCTTATCATGTCTATATATCTGTGCATGCCTCACCTATTGTGTTTCTCTTGGAAGTATTATTACTTGGGTGTTTTGTCACAAATTTGACAAAGGGGGAGATTGTAAGTGTTATGGTCTCATACTTCTTTGGTTGTCAAATTTTGAAGTGTCAAAACATCTATCTGTGCCTTGAGCTTGTGTAATGTTATATGTTTTTCAAGACACTGTATAAACACTTCTAGAAGTTACAAGTTGAAGTTCAGATGTTGAAGTTCAAGATGCTACTATGTTGATATGTTCAAGACTTCAAGCCTAACTTCAAGCCAGATATGTTCAAGACTTCAAGCCTGATATTGTTCAACAGTTCAAGTCTGATATTGGTTCAAACAATATGCATTTGTTGAATGGTTGAAGTTCAATATCCATACGACATGATTCCGGTTTAAATGACCTTAGGTTGACTCTTTAAGTAGGTCATTTTGGATACATAAATCAAATATTTATTCTACATAAGCTTAGTTTGTTCCAAGACTGTCCTAGCTCTTGTTCGACCAGTCCCCAGCATTGGTTCGACTAGTCCAAGAAATTTCACGATCAGTCCTAAGTTGTTGAAGTTTTTTCGGATTTTTGGAACGCCCACGACCTCCTGGAAGTCCTTCGACCGGTCGTAGGTCGGCTTCGACCTGTCCACGATCAGTCGTGGAGCTACGACTGAAAGACCAGCAACTGATTTCATGGTCCTTCGACCAGTCGTAGGTATCTACGACCAGTCGTAGGTGTCCCACGACCAGTCGTAGGGTTCACACGACCAGTCGTAGAACTGTTTTCTAAGATCGCGCTAAATTTTTCAAAAATCTGTTAGAGCTACGACCAGTCCTAGGTTTCTAAGACCAGTCGTAGGAACGATTTTTTCTTCTATAAATTGAACACGAATTTCAGAGTTTTCACACTTCAACTCCATTCCATTTCAAGAATTTTCAAGTGATCACTCGAGATAAGTTTGTGTTTATTTTTTAGCTAGATTGTGCTTATTTAATATTCCTTTTTGCTAGCTTATTTAATTTGATTTTGTTTCTCTATTCCAATCGTATTTGAAAAGAGGAATTATATTATTCCTTCTTCTTGGAATCAAAATCAAATATAGCTACGCCCTACAAGTTAAATCTAAAATCAATTAGAATTTAGAACCCTATGAATGTGAGTATTGGAAATTGAACTTTGATATTCAATCATCTACTCCGATTGGTTCTATCTGGACCGCTAAGAAAAGGAGAAATCCAGGTATTTTACATTTCTGTAAAATTCATTGTTTTGGTTTTGTTTGAGGTTAAGCCAGAAAAATCTCATTGTATTGGTTTTGTTTGAGATTGAGCCAGAAAAATCTCATTGTGTTGGTTGTCTGAGAAAACCAGAAAACTCGAGAAAAGGGGTTTTTGAATTGTGTAAGCCCAAGTGAAAAAGACACAATTGTAAAGGTTTTTGGTGAACTGTAAAACCTATTTGATAGTGAGCAGCTAATATCCCCTGTGTGAGGATATTAGGAGTGGAGTAGCATTCTGTGTGGCTGTTGGAAAACAGTTGGTGTACACACAGGCGAACCACTATAACTCTTGTCTTGTGGATTGAATGCTTGCTTAATTTTCATATCTTTTATCATTCAATTGTGTGGAATGTACAAGTGGATGTGAATGTTGTAACTATTTACATTTCAAGCAAGTGTGGGGATTGTTGTAATAATTTAGATCTTTACTTCTGCATTTATTTTCAATTCCTTGCTATTTCATTTACTTCTATTAACATTGAGTTCTTGATTCAAAAGAGGTTCTAGAAATAAGGTTGTCCTACCATAAGCCCTTGTTTATTATGGTGTAAGGTTGTCCTTAGAACTGAATTTGTATCAATCTCTCGATAATTATTTATCAAGGTGATTTATAATTAGCATTGTGAATTGATTCATAATTGTAAGGGTATTGATTTACTTTAGTTCCGCTGATTTTATTTTAAATTTGGCATCCTATTCACCCCCCTCTAGGACATATAGCTTGGCCTTTTCAGAATGGTGCGCATTCGGCATATAGAGTCATGCTCACTTACGCACGTTCGCACCTTTTCACACGTGTCATGGGCGTCTCATCCGAACCGTCCATGTGATGCGGAATCCCATGAAACCCCTAAGGAAAAGATTTCCACCTCGATCTAAAATTCTGGTGGGCCATAGCAAAGAGAAATGCAAACCAAGGGAGGAAACTGTTTTCATTTATCATTGCCCACCAAAGTTTTGGATCAAAGTATAAATTGGGCCCAGGGGGTTTCATGCAGTGCTTCTTCATGTGGACCATACAGATTTTCGAGTCACATCACGTATGATGAGTTCTCAAAAAAGTTCGCACGAGTTCGGTGTTAACTGGTGCCTAGTTGATCATTCGGCATATAGAGTCATCCTCATGTGCGCACCTTTGCATACGTGGCATGGGTGTCTGATCCGAACTGTCCATGTGATGCGAAAACCCAAAAAACCCCAAAGGAAAAAATTTCACCCTGATCTAATATTCTGGTGGGCTATAGCAAAGAGAAATTCAAATCGAGGGAGGAAACTACTTTCATTTTTCATTGGCCACCAAAAGCTTTGGATCAAAGTAAAAATTGGGCTCATGGGGTTTAATGAGGTGCTGCTTCAAGTGGACCGTTCAGATTTTGGAGTCACATCACATATGATGAGTTTTCAAAAAAGTTCGCACGAATTCCGTACGAACTAGTTCACAGCTGTGCATTCGACATATAGAGTCCTGCTCTAGTTCGCAACTGTGCATTCGACATATAGAGTCCTGCTCACCAACGCACGTGTGCACCTTTGCGCACGTGTCATTAACATCTAATCCGAACGGTCCATGTGATGCGGTATCCCATGAAACCCCAAGGGAAAGATTTTCACCCTGATCTTAAATTCTAGTGGGCCATAACAAAGAGAAATGCAAATCAAGTGCGGAATCTGTTTTCATTTTTCATGTCCCACCATAGTTTTAGATCAAAGTAAAAATTGGGCCAATGGTGTTTCATGAGGTGCTGCTTCACGTGGACCGTTCAGATTTTTGAGTCACATCACCTATGATGAGTTCTTAATAAAGTTCGCATGTGCGAACTAGTGTGCAGCTGAGCAATTGGCACCTACGCACGTTCGCAGCTTTTCACACGTGTCATGGGCGTCTCATCCGAACCGTCTATGTGATGCAAAATCTGATGAAACCCAAAGGGAAAAATTTCCACCCCGATCTAAAATTCTGGTTGCCAAAGCAAAGAGAGATGCAAATCAAGGGAGGAAATTGTTTTCCTTTCTCATTGCCTAGCAAAGTTTTGGATCAAAGTATAAATTGGGCCTAGAGGGTTTTATGGGGTGCTGCTTCACGTGGACAGTTCAAATTTTTGAGTCACATCACATATGATTAGTTCTAAAAAATAGTTCACATGAGTTCCGTGCGAATTGGTGCACAACTGAGCATTCGGCTATAGAGTAATGCTCACCTACACACCAACGCATGTGCGCACCTTGGCACATGTGTCGTGGGTGTCTAATCCGAACCATCCATGTGACGCGGAAACCCATGAAACCCCATGGGAAAAATTTTCACCCTAATCTAATATTCTGGTGGGCCATAGCAAAGAGAAATGAAAATAGAGGGAGGAAACTGTTTTCATTTTTCATTGCCCATCGAAGTTTTGGATCAAAGTAAAAATTGGGTCCATGGGGTTTCATGAGGTGCTGCTTCACATGGACCATTCAGATTTTGGAGACACATCACGTATGATGAGTTCTCGAAAATGTTTGCATGAATTCCGTGCGAACTGGTTCGCAGCTGAGCATTCGCCATATAGAGTCATGCTCACCTACGCACGTACACACCTTTGCACACGTGTCATGGGCGTCTAATCCGAACGGTCCATGTTACGCGGTATCCCAAGAAACCCCAAGTGAAAAATTTTCTCCCAGATATTAAATTTCGGTGGGCCATAACAAAGAGAAATGCAAATCAAGGGAGGAAACTGTTTTCATTTTCATGGTGCACCATAGTTTTGGATCAAAGTAAAAATTGGGCTAAGGGGGCTAATGGTGTTTCATGAGGTGGTGCTTCACGAGAACCGTTTAGATTTTCTAGTCACATTAGGTATGATGAGTTCTCAAAAAGCTCACACATGCGAACTGGAGCGCAACTGAGCATTCGATATATAGAGAGTCATGCTCACCTACGCGCCTACACACGTGCGCACCTTTTCACACATGTAATGGGAGTCTCATCGAAACCATCCATGTGATGCGGAAACCCATGAAATGCCAAGGGAAAATTTTCCACCATGATCTAAAATTCTAGTTGCCATAGCAAAGAGAAATGCAAATCAAGGGACGAAACTGTTTTCATTTTTCATTGCCCATGAAAGTTTAGGATCAAAGTAAATTGGGCCCGGGGGGTTTCATGGGGTGCTTCTTCACGTGGACCGTTCGAATTTTGGAACCACATCACGTATGATAAGTTCTCAAAAAAATTCGCACGAGTTCCGTGCAAATTGCTGCGCAGCTGAGCATTCGACATATAGAGTCATGCTCACCTACACACATGGGCATCTAATGCGAACAGTCCATGTGGTGCGGAATCCCAAGAAAGCCAAAGGGAAAAATTTTCACCCTGATATAAACGGGTGGAAACTATTTTCATTTTTCATGGCCCACAAAAGTTTTGGATCAAAGTAAAATTGGGGCCTGGGGCTTTCATGAGGTGCTGCTTCACGTGGACCATTTTGATTTTGGAGTCACAACACGTACGATGAATTCTCAAAAAAGTTTGCATGAGTTCCGTGTGGATTGGTGCACAGATGAGCATTCGGCATATTGAGTCATGCTCACCAGCGCACCTATGCACGTGCGAACCTTTGTACACTTATCATGGGCGACTAATCCGAACAGTCCATGTGATGCGAAATCCCATGAAAACTCAAGGGAAAAATTTTCACCATGATCTAAAATTCTAGTGGGCCATAGCAAAGAGAAATGGAAATTGAGGGAGGAAACTGTTTTCATTTTTCATTGCCCACTAAAATTTTGAATCAAAGTAAAAATTTGGCCCATCGGGTTTCATGAGGTGCTGCTTCACGTGGATCATTCAATTTTTGAAGTCACATCACGTATGATGAGTTCTCAAAAAGTTCACATGAGTTCCGTGCAAACTTGTTCGTAGCTGAGCATTTGGCATATAGAGTCATGCTCACCTACGCACGTGCGCACCTTTGCACACGTGTCATGGGCATCTAATCCGAACGGTCCATGTGATGCGGTATCCGCTGAAACCCCTAGGGAAAAATTTTCACCCTGATCTTAAATTCTATTGGGCCATAACAAAGGAGGAAACGGTTTTCACTTTTCATGGCACACCATAGTTTTGGATCAAAGTAAAAATTGGCCCAGGGAGTTTCATGAGGTGGTGCTTCACGTGGACCGTTCAGATTTTTGAGTCACATCATGTATAATGAATTCTTGAAAAAGTTCACACATGCGAACTGGTGCGTAGCTGAGCATTCGGTATATAGAGTCATGCCCAACTACGCACGTTCGCACCTTTTCACACGTGTCATTGGGCGTCTCATCCGAATCGTCCATGTGATGCGGAATCCCATGAAACCCCTAGGGAAAAATTTGCATCGCGATCTAAAATTCTGATGGGCCATAGCAAAGAGAAATGTAAATCAAGGGAGGAAACTATTTTCAATTATTATAAGGTGGTGCTTCACGTGGACCGTTCAAATTTTGGAGTCACATCACCTGTGATGAGTTCTCAAAAAAGTTCGCACATGCGAACTGGTGCCCAACTAAGCATTCAACATATAGAATAATGCTCATCTACGCACGTTCGCACCTTTTGCACGTGTCATGGGTGTCTCATCCGAACTGTCCATGTGATGTAGAATCCCATGAAACCCCTAGGGAAAAAATTTCCACCTCGATCTAAAATTCTAGTGGGCCATAGCTAAGAGAAATGCAAATCAAGGGAGGAAACTGTTTTCATTTATTACTGCCCACCAAAGTTTTGGATCAAAGTATAAATTGGGCTTAGGGGGTTTCATGTGGTGCTTCTTCATGTGGACCGTACAGATTTTTGAGTCACATCACGTATGATGAGTTCTCAAAAAAGTTTCCACGAGTTCCTGCTAATTGGTAGCAGCTGAGCATTCGGCATATAGAGTCATGCTCACGTGCGCACCTTTGCACACGTGGCATGGGCGTCTAATCCGAACTGTCCATGTGATGCGAAAACCCAAAAAACACCAAAGGAAAAAATTTCACATGAAGCAACACCTCATGAAACCCCCTGGTCCCAATTTTTTTGATCCAAATCTTTGGTGGGCTATGAAAAATGAAAATAGTTTCCTCCCTTGTTTTGCATTTCTCTTTGCTATAGCCCACTAGAATTTTAGATCAGGGTGAAAATCTTTCCCTTGGGGTTTCGTAGGCTTCTGCATCACAAGGACTGTAAGGATTAGACGCCCACAACACATGTGCAAAGGTACACAAGTGAGCATAACTCTATATATCGAATGCTCAGCTATGCACCAGTTCGGACGGATCTCGTGCGAACAATTTTGAGAACTCATTATACGTGATATGACTCCACAATCTGAATGGTCCATGTGAAGCAACACCTCATGAAACCCCCAGGGTCCAATTTTTACTTAGATCAAAAACATTGGTGGGCCATGAAAAATGAAAATAGTTTCCTCTCTTGATTTGTATTTCACTTTGCTATGTCCCACCAGAATTTTATATCAGGGTGAAAATTTTTTCCCATGGGCTTTTCATAGAGTTCCGCATTACATGGACCATTTGGATTAGACACCCATGACGCATGTGTAAAGGTGCGTATGTGCGTAGGTGCGCAGGTGGCATGACTCTATATGTCGAATGCTCAGATGTGCTCTAGTTCGCACGAAAGTCGAGCAAACTTTTTTGAGAAAACATCGTACGTGATATGACTCCAGAATCTGAATAGCCCATGTGAAGCATCACCTCATGAAACTAGTTGGGCCCAATTTTTACTTTCATCCAAAACTTTGGCGGGCCATGAAAAATGAAAATAGTTTCCTCTCTTGATTTGCATTTCTCTTTGCTATGGTTCATCAGAATTTTAGATTAGGGTGAAAAATTTTCCCTTGGGGATTCAAGGGATTCCACATCACATGGACTGTTTGGATTAGATGCCCATGACATGTGTGCAAAGGTACGGTCGTATGTAGGTGAGCATTACTCAATATGCCGAATGCTCAGACTGGGATTTCATGGGATTCCGCATCACATAGTCCACTGTTACACGTGTGCAAAGGTGCAACTCGTGCAATCTTTTTTGAGAAAACATCATACGTGATGTGACTTTAGTATCTGAACGGTCCTCGTGAAGTAGTGACTCATAAAACCCCCTGGGCCCAATTTTTACTTTGATTCAAAACTTTGGTGGGCCATGAAAAATGAAAACGGTTTCCTCCCCTAATTTGCATTTCTCTTTGCTATGGCCCACCGGAATTTTAGATTAAGGTGAAAATTTTTCCCTTGGGGATTCATGGGATTCCGCATCACATGGTCCGTTCGGATTAGACGCCCATGACACGTGTGCAAAGGTGCGCTCGTGCGTAGGTGAGCATGACTCAATATGCCGAATGCTCAGCTGCTCACCAGTTTGGACGGAACTCATGTGAACTTTTTTTAGAATCTAAACAGTCCTCGTGAAGCAGTGACTCATAAAACCCCTTGGGCCCAATTTTTACTTTGATCCAAAATTTTGGTGGGCCATGAAAAATGAAAACAGTTTCCTCCCCTGATTTGCATTCTCTTTGTTATGGCCCACTAGAATTTTAGATCAGGGTGAAATTTTTTCCCTAGGGGTTTCATGGGATTCATTTAAGAATTTTTTCCCCTGATCCATTTAAGAATTTAGTAAGAATCTAGTTAGAGTTTTGGACTTAAGACCCAACCCATTAAAATTCGTGACCGCTTTAGGTCATGCTGAAATCAAAATCAACCAACCCATTAATTTAATGGGTTGATATTGGCCCCCTGATCCAAATCTAACCCATTTATCACATGGGTCGCATTAAGGTCAGTAGGAATGTCAATGGGTAACCGAAGCCATAGGTACCATATGAACTTGACTCATGTACCCGACCCAATTTTAATGAGTTTAGGTTCAATACATTAGACTCAAGAAATAGTGTTGAGTTCAAGTCTATATATTTTGTTTTGGGTTGAGTAAACTCGAGTCATCTAGCTCAACCCATTAATCACCTAACCTATGCAAGCAGGTAAGGTTCAACACAAGCCTGACCCATTTACTTAAACGGACATATTTCTAGCTTGAACCTAACCCACTATCCAATTAGTTTAGTCAAAACCCACCTCAAAAGTAGGTTGAGTTAGCTAAACTGTAGACTGACCCAACCTACGCTTAAGGCCACCCATTTTAAATTAGGGCTACGCATGTGAGTGGATCTATATTAGGCTCAAGTCCAACCCATTCAAGTCAGGTCTTGAACCCACAGGCCAATCTGGTCTGTTTGTTGCTAATGCAAAGTACAATTCTTGTAAGGTAAATAGGTAGCAGGAAAAGTTCAAAAGTGAGATGGTGTTCTCTTACCATGACCATCGAGTGATGAAAAGACCTATTAAGAAGAATGTCACATGTTGATTTAATGCAACTGCTTGGACCTGTAATAAGATCAAGAGAACTACAAAGATGTAAAATCAATTATTAAATTCTTTCTATAAATTTATTTTGCATTAGAATAAAGAAGTATGACTAAAGTTTATAGGTATTAGCTCTGAACAAAATAGTGATGAGAAAGACCTTAGTGAGATTCAGGCTAGCCACACGTATTGGCTAATTTCAGCGCTTCCTTTAAAACAGGCTTTCCATGTCTTCTAAAATAGAACTTTGGTTTAGGCCTTTGCCAGGAACCTCATAATCAATACCATCCCCCACACGTATGCCATCCTCTTCTGCTCTAGTAATAGGTGCGGCTTGCTTCCTCTTGAATTGAGGTGATTCTTTCGGGGTGGGGGGTGTACTATTTCTCTTTCTGCTTGATGTTTTGATATTCGACCATCAGGTTATGAGGGTTTGTTATCCTCATTGTATTCATTGCCAACAACAGAAATCTTACCTGCATAAAAGAAGCAAGGACATTTTATATAAAAACTCACTTTTTGTACGAGTGGCAAATGTAAATGAGATCTGTACCAACCATCAAAAAGTTAATTTATGTGCAATGCTCAAAATGCCATCACAAGCTTCATAAATTGTAGCGTTATAACTCTATCCTAGCACTGATGTTAGCGTTATTTACTCATCTTGAAGACGAGCACAATGAACTATAAGTATGTTTTATAATTGAAAGTGTTATTTTATTTATAAGATCAAATTATCACGAAAAGAAAGACAAAAGAAAAAGAAGAAGAAGCCGAGGAAAGAAAGAAAAAAAATGATGATACTCAAATATCAATCCTACTAGTGGTCATTTTTCTCTTTCTTTTCTTTTTTTCAAGAAAAAACAAGTATATGTGGGTCTGCATTGTCGAACTGATAGTCATTTTCAAGCAATACAATTGACTATGGGTGCTACAAGTCAATTAAACCATTGATCCATTTTAAAACAAATGGTTCACCAACAAGATTGAAGTACAAAAGTCAAATAAAGATTAAAAAAATAATAATCAAACATTGGTCAATTACTAGCTATTACAAGTAGGTGGTTTAGTGTTGATGCTACTCAACATGGTCCAAATGTTATGGGTACACACAAGTACTTGCATTGCCACTAGGAAGTCATCAGCAAAATCTGGAGGGAAGAAAAGAACTGCTTGTTTCTTTGTGAAACCAAGTTTACCTGGTAAAGAATTCAAAAGGATTAGTACACAAAACATCAATGACTAGAAGGCTGTGTCCAAACAACACAATGAACGCATAAGATTTGAAATGTAAACTCCAAGCTGCATAGTAATAGCAATTATCTAGATGCCAACACAATTGCATTTATTTGCCTCCATTAATAAAATTGATGGCTGTTGTTGACACATGAGCATTAAAAGGAAAAAGATAACCAATATCAATAACATAGAATAGAAAACCATCTATGCCATTTTGTAGTTTTAAAAGACACAGGAGCATTAAAAGGCAAAAGATAACCAATATCAATAACATAGAATAGAAAACCATCTGTGCCATTTGTAGTTTTAAAAGAGAGAGACAGCCAATGACATAAAATATATAGATGTGATCAATACAAGGAGCAAACCTAGCTGAGCACCAAGTTCAATCACATGTAACTTTGATGTAATCTATCTTGCATTGGTGGTCTTTGAGGCAAAGGCAATAAGAATGGAAGGGTTTTCATTTCCAGCAACCTGTTTAAGCCATGAAGATCATCAAAAAAGTATCAAACCAAGTCAAACAACAGAAACTGAACAATATATGGGTAGGATATGTTGGTATGCAAGATGACAAACAAAATGAAGGAAAGACCCACACCTTTAGTGAAGCAAATGATGCAACATGTGCTTCAAGAGCTTGACTATGTTGCTGATCCACAGAAAAAAGCTGCATATTCCCTTCACCAGTGTGGCCTCTACAAGCAAAATTGGAAGACAAAACAGAAGAATTAGAAACATAAAAAATTTCAAGGTTAACATAAAGGGATAGAATTTGTTTTCAACTGCTACTGAATTCAAATCTAATCACTTCCATGATTGAAGGAAACAAGAAGATGTTGAGGAAGTAGGCCATCTGTCCAGGGTAATATGATGCAGAAAGTGGCATCACATGATAAGATCAAGCTCCTGGTAAACAAGCTCAGCACTCTAAGGTGCATGGAAACAAACACAAAAGAATCTCTCCGGCAATAAAACTATATGATCAATAAATTCATCGACTGTTATTTACAATGTTAAAATCAACAATTAATTATTCATTGCTGATATTATTTCCAATAAAGAGTTGCATAAAAATATGAAATTACCTGCAAAGGGGTTAGTTCAAACTATGAACGGGCATCATTCTCTCCTCTTTGAGCACAAACACAAGAAAGGCCTCTTCCAAGCCATGCCGCTGATCTTGCCAAAACCTCAGCTGTAGCAATACAAGGTTCCTCAGATTTAGAACTTTTCGATAAGATCTTCACTGAAATCACATTTCCGAAGGTGTTATTTACAATCAACAAGTTTCCAAGGGCATGAAACTTTCTTTGAAACCAAAATTGACAAGAACTGCATGTAGAAAGAAAATACCCAGATGTCGACGGGTATTCTCCGTAACCCTTTGTAGGAATTCCTCATCGATATCCTTGTACTGCAAGAAATCTAGAATTTCAATAGAAAACTCAAAGATGCAAAAGGAAAACAACAAATAAGCAGAGATGGAGAGGGATTTACATTCACTGCTTCCCACTCAGTTGCATAAATAGCACATAACATGAGTAGCTTATAACACCATATAGAGTACAGGACATGTTCCAGGAAGCTTGCAGAACCCACAAGTTGAGAACTTAGAAGAGGTCTATTCAGTCCCAGTGAACTTCAAAAATGGAATGGTCGAAGGAAATACCACATGAAATATTTCAGAAGTAAACAAAGTCTGTTTAGCAATTTACAGCCTTCCTGACACGACTATGAAAGAAAGCCAACAAAAGGTTTACACCCTTCAAAACATAACAGACTAAAATTTTCGGATGGACTCGAAATGCAAGCATCATCAACTGGAAGGTCAAGAATCAAGAGACAATCTTTATATGATCTTCGGACATGAAATCTAGGATAGACCATCATACCTTTCAAGTCAGGCTTCCTTTCGACTTTTGTCTTGTTCAACCTATTCGCTATCTCATTCAGCGCTTCTCTACTCTCACGGTGCGGACCTATACACAAGCATCACAACCAGTTAGAATTAGAAGGCCCTATCTCTTCACACAATGAATTTTTGCTCAGTATGCAGAAAGAAGCAAGTGCACAATGCAAAATCATTCATGCTAATGGAATCTCAAAGGATTGATACGATAACTACGATATGATCTAATTCACAAGTTTTTACATAATAGCTTATGTCAGATTACAGTAGAGTCAGGTAGGACTGTTGAGAAAATTTTCAAGAAAATGAAGTGTTGATTAGACAATTCGACTATGAAAACAATTCCTGCAGAAATTTTCGAACAAATCCAACAGTTAGAGAAATAACATAATGCTAAAGGTAAGATAAATTCCTACGGATAGAAAAATAACATTTTTATGCTAAAGTAATATTTAGATAATGTAGGAAACTTAAAGAACCATGAATTCCAATGGTTTTAACAAACAAGCATCAACGAAACAGGGGCTAGGACTGCTCAACTAATCTGATTTTCGGACTATAACTTTGCAACAATGGTTTCCACAACGTAAAACCATAAGCCCATTTCATCATTACCAGCCCAACAAGAGGCAAAACCCATAATAAAAACATCAACAAAAATAAAATTAGACAAAGGTAGAATGCAACAAAGACAGACACCATTGAGTTTCATCGGGTGCAAAGTGAAAAGCCTTTCTTGTACGTGTGGTACATGTGTAAAATGATCAGGACAATTGCTTTGTCGTCACCAGGTGGACTGCCATACCCAAAATGCAAGGCAATCCGAATGGGTGGCCATCAGGTCAATGGCCTGAAAAGGTACAATTAACTCAAAATACAAACATCCATCCACATTCAACAGGAAACTTGCCATAAATGGGTGGTTAGAGCAGTCCAATCTTTGTGCGGATGAGTAACGTAAGAGTGGCAGGCATCGAGGACCTGTGCGAAAACGAATGCGAAAGACAAGAGTTACGTCTTTCAACAAACAGAGTTATTTTCAAACTGAGCATACTTAAATGAGAGAGAATGAATTTTTAGAACTAAATTGAGAAATGACAAGATTTGATATGCTATATGAAGTTGCAGACACTTTCACACAGATGAATGCTCCAGAAACCGAAATTAGATAATTAGCTAGGAATGTTGTTTTACAATATGGAATTTTTACATAGAGAAATCTAGGATCCATAAATGCATCAAGAACCTGAATTGTTAACAGTCCAATCTAGGATCCAGGTCATCTACATAGACCGTGGATTATGGGAACTCTAGAAATCAGGAGAATAATAGTTAAGGAACCCAAAAGAAAAACCTCTACTCTTGAAGTTCTCCCCTGAATTTTCTAAAGTTAATATAGAATCAAATAATGTGGTTTCTAGTAGGAATTGCTAATTAGGCTAAGTACTAAATTAAAAGTTCCAGTGAAAAGAAAGCCACAACATGATATGAGTGAGATAGTAAAATACCACATAAGGATGACAAAAATATGAGTGAGATAGTAAAATACCACATAAGCTTCCAAATCATTGCACTTCTTTACATTGCTCTATTTTAGTAATTGGAATATGCCTCTTTGGACAAGGTATGTTGGGTTGTTCTTCAACATTTTTAAACCTAAATGTAGGCAAGAATATCAAAATAAATTAGTTCAGTATGACAAGAACCTCAAAAAAGACAGAAATTGTAGATGAAGCCAAAAGATTATTGGGTGAAAATAAAAATGAAGCAAATAGATACGATGTTAACAAATGTGTACACTTGATATATAGTGAGCTCGAAAGTTGAATTTGTGCACTGATAGACTTCAAGATCTACCTAAATTTGTGAGCATGAAATTTATCTTTAGAGTTGTTTAACATGTTGCTCTACAATGGGATTCTCACATCCCAGTTCCCAATCAAGAATGATGCTCCCATGCACAAGCCTTGACCGAAAAGCATGCATACTCTTCAAGAAGTGTGACTCTCTCTCTCTCTCTATGTAGATATATATATATATATATATATATATATATATATATCAACGATACTGAGAGAACAATGCCCTTTATGAAAAAATAACAGAAAAAATGATAAAAATTCATTTTTTCCAAATTGTTTGGGGATTAGATTCCTAAGAGGACTTGGAAGTTGATTGGGAAAAAAAAAAGATGATTTGGGTGGGGAAATCGAGATTAGAGCGAATACCAACCAGAACCCAATCAGTGAGACATAAGTCGATCCTATGCAACTACTTGGACCTGTAACAAGATTGAGAGAAATAGAAAGAGGCAAAATCAACTATCAAATTCCATATTTATAATCAATTACGGGTCCGAGTCTTCAAGAACTAGACCCGGACCCAAAGGACTCGGAACTCATGAGATCCTACACAATTAACCAGGTATGGAACTGTAGGAACCAAACACATTTAATATTTAGAAAAAAAAAACATCTCCTAAGCCATATGGCATTGTCATGTATCTCAAGCAACTTGTTTAAGATGTTCTTCTCATACCTGTCTTGTTTTATGGTAACATAACCTGAATTTTAAATGGGTCCAATTTATTGGCCTTAATCTTGTTAAAATCAGGTCATATTCGTGGGTCGGATCCATCGAGTACCCCTAGCTTTGGATACCCATTGACAACCCTACTAGCCCTAGTGTGACCCGTTTGATAAACGGGTCAAATTTGGGTCTGGGGGCCAGTATTAATTCATTAAATTAATGGGTCGGCTGCTTTCGATTTTAACATGACTTAGACCAAACCCGATTTGTGTGTGTGTGTGTGTGTGTGTGTGTGTGTGTGTGTGTGTTTAGGTCTAAAACAACAACTGTATTATTAAATGGGTCGGGTACAGGGCACCCCTCGATCCAACCTAACCCAACCATTTGCACTCCCTATTTTACTAGATGACTATTGCTGTCTCACTTTACTAATCTGGAGGGCTCAAGAATGTTTGAACCTATTTCAAAATAGCAAAAACAATAAAGCAAATTGATGTTTTGACTGTTAAAACCCTACCCGCCCACATAGATTATTAATTGGTTGGGCCAAATGTTCTGCATATGCCACCTTTTGCTTGCTATGACTTTCACTTTACTTCTTTCATAGTTATAGAAATTGCTTCCAGTTTCACCACTCTTTAAGAAGGGCAACATCTACAGGCAGGTATATATAGGTGGCTACTATGTTTCGGTTAGGGCCTTTTTAACAATCCTCAAAGTTTCATTAAAAAATTCAACCATTTTCCCAATGTTTTCCCATGTTTCCCAAAAGGTGCGATAAACTATGCGATACAAACGAAATATCCCGTGGAATAACCGATACATATCTGTATCCCAAGGGTGCGATACCGATATTTCGAACACTGTGTGTTTCATCCATTTTTAAATATCATTTTAGGGCTTGATACCAAAAATGATAGGAATATAAATCTTAGGTGGACCATATCACAGGAAAACAATAGTGATTGGATATCCACCATTAAGATTCTCCTAAGGCCTAATGTACTATTTATATGACATACAATCTGTTGATTAGGTCATATAGACCTAGATGAATGGAAAAAATAAAGATCAGCTTGATCCAAAACTTTTATTGCCCCCAAAAAATTTTTAATGGTCAATGTTCATTCAATACTGTTTTCCTGTAATGTGGTCCACTTGAGATTGGGATATATCTCATTTTTGGTCTCATACCATAAAATGATCTAGAAACATATATGGATGGCATGGATGAAACACAACATCATGTTGGGGCCCACATAGCACCGACCATCAGCCATTGACACGGATTTCCTGCGAAAGCCTTTAGCAAAAGTTCTTGCGAATGAAACTTAGGTGGGGTCCACCATGATGTTTTTCAGAAATCCACTCCGTCCATCCATTTTGTGAGCTCATTTTAGTTGATGAAATCAAAATTGAGCAGGATACAAGACTCAAGTGGGCCGTACTAAAGGAAAAGGTGTTTAGGGAAATTTCTACCGTTTTAATAACATCATTTGTCCTAGGATGAACTCAAAACTTTTTTGGCCCCACAAATATTTCAACTGTAGACATTCAATTATCACGTTTTCGGCCCACTTGAGCATTGGATACGGTTCATTTTTGGCCTCATATCCTAAAATGAACTCAAAAAACAGATGACGGATAGGATTTCTCACAAATATGACAATGGGCGGGAAGAGGAATTGAGGGAATTATGATGATATTTTAGTTTTTTATTAAGTATTTTAGTTTATTTGAATTAAATATAATGATTTTATTTTCATTTAATAAAAAATAATTTCTTTATAATGTAAAATATTTCCAAACGAGAGATTGGGGCAAATGTGTCAAATTAACATATTTTAGGCATTAAAAATGTTTGTTAACAAACAGTTCCTTTCGGATTCAGTACTTAATTTTTAGACTTCAGCCATAATTATCAAACAAGTTTTTTTTTTTTTTTTTTTTTTTTTTATTTTGTTTTTTTTTTTTTCATTTACTTGAGATTTTTCAGATTTCACGGTCTTTAGACTTCAGATTTAACAAACGGAGCCTAATATTTGTACTTTACCTTTATTCATCTTATAAACAGGTTGGATAGTAAATAATTGGCTCTAAGAGGTGATCGTCATTGTTCCACTGGTTTTTGTGGTGTGCTCTCCTTGATTTTTGGATCGACCTAAAATGATATGGTAGAATAGATGGACAATATGGATATAACACATACATCATGGTGGGGTCACATGGAAGAAATTTTACAACATGGTATGAGCACAAAACCAAATGCATAAACATAACATTTGATAATCTCCACAAACCTTGATAAGTGCATCACCAACATAACCATTGCTAAGAAGACGTTAAGAGTGCCAACCCCGCATAGCACGAGCTGCATCATCTCTTCTAACCCTAACTGTTCCTATTCTCCCCACCTGAAAGGATCAACTTCATAAGGATCATGGACCAAGAGTTAAAACCATTATCTTGGAAGCTCATTACATATCCTGTCAGTGATTTTGTGTGCCTCAGATGGGCCATGTTCTGAAAACTACATTGATTGGAATATGGGAAGGATCTTATCACTAGCCTTAAAGAGGGGGAGGCTAAACGAGAGTGATGAGTAACAGGCCACATTCAACAGGGAAAACTCATGAATGTACATGTTTTTGGCCTAGTGCCAAACCACGTGGTGACCCACCAATCACTATATTTCCCATGCATGCTGTACTATATTTCCCATCCATGCTGTAGTACATTCATGCAAAAGACATTTGACATTTTGCAACTAAAAATCACAAAAAAATAATAATAATAAATCAGAGTACCAAGTTTCAATCAGTTACCTCTCCCATGGATGGGCGCATTTCCAGCCTTCTCCTAACAGACAAGTACGTTGTCCTAGCCATATGGTACAGTTCGTATGTGTCATAGGATTCTCCAATATGAGGATTAATCAGGTCATGTGATGCAAGCTTTTCGATCAACACTTCTGCCTAAAATATACGTAAAATCGTAGATATATTTGTCGAAATCAGGACAGAGAATTTCATTAGCAATATCTGACATCCATATATAACCAATATCTGCAATGCATTCCATGTAAAAGAGAGATTGAGAATGAGGAATGCTGTCTCTGGACACCCATCTTGAAGCAAACAACACAAACACCCCCACATGTGCTGACATGGCACGTGCAAGAACCATATTGTTCATAGGGTGATCCCAAAAAGTTTGTTCCATAGCCCAAGAATCAGTTGGTCCATTCATCAGATGGGCCAAAAGTACATGAAATGGGCAGATAGAAAAAGAGAACCAGCAACCTAGATTCAACATACATTTTGCCACTTGTTGATTCAACTGGCCTGATTTTTAGGACAGGAAACAAACTCTAAGTGGACCAACAGATGAATCTCACGGATCCTACATATATATGCCATGATAAAGAGTGTGGGGCATTTCTCTTTCACAACTTAATTAAAAAGAGTTTGTGACCAATAAATATCCACAAATTTCATACCCATTGAAGTAGAGACTGGCTTTACTCTCTTGATTTTCATTGATCACATTGCGTCCTGCTATCAGTTGCAATAGAACAATTCCAAATGAATAAACATCTGTCCTTACAGAAACTATGCCAAGGTATCTGCACAAGATAAATGCTGATAGCTCAGTTAAAAATTCCCACCAAAACCTAACCCAGAATCCATTACTCTCTCACCCAACAGGCTCAATTAAAAATTCATCAAGTCTAACCTGACTCATTTAACTGTAAATGTGCCAGGCTCCACTGACCCTTTTACAGATTGGACATACACATGCATTCTTAAACCTGATCTCATAGGCTGAACATGAATTCCAACATTCAACCTGATCTACCAAGATGAAAACAACCATAAAACAAATTTCCATAAAACAGTAGCACCGCATGGCAAGAAAATACCTGATTACATCATCACAGTCCATTTTTGGTAAATATAATGTATCTAAGATCCTCTAATCCCCTTCGTTTTACTAATGCAGTTAACCTTAAAGAAAAGAAAAGAAAAGAAAAAGGAAAGTATCTGAGATAGTGAAGAGTGAAGAATTTACAGATTCTCCCAGGTCAAACTATCTTTTACTAATTTTAGACAAATTTATATAGGATTGTGGGCAGAAAATGCAGATATGAATGGTATATTCAGTCGCTTAAGGTTCTAAATAATGGTTAGGCATTTTCTTTTTATGAGATTTATTGCTGGTGTTGAAGAGAGATTTGGAAGGAGCCAAACTTAACACAAGAGGACTGGGTTGGGAGAACCTAGGTGCTGCAGAGGCTGTCATGCTAATATCATGTTGCAGAAAACCTATGGAGAGCTCATGTGCCCAACATCCAATCATCCACCTAATTCAAGCATGCAATTTACAATTTCCAGTTAAAAATCTGAATTTAATGGCATACACTCCATAAAAAATAAATGATTGTTTTTGAGACATTATCAGTCATCACACCATTGTTTCAACTTTTGAACTTTTTGAGACATGATTTTGACAGTCTCAGAACCCCACTGTTTTCCACCTGCCAACAGATATTCTTTTTTTCCTGTCTTTAACTTGACATTAAACCCAATACCCCAACCCCACTAAATGGATTTCTGGTTGGCTTCAAATGACTACATGAACAAATGTTTTCTTCATAGAATAGCAGCAACGAGGCAAGCTAATTGTACAGGTTTTTTGCATATATGAGTTTCCATCGGAACACCACTCTTCCAGCAAGTTCTAATGTACGTGGGCCACGACCCAAAATTAGAGTGGTTAAAATAGAAATCATTATGATGTGAAAAATCCAACAAACAATTGGATTCCATCGTTTCAGAAGTAAAATATTTTCTAAGCTCTCTTGAAAGTTAAGCTCTATGTAAAGTCCAGCATGTGAAAACACCCCATAAGAATCAAAGGCTCCAACGACGATGGTTCTTCTCGATATTTGGGTCAAACAAATAAAATGATACACATGCATAACCGAAATAGAAACAATTGCTCAATGATACAAGTTGTAGGATGTTAGTTGTTTTCACAAACATCAAAAGCATGAGAGCGCATGAAAAAATATATTTTAAACAGAAGAGAAAATGACCTTAATTCAAAAACCGAACAATTGCTGAACAAGAGCAGGATTGCCACCATGTGCACAAATAGTTTATGGAACAAGGTGACACCATCAAAGTTAGATTGGTCGCCGTCTTGATTTGACCTTGAAATCAAAAATATTTCTTGATGAGATTTTAACACACCATTAGTGAGGAGTTTAGAAAAGTACCCTTACTAAATAGAAGCAATTACTAAGTGATACAAGTTGTAGGATGATTTTAGCACACCATTAGTGAGGAGCAGTGACGAAACATCAAGATTTCGAGAGTCTTCATTTGACAGGATAAACAACTTTCTGTGACACACTTAAGGTGTTCAAAGGAGTTCAAAAAAGCACCCTTACTATTAAAACTAGATGTCCTTGTTAATTGGCCAAAAAAAAAACATCATTATGATGTGAAATAACCAACAAACCATTAGATTCCTTATTTTCAAAAGTAATATATTTTCTAAGCTCTATGTAAAGTTCAACATCTTCAACATCTAAAAACTTCCCCTTACGCTCACTTCATTTTATAAGCTCCTTCAAGTCTTTTCTTTTCTCTTTTTTTGTACTTTTTCTTGCCATTGTAATTTTGCTATAGCAACGATGACAAACACCACATTTGTAAATTTGGAATTTCTTTTGTTTTATAATAACATGGTGTCCCCCGCCCCCTTTAAAGCAAGACTATTCCCTGCGAATACACACAACACCTGCCAACCATGTGCATTGGGTAATCCACGAGAAGAGGAACCGAACCAAACATGTGTTTTAGGGGAGCAAACCCACTATTCCTTGCGAATGCGCACAATCACCTGCCAACCATGTGCATTGGGTAATCCACGGGAAGGGGAACCAAACCAAACTCGTGTTTTAGGAGAGCAAACCCACAACCAAAGTCGTACTCCCAAACTCAAGACGGGTAATCCAAAGGGAGGGGAATCAAACTTGGAGTAAACAATTTTTATACAAGGTAATATCGTCTACCCATATGAGGACTTCAATAATATCAAGGTTTTAACTAATTTGATCTAAATTTGCTCATAGAATTCTGGAGTTTAACATTTGATCCACTATTGATAGATACCACAATCCTCTTACTCGAATTCTAAATTTTTTCCCCTAGCCACTTTGACAATAGAAAGTATAAATTAGAATATAAGGATCAAAGGCTTTGATGCATTGATTTTATTTTAGCGTAGATCATCCTTTGGTATTCTTCTTATCAATTTATTTCTTAATCATTAAAATTTTCCTAGTGTTTGATTCTAGCGCAAAATCCTTTTGAAGATGATGCATAAAATTTGTCTATTTTAAATGATGCCCCAGTATTTTCAGCTTAATCATTAAAATTTTCCTATTGTTTGATTCTAGCGCAAAATCCTTTGAAGATGATGCATAAAATTTGTTTATTTTAAATGATGCCCCAGTATTTTTAGCAAAAAAAACATTTGTTATGAGTGACATCCTAATCCAAGTGGTGTCCTTATTCAAGCGTCACTTAATCTTCGAGTAAGAGTTTGACTGTTCTTATTTGTCTTGATCCTAATAAAAGATCACAGTTATTACTTTGATTCCTAATCAACCCTTGTGTAAAGTGGTGTGAGATTTTGTCTATTAAAGATAGTCCAATAAAAAGTAAGTCATGTGCACATTCATGGGACCTTACCCCATCGTCTAAGACAAACCAAAACCTGAAAATGAACATGGGGAAGGAGTGAAGTGATAAGAGGCGAGGTAGGGTTTCTAATTTGAATGGGGTATGTAGATGGACTTTTTGGTCGAGCGAACAACTTATAGGCAATTATGTAGATGGACCTTACCCCATCGTCTAGGACAAACCAAAACCAACACCCGATGATAAGCCCCTTTGGGGTTTTGGGCTAGCTTGGCCCCTAATAGATCCACTTTGAAGAAAAAAGAGATGAAGTTCGGGCTGAAGGCTTTCACTCGAAACATCATGCCGTTCATATAATTCTGCTGGTCTAGGAGTAGCTCACATGCTTCAGGATCGCCACCGCAAAATGCGACGATCGAATCAAGAGAGCTAGAAGCTAGGGCCCCCGGGAGTGCGCTATATTGTGCCCTACTAGATTGGGGCTCCATTTTTCAACAGATATGACGTCCCCCTATTAGTGACAGAGTGCATCAGAACTCACTAATATGAAATGAGAGAAAAATAAAGTAATGCCAACAACAGAGTCAATCCGTTATTCATCGACAGACGAAGCTCTCATTCAGTTATTAAGCATCACTAGCTTACCCTTAGAAGGGCGGGATGAAGTTTGAAAGGAACGGACGGACGTAGGCTTAATAGTGAACACAAAATTAAGGGTTTCAAGAGTCTCTAGATGTGAGGATTTATAATTTAAAAAAAAAAAAAAAAACTTCCCTATTACACCACGTGCATCGAGTAATCCACGGGAAGGGGAATCGAACTCCGATCAGTAGGGGAGCAAACCCACGACTAAAGTCATTCGCCCAAACTCATGATGGGTAATCCACGAAAGGGAATCGAACTTGTGTTTGTGGGGAGCAAACCCAACCAAAGTCATTCTCCCGAACTCATGTCTATGGGGAGAAAACCCATGACCAAAGTCGTTCTCCCAAACTCGTGACCGGTAACCCACGAAGAGGGAAACAAACTCATGTCTGTGGGGAGCAAACCCAAGACCAAAGATTCGCCCAAACTCGTGACGGGTTTTGGGAAGTTTTTTTTTTTATTCTATTTTATTTAAAAGATGGGTGAGACCATTCCCAATGTATGCAAAACCCGAACCACGTGCATCGAAAATTCACGGGAGGAAATCGAACTCGTTAAGCGTAATGAGTCAAGCTTGAAAGGAATGACAAAAAAGGCTTAATACTAACACTTGAAATTGAAGGTTAAAATTTCAAGAATATCCAAATGTCGAGATTAAAAACAAAAACTTTCCCATACATAGCGTGAAGAATAGGGCAACGACGAAGACCAAGTTAAGGGTTCAACAAAAAACTGACACTCGTCCAACTTGGTACCAAGTCCAAAGCATGTCACAGTCGAGTCCGGTCTAGCACTAATCCAGACTAAGTCGACCCGATCAAAGTCCGAGTCAAGTCGAGTCGAGTCGGCAAAATCGTGTAGCGGGTCTTGTGGGAAGTTAATTTTTTTTAATTCTAATCCACGAGGAGAGGAATCAAACTTTAGCAAACCCACGACCAAAGTCATTAAACTCATAACAGGTAATCCACGAGGGGGTGAGAAACCATTCCCCCAACTCGATGCACACAATCACCCGTTCGCCCCAACTCGTGATAGGTAATCCACGGGGGGGGAATCACGCTCATGTCTATGGGGAGCAAACCCACGACCAAAGCCTTTCACCCCAACTCGTGATAGGTAATCCACAAGGAGGAGAATCACACTCGTGTCTATGGGGAGCAAACCCACGACCAAAGCCATTCACCCAAACTCGTGACAGGTTTTGGGAAAGTTTTTTTTATATATATCCAACAACAGGGTGTCCCTGTCCTCGTCCCTTTTGGGAAGTGAAACCTCACATCTTTTGAAGATCTAAGTAAAATGAGAAAAAGGGATTGGGGTAGGGTCATCCTTGAGTATGTATTTGACTATCTTTCTATTGGAGGTGAATGATATTTAGCATTTAGTGAAGTTGTGTATTGTGTGCTTAGGGTGTAATTAGTTATATGTGTAAACTGTCAAACCCTATTAAGATCAAGAGTATCCCAAAATAGGAAAGACAGCATGAAGATTAGTTTGCCTCGAACAAAAATATCATTCATAAGTGGTACTTTCAAATAATCTATTTTTTAGAGATCAAGAAGTTAATTTGTACATGGAGTTTCATTTATTGATATAAGGTCATTCCAACAAGTTCGGGGCATTTAGTTTTCACCTACTAGGAAATCGTGCTCAAAAATCATCTTTAGTTTAGATTCTTCATACTTTTTTTTTTTAATTTTTAAATTTTTAAATTTTTACATTTCTTCTTTATTTATGTCCTTCCTATAAATGGTGAATGATATTCAGCATTTAGTGAAGTTGTGTATTGTGTAATTAGTTATACGCTTAAGTATATCCCAAAATAGGAAAGTAAGTAATTAGTTATACGTGTAAAATGTCAAACCCTACTAAGATCAAGAGTATCCCAAAATAGGAAAGACACTTAGCATGAAGAATAGTTTGCCTCGAACAAAAATATCATTCATAAGTGGTATTTTCAAATAATCTATTTTTTAGAGATCAAGAAGTTAATTTGTATATGGAGTTTCATTTATTGATAAAAGGTTATTCCAACAAGTTTGGGGCATTTAGTTTTCACGTACTAGGAAATCGTGCTAAAAAATCATCTTTAGTTTAGATTCTTAATACTTTTTTTTTTTTTTCTTTGTTATTTATGTCCTTCCTATTTGTTATTCGTTTTGTATTTTTTGTCTAAGTAAAACCTCAAACCAACAAAAGAATTTAGCTATGGCTCATTTTAAATTGCCTTCTCTTTTTCTTCTTTTTTTTTTTTTTTCTTTTTGAGAGAGCTTCATCAAAAACCCACAAATGCGGTGGGGACACCCTGTGTCTTAAAAAAAAAAAAAAAAAAAAAAAAACCCACAAAATGCGCAAAAGAAAACTACCCACCTACACAATTGAAAAACATATGAGAGATTAGCAGGATTAGGAAACCCAACCCCAAAAATACATTTAATTTCCCTAACGACCACAACATGCGAAGAACTCCTATTCTGAAAACATCTCCTATATAAAAGCAATCTCCACAAAGCTTTCCCCACTTTTCCCACCCCTCCTGAATGCCAAGACCATAGAAGGTCCACAATAGAATTCGGCTTCACCTATGCTTGTATGGAGAGCATTGAGAAAGTAGTCCCACATCATTCAAGCAAGCATGGAATAAATGAAGAGGTGATTAACTGACTCTGCATCTCCCATACACATTTACACATGTTAGGAAGGGAAAGGGATCTTCTTTGCAAATTATTGATTTTCAGCACCTTCGTTATTCCCACAAGTCAAGCGAACATTGTCACCCATGGTGGAGCTCTGTATGACCATACAAAAAAGAATAGACGTGGTAATTATCTTCCCCATAGTTTCGTCCCCATTAACAATTAAAGGGCATTATCATTGTACATGTCGTATCACCTATTGAAATTTTTGGTAGACCTCATTAATATATTCATGTATATCTTTATACATCCTGTTCATTGAAATTAACCGCCATTTAAAAACATCCATCACAATGCACTATTAAAAGGCACTATCATTGTATATAACGTATCACCAAAAACGACCTTAATGATATTTATAGCATAGATCACTAAAAGCAACCCTAATCATATGAAGCGTTGGATCACTAAGTATAAGCAAATCATTGTAACGGTTCAAAACAATTGAAATGGCCCAAGCATGTCAAAGGTCTGCATCACCGGAAACCAGCATATCATATGAGGGGTTTAGATCAACCGTGGTAGGTTTTGGATAAACCCTTTCATATTAACGATTTGGATCGTTGAATATATGCTAGCTAGATGAACAGTTAGTCAAGAAAAATAACTACACTCCAGACTTAACTATAAAAGATAGAAATATTATATGTCAAGATTGCTCCACTAACAATTTTTGTCCTTACCACATCCAATGTGGGCTATTAATAATCAACGGAATTGATTGGTGAACACAAGCCTTAGCATATATTGGTTCAGATCATTAAAATGGCCTCAATTAGATGAAGGGTTTAGATCGCAAAAAATGCCAACTTACAATAGACCCAATTAAATGCCACAATGATTTGAATCACTTGGAATGGCCCAACCATATCAAATATTTGTATGGGTGAAAATGTTCCTAATCAATATTAACCATTGGATCATTGAAAACAAGCCCTACCATATTAATTGGATCACTGAAAATAGGCCCTACCTCAATTTTTATAATGATAGCAGGTACCCTCCAACATTAACGATTTGAATCACAAAATGTAGGCCCAATCATTAAGAATGGCTTAGATAATTAAAATGAGTCCAATCATTTCAACAATGGACTATTAAAAATGGACCCAATCATATGATCAATTTGTAGCATTCATAGTGGGTTGGGAAACATTAACTTAGATAATTGAAAATGGTCCACCGTTGATGATTCAAGTAGTGGGTTGGGAAACATTAACTTAGATAATTGAAAATAGTCCACCGTTGATGATTCAAGTACCGATCTGTTACATGTGAAAATTCACAATTCAAAATCCACCATGGGATGTATCACATCAACCAATTAGATTACTAAAAACAAGCCTTAACATATCAATCATTGGAAACAGACCAATCATAAGAATTGGACCATTAAAACATGCCCCAATATATGAAAGGCTCAAAACAACGAACAAGGCTCCAATCATATAGGATCTCTGAGATTTGAATCAATCATTGGCACGGTTGACCTATGCACCAAGTATCACAAACAAGAAATATGCAACTATAGAATAAGCAGCTCACAAATAGATACTTAAGAACTGGAATACCTAAACAATCTACATTCAATTGCAAAATGTTGACAAATTTCATGACTAGTTCCTCCTCCCCAAAAGAACTTGGTTGCATGTGGCATCCACCCAGGCTACAAAACATGAACTAATTGATTTAATTGTGGAAAACAAAATACAACATATCAATCAGTTTGGATCTGAAAATGGCCCAATCACATAAACAGTTTAGAATACTAAATAAGGTCCCAACCATACCAACGGTTTCCATCACTAAAAATGTACACAATCATGGTAATGAAACAATCGTATGGATAGTTTGGATCATTGAAAATTGGCACAATCATTTGAACAAGTTTACAAATAGTCAATCATGTGAATGATAAAGATCAGCTTAGCAAATCAATCGGCTCGCGTCATTGAAAACAACCTCAATCATGTGACTAGTTAGAGATTTGATTGTTGAAAACGTGTATTATTATATCACTTGATTAAGATCACTAGAAACGACCTAAATCATAGGAATCACTAGAAACAACCTAAATCATACAAAGAGTTTGGATAAACTGAAAATGGCCCCAATCGTATTAAGGATTTGGATCACTACAAACCAACCACATGAATGGATTGGATCAATTGAAATGATCCATGCATATTAAATTAAAAGTTTGAGATAATGAAAACTGGCCATATTGTATGAATGGTTTAGATCACCCAACACACTACCATAATAACGATTTGTATCACCTAACATAAGCCCAAGGGACACCAAATCACCTTAACTAATTGAATAATTTAATCTAGTGTACCATAAAAAATTAACTTACAATCTACAACTACAACTAATAAATTGAATGTAACATTATCATAGAAACTATTCCCCTTCATAGAAATGAAAAGCTATTCACATCATTCTAATAGTGTATCTTTAAAGTAATCAACTAAAACTACCAAACCATTGAAATAAGCGAGGCAAACAAACATGATGGACAAGTGTGTGTGTGTGTGTGTGTGTGAGTGTGAGTGTGTGTGTGTGTGTGTGTAAACATCATGTACATATGTTGAATCCTCACAAATGGTAACTACATGGTATTATAACTAAAAGGGAAGAATAGAGTCTCCACATATCAACCCCCAATATAATCAAATAAGATCCCTAAAATTCAAAACAATAATTCCATGATCAATTAATAACAAGAAAAGTATTACAAAAAATCTCACTCATAGAAGAATTAAAACCTTGATGAATATGATGGAAACCATCACGCTTCATCGTTCTCTTAGTAAATCTAACAAAACGCTTGAAAGCAAAGAAGCTGAAAAAAAAAAATGGTGCGATTAAAACAATAGATAAACCATGAGACAAAAGAATAGCCTAATTAAGTTCTTTTGGAGATATATTAAGCATAAAAGAACAATTGTCATAAACCGGTGAGGTGCTTATCAAAACTAGATGAAAAAGAAACAAATTTCATTAGGAACATGCCAAGAAAAAGGATTCATTAAGAAACAAAGTGCATTTTGTCCTCTGCTCTAATTATAAACATATCACTATAACCTAAAAATATAGAAAATATGGCAAGCTAGTTCCCTCATGTTGCAAATTGCTAACTTCGAGCTTACAAAGTTACATTAGAGAAAAAGTTGCATTCCTTCCTAAACACTAATAAACACATCACTTAACCCAAAAAATATTAATAGTTTAGTAAGCTAGTTCCCTCAAGTTGTAGAATTGCTAAGTTGACTCAAAGCTTGCAAAGATCATTCAACATGCTAAAAAAATTTGTCCAACCTATTTATTAAAAAAAGGGAAGTGACAACCGCTCAGTTTGACTTAACATAAACAAATCACGGATGATTTAAAGATTGATTTAGACCACTTAAAAAGAACCACTAATACGAACAATTTAGATCACTCCAAACAACCCAACCATTTTAAAAGTTTGGCCTAATTAGATCACTTCGAATGGCCCAAGCATTTCAAAAGGTTAGCTTATCCTACAAATGGCTTGGTTAATGAAAGTTGGATCATTCATATAAGTAGCTCACATCATTAGAAGTGAGTGATTAACGGTCTGGATTACTGCAAAGGAACCAACCATAAGAATGGTTTCTACCAGTAAAAATGGAGCAAGAGATATTAATGGTTTGGTTAATTAAAAATAGGCCCATTGTGCATGATTCGAGCACTTGTCTCAAATGGGTGAAAACACAATTATAGATCCGTCGAGGTTTGTATCACACCGACTATTTGAATCGCTAGACATGGGCCTCAGCATAATATTCATGGTTAACATTAGTGGCGGACCAATCCAACTAACATGGGCTATAGATCATTTGGTTAGATTAATGACATGAGCCTTAAAACGTCAATTAATTTAGATGACTAAAAAGGACCCCAACAATAAGACGAGTTTGGATCACTAAAACGGGCCAAATTATGTAAAGGGTTCAGATAAGTCTGCTTGGATTGTTGAACCATGGACCTTAGGACATTAACTGATTTGGATAATACGAAGGGTGTGGATCACTAAAATGGCTTGAATTATATAGAGGGTTTAGATCACTTTAAAAGAGCCAGCAATATGTAAGAACTCTATCTAGTGGGCCTTACTGATCAACGGTCTGGATTATCATTCAGTTGGTCTGGATGATTGAGTAGACCAGTAGGCCCCACTTCAGGTGATTCACTGCGCAACTATGATTGCGCAGCTTTGCGTACTAGGGCTGGAATGCTATAGCTGTCTTACGCAGACGGCAATTTGAGTTGAACTAGGATGCTGCAATGTGAAGCGTGGGAGAGAGAGTTGTGATGGGTTTCAAACTCTCTCTCTCCACAGACTATATAAGAGAGTTAGGTCCCCGATCCTACACCACACTAGAATTCTAGTCCCATCTTGTGAATTACAGAAAGGGTGTGAAGGAGAGGAAGATCCTAAGCTCTACAGGAATTCTGGTATTCTGGTATTTTTATCCGGCTTCCATGGCGGCATCTCATCTAGGTACGCTATCTGAACCACTTATCGCCATGTCCTGTGCACAGCCCGATCTGAGGGATTTCCGCATATAGTTGATCCCACAGTTGGTATCAGAGCATCTGTGCAAAGGCATGGATGATCAGATTCATCCATTACATATTTATTCAGTTAATTGTAATTTTTCCCTGAATTTAGAAATCAGGATTAGGGATTTCGAATTCCAAATCCCATGTTGGGGATTTCAGTACTATCACCCCAAATCCAGTTAAAGTTAGGGATTTGGATTCAAAACCCCAAATCAACAAATCAGGGATTTGGAAATTCCTGAATCCGATAATTGGGGATTCCAATTCCAGATTCCGATTAAAGATTTTCTAAATCCAGATCCCTGAATCTAGTCAATTAAGGTTTTTTTGGACGCGAAATCCCCAAATCAGAATTAGGGATTTCGGAATCCAGATCCCCAGATGCAGATAATTAGGGATTCAAAACCCCAAATCGGGCTAATTAGAAATTTTTTATTCGAATCCCCAAATCAGTGAGATCAGGGATTTCGAAAATCCCCAAAACCAGTTGCCAGATTGGGGATTTCAGATCTATACCCCAAATTCAGAAAAAAAGATCAGGGATTTCAAATCGGAAATAAAGGGTTTTGATGCCCAAATTAGAGCATTATCAGTGCAACGCACCTTTTCCGGTTTTCTTGGAGTCAATCCCTTCGATTCTTCTTCCCCTCTGTTAGATCAGTGCTTGATCTGGCATCTAGGGCTGAAATCATTCACGCGCAGGCCATCGTGAAGGATGTGACTCGATTCCTCGAGTCCGTCTTCATCAGGAGATGGAGTTGTCCTCCATCATTTTCACATGGCAGTTCAGAACCCATCAGACGACAGTGGGGCCTTCACTTCTACTCATCGGCCGGACAGAGAAGATCTCTCTGTCTCTGATCCGCAGCAGTGGAGATCTTCCTCCCTCCCATCTTAGTGCTGCTCAGTCGATAAAAGGAATCGCGTTATGCTATTAGGTCGAGAAAGACCTTAATAATTTCGGGCCTTTTGGACCCGATTACATACATTCTGGTCCAACGAGTATACCCGCGACCGGCATGACTTCTTACTCCCTGTGGGCCTGACGCTGGTTGTGGGCTCTGGCCGCACCCTGGGCCATTTGATCCATACCTTAGTCCCCTAATGGCCCGTTTCCCACGTATTAGATTTCATGTGGGCCTCATTTATGGAGTATGATCATGATTTTGGTTACAATCAACTTTGAGAACACTCTATTAGGGCCTTATGCAAGCCCACATTGGATCGGTGTTTTTGGTCTTAATGAGCACTCCGACTTTGCCATTGAACTGATATATAATTACAATCATAATCTTCATTTGATGAATATTGAGAATATGCGTTGACCTGTCCATCTTATGGACACCCATGGATGGATCTGCATATCAAATTATGAAGTTTAAATTAAATATCCATTTATGTAAATGTTTAACACCTAATTCATTGATGACAACTGATCATACAGAGTCTTGATTTGGCCCTATTATTAGCCTTTCACCCATCCTTAGGAGTTGATATGAACCGTTGAAATATATGGTATGAAACCTATCCGTATGTTTCATTTAAGGTTCCTTTGTTTTCCAAAAAGGTCAGTACCAACTAACTTATGGGCTGTATCAGACTAATTAAGATATAATCCATTAAGAGGCAGGATTTTAATCGCAATCCTAAGTCTATATTTGTAATGTTGGTTTCGATTGTGTTAGCCACCATAGTGATCTCAATCGATGAAAATTTTACAAGCACAGACTTGTAACATTGGGATAAGGAGGATTGCATACAGTTGCGTTTACATTTTCATGAGTATGGTAACGAAAACACAGAAGATTACCATTTGACAATCACGTGAACGGGTGAAGTAAATGGTGCTGGTGATGTAAAGTTGAAAGACTCATCTCACCCACAGGTGTTGAGTGTCTTAGACTTACATGACTGACATCACTTAGCTTCATGTTCAGGAGGATCACTAACATGTTATTATTACCGCCCATAAGAGGAATGGTGATAATGTAACAGATTCTCACCAAGATATGATGGTTGGGCCCATCTTCATCTTGGATGATTCAGTTGATGCCTCCCTTAGCAACTGAATCAGTTATCTTTGCTTGATATTTGTTTACATTCACGAAATTGTTTTGTGAAATCATAAACTAATGTGAGTATATATGTATCTATTTTATTTTAGTCTCAATTCCAACTAATCAAAATCAAGTCCCTACCCTAAATGGATCTAATTACGCTCAATGGATGAACGTCATTGAAGTTGTACTGGGTTGTCTTAAATTAAATCCGGCCCTGATAACACCAGAACCGCCAGAACCATCAGATAATGTCACTGAAGCTGAATATAATCAATAGGTTACATGGTTTAGATCAAATGATATATGCCTGAAAGTAATTAAGTATTCGATTTTTAAATCTATGAAGGGCGCCATGCTTGAAACAGACAATGCCAAAACTTTCCTCACTACAGATATCTGTGGACCATTCCCTACAGCCTCATGGAGTGGCCACAAGTATTTTATTACCTTTATAAATGACTACTCTCGCTTCAGGTACCTATACCTTATCAGTGAGAAATCAGATGCCCTGAATGCTTTTAAAATCTATAAGGTCGAGGTTGAAAATCAACTCGATAAGAGAATTAAAGTTGTCAAATCTGACCGTGGTGGTGAATACTACGGCAAATATGACGAATCAGGACGCAATATAGGGTCATTCGCTAAATACTTGCAGGATTGTTGCATTGTCGCTCAATACACTATGCCTGGTACTCCAAAGCAGAATGGAGTGGCTGAGAGACGCAATCGCACCCTTATGGATATGGTGCGAAGCATGGTCAGCAATTCAATATTGCCAGAATCTCTGTGGGGTGATGTGATCAAACGACAGTTCATATACTAAACAAGGTTCCCAGCAAAGCAGTAAACAAAACTAAAACTCCTTTTGAGTTGTGGAATGGGAGAAAACCAAGTCTCCGATATCTACATGTTTGGGGTTGTCCTGCTGAAACCGAAATTTATAACCCGCATGAAAAGAAGCTCGATCCTAGAACCGTAAGTTGTTTCTTCTTGGATATCCAGAAAGATCAAAAGGCTATCGATTCTACTGTCTTTCCCACTCTATCAGGATTGTTGAGACTGTGAATGCCAGATTCATTGAGGACACTAAAAACAGTGGGAGCACGAACACCAGAAATTTTATATTTGAGAAACAAAGGACTTTAACTCCAGTCATAGTCACTTCAAATCACGTGGATATTAATGATGCAGTTGATCCTGTAGTCACTGCAGAACATCATATAGAACCTCAAGTACAAACCACTGATGAGGAAAATCAAGATCACACCTAACAAGCTGAACCATTAAGAAGATCTGAAAGAGAGAAGGCCTGTAAATCGAAACGATTACATCGTATACTTACAGGACCACGATTTTGACATAGGGGTGGAAAAGGATCCTGAATCCTTTACACAAGTCAAACAAAGTGTTGATCCTTCTCGTTGGTTTGATGCCATGAAAGATGAGTTGAAATTCATGAGGGACAATAAAGTATGGGATCTTGTAGAGTTACCTACTGGAATAAGGTCGATTGGTTCTAAATCGATATTTAAAACCAAAAGGGACTCCAAGGGTAATGTCAAAAGGTATAAAGCTCAACTTGTTACCAAGGGTTTTAACCAACGTGAGAGCATTGACTTTAAGGAGACTTTCTCACCAGTATCCAAGAAAGACTCATTCAGGATCATAATGGCTCTTGTAGCTCACATGGATTTAGAGTTACATCAAATGGATGTAAAGACTGCATTTCTCAATGGATATCTAAATGAGAATGTGTACATGTTGCAGCTCGAAGTTTTGTAGCTACTGGCTCAGAACATTTGGTTTGCAACTTAAGAAATCCATTTATGGGTTAAAACAGGCATCACGACAGTGGTACCTTAAGTTTCATGAAGTAATTTCCTTATATGGCTTTGTAGAAAATATTGCAGATGAATGCATCTACATTAAAACCAGTGGGAGTAAGTTCGTTATGATAATTTTGTATGTCGATGACATTCTGTTGGCTAGTAGTGATACCAGGATGTTGAGCGACACCAAGAAATTCTTATCTCAAAGATTTGAAATGAAAGACCTTGGTGAAGATTCTTACGTCATCGGCATTGAGATTCACCGTGACAGAACACTTGGACCGCTCAGCCTGTCACAGAGGGCCTATATTACTAGGGTACTCGAAAGGTATGGCATGCAAAATTGTACTTCGAGAAAGTCGCTCATTGTGAAGGGAGACAAATTTGGTATATTTCAGTGTCTAAAGAATGATTTAGAGAAGAATCGAATGAAAGAATATCTGTACGCATTAGTAGTAGGGAACATCTTATATGCTCAAGTCTGTACGTGACCGGACATTGCCTTTGTCACTAGAATGTTGGAAAGATACCTATCTAATCCAAGAATGCAACGTTGGATAGCTGTAAAGAAGTATTATGGTATCTTCAAAGAACGAAAGACTTCGAACTCACATACAGAAGATCTAATCAGTTAGAGTTGATCGGATATTCAGACGCAGCCTTCGCAGGCTGCGTTGACACTAAGAAGTTTACTTTAATATATATCTTCATGATGGTGGGAGGAATTTTGTTGTGGAAAAGTGTGAAACAATCTACCACAGCCTCATCCACTATGTAAGCTGAATTTATTGCCTGCCATGAGGCATCTAATCAGGCAATATGGTTGCAGAGTTTCTTCTCAGGTTTGTGGGTATTGGAGCATATCCCGAAACTATTGAGAATATTTTGTGATAATTCGGCTGTTATTTCCTTCTCTAATAGCAACAAGCATTCGTTAAAGTCGAGGCATATCGACATCAAGTACCTTATTGTAAAGGAAAGGGTTCAGAATCATTAAGTGTCCGTGGAATTCATCGGCACTAAGCAGATGATTGCAGATCCGCTTACTAAAGGGCTCCCTATCACGCCATTTCAAGAGCATGTGACATCCATGGGAGTCATTAATCCTATAGATGTTTTCAGTTAGTGGGAGTTGAGCGTACTTTAATTTTCACAGACACTTAGAGATCTCATTTTATACACTTTGTTTGAATGATTTTGATATAAAGCTTTATTTCTACTTCTCTATATATATGCGCAAATTTTGAGTAAGTAAAACTCCAGTCGTGTCTCGTTGGAGACAGGTAAAAGCTTCAGGACCTCTTCAGGATAGGCACATATTATCACACTAAAGTGTGTAATCCTTATACCACATTGCCTAGTTTTTTATCTATGTTGTAAAGATTGAAAGTATTTATGATCGCGCTTAGACTCACTTCGCATAAATTAAATGTTGTATGACTACCGCATTTCGATACTGACTGTCTTGATGGACCAGATTGAATAGCATTACTCATACTGTCCAACTGTTTCATTGGTTAACCATTTGGGTATTTTCTTAAAAGATCAAAATTTGTTTTTAAAAATTATTCTATATGACTATCATTGACGTTGCTCAATGAGGCCCAAGTGGGAGAATGTAAGAACTCTATCTAGTGGGCCTTACTGATCAACGGTCTGGATTATCATTCAGTTGGTCTGGATGATTGAGTAGACCAGTGGGCCCCACTTCAGGTGATTCACTGCGCAACTATGATTGTGCAGCTCTGCGTACTAGGGCTGGAATGCTATAGTTGTCTTACACGACGACAATTTGAGTTGAACTAGGATCTTGCAATGTGAAGCGTGGGAGAGAGAGTTGTGATGGGTTTCAAACTCTCTCTCCACAGACTCTATATAAGAGAGTTGGGTCCCCGATCCTACACCACGGTGGATTTCTAGTCCCATCTTGTGAATTACAGAAAGGGTGTGAAGGAGAGGAAGATCTTAAGCTTTACAAGAATTCTGGTATTCTGGTATTTTTATCCGGCTTCAATGGCGGCATCTCATCTAGGTACGCTATCTGAACCACTGATCGTCATGTCCTGTTCACAGCCCGATCTCAGGGATTTTTGCATATAGTTGATCCCACATATGAATGATTTAATTGACTCTAACCAGCCCAAGCTTATTAGAAGGTAAGCTCACTTGGATAACTTCAAATGGCCCAAGCATTTCAAAAGATAGGCCCATCTTTATAAATGATTTGGTTAGCAAAAATGGGACATGCCTATAAATAGTTTGCATCACTAGAAGCGAGCTACATGATTAATGGTTTAGGTCACTACAAAGAGATCCAACCATAAGAACGGTTTCTACCAGGAAAAATGAAACAAGAGATTAATTAATGGCTTGAATAATTGAAAATGGGCATATTGTGCATGACTCATGCATTCAATAGTCTCTAATGAGTGAAACCGCAATTATAGATCCACCAAGGATTGTGTCACAAAACAAGCCAAACCAGATGAAGGGCTTAGATTGACAGAAACAGACTCTACCATATAAACAACTTAAATCACCAAAAACTTGTCAATCGCAATTACAGCACATCAAAGGTTTTGATCCATTGAAATGGCCCAAGCATGTTAAAGGTTTATAGAACACTAGATTTGGGCCAAATCATATGATAGTTTGGATCATGTATAAAGCTGAAGAGGGATCCACAAAATTTAGGGCATGGATCAACTTAGCATATACATTGCCATGGATCATGAAAAGTAGCTTTAATCATATGATGAGTTTGGATCATGAAAAGCAGCTTTAATCATATGATGAGTTTGGATCATCAAAAGCAGCTTCTGTCATATGATGAGTATGGATCATGAAAAGCAACTTTAATCATATGATGAGTTTGGATCATGTATAAAGCTGAATAGGGATCCACGAAATTTAGAGCATGTATCAACTTAGCACACATTGCCATGGATCATGAAAAGCAGCTTCAATCATATGATGAGTTTGGATCATGAAAAGAAGCTTTTATCATATGATGAGTTTGGATCATCAAAAGCAGCTTCTGTCATATAATGAGTGTGGACCATGAAGAGCAGCTTTAATCATATGATGAGTTTTGATCATGAAGAGCAGCTTCCATCGTATGATGAGTCTCGATCACCGACTGAGCCAAATCATATGAATGATTTGGATCCACTGAATGGCCCAAGCATGTCAATGTTTTTATCCATCAAAATGACTCATGTTAAAGATTTGTATCACTAGAAATGGGCCAAATCATATGAATTTGGATCGTTGTAAAAATAAAACTGATTGTTTGAATTGTGTATCGAAATGAAGAGGGTCCTATTAAATTATGAATAGATGGATAAATGGATTTTACTTAACATATCCATTGGGATGGGTCATGTAAAGAGGCTTCAATCATATGATGAGTTTAGATAACTAACAACAGCGTGAATCATATAATGTATTTGGATCACTGAATGGGCCGAATCATTTAAGAAGTTCGAATCCATTGAAATGACCCAAGCGCTTCAAAAGTTTTGATCCATTGAAATGGCCCAATCATGTCAAAGGTTTAGATCACCAGATTTGGGCTAAATCATACGAACAGTTTGGATCATTTGTAAAGAATCAGAGGGTCCTCCAAAATTTAGGGAAGGATCGACTTGACATATCCATTACCATGGATCATGAAAAGCAGCTTCAATCACATGATAGGTCTGGATCATGAAAAGCAGCTTCAATCACATGATAGGTCAGGATCATGAAAAGCAGCTTCAATCATATGATGAGTTTGGATCATGAAAAGCAGCATCTATCGTATGATGAGTGTCGATCGCCAAATGAACTGAATCATATGAACAATTTCGATACACCGAATGGCTCAAGTATGTCAATGTTTTTTATCCATCGAAATGGCCCATGTCAAAGATTTGGATCACTAGAAATGGGCTAAATCATATGAATTTGGATCGCTGTAAAAAGAAACCTGTAAAAAGAAACCTAATTGTTTGAATTGCATATCGAACTGAAGAGGGTCCTAAAAAATTAACGATGCAGATCACTGAGAACCAACCTCAAATATTATTAATAGATGGATCTAACTTAACATTTTCATTGGGAGGGGTCATGGAAAGAGTCTTCAATCATATGATAAGTTTAGATCACTATCACCAACATGAATCACATGATGCATTTGAATCGCTGAAGGGGTCGAATGATATAAGAAGTCAAATCCACTGAATTGGCACAAGCACATTAAAGGTTTTGATCCATTGAAATGGCCCAAGCATGTCAAAGGTTTGGATCACTAGAAATGGGTCAAATCATATGAACGGTTTAGATAATTTGTTATGCTGAAGAGGGATCTACAAAATTTAGGGCATGGATCAACTTAACATATTCATTGTCATGGATCATGAAAAGCAACTTCAATCATATGATGAGTTTGGATCATGAAAAGCAGCTTCAATTATATGATGAGTTTGAATCATGAAAAGCAACTTCAATCGTATGATGAATGTCAATCGCCGAATGAGCCCAATCATATGGATCTGCCGAATGGCTCAAGCATGTCAATGTTTTTTATCCATTGAAATGGCCCATGTCAAAGATTTGGATCACTAGAAATGAGCCAAATCATATGAATTTGGATCGTTGTAAAAAGAAACTTGATTGTTTGAACCGCGTATCGAACTGAAGAGGGTCTTAAAAAATAACGATGTGGATCACTGAGAACCAACCTCAAATATTATGAATAGATGGATCTAACTTAACATTTCCATTAGGATGGGTCATGGAAAGAGGCTTCAATCATATTATGAGTTTAGATCACTAACAGCAACATGAATCATATGATGCATTTGGATCGTTGAATGGGCCAAATCATATAAGAAGTTCAAATCCGTTGAAATGGTCCAAGCACGTCAAAGGTTTTGATCCATTGAAATGGCCCAAGCATGTCAAAGGTTTGGATCACAAGAAATGGCTCAAATCATATGAATAGATTTGATCAGTTGTAAAGCTGAAGAGGGATCTACAAAATTTAGGGCATGGATCAAGTTAGCATATACATTGTCATGGATTAGGAAAAGCAACTTCAATCATATGATGAGTTTGGATCATGAAAAGCAGCTTCAATCATATGATGAGTTTGGATCATGAAAAGCAGCTTCAATCATATGATGAGTTTGGAGAATGGAAAGCAGCTTTAATCGTTTGATGAGTGTCGATCGCCAAATGAACTGAATCATATGATAGATTTGGATCCACTGATTGGCCCAAGCATGTCAATGTTTTTTATCCATCGAAATGGCCCATGTTAAAAGATTTGTAATGCATGGGCATTTTCACACCGGGCTCGAGTGGGGTCGTTTGTGGGATGCAGGGGCACACTCAGGGTGGGCGAGGCCCACGGGGGAGGTCTCGTGTTCGAGACTCCTCATCGGGGGTGATTAATACGCATTTCACACCGGGCTCGAGCGGAGTAGCCTGTGGGGTGCGGGGACACACTCGGGGTGGGGGGCCCGTGTGAAGCGGCCATGTGATTTGGGGCCCACGAGGGGGGTTCGGCTGAGGTCCTAACCCATGAGATGTTAAAATCTGCTGAAATGGCCAAAGCAAGTTAAAGGTTTTGATCCATTGAAATGGCCCAAGCATGTCAAAGGTTTGGATCATTAGAAATGGGTCAAATCTTAGGAACATTTTAGATCATTTGTAGAGATGACGAGAGTCCTACAAAATTTAGAGCATGGATCAACTTAACATATCCAATGCCATGGATCATGAAAAGCTGCTTCAATCATATGATGAGTTTGGAGCATGAAAAGCAGCTTCAATCGTGTGATGAGTTTGGATCACCGAATGAGTCGAATCACATGAACAATTTGGATCCACTAAATGGCCTAAGCATGTCAATGTTTTTTATCCATCGAAATGACCCATGTCAAAGGTTTGGATCACTAGAAATGAGCCAAATCATATGAATTTGGATCCTTATAAAAAGAAACCTTACTAATTGAAATGTGTATAGAACTGAAGAGGGTCCAACAAAATTAACGATGTGGATAACTTAGAACAACCTCAAATATTATGAATAGGCAGATAAACATACCATATCAATTGGGATAGGTAGAGGAAAGAGGCTAGAATCATATGATGAGTTTAGATCACTAACAGGACAGCAGCACGAATCATAAGATGCATTTGTATCGTTGAATGGGCCGAATCATATAAGAAATTCAACTCAATTTGAATGGCCCAAGCACGTCAAAGGTTTTGATCCATTAAAATGTCCCAAGCATGTGAAATGATTGGATCACTAGAAATGGGCCAAATCATATGAACAATTTGGATCATTTGTAAAGCTTAAGAAGGGTCCTAAAAAATTTAGGGCATGGATCAACTTAGCATATCTATTGTCATGGATCACAAAAAATAACTTCAATCATATGATGAGTTGGGATCATGAACAGCAGCTTTAATCATATGATGAGTTTATATCACCGAATGATCTAAATAATATGAACACTTTGAATCCATTGAATGGCCCAAGCATGTCAATGTTTTCTATCCATCGAAATGGCCCAGGTTAAAGGTTTAGATTAATAGAAATGGGCCAAATCATATAAATTTATATCGTTGTAAAAAGAAACCTGATTGTTTGAATTGTGAATAGAACGGAAGAGGGTCCTATTGAAATTAGCGATGTGCATCACTAAGAACCAACCTCAAATATTATGAATAGATGGATCAACTTAACATATCAATTGGGATGGGTCATGGAAAGAGGCTTCAATCATATGGTGAGTTTAGATCACTAATAGCAGCACGAATCGTATGATGTATTTGGATAGCTGAATGTGCTGAATCATATAAGAAGTTCAAATCCGCCGAAATGCCCAAAGCACATCAAAGCTTTTGATCCATTGAAATACCCAAGCATGGTCAAAGGTTTAGATCACTAGAAATGGGCCAAATCATATGAACTTCGTGATCCAATCATATGAATTAGCTGAATGAGCCGAATCACATGAACAATTTGGATCCACTAAATGGCCCAAGCATGTCAATTTTTTTATCCATCGAAATGGCCCATGTCAAAGGTTTGGATCACTAGAAATGGGCCAAATCATATGATTGGATCATGAAGTTCATATGATTTAGGCCATTTCTTGTGATCCAAACCTTTAACATGCTTGGGCCATTTTAATGGATCAAAACCTTTGACGTGCTTAGACCATTTCAATGGATTTGAACTTCTTATATGATTCGGCCCATTCAACGATCCAAATGCATCATATGATTCGTGTTGCTGTTAGTGATCTAAACTCATAATATGATTGAAGCCTCTTTCCATGACCCATCCCAATGGAAATGTTAAGTTAAATCCATCTATTCATAATATTTGAGGTTGGTTCTCTGTGATCCACATCGTTAATTTTTTAGGACCCTCTTTAGTTCGATACGCAGTTCAAACAATTAAGTTTCTTTTTACAATGATCCAAATTCATATGATTTGGCCCATTTCTAGTGATCCAAATCTTTGACATAGGCCATTTCAATGGATAAAAAACATTGACATGCTTGAGCCATTTGGTGGATCCACATGATTTGGCTCATTCAGCGATCGACACTCATCATACGATTGAAGTTGCTTTTCATGATTCAAACTCATCATATAATTGAAGTTGCTTTTCATGATCTAAACTCATCATATGATTGAAGCTGCTTTTCATGATCCATGACATTGAATATGTTAAGTTGATCCATGCCCTAAATTTTGTAGATCCCTCTTCAGCATAACAAATGATCCAAACCGTTCATATGATTTGGCCCATTTCTAGTGATCTAAGCCTTTGACATGCTTTGGCCATTTCAATGGATCAAAACCCTTGACGTGCTTGTGCCAATTCATTGGATTTGACTTCTTATATCATTCGACCCCTTCAACGATTCAAATGCATCATGTGATTCGTGTTGGTGATAGCGATCTAAACTTATCATATGATTGAAGACTCTTTCCATGACCCCTCCCAATGGAAATGTTAAGTTAGATCCATCTATTCATAATATTTGAGGTTGGTTCTCAGTGATCCACATCGTTAATTTTTTAGGACCCTCTTCAGTTCGATATGCAATTCAAACAATCAGGTTTCTTTTTACAATGATCCAAATTCATATGATTTAGCCCATTTCTAGTGATCCAAATCTTTGACATGGGCCATTTCGATGGAAAAAAACATTGACATACTTGGGCCATTCGGTGCATCGAAATTGTTCATATGATTCAGTTCATTCGGCGATCGACACTTATCATCCGATAGAAGCTACTTTTCATGATCCAAACTCATCATATGATTGAAGCTGCTTTTCATGATCCAGACTTATCATATGATTGAAGCTGCTTTTCATAATCCATGGCAATGGATATGTCAAGTCGATCCTTCCCTAAATTTTGGAGGACCCTCTGATTCTTTACAAATGATCCAAATTGTTCGTATGATTTGGCCCAAATCTGGTGATCTAAACCTTTGACATGCTTGGGCCATTTCAATGAATCAAAACCTTTGACGCGCTTGGGCCATTTCAATGGATTTGAACTTCTTAAATGATTCGGCCCATTCAGTGATCCAAATGCATTATATGATTCATGCTGTTGTTAGTGATCTAAACTCATCATATGATTGAAGCCTCTTTTCATGACTCGTCCCAATGGATATGTTAAGTAAGATCCATTTATCCATCTATTCATAATTTAATAGGACCCTCTTTATTTCGATACACAATTCAAACAATCAGCTTTATTTTTACAACGATCCAAATTCATATGATTTGGCTCATTTCTAGTGATCCAAATCTTTGACATGAGCCATTTTGATGGATAAAAAATATTGACATGCTTGGGCCATTCAGTGGATCCAAATCGTTCATATGATTCGGCTCAGTCGGTGATCGAGACTCATCATATGATGGAAGTTGCTCTTCATGATCAAAACTCATCATATGATTAAAGTTGCTCTTCATGGTCCATACTCATTATATGACAGAAGCTGCTTTTGATGATCCAAACTCATCATATGATTAAAGCTACTTTTCATGATCCAAACTCATCATATGATTGAAGCTGCTTTTCATGATCCATGGCAATGTATGCTAAGTTGATACATGCCCTAAATTTTGTGGATCCCTATTCAGCTTTATACATGATCCAAACTCATCATATGATTAAAGTTGCTTTTCATGATCCATACTCATCATATGACAGAAGCTGCTTTTGATGATCTAAACTCATCATATGATTAAAGCTGCTTTTCATGATCCAAACTCATCATATGATTGAAGCTACTTTTCATGATCCATGACAATGTATATGCTAAGTTGATCCATGCCCTAAATTTTGTAGATCCCTCTTCAGCTTTATACATGATCCAAACTGTCATATGATTTAGCCCAAATCTAGTGTTCTATAAACCTTTGACATGCTTGGGCCATTTCAATGGATCAAAACCTTTGATGTGCTGTAATTGCAATTGACAAGTTTTTGGTGATTTAAGCTGTTTATATGGTAGAGTCTGTTTCCGTCAATCTAAGCCCTTCATCTGGTTTGGCTTGTTTTGTGACACAATCCTTGGTGGATCTATAATTACGGTTTCACTCATTAGAGACTATTGAATGCATGAGTCATGCACAATATGCCCATTTTCAATTATTCAAGCCATTAATTAATCTCTCGTTTCATTTTTCCTGGTAGAAACCGTTCTTATGGTTGGATCCCTTTGAGTCCTAAACTTAATCATGTATCAAGCTTCTATGATGCAAACTATTTATTAGCGCGTCCCATTTTTGCTAACCAAATCATTTATAAAGATGGGCCTATCTTTGATTGGGTGTTATCCAAGTGAGCTTACCTTCTATTGGGTTGGTTGGAGTCAATCAAATCATTCATATTGCTGGCTCTTTTTAAGTGATCTAAACCCTTTATATAATTCAAGCCATTTTAATGATCCACACCCTTCATATTATCCAAATCAGTTAATGTCCTAAGGTCCATAGCTCAACAATTCAAGCAAACTTATCCGACTTTACATAATTTGACCCGTTTTAGTGATCCAAACTCGTCTTATTGTTGGAGCCCTTTTTAGTCATCTAAATTAATTGACGTTTTAAGGCTCATGTTCATTAATGATCTATAGCCCATGTTAGTTGGATTGGTCCGCCACTAATGTTAACCATGAATATTATCCCATGTCTTGAGCGATTCAAATAGTCGGTGTGATACAAACCTTGACATGATCTGTAATTGTGTTTTCATCCATTTGATACAAGTGCACGAATCATGCACAATGGGCCTATTTTCAATTAACCAAACCATTAATGATCATTTTTTGGTAGAAACCATTCTTATGGTTGGTTCTTTTGATCCGACCATTAATCACTCACTTCATGATGTGAGCTACTTATATGAATGATCCAACTTTCATTAACCAAGCCATTTGTAGGATAAGCTAACCTTTTGAAATGCTTAGGCCATTTAAAGTGATCTAATTAAGCCAAACTTTTAAAATGGTTGGGTTGTTTGGAGTGATCTAAATTGTTCGTATTAGTGGTTCTTTTTAAGTGGTCTAAATCAATCTTTAAATCATATGATTTGTTTATGTTAATGTAACTTCCTCTCATTTTTTTTTTTTTAATAAATAGATCCATATATGATTTGTTTGATCCCAACGAGTGTTATGTAAATGGTGATTATCGAGTAAAGTTGATGATGATTGACAAATCTATTTTCATTTCATTTAGAATATACAAGTGGTTGCCCATAATGACTTATACATATGTCATTTGATTTATTCATAAATAAGAAATAACAGACTCATCACATATAAATGTATGCCATGACCAACTCCTTTTATGAAAATTTATCGTGCCTCCATTTTAATCATATCCTCATCAAGTTTGATCATTGATCAATCATCTCCCAAACTTAGTTCTACCTATGATTTATATATTTGATGGATCCAACTGATTACACACCGCATGATTAGGTAAGCATAGTTATCAAAACTCATCATCATTGATGCACATTATGCATGGATGCATCGCTTTTCATGATCCATATCATCACACTGAAGAAAATCATTAGACGGGGGTCGATAGTCTTCTGGTATGGGAGCTGCTTTTGATGATTTATTCACATTAAAACTTCGCCAAATTAACTCATTATTAGTCCAAGATGTAATTTAGGTAAGCTCAAGGTTTTCTCGATCTTAAAACTCATCATCCTGATTTGGATGTTTTTGGATCCCAATCACTTGTCGCCAATCATTATCACATGGTTGCACAATATAAAATATCGAACCCATATAGGAAAAATACCTTCCATGGGCGATATCAAAACTATGCGATAAAAAACCATCCTTGAAAATTGACACAAAATGATGGTAGGCCCATGATCAATGATCCATCTATTCAATAACCACCAAGTCGATCCTCATTATTGATCACAATTATCAAGTTACATCCCAATATGTACCATTCATAATGTACTAATTTAAGTTCCATAAGCCCATTCATGAACAATTATAGAGGATAATCATAAAGCATGTAATATAGCAATTCAATTTTGTGCTCATAGCTAACACATGATTATAAGGAGATTTGATTGATCTTAAGCTAATGAGAAGATGGAAAGCTCAAGGGAAGAATCATCACGGAGGTTCAAGTTTTTAGACATCTTATGGCCCAAGAATTGTTATTTATAGATTGCATTAGTCGTATAATCTAATGATTTTAAGTCATTAATATGGTGTTGAGGCCATTACATCGTGGTGGGCTTTATGGATGAGTCGCACTATCTATCGCTTTTACTTTATTTTCAATTAGTATTACTCCAAAATGAACTAATCGTATTCCACATAATCGCGGACAACGGGATAGTAATTTCCATTTTACAATTCCTTAAAGTCATAAGGGTCGATATAGTGGATGATGAATATCATGGTTTCGCCTCTTGTGATTTGGTGAATTTGGTCCATTATCAAATCTTTTGAGTCTTTTATCCCGTGCCTTAAGACCTTTCCCTTTTCCGAATGGATCTGAACTTCAAAAGTCCATGAATTATTCGAGACACTTACATTTATATTATATTGTTTTATAATATATCTTCTGCATTGGTTTTATTTATTATGATTATTATTATTATTATTTTTTTTTTTGACTTAACTAATCAAGTTCTTTTGTGAGCAAATTTTATTGTTCGGCCTCAAAAATTCGCTTATTGAATCTTCATGGTTGGTCTCTTGCATGACCATGCAGAGCTCTTATATCATGGTGTGGCCCATAATACATTAATGGCCCACTTTGTTACCACTTACTCAATTCATGAGACCCAAGAGATAACTTGGCCCACCTTACATTTTTTGTATTCAAACCAAAATGGATCATTTACCCCTTTTTCATTATTATTTAGATTAATTTGAATGTTTAATGCTTTTGGATTAAATATCACATTTGTTGGTCTCATGACCTTATCTGTGTTGATCACAACAATTGGACATTTAATCAAAACCTAAAACCAATTTTGAGTTTATTTGAGCCAACGTGGAGGGGTTTTAATGATCCAAACCTATCTTGGGTTGGGGCCTTGAATCATTCATTCTCCTCGGGATGGGACTCATAACCCTCTTTTTGGTGATCTAAACCCTTTATTAATTCATTGAGTTTTTTTTGTTTTGCTTTATTGTTGAACCTCAGAACCAAAGCTTGTGGAGGCGATTGTTCAAGGTTTGTGGACCATGGTGGGTTCGAATTTAAATGTTTTTACTTACAAAAAGGTAAATGGACTATAGGGCCTCATGGTTTAGATCGCATTAACACCTCCACGAGGATCGTATTATACCATTAACTTCCATATTTAGAATTTTTGTGTTTTGGGGCTTATTTGCACCTGATGGTTGTGATCCACTCAACTTATGGGTTTTGAGCTCAAGTATGTCCTTTGTTTAATGGATTCTTTATCCTTCATGGGATCCTTTCCATAGCAATTTATGATCCCTTTTATACAAGGCTTCAATTTAGGATCTCATTTAGTGATCTTCAATCTTTCTTATTGTTGGGGCATTGACCACCTTATTGTTTTCATCCTCGAGTAGGGTCCACCGATCAAATTATGTCGTTTCAAGTGCTAATGTGGAAACTAACTTCTCGATTCGTTCAATTAACCATTTATACCATCCATTCTCTATGCCCATTTACCAAGGATTCCAAGGCTCAATTCCACTAATAATGTTAACATTGTTATTATGAATCATGTCAACAAACGGTATGCGATATCGAAACCTTTTATTCGGCTTTGTTTATTCTCTAGTCAAAATTCTCGAGTAATTTATCAAATGATTGGGTTCATATGTTGTAGGACAAACCTCAACTTTTGTTCTTAATTGTGTTTTCATTGTTCAAAATAAATTCCACCATCGATAATCTTCACCACTCATTCAACTAATGGTCCCAACTATTAGATTTCAATGCATAAATGGTATTCACAAACCATTATATTTCTTGCATTCCAAAATTTTTTCTTCAACCACTTTCCATTTGTATACATTGCCATTTGGCGGATGTTTTTTTCGTTCTCTTTCCATCGGTTCTTCTTGAGGATGTCCAAGATACTCTTTAAATTTTGTCATTCTAGTTGAACTATTTCTTTGGTGAGTTTGGTCATTAATAAAATGATGATTCATTTAATAATCCAAACCATCTTTAAGATTTGCTAATAAGTTGGTGTTAGTTGCTTATGAATGATCAACTTTGTAAATGGGTCATTAATTTGAGTGACTTCATTTTTAATTCTAATAAGGAAACACTTTTGAAATGCTTGATCAAGTGTATGAACGGATGTTCAAGTAAATTGATTAATTTACTCAATCTAAAGGCTGATTTGACGTTATGGTGGCCTTCTTTCAATTTGTGTGTGATCAAAAATAGGATTCAAATTTTTAAAAATTTAATTATGTTTTGGGAAATCTAATGTTGATTATAAACACGTTTCTAAGAAGTTCTTACAAAAGATCTAAATTGTTCATATTAGTGGTTCTTTTTAAGTGGTCTAAATCAATCTTTAAATCATCTGTGATTTGTTTATGTTAAGTAAAATGCCCGAGTGGTTGTTACTTCTTTTTTTTTTTTTTTTTTAATAAATAGGTTGGACAAAATTTTTTAGCATGTTGGATGATCTTTGCAAGCTTTGAGTCAACTTAGCAATTCTACAACCTGAGGGAACTAGCTTACTAAACTATTAATATTTTTTGGGTTAAGTGATGTGTCTATTAGTGTTTAGGAGGAATGCAACTTTTTCTCTAATGTAACTTTGTAAGCTCGAAGTTAGCAATTTGCAACATGAGGGAACTAGCTTGCCATATTTTCTATATTTTTAGGTTATAGTGATATGTTTATAATTAGAGCAGAGGACAAAATACACTTTGTTTCTTAATGAATCCTTTTTCTTGGCATGTTACTAATGAAATTTGTTTTTTTTTTTTCATCTAGTTTTGATAGGCACCTCACTGGTTTATGACAATTGTTCTTTTATGCTTAATATATCTCCAAAAGAACTTAATTAGGCTATTCTTTTGTCTCATGGTTTATCTATTGTTTTAATCACACCATTATTTATTTTTTTCAGCTTCTTTGCATTCAAGCGTTTTGTTAGATTTACTAAGAGAATGATGAAGCTTGATGGTTTCCATTGTATTCATCAGGGTTTTAATTCTTCTATGAGTGAGATTTTTCGTAACACTTTTCTTGTTATTAATTGATCATGGAATTATTGTTTTGAATTTTAGGGATCTTATTTGATTATATTTGAGGTTTATATGTGGAGACTCTATTCTTCCCTTTTAGTTATAATACCATGTAGTTACCATTTGTGAGGATTCAACATATGTACATGATGTTTACACACACACACACACACACACACACACACACACACACACTTGTCCATCATGTTTGTTTGCCTCTGCTTATTTCAATGGTTTGGTAGTTTTAGTCGATTACTTTAAAGATACTCTATTAAAGTTATGTGAATAGCTTTTCATTTCTATGAAGGGGAATAGTTTCTATGATAATGTTACATTCAATTTATTAGTTGTAGTTGTAGTTGTAGATTGTAAGTTAATTTTTTATGGTACACTAGATTAAATTATTCAATTAGTTAAGGTGATTTGGTGTCCCTTGGGCTTATGTTAGGTGATACAAATCGTTATTATGGTAGTGTGTTGGGTGATCTAAACCATTCATACAATGTGGCTAGTTTTCATTATCTCAAACTTTTAATTTAATATGCATGGATCATTTCAGTTGATCCAATCCATTCATGTGGTTGGTTTGTAGTGATCCAAATCCTTAATACGATTGGGGCCATTTTCAGTTTATCCAAACTCTTCGTATGATTTAGGTTGTTTCTAGTGATTCCTATGATTTAGGTCGTTTCTAGTGATCTTAATCAAGTGATATAATAATACACGTTTTCAACAATCAAATCTCTAACTAGTCACATGATTGAGGTTGTTTTCAATGATGCGAGCCAGTTGATTAGCTAAGTTGATCTTTATCATTCACATGATTGACTATTTGTAAACTCGTTCAAATGATTGTGCCAATTTTCAATGATCCAAACTATCCATACGATTGTTTCATTACCATGATTGTGTACATTTTTAGTGATGGAAACCGTTAGTATGGTTGAGACCTTATTTAGTATTCCAAACTGTTTATGTGATTGGGCCATTTTCAGATCCAAACCGATTGATATGTTGTATTTTGTTTGCCACAATTGAATCAATTAGTTCATGTTTTGTAGCCTAGGTGGATGCCACATACAACCAAGTTCTTTTGGGGAGGAGGAAGCTAGTCATGAAATTTGTCAACATTTTGCAATTGAATGTAAATTGTTTAGGTATTCCAATTCTTAAGTATCTATTTGTGAGCTGCTTATTCTATAGTTGCGATATTTCTTGTTTGTGATACTTGGTGCATGGGTCAACTGTGCCAATGATTGATTCAAGTCTCAGATATCCTATATGATTGGGGCCTTGTTCGGTGTTTTGAGCCTTTCATATATTGGGGCATGTTTTAATGGTCCAATTCTTATGATTGGTCTGTTTCCAATGATTGATATGTTAAGGCTTGTTTTTTAGTAATCTAATTGGTTGATGTGATACATCCCATGGTGGATGTTGAATTGTGATTTTTCACATGTAATAGATCGGTACTTGAATCATTAACAGTGGACTATTTTCAATTATCTAAGTTAATGTTTCCCAACCCACTACTTGAATCATCAACGGTGGACCATTTTCAATTATCTAAGTTAACGTTTCCCAACCCACTATGAATGCTACAAATTGATCATATGATTGGGTCCATTTTTAATAGTCCATTGTTGAAATGATTGGACTCATTTTAATTATCTAAGCCATTCTTAATGATTGGGCCTACATTTTGTGATTCAAATCGTTAATGTTGGAGGGTGCCTGCTATCATTATAAAAATTGAGGTAGGGCCTATTTTCAGTGATCCAATTAATATGGTAGGGCTTGTTTTCAATGATCCAATGGTTAATATTGATTAGGAACATTTTCACCCATACAAATATTTGATATGGTTGGGCCATTCCAAGTGATTCAAATCATTGTGGCATTTGATTGGGTCTATTGTAAGTTGGCATTTTTTGCGATCTAAACCCTTCATCTAATTGAGGCCATTTTAATGATCTGAACCAATATATGCTGAGGCTCTTGTTCATCAATCAATTCCGTTGATTATTAATAGTCCACATTGGATGTGGTAAGGACAAAAATTGTTAGTGGAACAATCTTGGCATATAATATTTCTATATTTTATAGTTAAGTATGGAGTGTAGTTATTTTTCTTAACTAATTGTTCATCTAGCTAGCGTATATTCAACGATCCAAATCGTTAATATGGTAGGGTTTATCCAAAACCTACCAAGGTTGATCCAAACCCTTCATATGATATGCAGGTTTTCGGTGATGCAGACCTTTGACATGCTTGGGCCATTTCAATTGATTTGAACCGTTATAATGATTGGCTTATACTTAGTGATCCAACGCTTCATATGATTGGGGTTGCTTTTAGTGATCTATGCTATAAATATCATTAAGGTCATTTTTGGTGATACGTTATATACAATGATAGTGCCTTTTAATAGTTCATTGTGATGGATGTTTTTAAATGGAGGTTAATTTCAATGAACAGGATGTATAAAGATATGCATGAATATATTAATGAGGTCTACCAAAGATTCCAATAGGTGATACGACATGTACAATGATAATGCCCTTTAATTGTTAATGGGGACGAAACTAGATAATTACCACGTCTATTCTTTTTTTGTATGGTTATACAGAGATCCACCATGGGCGATAATGTTCGCTTGACTTGTGGGAATAATGAAGGTGCTGACAATCAATAATTTGCAAAGAAGATCCCTTACCCTTCCAAACATGTGTAAATGTGTATGGGAGATGCAGAGTCAATTAATCACCTCTTCATTTATTGCATGCTTGCTTGAATGATATGGGACTATTTTCTCAATGCTCTCCATACAAGCTTAGGTGAAGCCGAATTCTATTGTGGACCTTCTATGGTCTTGGCATTCAGGAGGGGTGGGAAAAGTGGGGAAAGCTTTGTGGAGATTGCTTTTATATAGAAGATGTTTTTAGAATAGGAGTACTTCTCGTGTTGTGGTCGTTAGGGAAATTAAATGTATTTTTTGGGTTGGGCTTCTCAATCCTGCTAATCTTTCATATGTTTTCAATTGTGTAGGTGGGTTGTTTTCTTTTGCGCATTTTGTGGGTTTTTTTTTTAAGACACAGGGTATCCCCACCGTATTTTGTCGGTTTTTAATGAAGCTCTCTCAAAAAGAAAAAAAGAAGGCAATTTGAAATGAGTCATAGCTAAATTCTTTTATTGGTTTGAGGTTTTACTTAGACAAAAAATACAAAATGAAAAACAAATAGGAAGGACATAAATAACGAAGAAATGAAAAAAAAGTACGAAGAATCTAAACTAAAGATGATTTTTTAGCACGATTTCCTAGTACGTGAAAACCAAATACCCAAACTTGTTGGAATGACCTTTTATCAATAAATGAAACTCCATATACAAATTAACTTCTTGATCTCTGAAAAATAGATTATTTGAAAATACCACTTATGAATGATATTTTTGTTCGAGGTAAACTATTCTTCATGCTAAGTGTCTTTCCTATTTTGGGATACTCTTGATCTTAGTAGGGTTTGACAGTTTACACGTATAACTAATTACACCATAAGCACACAATACACAACTTCACTAAATGTTGAATATCATTCACCATTTATAGGAAGGACATAAATAAAGAAGAAATGTAAAATTTAAAAAAAAGTATGAAGAATCTAAACTAAAGATGATTTTTGTGCACGATTTCCTAGTAGGTGAAAACTAAATGCCCCAAACTTGTTGGAATGACCTTATATCAATACATGAAACTCCATGTACAAATTAACTTCTTGATCTCTAAAAAATATATTATTTGAAAATACCACTTATGAATGATATTTTTGTTCGAGGCAAACTAATCTTCATGCTAAGTGTCTTTCCTATTTTGGGATACTCTTGATCTTAGTAGGGTTTGACAGTTTACACATATAACTAATTACACCCTAAGCACACAATACACAACTTCACTAAATGCTGAATATCATTCACCTCCAATAGAAAGATAGTCAAATACATACTCAAGGATGAGCCTACCCCAATCCTTTTTTCTCATTTTACTTAGATCTTCGAAAGATGTGAGGTTTCACTTCCCAAAAGGGACGAGGACAGGGACACCCTGTTGTTGGATATATATATAAAAAAACTTTCTCAAAACCTGTCATGAGTTTGGGTGAATGGCTTTGGTCATGGGTTTGCTCCCCATAGACACGAGTGTGATTCTCCTCCCCGTGGATTACCTATCACGAGTTGGGGCGAAAGGCTTTGGTCGTGGGTTTGCTCCCCATAGACACGAGTGTGATTCCCCTCCCCATGGATTACCTATCACGAGTTGGGGCGAATGAGTTTGGTTATGGGTTTGCTCCCCATAGACACGAGTTGGGGCGAACAACTTTAGTCGTGGGTTTACTCCCCACAGACACGAGTTTGATTCCCCTTCCTGTGGATTACCTGTTATGAGTTTGGGCGAACGACTTTAGCCATGGGTTTGCTCCCCACAGATAGGAGTTTGATTCCCCTCCTGTGGATTACTCGATGCACATTGTGTAACTGAGGTAGTTTTTTTTTAATTTTTTTTTATAATCCCCACATTTAAAGACCCACTACACCCGACCCGATTTGGTGCTGACTCGACTTGACTTGACTCGGTACCTGTGACTTGGTCATACTCAGTCTGGATTAGTCCAGGCCAGACCTGGACTCAGATTTGGTCAGACATGCTGGACTTGGTACCGAGTTGGATGAGTCGGGTCAGCCCTTCAGCCCTAACTTGGTCTGACTCGACTCGTTGCCCTATTCTTCACGCTGTGTATCAGGGAAAGTTTTTGTTTTTAATCTCGACATTTGTATATTCTTGAAATTTTAACATTCAATTTCAGTGTTCAGTATTAAGCCTACGCCTGTCATTCTTTCAAGCTTGACTCATGACGCTTAACAACTGAGTTCGATTTCCTCCTTGTAGATTTTTCGATGCACGTGGTTGGCAGGTCATTGCGTGCATATGCAGGGAATGGTCTCACCCTATCTTTTAAATAAAATAGAATTAAAAAAAAAACTTCCCAAAACCTGTCACGAGTTTGGGCGAATGCTTTAGTCTTGGGTTTGCTCTCCACAGACATGAGTTTGTTTCCCCTTTTCTTGGGTTACCGGTCACGAGTTTGGGAGAACGACTTTGGTTCTGGGTTTGTTTCCCATAGACACAAGTTCGGGAGAATGACTTTAGTCGTGGGTTTGCTCCCCATAGACACAAGTTCGATTCCCTTTCCCGTGGATTACCCGTCATGAGTTTGGACGAACGACTTTATGAAATAGCGGTGAAGACCGCTTGAGTTGAAGAAGGAATATGCCAATATCTCCTAGAGGGGGGGGGGGGGGTGAATAGGACTTTTTCTAAGATTTAAGATTTATTAAAGTTCCTATTTCACTAATCCTAGTAACAAGTTCAACTTAGGATTTCTCAAAATTAACTCTACTGGCTTCCAAGCCTTGTAGAGGATCCAATCACAAACTTCTTGAAAGATAAACAATATTGCAAGCAAGATTGTGATAGATATGACTGTGTGTGTATATGAGGTGTGATCTCAGGCAATCAGATATATGAGCATATAAGGAAATCACACAATTGAAAAGACAATGGCAATCTCGAACACAATCATTTTTATAGTGGTTCGACTACTTGTCTACTCCACTCCCGGCTGCCGCACTCAAACCTTGAGTGTACCGGATTTCACTAAGGAGGTTTCCCAGGGTTCACCTTTAACCTTTACACAAAGGTTTCAACATGATTGACCTCAACCTCCTAAGGTTTTACCAGGTTCACCTAAAACCTAGAGTTTTACTGGTTCACTTCAAACCAGATGTTTATGCTCACCATAAAGCAAGGGTCCACACAACGCACCTGGATGTTTATGCTCTCCACAGAGCAAGGGTCCACACAACGCACCCACTACGTACACTCCCGCCAGAGGCATCCTACGAGGGCTTCAAAGGGCGAGAACCACTTAAGACCCAAACCTAAAAAGGAATGATTACAAGTGTTCTCTTGGACTTTGGACACTTACAAATAAGCTGATGAGTCCTGTTGAGCACAACGCCGAAGATCTCCTCCTCCTTGTTGATGAAGAGTCTTCTGCTCCCTTGATCCATAACACAAGATAATATACCAATACTTGGCTTAGGGTTGGGTCAAGGTAAAGATGGAATCCTACTCTCTAAAGATTTTCCTATAAGGAAGATAGAGTAGCTCCAATCTTATGCATTCAAGGCATCCCAGCTTAATGATTTGCCATTAAGATAGTAGCTGGAGGATCCTTGAATGCGGAAGTTCATTCCCCAGTCCACTCTATTGAATGTCAATGGTGAGGGTGGATTGGAAGATGAACTTAAGATTAAGATATAAGATGTAAGTTGAAACACACAAAAGCTCTCCCTTCTTTCTCTCACAGCAACAAAAGATAAGTCCTCTATATATAGGCAAAAAGTTCCAACGGATATAAAACGGTTACATTTATGACAGAGTTCGATATCATTGAGCAGGTTCGATAACATCGAGCGTATACTCTCGATAGCATCGATGGTCTGCTCGATGACTCGGACTCAATGTCATATGCTTTTGAAACTCTTTGCCAATTGGTCGATGAATCGAAACTATTTTCAATGTCGTCGAATTTCGAACTCTGATTCCATCGATGACAGGCTCGATCCATCGACACATGAAAAATGAGAGAGATTTGACTTTGAAATATTTCAAGTTTTCATGAATGATCGGGGAACCGTCGAGATCATTTGAATTTGAATGTCGATGATATCGAGATCAGAGTCGATGCATCGATAAATCCAGCGGATTTGTCTTTAAGCTTGCTGGACGAATTGTGTCCTTGTTCGATGCAATCGACCTGGTGCCGATATCATTGATATTTGAATATTACTTCTATCGAAGGGCCCCCAATCATAGTTAAAAATAACCTGAAATATCTGCTGTAAGAAATGCACGCCCACAATCGATATCATCGATGGACTTCCGATGTCATTGATATTTGAATTCAGATCATATCAGAAGAGCATCGATATATCGAAGGATTTTGAGATTTTCATTAAAAAACAAGGAAGCCGAAAAATTATCTGTCGATCTTATCGAGCTACTCCCGATGGACTCGAGATTTGAATATTGATGGTATTGATAGGTGTATCGATACATCGATAATTCATCCAGATATGTTATGAAGTTGCTGGACATATTTAGTGCTTTTATCGATGATATCGATATGTGTATCGATACATCGATAAATCCGTCCAGATGAATATTTAGTTGCTGGACACTTTTGGTCCTCTTATCGATAATATCGTTAAGGTATCGAGGACATCGACAGAGCAGGTCGATCATATCGAAGGTGTTTCGATAAAATTGACAAGGCGAGAAAAACTTAGAGATTTTTCTATTTTGAAAAAGTTTTCTCTCCTCAAAAACCCTAAGATGTCTGTCTTGTTTTAAGGGTTTTTCTTTACCTGGTGTTTTGGGACGAGGGATGTGAGGCTATGATTTACCTATGGCAAGCTTCCACACATCCGGTTGAGGCAGACGCTTGAATTGATCTTCTTATCGAGCTCTGTAGACAGTCTGACTCACCACACACGTAACTTGACAAACCAGGGCACTAGCAGGTGCACTTTCAATCTCCCCCTTTGTCAATTACGTGACAAAACCCCCAAAACACCCTAGGATACTTCTAGACAAACATACCCTAAATTGTGTGTACACGTTTTTACACAATTTTACAAATTTTCTACCCCATGTACACAACCAGTAGTATATGCTCCCCCTTACTTCAAAACTCCCCCTTTCTTGGTGCAGCTGCTCCCCCTAACACCTACAACAACATCTAACAGATACACAATTTCCATTCGGGGTGTTTTGAACTGTTCTCCCCCTTTTTGTCAGTCATTGGCAAAGGTAGATCAGGTGATATTGACTGAAGCTTGAAATACTTAAGAGAACTGACCATGCAGAAGCAGAACAATTGATGTATAATAGTCACTCAATCTAAGCAAATATCAATTTCAAAATTTATAAATGCATAGCAAATGGAATATTCGTTAGAGATAACATATGCATTCCATATCATAGACTTTGATAAACCAGGGGATCAGAAAACTTAATTATGACGATAAAAGATAGAATTATATTCAGCCATAATCCAAAACATCCAAACATATACTGCCATAGACAACAGTAAATTGACAGAATATTCTCCTAAACGAAGTTCCAAAAAAAACAATCTAACCATGGACATGTACAAAAAAAATTTCCAGATTAGTCAGTTATCTCATACACTCATGAAGGCGTAGAACATTCAAAAAAGATACTAATGTACGTACGTAGAGATAAGAGTCGGGTGTATGTGATAGAAGTAGTGATCATCATCATGGAGCTGAGTGGGATGGTGCTATGTCGTCCCGGCGGCAAGTTATCACATCCACCAACTGTTGGACGGTTTACTGCACACTTAGCACCATCCGTTCTAGGACAGTAAATCTCTCATTCATTGACTCCCTGAGCTGAGAGACATCATGCTGAATGGCCCCAAGCTTGTCTTGATGGAGTTTAAACCTCTTTGCATGCCCGGGTGTTGATGTTGATGAAGCATGTTGAGGTCCAGAAGCTTTTTCTTTGGTCATCTCGGTCCTTCCCATAGGAGCATCACTAGCCCTACCTTCTCCCTCAACTTGGATTCCTTCCTCCAAGGGCTCCTCGGGGTATTTGTGAAACACCAGATCCATCCTTCGGATGTTGCTTTTATTGAAGGTTTTAAGAGGAAGTTCAGGATCATTTGCAGTTGGGAATCCTATGGCATTATAGATTGTATTGATGATCCAGGGATATGGTAGGAGAATGTCCCTAGCCCTATGAAAAGCATACACCAATTGATACACAATTAGGGTAGGCAGACAAATCTTGACCCCAGAGGCGATTGAATAGATTATCATAGTCATGAAGCCAGTGAGATCAGCTCCGTTGGGCCTCTAGAGTAAATATTCGAAGCAAGAATATCATGCAGGACTCGATAACGTGGTTCCATGAACTTCACTTTCAGAGTATTTCCTTGGTACCACTCGACATCACGATTATGGCAGAGAAATTTAGTGATCGTGGACCGAATTTTAGGATCTTCCATGTCCATATCTGGGATTCCTACAGGGGATAGGATAAGATTGAATATTCCTACAACAAATCCTGGAGTGATCAGCACATCATCACCATCTATAGTGACGGAGATGGAGGGGGGTTTTCGAAGATTCCCCTTGTTCGGATGCTTTCCCTTTGTCTTTTCCCATGTGGTTGGATTGACCTTGAACGGCTTGGGAAAGACGACAAAAATAACTGACAAAAATGGCAAATACCTAAAAAGGAGGTGGACACGTGGTGTGTTTAGAAGGGTATTACCAGATTTATAGAAGGATTTGAGTGATCCGACGTGACTTCCAGCAGTTTGGTCGAGAGAATCGAGCAGAGAAGACGACCGAAAACCCTTGAAAAATAAATCCCCCTTTTCACTCTGCTGACTTTTATCGGACGCCATCTATCGATTTTATCGAACTTTCTTTCGATTTTATCGATGATCCTCAGTCGATATGATCGATAGTAGCCTCGATAGTATTCTCGATCAAGTGACTTTTCAAATTCTGATGAGATGTCGATAATATCGACATTTTATCGATTTTATCGATAATACACATGACAAATCAGCAGGGGTATCAGTTATGAATGTTTTTCAGATTTTAGCCACCAGACGACACTCACTTCAAGCATACTTTTAGCATTTCTATGAATTAGTAGTATGCTTAACCAAATTATGTATACACGCCAAACTTATAAACATACGAATGTTTATATACAAAAGATGAAGGTGAGAAACCTTAGATATATCATTTGAAGCTCAGCAAAAATATTTCATCATTTCGGCACTGGTTCAGATCTTTGATGTTTATTCTGAACTAATTCTTCCTTATCCATTTCATTTTCTTGATTGATTTGAGTGGTGGTGCAGGGGCATTGCTTCTATCCATATCCTTAAGAGGACTCTTGAAGTTCTGTATTTCTCTGGTTGACAATTTGTTCTGACCAGAGTTAGGTTGAATCCTCCCAGGAGTTATGCATTCAAAATTATAATGACCTAAATCACCACACAAATAACATGCTGGAGTTGTTCTAGTTTTACTTCCATAAGCAGCAAAAGTTTCAAATCTAGGTGCTGCATTTCCAGCCTTTGGCTTAAATTTTTCATATCCTAGGCCGCTTTTATCTTTTCCAGGTCTTCCCATACCTAAAAGTTTTTCTAACTTCTCACCACTTTGGCAAAACATACAGTTTGGCTTGGCAATTTTTCTGGACTCTTCTAGATTAAACAGGAGTGTGTGATTTTCATTTTGAAGGAGTATATTCTTGTCTTTTAATTGCTTAACCTGTTTGCTTAGTTTTTCAGTCTCAGATTTAAGGAAGGTGTTAATTCTCTTAAGTCTATCATTATCTAAGTGATGTTGCTGTAAATCATTGATCAGATGTGTATTGATTTCTACAGTTTTGTCCAAATCTGTTTGCAGCAATTGGTTTTTATTCTCAGATATTCCCAATCTTTTAGGCACTTTGATGCTATGGATATAAAGCTGATTGTAAGCATCTTATAGCTTATTATTTTCTTCTTCTTCTTTTTCTTTGTCAGGTTCCTCATTATCAGATGGAAATGATTCCGTGGCTTGCTATTCTTTCTCATTCTCAGATTCAGTGAGAATGATTGAAGCAGTGGAAACCATGAGTATTTTCAATGATTTCCGATCTCCATCGCTTTCTGAGTCACTGAATTCTGAATTTGACTCATCTGTATCATCCCATGTGGCAGCCATTGCCTTGCCCTTGGTTTTTCTGTTTGGGCATTCGGTAAATAGGTGTTCATACTCATGACAGGCGTAACATTGTGGTTCTTTGGTTCTTTTACCAAATTTGCCTGCAGAGGTTTTATAGTTCACCTTTCTCCCTTTAGTAAGATGACCGCGATTCTTCTGAAAGAATCTCCTAAATTTTTGTGCCAGTAAGGCCACCTCCTCATCATCATCCTCTCTTTCACTTTCACTATCCTCATGGGTTGTTTTCTTTGAGGTTTTTAGGACAGTGTTTTTGGATTTTTGGGGTTGTGTGAAGTGTAGCTCGAAAGTTTGTAGGGAACCTACTAGTTCTTCTACTTTCATCTCGTCTATGTTCCTACACTCCTCTATTATTGTTACCTTGGGATTAAACCGTTCCGGTAGAGATCTTAGAATTTTCCTACAAAATTTTGGTACCAGAACTTTTTCTCACAATCCACCCAGGGAGTTGCAGATGATATTTAGCTTTGTAAAGAACTCCATAAATGTCTCATGCTCCTCCATTCTGAGACTTTCGAACTATGAAGTCAAGAGTTGTAGTTTGGACCGCTTCACAGTGCTTGTACCTTCATGGGTTGTTTCCAGTAAATCCCATGCTTCTTTTGATGTCCCACACATACTTATCTGATTGAATATATCCTGGGACACGACATAGTAGATAGCATTCATAGCCTTGGCTTCAGATGTTTGCCTTTCTTTATCGAATGTTGTCCACTTTTCTTTGGGTTTGGGCTTTGTGATTGTTGTGCCACTGTCTAGTACAACTTGATCTATTGGTGGCACATATCCATTCTCAATTATATCCCAAACATCATGATCCAAAGATCTCAGAAAGTAGTGCATCCTAGCCTTCCAGTATGCATAGTTTGAGCCATCAAATACTGGAGGTCTAGTGACAGATGATCCCTCTCCCTTGGCCATATTCTAACTTCAGTCAAGACCACTCTCTAGGTGGTGAAGCCCTTAAAGAGAGACCCGCTCTGATACCAATTGAAATAGCGGTGAAGACTGCTTGAGTTGAAGAAGGAATATGCCAATATCTCCTAGAGGGGGGGTGAATAGGACTTTTTCTAAGATTTAAGATTTATTAAAGTTCCTATTTCACTAATCCTAATAACAAGTTCAACTTAGGAATTCTCAAAATTAACTCTACTGGCTTCCAAGCCTTGTAGAGGATCCAATCATAAACTTCTTGAAAGATAAACAATATTGCAAGCAAGATTGTGATAGATATGACTGTGTGTGTATATGAGGCGTGATCTCAGGCAATCAGATATATGAACATATAAGGAAATCACACAATTGAAAAGATAATAGCAATCTCAAACACAGTCATTTTTATAGTGGTTCGACTACTTGTCTACTCCACTCCCGATTGCCGCACTCAACCATTGATGTACTAGATTTCACTAAGGAGGTTTCTCAGGGTTCACCTCAAACCTAAGGTTTTAAATCAGGTTCACCTTTAACTTTATACAGAGGTTTCTACATACCAGGTTCACCTAAAACCTAGAGTTTTACTGGTTCACTCCAAACCAGATGTTTATGCTCTCCATAGAGCAAGGGTCCACACAATGCACCTGGATGTTTATGCTCTCCACAGAGCAAGGGTCCATACAATGCACCCACTACATACACTCCCATCGGAGGCCTCCTACGAGGGCTTTAAAGGGCAAGAACCACTTAAGACCCAAACTTAGAAAGGAATGATCACAAGTGTTCTCTTGGACTCTGGATACTTACAAATAAGCTGATGAGTCTCGTTAAGCACAACGCCGAAGATCTCCTCCTCCTTGTTGATGAAGAGTCTTCTTCTCCCTTGATCCGCAACACAAGATAATATACCAATACTTGGCTTAATGTTGGGTCAAGGTGAAGATGGAATCCTACTCTCTAAAGATTTTCCTATAAGGAAGATAGAGTAGCTCCAATCTTATGCATTCAAGGCATCCCAGCTTAATGATTTGCCATTAAGGTAGTAGCTGGAGGATCCTTGAATCCTTGAATCTATTGAATGTCAATAGTGAGGGTGGATTGAAGGATGATATGTGAAATCATGACTCAAATGTTCATTCACCTCAATCCACTCTATTGAATGTCATTGGTGAGGGTGAATTGAAGGATGAACTCCTTTCATGAATGAGAAAGAGCTTAAGATATAAGATGTAAGTTGAAACACACAAAAGCTCTCTCTTTTTCTCTATGAAAACAAAAGACAAGTCCTCTATATATAGGCAAAAAGTTCACAACGGATATAAAATTTTCACATTTATTAAGAAAACACCGATTCGATATCATCGAGTAAATCTACATTGTTCGATAACATCGAACAAAAGTATGATGGGAAGATAGCATCGATGAATCGTGAGAGACTTTTCGATGACTGGAATCTCAATGTCATAAACGCTATCTTACCACTTTCGCTGATCTCGATTGCATTTAGGTATGCAACAAGCTAAACTCCTAGGTTGCCTCTCGTGACGATGTCATCGAATTGTTAACTCAAACATCGATTCCATGATGGAAAGAAAAAAAGCTGTGCACTATCCATCTATCCTAAAACGACACATGAAAAAGCAGGAGAGAGACAAGACTTCCTGAAATATTTCAGGGATTTTTTTGAATATGATCGGGAACCATCAAGATCATCGAAAATTTGAATTGATTCGTCGATGATATATACGATTCACTGCGATAGAAGAAGTTTTGAAGTTAGTATCCCATGGTGAATCGAGACTACGGTCGATCATCGATAAATCCAAGAAGTGGTTTGTCTTTAAGTATCTTTCGGTTCAATTTTAGATGGTAAACATTCGGGATCTGTGGATTTGGAAGTGTTCTCTCGTTGATGACACCGATATTGTTTTGACATTCACTATGTCTCTATCATCGATATTTGAATATTGATCATCTATCGAAGTGCCATTTTCCACATTAGATCATAGTTAAAAACAATCTCTTTAAAGGTAAATATCTCTTGCTTGACACAATCAAAAAATGCGGCTCCCACAATCGATATCATCGATGGACTTCAAGATGTCATTGATATTTAGAATTCTGTGATCATATCGAAGAGGTCACATCGATATATCAAGGATTTTCCAAATTTTCATTAAAAAGGTCGAATGAGCTCATCTTCCACTTTTAAATCGCATGTTAGGTGTCGATCTTAAGATCGATCACTCGTGTGCTTCTTGATGGACTCGAGATTTGAGATTATCGATAATTATCGATAGGTGTCGATACATCGATAATTCATCCAGACATGTTATGAAGGTTGAGGTTGACATATTTAGTGCTTTTATCGATGATATCGATATGTGTATCGATACATCATCGATAAATTGAACCGTCTGCTCATTATGAATATTTAGTTGTCCGGACACTTTTGGTCCTCTTATCGATAATATCGTTAAGGTATCGAGGACATCGATTTTGGTTGAATCTTAAAGGTAGGGGATCAATAATCATTATCGAGGGTTGGTCATCTCGATGGGATGTTTCATAAAATCGACAAGGCGAAAAAACTTAGAGATTTTCCTATTTTGAAAAGTTTTGTCTCCTCAAAAACCCTAAGATGTCTTTTGTCATTGGTGGATTTCTTGTTTAAGGGTTTTCTTTATCATATACATGGTGTTTTGGGACGAGGGATGTGAGGCTATGATTTACCTATGGCGAGTTCCTACGGCATCCAAAATAGGAAATATGTTAGCTTGAATTGAAAATTAATCTTAAACTAACTCTATCCAATTAATTTCGAAAATCAGAACACCCCAGACTCACACACCCACACGTAACTCCGACAAACCGAGGTCACAGGCACTAGCAGTGTACTTTCACTTTGAGTCATGGGTTTGCTCCCCATAGATTTAGAAGTTCGATTCCCCTTCCCGTGGATTACTCGATGCACGTGGTGTAATAGGGGAAATTAAGCGAGTTTTTGATTTTTTTTATGAATTATAAATCCTCACATCCCAGAGACTCTTGAACCCTCAATTTTGTGTTCACTATTAAGCCTACGTCCGTGCTCATTCCTTTCAAACTTCATCCCCAAATCCCATATAGGGGTACAAGCTAGTGATGCTTAATTCACCTCTTAAATGAGAGCTTTGGTGGATTAGCACAAAAAATAAAATAATTAAAAGGATTGACTTCCCTTTTGGCATTGCTTTGTTTTTCTCTCATTTTCTATTAGTGAGTTCGTTCGATGCACGCCGTCACTAATAGGGGACGTCATATCTTCTGAAAAACGGAGACCCGATCTAGTAGGGCACACTATAACGTACTTCTTTGTGCGGCCCTAACTTCTAGCTCTCTTGATTAGATCGTCGTATTTAGTGATCGGCATGGTCGAGCTATCTATTTCGACGACCGAGAATGGTGTTACTATCGTCCAATCGTATCGCGATCGAACTTCGAGTGTAATTGCATGGCTGAAAACTCCTTCAGCATTCGACCTTTCTGAATGAAAGCCTTCGGAACTTGATATATAGATCTCTTTTTCTTCAAAGTGGATCTATCGATAATTGGGGGCCCTCCTTGAGTTAGCCATCCACCTGGACCCCAAAGGGGCTTATCATCGGGTGTTGGTTTTGGTTTGTCCTAGACGATGAGGTAAGGTCCATCTGCATAATTGCCTATAAGTTGTTCGCTCGACCAAAAAGTCCATCTACATACCCTATTCAAATTAGAAACCCTACCTCACCTCTTATCACTTCACTCCTTCCCCGTGATCATTTTAAGGTTTTGGTTTGTCTTAGACGATGGGGTATGGTCCCATGAATGTGCACATGACTTACTTTTTATTGGACTATCTTTAATAGATGAAATCTCACACCACTTTACACAAGGGTTGATTAGCATCGAGGCGTGAATCAAAGTAATAAGCTCACTCGATCTTTTATTAGGATCAAGATAAATAAGAATAGTCAGACTCTTACTTGAAGATGAAGTGAGGCTTGAATAAGGACACTACTTGGATTAGGAAGTCACTCATAACAAAATGTTTTTTAGCTGAAAATACTGGGGCATCATTTAAAATAAACAAATTTTATGCATAATCTTCAAAGGATTTTGTGCTAGAATCAAACAGTAGGAAAATTTTAATGATTAAGCTGAAAATACTGGGGCATCATTTAAAATAGACAAATTTTATGCATCATCTTCAAAAGGATTTTGCGCTAGAATCAAACACTAGGAAAATTTTAATGATTAAGAAATAAGTTGATAAGAAGAATACCAAAGGATGATCTACGCTAAAATAAAATCAATGCATCAAAGCCTTTGTTCCTTATATTCCAATCTATACTTTCTATTGTCAAAGTGGCTAGGGGAAAAAATTTAAAATTTGAGTAAGAGGATTATGGTATCTATCAATAGTGGATCAAATGTTAAACTCTAGAATTCTATGAGCAAATTTAGATCAAATTAGTTAAAACCTTGCTATTATCGAAGTCCTCATATGGGTAGATGATATTACCTTGTATAAAAATTGATTACTACAAGTTTGATTCCCCTCCCTTTGGATTACTTGTCATGAGTTTGGTAGTACAACTTTGGTTATGGGTTTGCTCTCCTAAAACACGAGTTTGGTTTGGTTCCCCTTCTTGTGGATGACCCGATGCACATGGTTGGCAGGTGATTGTGTGCATTCGCAGGGAATAGTGGGTTTGCTCCCCTAAAACACGAGTTTGGTTCGGTTCCCTTTCTTGTGGATTACCCAATGCACGTGGTTGGCAGGTGATTGTGTGTACTCGCAGGGGATAGTCTCGCCGTAAAGGGGGCGAGGGACACCATGTTATTATAAAATAAAAGAAATTCCAAATTTACAAGTGTGGTGTTTGTCATCGTTGCTATAGAACATTTACAACGGCAAGAAAGAGTACAAAAAGGAGAAAAGAAAAGACTTGAAGGAGCTTATAAAATGAACTGAGCATAATGGGAAGTTTTTAGATGTTGAACTTTACATAGAGCTTAACTTTGAAGAGAGCTTAGAAAATATATTACTTTTAAAACTAAGGAATCTAATGGTTTGTTGGTTATTTCACATCATAATGATGTTTTTTTTTTTGGCCAATTAACTTGAAGGACATCTGGTTTTAATAGTAAGGATGCTTTTTTGAACTCCTTTAACACCTTAAGTGTGTCACAGAAAGTTGTTTATCCTGTCAGTTGAAGACCCTCGAAATCTTGACGTTTCGTCACTACTCCTCACTAATGGTGTGCTAAAATCAACCTACAACTTGTATCACTTAATAATTGCTTCTATATAGTAAGGGTACTTTTCTGAACTCCTCACTAATGATGTGTTAAAATCTCATCAAGAAATATTTTCGATTTCAAGGTTGAATCAAGATGACGACCAATCTAACTTTGATGGTGTCACCTTGCTCCATAAACTATTTGTGCACATGGTGCCAATCCTGCTCTTGTTCAGCAATTGTTTGGTTTTTGAATTAAGGTCATTTTCTCTTCCGTTTAAAATGTATTTTTTCATGCGCTCTCATGCTTTTGATGTTTGCGAAAACAACTAACATCCTACAACTTGTATCATTGAGCAATTGTTTCTATTTCGGTTATGCATGTGTATCATTTTATTTGTTTGACCCAAATATCGAGAAGAACCATCGCTGTTGGAGCCTTTGATTCTTATGGGGTGTTTTCAAATGCTGGACTTTACATAGAGCTTAACTTTCAAGAGAGCTTAGAAAATATTTTACTTCTGAAACAATGGAATCCAATGGTTTGCTGGATTTTTCACATCATAATGATGTCTGTTTTTTTTTTTTCCAGCTAATTAACATGAGGGACGTCTATTCTTAATAGTACGGGTACTTCTTTGAACTCCTTTGAAATTTATTCTCTTTGTAAAGTTGAGGATTTGAAAGTAAGACCATGATCAATCTAACTTTGATATTGTCACCTTGTTGCGTAAACTTTTTATACAAATGGTGGCACTCTTTATTTCGACAAGAAAACAAATGTGTTTGATTTGGGGGATTTATTCAATGATAACGAAGAAAGAATAAGAGAACATTGATCACATTTATTCTGATTTCATTTACATCCTTGGATTCCCTTGATTCTGAAAATAAAGCACAATCAATCAAAATCAGACAAGATGGCTTGATAGAAATTTCGACAGCATTTCGACGTTATTTTGGTCATCTCCTAGATACTTAGGAGGAATTGGTGATTTGATCAGCCAGTCTTCAATGAGATGGAGCATCCTTCCGGTCATTTTTTCTTGAAATATGAAGCAGCACGTTGAAGTGTGGCCAGGCCCTGAGGAAATCAAGCTGATCATGCTAAACGGGCCTAAAAAGTCTCCCAGAATGTAAGATCACGAGGTTGTTACCGTCTGTTCAGCCCAAAACTTTATGTGCGGTATTAGAACCACAAATTAGCCGTACACATCAAATTTCAGCCTCTAGATCCTTGTAAAAATGGCCAAACTGACAGATCAGCCCCTGAGATCGTGATTTGGGGCCCGCCTATCATCTGGATACGCTTTAAACTCAGTCTCAACGCGTTAAATACAGTGGGCAAGTGAATGGACAGAGCAGATTTCCCACAAACTTCACCATCAACCCCACATGTACATTGCATATACATAGTGCATGAGTGCACAAGCCGTGCATGGAATTTCTCAAAATCGGTCGGTAGGTGCTGACCGATTTCTTCTTCTTCTTTCAAAAATACAAACAGCGTAAACGCTGTGACTTTGAAATTTTCTTAGTGTGGCCCACTCCGTACTAAAATCATCGATCTGTACCGTCCATTATGTTCAGAAGATATGTTTAACCCTTGAAAAAGTAGCAATTTGAAACCATGCAGGCTGTTGCACCATCCTAGGCATCAAACATGGAATGGACGGCGAAGTGGATAGGCTCATGGATTGGACCAATTCCACTCCAAAAGCACTCCATTCCTAATGGTTTTTTGCCCTGAAATCAATGGACGGAGTGGATTTTCCCTTTAGCTTCAAAAAATGGATCATCATTCTTCATAGAGTCGACGTACGTCTACTCTGTCTCAAAACAGAGCTTCCGTCCTTTGGTTATGGGCCACACTCATGCTGTGAAAGGTGGATCTGAGTCGTCCATCAGGTAGAGTGAGAAAAACCCATCGAAGTGATGTTAAGCTTTGGCGACCATGATCATTCAAATGATCGCTGCATTGATCGAAAGAGGATTGACTGCTTCCAGTGCTTTGTGGCTTGATTAACTAGGTGAGCCATATCATTAGATAACAAAACCCATCATCGATGGTCGAAAATCCCGGAGGAGAGGAAGATGGTGGACGGTGTGGATTTCTCAAAGTCTCATCAGACTGGACCCCATAATGTAACAGAAGGAAAGATGAAGTTCTTCGCAGCTGAAGTTTCCGGCTGGTTGCGCGGATCATGCAACGGGAATCCTTCATCGGACAACACAACAGTACTATATGCCTTACAGGAATCATCACTTAGACGAATTCTCACTTCTGTTGCGCGATTCGCGCAACAGAGGTCTTCCTTGCGCGGTTTCACGGATGCCATCTTTCGTTGCGCGATCCGCCCAACTGCAATACTCGTTGCGCAGTTCGCGCAACAACACCTCTCTCCTCCTCACTTCTCCATTTCCTGGTCCACCAAATGATCCAACCCATCTACTGAATCAGGGAGGGGTATTTATAGGCCCCACCACTCTTACAGAGTGGTGATCACCACCACTTATTTCTTTACATATGGACTTTCTCTTTCCTTAAACCATGGTGACCACCAAGCTTCCTTTTAAATGGTAGTGTACCACTTTTCTCCTTTCAAATGACACTTTGCATCCCTTTTTTTATACCAAACTACCCTTTCCAATGTTTTTTTACCAACATACCTAAACTACCCCTGGACTTGGATTTTATCAAAATACCTAAACTATCCCTGGACAAGGAAATTTACTAAAATACCTAAACTACCCCTGGACATGGAATTTTACCAAAATACCTAAACTACCCCGGGACATGGAATTTATCGAAATACCCCTGGACATGGAAATTACCAAAATACCCCCGGACATGGAAATTACCGAAATACCCCGGACATGAAAATTACCAAAATATCCCCGGACATGGAAATTACCAAAATACCCCAGACATGAAATTACCAAAATACCCCCCGGACATGGATTTTTACCAAAATGCCCCCGGACATGAAAATTACCAAAATATCCCCGGACATGGAATTCTCTGACCACTGCAATGAGATATTTTTTATGCCTCAACAGATGCCCCCTCGATCCTTCTTTAATTGATTTCTGAAATCAAATTGAGGATCGATCTTCCTCCGCTTGAATGAACTGCAACTCATGATTGATGATCATGTTGCATGGAAGACTGGATGATCATCTTTGACCGTTCGATCGGAAGACTGGAATGCTTGTACTCGACCAGAAGATTTGAATGCTCATATTTGACTAGAAGACTGGAATGCCCATATTTGACCAGAAGAATTGAATGCTCACGCTCGAATGGAAGATTTGAATGATACCTGCTCGAACGGAAGACTTGAATGATTATGCTCGAACGGAAGACTTGATGATTGTGCTCGAACGGAAGACTTGATGATTGTGCTTGAACGGAAGACTTGATGATTGTGCTCAAATGGAAGACTTGATTGATCACGTTCAAACGGAGGACTTGACTGATTGCGCTCGAACAGAAGATTTGAATGATGGCGCTCGAACAAAAGACTAAAATGCCCCCAACCAATACTTTCAAGCGGATGTTTTACTAGAGAAGATGAGATTCTATTTCGTCGAAACTCATCTCTCGCAATGGATCTTTGAGCAACTTGACCAGAGCTATCTTTCAACATCGTTGCTAAATAAATTTCTCAGATCAACTCCAACGATTCTTTCCTTTAATTCTGCAACGGTCTCTTTGATCAACATCAGCGACTTTTTTCCTTTAATTCTGCAACGGTCACTTTGATCAACATCAGCGACTTTTTTCCTTTAATTCTGCAATGGTCTCTTTGATCAACTCCGTTGCTCCTGCCGCAACAACTTTTTGATTGTTTCCTTTATTCATAATCTGCATAATCCAAGCTTTTCGAATGATAATCTTTCCTACCAAATTAATCAGAATTAGTATCTCATTACATTATAATTCTTTCAATTTAGCCTTAAGAAGCATTGATAATTTTGCAATATATATTGAAAGCTTCTCTTCTTTTTTTAGGTTGATCGTGATATTCGCTCTGTCATCTTGCTTCGCATTGCATTCTTTACTCATTATATCGCACTTTTGGAGATATCATTTTGAACGTTCATACTGAATCATGCTTCATAATTCTCGACATATGAATTCTTCCACCATGCATAAGAGATTATCAGAAAGACCAAGGCATAGATTACTTTGAAGACATAGATCTTGCCCCCTTTCCCGGTCATTGTCGCATAAAGATTTCTTCAGAAGATAATATTTCCGAAGTGAAGGCTGTTGATACTCTTGAAAGATGAATAATCTTTGTTGTTCCTTTAATGAATTCAAAGAATACATCCGAATCCCTCACGACTTTCGTCAATATATTAATTGACCTTGAAGGATTGAACTTTTGAGTATAGAATTGCCAATATCTTGAAGGCATTTGTTGTTGCTGCAATTTGAACCTGATTCAAGATAAATGCATCTTTGCACATATATATATTTTTTTACTTAACATTTAAAATTTTCATCAACCAATTGCATATTTAAGCATATCTAAATTGAAATATGTATTTGCGGCATCTTGAATGCTTTATGCTTTTTGAGCAGTGGTGCTAGTGCACTTTGACTGACCATACTTTAACTGGACAAGACTGACTGACCATACTTTAACTGGACGAGACTGCCCTTGACCTGACTGAACTTGACTCAGACTTGACTAGTCTAGATTGAACTAGATTGACTGAATCGACTGGAAGGATAGACTGTATTTAAACCTTTTATGCTTTGTTAGTGCGGGATTCTATATGTGAGTATTTAGATCGGCGGTGCTAAGTTTCAATTTCGGCTAGCCACACACAGTTTAGGCTCATGAGTAGTGGAGCGCGCGCGCACACAGTTTAAGCTCTTGAGTAGTGGAGCACTTGTTGGTCTTATGTGATGGTCTCTGTAACTCTCTAGAATTCTCTTGGACTTTTCACTGCCTTGAGTTCACAGGCCACGGTCCATCAGAGGGGCCCAGTGACGCTACCGGGTGGTGAACTGTTGGTTTTACGCACAGGGTTGGCTATGGTAACTCTCTAGAGTTCGCAGGGCTCGCAAAGCTACCTTTGGGGTACCAAACCTAGGGCCGCTAGTCCATCAATGAGTAGGCTTAATCCCTTCCTCACGAGTTAATACTAAAATCAAACCGTAGATTTGGAGGGTCTTACGCATGGTTGGCCTAAAAGCTCACACTGTGGCCCCTGTTTTCTTCGTCTGCAAGGTCGAGCCCATTCACGGGAGGGCACTTTTATCCGTTCCCCGTGGCGCTGCTGGAAAGCTATACAAACGGCATGGGAGTTACGGTGACTAGTCTTCACGGATTTATGACCTTTTAGGCTCTGAATCCTTGACTTCGTCAGCTGCCCCATGGGTGCGCACGATGGTCTTCGCGGGCTTTTTAGGGCCACTGACTCCTCGCCGCTGCCTGAATGGCGATCTTAATATGTCTTATGTGTAGTTGGCCGACCCTTTTAGAGCTTGATCCTTTTAGAGTTTTGATCTTTTGAGATCTTAATCCTTTCAGAGTTTAATCCTTTTAGAGCTTTTAGCCCTTTCTTAGAGCTTGATCCTTTTTGATTAGGCTCTTTTAGGATTTTGACCTTTTTAGGATTTGGCTTGGTTAGACTGCCTCTTTGACTGAGATTGATACATCATTGCTTTTGATAATATCTTCAAGAGGATCCGTCTGATAAAATCTTCAAGAAGATCTGTTCGTGTTGTTCATAATATATCAGTCTTGTTAATGTCTTCAAGAGAATCTTCAAGACGATATTAACTCTGCCAGACTTATTTGGTGATGACGATGATCACTTTCTTTTCAGAATACTTGCTAATGTAGTTGATATGCTCGCGAATTTCTTCTTTATAGATTCTTTCGATGGCGTATGGACATGATCTTATTCCTTCTTGCCCCCTTTTGATATAGAATCATTATGCCAATAATATTCTGGATCAAAATCAGTAGCTTCTTTAGGGATAGTATCTTTTGATGAAGCGAGCATTGACCGGTATGCTGATACCTTGCCCATCGTGATTTGAACTTTGTATGCCCCATTGGAGTATACTTCTTTTATTATATACGACCCATCCCATTTAGGCTCGAACTTGCCCCCTATTTGGCGGGTGACCACTATAGGTCTTTTCAACATTACCACCATATCTCCTATTTTTTGAAAGAGCGGTATTTAACTTGTTTATCAAAAGCAGCCGATATCCTGGGTCGATATGACTCCAATCGCTGTTGAGCTGCTAGATGTTTCTCATCAAGCAGATCTAACTCTTTCAACCTTATTTTTGCATTTTCATCATCTGTTACGGACTGATGTACCGCCACTCTGAGCGATGCCACTTGCATTTCAATTGGGATGACTGCCTCCATGCCATAGATTAATAAATACGGTGTTGCCCCCGTTGTTGTGTGATGAGTAGTTCTGTATGCCCATAATGCTTTTTGCAATTTTTCATCCCAATCACGCTTATTACCTGTCACCGTCTTCTTTAGTATTTTGACGATCGTTGTATTGAACACCTCTGCTAGTCCATTGACTGGGGATAGTAAGGCGTTGAAAACGAATGTCGAATGCTGAACTTCTGACACAGCTTTTCCCTGCCTTGGCAGAAATTTTCTTCAGCGTCGGCGATAATCGTCAATGCTTAACAGTAGTCATTAACGCTTGGTAGCGATCATCAACACTTGATAACGATCATTAACGCTTGGCAGCGATCATCAATGCAATGACTTGATATGCTTAAAAGCCTGTTTTGCTTTGGCAATGACTTGATATACTTGAAAGTGCTAATCTTGGTGATAATCATCGACAGCAATGACTTGATATGCTTGAAAGCCTGTCTTGCTCCCTTTTGATTAGGAAGTATTTCTCTAGCGATCTTCGTAATCAAAATTACGGCAATGACCTTTTGATATACTGATGCCATATTACTTCCTACTTTTGTTCAAGATTAGTTTTGCCCCCGGTCTTGAACTGATTAGGCGTGTGTACTTTTATTTCTTCTTTCATGTCGTACACCTCCACGATCTTGCTTTTATCAACTGTCTTTTATAACTTGTTCTTCAAGCCACTCACTTTTCTTTTCTTCTTCAATTCTGTCCCCTTTCCTTTTTCCTGAAATTCGAAGTCAATTGAAAATTTATGCTTTAATTCATTCGTATAAGGGAGAGTACATGACCTTTTTTTTTTTTTGCAATTCTTTTGCTCTTCTACTTATTGGCGATAATCGTTAATGCTTGATAGCAATCGTCAATGCTTGTTAGCGTTAGTGCTTACTTTTGCCTCCAACTTTGTCCTGCAAAAATTGATATAGACAATTATTATGAACAATTATCATCAAGGGGAATCAACAATTACCTTGTTTGAGATTTTGAGATTTTATCATTATGAGACTTTGCTTATCTTCCCCGCTCTTTTTTTTTTTTTGGAAGCATCGAAACTGTAGCTTATCTTTAAGGATAGCATATTTTGCGTGCCCTTGTCTGCCCCCTGAATAATTGTGCCGTGAATCTTCTAAATCAAAACGCTGTGATTCTTATGAGTCAAGTGATCATTTTTCCTTTGAGATCATATGTCATTACTTTCTCTTTTATTTCTCATATCTTCTTTTATGACAATTTTACTATTGTCAGTCATCTCTTGTAGACTATTCTTTTCTTCTTTGCTTCATTTCTTTGAATATCGTAATCTCATTTTGATTGCCTCTCAGAATAGTGATTGATTCCTCATAAGCATTGTATCATTCTTCTTCGACTTGTATGTTTCCTTATTCCTTAAATTGTCCAAACTCTTTCTCTTCTTTCTTATTTATAAAATCGCTGATGTTCTCTTTATCGGAAGATTCAATCTTTTACTTTTTTGACAATCCTTCATTTTGCTTTTCTTTCTTCGGCAATATTTGTTGTTGTTCCCTTATGACTCTTGAAATAGCCGATTCATATGAGAGTGGAGCAGCTTCACTTTGACTCTTACTCTTCTACTCTGGGAAGTTGTGACGATGCCCCCAGGGTTCTCTATTGACCGATGAATTCGTTAATTCACTAACTGATTCATCTACTTATTGGCGAGCAACCTCTGATTCAATCGAACTAACCTTTCATCTGAGGATTTTCCTCAGGGTTCATTGTTGTTCACAGTAGTCGTTCTAATGTACTATTATCCGTTCTTGGCAGGATGATATTCTTTTCACCCAATCTCAAACGTCGTCATCAGCTTGATCGAATCATCATTGTCCCTGGCATTGTCTGTTTTTTTATCGCAACTGATTTGATCCTCTTTGACACTTTTTGATGAAAATCTATTAGATGTCAAGTAGACAACTATTTTAGTCGGGAGAAAGATCGTTGCTTGATACCCACATTAAGAATGTAATGTTAGTTATTTTATTTAAATAAAATTGTACTTTGCTTTTAGAGATGTTCCCATTGAGAGTCACCATTTTGGCGTCTATATAGACGCTTAAATGTCCTCCGAATATTTTCTAAGTTACCATCGAATAATAAATCCCCAGCAGAGTCGCCATTTTGTTTCGACAAGAAAACAAATGTGTTTCATTTGGGGGATTTATTCAATGATAACAAAGAAAGAATGAGAGAACATTGATCACATTTATTCTGAGTTCATTTACATCCTCTGATTCCCTTGATTCTGAAAATAAAGTACAATTAATGTAATGTACTGAATGAAAGAGAAGATAATCAGATAGAAATTTTGGCAGCATTCCGACGCCTGTTTCAATCATCTCCTAGGACTTAGGAGGAATGTCGATCTGATCAACCAGTCTTCAATGAAACGGAAATTTCGGCAGCATAACGACGCTATTTCGGTCATCTCCCAATACTTGGGAGGGATTGCTGATTCGATCAGCCAGTCTTCAATGAGATGGAGCATCCTTCTGGTCATTCTTCCTTAAAATATGAAGAAGTCCGTTGAAGTGTAGCCAGGACCCACAGAAATCAGGCCGATCACATCAGACGGGCCTAAAAAGTCTCCCAGAATGTAAAATCATGGGGTTGCCACCGTCCATTCTGCTCGAAACTTTATATGAAGCCTTAGAACCACAAATTAGCCGTACACGTCAAGTTTCAGCTCCTGAATCCTTGTAGAAATGGCCAAACTGACAAATCAGCCCCTGAGATCATGATTTGGGGCCCGCCTGATATCTGGATATTCTTCAAATTCAGTCTCAACGTGTTAAATACAGTGGCAAAGCGGACGGACGAAGAAGATTTCCCACAAACTTCACCATCAGCCCCACATGTACATTGCATGTACATAGTGCATGAGTGCACAAGCCGTGCATGTTTTTTTCTCAAAATCGGTTAGCGTGCGCTGACCGATTCTTTCTTCTCCAATTCAGAAAATGCAACAGCGTCTTCACCACTTTTGCCGTTCTTGTGTAGTGTGACCGACTCACTGCTCCATTAGATGATCGGAGCCGTCCATTCACTTTATAAGGTGGGAATTACCATTGCCTAGTTGTCCTTTTGTCACCATGTCACCATGCAGACTGTTGCAAGATCTTAACCGTTAATTAGAAGATGAACGGTGAAGTAGATAACCTCACGGGCCACACCGATTTCACTCTAAACACAGTCATTTTAAATGGTTTTTCGCTCTGAATCCAATGGACGGAGTAGATTCTCCATTTGACCTCGATAAGTGGGCCATCATGTTTCATAGAGTCGACGTACGTTGACTCTGTTACGAAACAGAGACCCCGTGTTTCTGTAGTGGGCCACCATCATGCAGCAGAAGATCGATCTGAAGCATCCATCAGGTGGAGGGGGCAAAACCCATTGAGGCCATGTTGAGCTTTGACGACGACGCTCATTCATTTGACCACTATGGCGATTGCAAACAGACCGTTGAGCTGACATCTCAGCTTGATTATCTCGGTGGGCCACATCACTAGATGACCAAGACCGGTCTTTCACGGTCAAAATCTCGAGAAGAAGGTATTGGACGGTGTGGATCTCTCAAAAGATGGTCGTACTGGGCTCCGCCAGCAACACAACAAGCTTCTTCCCAATGTACGCATGGCCGAATTTCTGCCAGGTTGGCGGGTCCGCGGAAAGGAATTTCTTCTCCCAGACATGGCTTTGCGCGGATGGCGTACGGGACTTCTCCCATACCTTTGCGCGGGTTGGCGCAAAGGAATTTCTTCTCTCCTTCTCCTGCCTTGCTTCTCTCCCATTCTCTAACCCATCAACTGATCTCACCGATCCAACCCCTTCAAATGAAACTGGAAAGGGGTATTTATAGGCCCCACCACTCTTACAGAGCGGTGATCACCACCACCTATCACTTCACATATGAACAACCTCTCTCCTTAAACTATGGTGACCACCAAGCTTCTTCTTAAATGGTGGTGTACCACCTTATTTCCCTTAAAATGACATCTCTTGCACTCTTTTTACCAAACTACCCTTTTCGATTTCTTTTTCTTGAAATACCTAAACTACCCTTGGAGATGGAATTTTACCAAAATACCTAAACTACCCCTTGATATGGATTTTTACTTACCTAAACTACCCCTTGATATGGATTTTTACCGAAATACCTAAACTACCCCTTGATATGGATTTTTACCAAAATACCCCGGACATGGAAATTACCGAAATACCCCAGACATGAAAATTACCAAAATACCCCCGGACATGAAAATTACCAAAATACCCCTGGACATGAAAATTACCAAAATACCCCTGGACATGGAAATTACCAAAATACCCCAGACATGAAAATTACCAAAATACCCTGGACATGGAAATTACCAAAATACCCCCGGACAACAATTGCTCCTACTATAACTCATCCCTAAGTAATTGATCTTTGTATTGTCTTTGCTTGTCTGAGACAAATTGAGAGAAGAAATAACATTGTTGGACCTTTAACACTTCTGGAGTGTTTTCAAATGCTATAGTTTACATAGAGCATTACTCTCAAGATAACTTAGAGAGTATCTTACACTTCTGGTTATTTCACATCGTAATGTTGTTATTTTTATTATTCAATTAACCATAAGGATGTCTAGTTAGGTAGAAGTCCTTAAGCAAAAGGCATTCCATTCATTTTTGTTCGGGAATCTTTATCCTAAGTGTTGAGAGTAATCTAAGAAAGAATTGGTGTATCTGAAACTCCACTAGTAAACACCCTATTTCTGGGATATGGTTAAGTAGGCATGAAAATATTAAAATGCGCATACCTTGGAATAGAGACCACTTGTGTTGGACGTGCATACACATTTCAGGCTCTGTGGTAGGACGTGCTTCCTTTATCGTAATGATTGACCTAGTTAGAATATCTTTAAACATCAGAAGAAGGTTTTATCGTATATGGTCCAATCTTCAATTTCCCATCCCTCTTATATATATATATATATATATATATATATATATATATATATATATATATAACTTGATTTGGGCGATCCTTTAATAGAAAAAGTTTGATCATTGATATAGATTGTTTGGGCGATCCTTTAATAGAAAAATTCTACCTAGGGTGACAACTCTCCTGCTATTGCTATTAAGTAATTGCTCCCATTTCTTTCTTTCTAGACATTTTGGGCTTCCTATTGTTTGAAAATAATTGCTTGTCTATGCTCCCTTATGTCTCTTGCTTGTGTTATTAGGAGCATGACTATGATCCCAGTTTTACCGGCTGTTTTGACCGCCGATAAAGGTCTATTTTCTTGTAGTGACTCTATTTCAGCTTGTATATTTTTTTGCTCCATATCTGATCTTCACCTCTATACAACTTCATCCATCAAAACCCCGGCTATTTGGATTAGGGTGCAAATAGCTGGGATGAAGACTATGATGAAATCATCATCATCATCTAAGTCTTCATCTGAGAACGAGTGCCCAATTCCAATACACTCTCAGTTTAGTGGCCGTTCTATGGGTTGGCTTTGGATTAGGGTGCAAATAGCTGGGATGAAGATAATGATGAAATCATCATCATCATCTAAGTCTTCATCTGAGAAAGAGTGCCCAATTCCAATACACTCTCAGTTTAGTGGTCGTTCTATGGGTTGGCTTTGACACCATGAAAGCTTTGGGGATTCCACAACGAGAATTTCTTAACTAATGAATTTATTTTCCGTAGGCATGGCTTATTTTCTCTTGTAAGAAATGGATTCTTTCATATGCATTATTTTACTTCTTTTAATTAGGGATTTATTATTTTCATATGTTTGGTGATATTTGGCTTTCTGTAATTCTGTCTCCATCTTGTAGTATGGTTTTTGGGTGAATGTACAGCTATCAAGCCTCCTCTTACTGAAAATATGTAAGTATGATTCTGATAGAAAATTCATGGAATTAATTTCATTCCATTGCTACATATTAACTTTAGAAAATTTAGGGGAGAAGTTTAAGAGTAGAGAATTTTCTTTTGGGTTCCTTAACTGTTATTCCCCTGATTTCTAGAGTTCCCATAATTGTAAAACAACATTCCTAGTTAATTATCTAATTTCGGTTTCTGGAGCATTCATCTATGTGAAAGTGTCTGCAACTTCATATAGCATTTCAAATCATGATTCTGATAGAAAATTCATGGAATTAATTTCATTCCATTGCTACATAATAACTTTAGAAAATTTAGGGGAGAACTTCAAGAGTAGAGATTTTTCTTTTGGGTTCCTTAACTGTTATTCCCCTGATTTCTAGAGTTCCCATAATTGTAAAACAACATTCCTAGGTAATTAGCTAATTTTGGTTTCTGGAGCATTCATCTATGTGAAAGTGTCTGCAACTTCATATAACATATCAAATCTTGTCATTTCTCAATTTAGTTATAAAAATTCAGTTTCTCTCATTTAAGTATACTCAGTTTGAAAAAAACTCTGTTGAAAGATGTAACTCGTCTTTCGCATTCGTTGTTTCAGTGCAGGTCCTCGATGCCTGCCATGGGCTCTTACGTTACTCATCTGCACAAAGATTGGACTGCTCTAATTACACATTTATGGCAAGTTTCACCTGTTGAATGTGGATGAATGTTTGTATAACTGTACCTTTTCAAGCCACTGACTGGACGGCCACCCATTTGGATTGCCTTGCATTTTGGGTATGGGCAGTCCACCTGGTGATCACAAAGCAATTGTCCTGATCATTGTACACATGTACCACATGTACAAGAAAGGCCTTTTCAGGCCACTGATTGGATGGCCACCCATTTGGATTGCCTTGCATTTTGGTTATGGGCAGTCCACCTGGTGAGCACAAAGAAATTGTCTTGATCATTGTACACATGTACCACACGTACAAGAAAGGCTTTTTCACTGTGCACCTGATGAAACTCAATGGTTATCTTTGTTGCATTCTACCTTTGTCTAATTTTATTTTTGTTGATGTTTTATTGTGGGTTTTGCCTCTTGTTAGGCTGGTAATGATGAGATGGGCTTATGGTTTTGCATTGTGAAAACCATTGTTGCTAAGTTACAGCCCGAAAATCAGATTAGTTGAGCAATTGGAAATAATATTAGCAATGAATAATTAATTGTTGATTTTAACATTGTAAATAACAGTCGATGAATTTATTGATCATATAGTTTTATTGCTGGAGTTTCCATGCACCTTAGTTAAGAGTACTGAGCTCGTTTACCAGGAGCTTGATCTTATCATGTGATGCCGCTTGCATTTGAGCTAGTTCACTTTTCAGTTTTTCAGTGGCTATGGCCATGACATCAGACTTAAGGGAAGAAGAACCAATCTGATGCAGAGAACCCACGGCAAGTGACATCTGCACCCACATGTGAGAAGTTTCTGCACAACATTTGTTACGTTCATTACATGTGCTGGTTTTATATTTTATTTACTTCTAACAAATATGTTCTTTTGGTATCAACCAAAGGTATTTATGTCAATGTTTCTCCGCAAACTTAATCTTGCTTGCTTGTTTGAATCTTTCAACATATTTTAATTCAAGGTTCCTATGGGGATGGAGAATTGATTTTTGCTATGACTGTTCACATTAATGTGACTAATAGCTAGTAATTTAACAATGTTTGATTATTTATTTTTTAATCTTTATTCGACTTTTGTACTTCAACTGTTGGTGAATTTGGAGATCATCTCTTATATGAGAAGCAATAATGATAAATGTGATTTTAATGGCTGCTTTTTAAGACCATTTGTGCAAGTGTAAAAGGGGAACCTACTGACTTTTTTTACCTTATGGGATGTCACCATAATTGACCATTGTTTTAAAATGGATCAATGGTTTAATTGAATTGTAGCTCCCATAGTCAATCGTATTGCTGAAAATGACTATCAGTTCGTACTTGTTTTTTCTTGAAAAAAAGAAGAAAAGAAAAGAAAGAGAAACATGACCATTAGTAGGATTGATATTTGAGTATCATCATTTTTTTCTTTCTTTCCTCGGCTTCTTCTTCATCTTCTTCTTCTGTTTCTTGTCTTTCTTTTCATTATAATTTGATCTTATAAATTAAATAACACCATCAATGATAAAACATACTTTTAGTTCATTGTGCTTGTCTTCAAGATGAGTAAATAACACTAACATTAGTGCTAGGATGGAGTTAATAAAAGTAACATACAAAAGATTAGGTGAAATTCTTGTTCTAGCATTACCCAAGTAAATTAACTTTTTGATGGCATTTTAAGCATTGCACATATGGGAAATTAACTTTGATGGCATTTTAAGCATTACCTTCAATAATTAACTCTATTTTCTATTATTGGTCTCACTAAGAATAACTATTATTTTCTACCAGATGACATATTGATATCTCCAATACCCACATTTGGAAGAAAAAAAAAACATTTCCAATAAATATTTCAATAAATATTTTAGGAATCATTACCCAGTAGTTCCCTTTCCCAGTAGTTGTCTTTCCCAATAGCCAGTAGGAATCATTACCATGGCTTTTATCGACCTTCCGAAATAAGGGTTCAAAACCGTTCCTAAATAAGAAAAAATATTGTTCCTAAATTGAAATTTTGCGACAGTCCTTAATTTTTTGCGACGCCCTATTAACCACGGTTGAAAACCATTTCTAAATGGTTTGGGAACGGTTTTCCACCATTCCTAAATATGGATTTTGGTGTAGTGTGTGAATTTTGGGATATGGCCCATCCATGGTAGGACTTACTTGATTGTTGGTACAGATCTCATTTACATTTGCCACTTGTACGAAAAGTGAATTCCTATATAAAATGTCCTTCTTTAATGCAGGTAAGATTTCTGTTGCTGGCAATGAATACAATTAGGATAACAAACCCTCATAACCTGATGGTCGAATATCAAAACATTAAGCAGAAGAATCACCTCGATTTAGGAGGAAGCCGCACCCATTACTAGAGCGGAAGAGGATGACATACTTGTGGGGTATGATATTGATTATACGGTTCCTGGAAAAGGCATGAACCAAAGTTCTATTTTAGAAGACATGGAAAGCCCATTTTAAAGGAAGCGCTGAAATTAGCCAATACGTGTGGCTAGCCTGAATCTCACTAAGGTCTTTCTCATCACTATTTTGTTCAGAGCTAATACCTATAAACTTTAGTCATACCTATAAATTTTCTCATCCCATGAAACAATTTCAACCTGATCTAAAATTCTAATGGGCCATAGCAAAGAGAAATGTAAATCAAGGGAGGAAACATTCAGCATATAGAGTCATACTCACCTACGCACCTTTGCACACGTGTCATGGGCGTATAATCCTTATGGTCCATGTGATGTGAAATCCCATGAAACAATTTTAACTTGATCTAAAATTCTAATGGGCCATAGCAAAGAGAAATGTAAATTAAGGGAGGAAATTGTTTTCATTTTTCATGGCTCACCAAAGTTTTGGATCAAAGTAAAAATTGGGCCTCGAGGGTTTCATGACATGGTGCTTCACGTGGACTGTTCAAATTTTGGAGTCACACCACGTATGATGAGTTCTCAAAAAAGTTTGCACGAGTTTCGTGCGAACTGGTGCACAACAGAGCATTCAACATATAGAATCATGCTCACCTGCGCACCTTTGCACACGTGTCATGGGCGTATAATCCTTATAGTCCATGTGATGTGGAATCCTATGAAACCCCAAGTGAAAATTTTTCACCATGATGTAAAATTCTTGTGGGCCATAGCAAAGAGAAATGCAAATCAGGGGAGGAAACTATTTTCATTTTTCACGGCTCACCAAAGTTTTGGATCAAAGTAAAAATTGGGCCTCGGGGGTTTCATGAGGTGGTGCCTCACGTGGACTGTTCAAATTTTGGAGTCACACCACGTATGATGAGTTCTTAAAAAAGTTTACATGAGTTTCATGCAAATTGGTGCACAGCTGAGCATTTAGCGAGTCATGCTCACCTCACGTGTCATGGGCGTATAATCCTTATGGTCCATGTGATGTGGAATCCCATGAAACCCCAAGTGAAAAATTTTCACCCTGATCTAAAATTTTGGTGGGCTACAACAAAGAGATGCAAATCAAGGGAGGAAACTGTTTTCATTTTCATGGCCCACCAAAGTTTTGAATCAAGGTAAAAATTGGGCCCGGTGGGTTTCATGAGGTACTCCTTCACGTGTACCATTCGGATTTTGGAGTCCCATCACATATGGCGACTTCGCACGAGTTCCGTGCGAACTGGTGTGCAGCTGAGCATTCAGCATATAAAGTCATGCTCACTTACGCACTTGCACACCTTTGTACACGTGTCATGGGTATCTAATCCATACGGTCCATGTGATGCGAAATCCCATGAAACCCCAAGGAAAATTTTTTCACCATGATGTAAAATTCTGGTGGGCCATAACAAAGAGAAATGCAAATCGGGAGGAAACTATTTTCAATTTTCATGGCCCACCAACATTTTGGATCAAAGTAAAAATGGGCCCATGGGTCCTCATGAAGACCGTTCAGATTCTGGACTCACATCACATATGATGTTTTCTGAAAAAAGTTCGCACAAGTTCCATTCGAACTAATGCGCAGCTGAGCATTCGGCATATAGAGTCATGCTCACATGCGCACGTACGCACCTTTGCACACATGTCATGGGCGTCTAATCCAAATAGTCCACGTGATGCGGAATCCCATTAATACCTAAGGGTAATTGTCACCCTGATCTAAAATTCTGGTGGGCCATAGCAAAGAGAAATGCAAATCAAGGGAGGAAACTGTTTTCATTTTGCACTGCTTACAAAAGTTTTGGATCAAAGTAACAATTGGGCCCAGGGGGTTTCATGAGGTGCTGCTTCATGTGAACCATTCAGATTTTGGAGTCACATCACGTATGATGACGAGTTCTCAAAAAAGTTCGCACCGGTTTTGTGCGAACTGTTGCGCAGCTGAGCATTCGGTATATAGAGTCATGCTCACTTGCGCACCTACGCACTTGCACATGGGCGTCTAATCCTAACATTCCATGTGATGTGGAATCCCATGAAACCCCAAGGGAAAAAAATTCACCCTGATCTAAAATTCTAGTGGACCATAGCAAAGAGAATGCAAATTAGGGGAGGAAATTGTTTTCATTTTTCATGGCCCACAAAAGTTTTGGATCAAAGTAAAAAAATTGGGCCCAAGGGGTTTTATGAGTCGCTGCTTCATGAGGACCATTCAGATTCTGGAGTCACATCATGTATGATGTTTTCTTAAAAAAGTTTGCATGAGTTTCGTCCGAACTAGTGCACAGCTAAGCATTCAGCATATTGAGTCATGCTTACATACGCATGAGCGCAACTTTGCACACGTGTCATGGGCGTCTAATCTGAATGGACCATGTGATGCGGAATCCCATGAATCCCCAAGGGAAAAATTCTCCTTGATCTAAAATTCTGGTGGGCCATAGCAAAGAGAAATGCAAATCAGGGGAGGAAACTGTTTTCATTTTTCATGGCCCACCAAAGTTTTGAATCAAAGTAAAATTTGGGCCCAGGGGGTTTTATGAGTCGCTACTTCACGAGGACCATTCAGATTCTAGAATCATATCACGTATGATGTTTTCTCAAAAAAGATTGCACGAGTTCCGTGCTAAGTAGTGCGCAGCTGAGCATTCGGCATATTGAGTCATGCTCACCTATGAACGATCGCACCTTTGCACACGTGTCATGGGCGTCTAATCCGAACGGTCCATGTGATGCGAAATCCCATGAATCCCCAAGGGAAAAATTTTCACCACGATCTAAAATTTTGGTGGGCCATAGCAAAGAGAAATGCAAATCAAGAGAGGTAACTGTTTTCATTTTTCATGGCTCGCCAAAGTTTTGGTTCAAAGTAAAAATTGGGCCTAGCTGGTTTCATGAGGTACTGCTTCACGTGGACTGTTCAGATTTTAGAATCATCACATATAATGAGTTCTAAAGAAAGTTCGCATGAGTTCTGTGCGAATTGGTGCATATCTGAGCATTCGGCGTATAGAGTCATGCTCACCTCCGCACCTTTGCACACATGTCATGGGCGTCTAATATTTACGGTCCACGTGATGCGCAATCCTATAAAACCCTAAGGGAAAAATTTTCACCCTGATCTAAAATTCTGATGGTCCATAGCAAAGAGAAATGCAAATCAAGGGAGGAAATTATTTTCATTTTTCATGGCCTACTAAAGTTTTGGACAAAGTAAAAATTGGGCCCAGGGGGTTTCATGAGGTGATGCTTCATGTGGACTGTTCAGATTCTGGAGTCACATTACGTATGATGTTTTCTAAAAAAAGTTCGCCCGTGTTCCGTGGGAACTGGTGCACATCTGAGCATTCAGCATATAAAGTCATGTCACCTGCGCACCTACGCACGTGCGCACCTTTACACACGTGTCATGGGCGTCTAATCCGAACGGTCCATGTAATGCGGAATCCCATGAAAACCCATGGGAAAAATTTTCACCCTGATATAAAATTCTGGTGGGCCATAGCAAAGTGAAATGCAAATCAAGAGAGGAAACTGTTTTCATTTTTCATGGCCCACCAATGTTTTGAATCTAAGTAAAAATTGGGCCATGGGGGTTTCATGAGGTGTTGCTTCACGTGGACCGTTCAGATTGTGGAGTCATATCACGTATAATGAGTTCTCAAAATTGTTTGCAGGAGTTCCGTGCGAATTGGTGTGCAGCTGAGCATTCGGCATATAGAGTCATGCTCACTTGCGCACCTACGCATGTGCGCACCTTTGTACACATGTCATGGGCGTCTAAACCGAATCGTCCATGTGATGCGGAATCCCATGAAACCCCAAGGTGAAAATTTCCTCCCTGATCTAAAATTCATGTGGACCATAACAAAGAGAAATGCAAATCAAGGGAGGAAACAATTTTCATTTTTCTTGGCTCACCATAGTTTTGAATCAAAGTAAAAATTGGGCCCAGCGTATGATGAGTTCTCAAAAAAGTTTGCTTGAGTTTCGGTGGAAATGGTGTGAAGCTGAGTATCCCGCTTATATAGTCATCCTCACTTGCTCACATACGCACGTATGCACCTTTGCACATGTGTCATGGGCATCTAATCCGAACGATCCATGTGATGAGGAATCCCATGAAATAACAAGGGAAAAATTTTCACTCTGATCTAAATTTCTAGTGGGCCATAGCAACGAGAAATGCAAATCAAGGGATGAAACTGTTTACATTTGTCATGGCCCACTAGAGTTTTGGACCAAAGTAAAAATTGGGCCTAGGGGGTTTCATGAGGTGCTGCTTCACATGGACCATTCAGATTTTGGAGTCACATCACGTATGATGAGTTCTCAAAAAAGTTCGCACGTGCGAACTGGTGTGCAACTGAGCATCCAGCATATAGAGTCATGCTCTAGCTACGCACCTGTGCACCTTTGCACATGTGTCATGGGCATCTAGTTTGAACGTTCCATGTGATGCGGAATCCCATTAAACCCCAAGGTAAAAATTTCCACCCTGATCTAAAAGTCTGGTGGGCAATAGCAAAGAGAAATGCAAATCATGGAAGTGTTTTCATTTTTCATGGCCCACCAAAGTTTTGGATCAAAGTAAAAATTGGGCCTAGGGAGTTTCATGAGATGCTGCTTCATGAGGACCATTCTAAATATAGAGTCATATCACGTATGATGAGTTCTTAAAAAAGTTCGCACGAGTTCTGTGCGAACTGCTGCGCAGCTGAGCATTTAGCATATAGAGTCATGCTCACCTATGCGATTGAATTCAAAGTCTTGAAGAAAATGTGAAGATTTTATGCTAGGATTTAGAGATCCACCTTCCAAATGGATTTGTTGATCGTTCATCGAATTCAATTCTTGCAATCTTAATGGGTCAAATAGGCTTCGAATTGAACAATTGTATAGCAATCGAATGGATCTTGATGTTACAAACCCTAATAAATGCAAGAAGAAGCCAGCGAACAATGTCGTTTCTCAGAAGGAGGTTGATTTTGGTAGGGAAGAAAATGAGGAATTGAAGTCGTTGTTGCCACCTCGAATGGGCGAAATGTCAAGAAGACCAAAAAATCTATGGTGGAAAGTGCAATGGAATGATAGGAATGGCAACAAGCTTGCAAAAGTTTTTGAATTCCAGCCAAGGTAATATCCATGGACTTAGATTTAATTCAGTTCTCTCATTTAAATTTTATTTATTTTCATTGCTTGAGAGCAATTTTCAGAATTTCGAAGCATTATCGTTAGTTTGGTACATTTCTCTTTCTTGCTCATGGTCTTGTGAGGAAACTTGTGGTTGAGGATTGCTCATTTACTTACTACGTGCATTTTGGAACCCAAATTCATGGGGATATGCAACACTAGATGTGTGCAAGATCTAGACCACACATCTAGCAGGACGCACCATATAAGAGCCATGACTCAAAAATCAGATCGATTAGATGATCCCAAGTGTTTTGTCGGAACAGGGCTGAAAGATGGGATTTTCCTCAAATCAAGCTTAGGATCTCCCAACCACTCTGATTTTGGGCTGTGGCCCATGTACATTAGAACTTGCTGGAAGAGTGGTGTTCCAATGGGAACTCATATATGTAAAAAACTTGTACAATTAGCTTGCCTCGTTGCGGCTATTCTATGAAGAAAACATTTGTTCATGTAGTCATTTGAAGCCAAATAGAAATCCATTTAGTGGGGTTGGGGTATTGGGTTTAATGTCAAGTTAAATACAAGAAAAAAAGCATATCATGTTGTTGGCAGGTGGAAAACAGTGGGGTTCTGAGACTGTCAAAATCATGTCTCAAAAAGTTCAAAAGTTGAAACAATGGTGTGATGACTGATGATGTCTCAAAAACAATCATTTATTTTTTATGGAGTGTATGCCATTAAATTCAGATTTTTAACTGGAAATTGTAAATTGCATGCTTGAATTAGGTGGATGATTGGATGTTGGGCACATGAGCAAGATTTACCCGTGTGGAGAAATGATTCGAAATTGGCTAATAATGTGATTATGTAAATGATTCTGATCAGGTGGTCCATACCTGTTTAATGTTTGGCATTAGTTTTTTATGTAAATATCTTTCATTTTTGAACATCCAATAGAACTTCATGATTCATATGTCACATGTAATTTCTGATTAAGTGCTTATTTATAATCCAATACTCTTTGCCAGAGTATCAAAATATTCTCCATAGGTTTTCTGCAACATGATATTAGCATGACAGCCTCTGCAGCACCTAAGTTCTCCCAACCTAGTCCTCTTGTATTAGGTTTGGCTCCTTCCAAATCTCTCTTCAACACCAACTGTAAATGGGAACCAAGCCATCTTACAAAATTCTAAACACAACCTATACATGAATTGGATTGGCCAAAAAAAGGAAAAAGAAACAGCTCATAAACAGATGCCTAACCATTATTTAGAACCTTAAGGGACTGAATATACCATTCATATCTGCATTTGCTGCCCACACTCCTATATAAATTTGTCTAAAATTAGCAAAAGATAGTTTGACCTGGGAGAATCTGTAAATTCTTCACTCTTCGGTATCTCAAATACTTTCCTTTTTCTTTTCTTTTCTTTAAGGTTAACTGCGTTAGTAAAACGAAGGGGATTAGAGGATCTTAGATGCATTAAATTTACCAAAAATGGACCGTGATGATGTAATCAGGTATTTTCTTGCCATGCGGTGTTACTGTTTTATGAAAATTTGTTTTATGGTTGTTTGTATCTTGGTAGATCAGGTTGAATGTTGGAATTCATGTTCAGCCTATGAGATCAGGTTTAAGAATGCATGTGTATGTCCAATCTGTAAAAGGGTCAGTGGAGCCTGGCACATTTACAGTTAAATGAGTCGGGTTAGACTTGATGAATTTTTAATTGAGCCTGTTGGGTGAGAGAGTAATGGATTATGGGTTAGGTTTTGGTGGGAATTTTTAACTGAGCTATCAACATTTATCTTGTGCAGATACCTTGGCATAGTTTTTGTAAGGACAAATGTTTATTCATTTGGAATTGTTCTGTTGCAACTGATAGCAGGACGCAATGTGATCAATGAAAATCAAGAGAGCAAAGCCAGTCTCTACTTCAATGGGTATGAAATTTGTGGATATTTGTTGGTCACTAACTCTTTTTAATTAAGTTGTGAAAGAGAAATGCCCCACACTCTTTATCATGGCATATATCTGTAGGATCAGTGAGATTCATTTGTTGTTTCATTTAGAGTTTGTGTCCTGTCCTAAAAATCAGGCCAGTTGAATCAACAAGTGGCAAAATGTATGTTGAATCTAGGTTGCTGGTTCTCTTTTTCTATCTGCCCATTTCATGTACTTTTGGCCCATCTGATGAATGGACCAACTGATTCTTTGGCTATGGAACAAACTTTTTGGGATCACCCTATGAACAAGATGGTTCTTGCACGTGCCATGTCAACACATGTGGGGGCGTTTGTGTTGTTTGCTTCAAGATGGGTCTCCAATGACAACATTCCTCATTCTCAATCTCTCTTTTACTATGGAATGCATTGCAGATGTTGGTTATATATGGATGTCAGATATTGCTAAATTAATTGGGCCTTATGAAATTCTCTGTCCTGATTTCGACAAATATATCTACGCTTTTACTTATATTTTAGGCATAAGTGCTGATCGAAAAGATTGCATTACATGAACTGATTAATCCTCGTATTGGAGAATCCTACGACACATACGAACTGTACCATATGGCTAGGACAACGTACTTGTCTGTTAGGAGAAGGCTGGAAGTGCGCCCTGTTTCGGCAAGAAAACAAATGTGTTTGATTTGGGGGAATTATCTCATTCAGACATAACAGAGAAAAGGTACAAAGACGATCATCACATTTATTGATTCTAAGTTCATTTACATCCTCTAATATCCCTTGATTCTAAGATAGATTATTCAAACATATACAAATTAATGATGTTCGAAGAATTCAATTCAAATAGCAAATTTGGCAACATTTTGTCAGGGGTTTCAGTCATCTCCCAGGACTTAAGAGGAATTGTTGAATTTATCAGCCAATCTTCAAGGAGATAGAAATTTCGACAGCGTTCCGGTGCTATTTCGATCATCTCCTAGGACTTAGGAGGAATATGCACTTCCATTGGTTATCTCCTTTGCACTTGAACAGAAGAGCTTAGAGGCTTCAACCATTTCAGCAACATAACGGCCATTCGTCTTCACAGACTGCAGAGCAGACTGGTTGCGTGGACCCGCGCAAAGCCCTTGGGCTGCTGTTCTCACCTTCGATCTCTCTTCTTGCTCCGCCTTCTCTTGAAGATCTTCAATGTTCCTTGAAAAGTGGCGTGAATGCCATCTTCACTTTAGTTGCGTGGTACCGTGCAAACAACTTCCGTTGCACGGGTTGGCGCAAGCAATCTCCGTTGCCCGGGCTGGCGCAAAGGCCTTCTTCTCTCTTTCTCCTGCCTTGCTTCTTTCTCATTCCCTTGCTCACCAACTGATCCGATCCGATCCAACCCCTCAAATGAAGAAGGGAGGGGTATTTATAGGCCCTTGCACGTGTGGTACCTCAATTTTGGTGCCGTGGGACCCACCTTACATCAATCTTAACTGTTCAAGAAAATTTTCTCCTGAAACCAACTGCGTAGACCCGCACAATCTGATCTTTGGTTGCGTGGTTCCGCGTAATGGATATTGGTTGCGCGAACCCGCACAAACCACCTTCTTCTTCTTCGAAACTTTTTACAGAACAGATCTCTGCGCAATTGTTATTTTGTTTGTGCGGTCCCGCGCAATCGATATCGTTTGCGGGGACCCACGCAAACTATCCTTAAGTCATTTCTTTCTTCATCTTTTCCAATTTTCCTTCTATTCATTTCTTCTTTCTTCCTAGTCTCTGATATCTTTTCATCTCTTCAAATCAACCCATGATGGAAACTTTGCACACCTTTTTTTTGTGCACCAACAGATGCCCCCTCGATCCTTCTTTGATTGGTTTCACAAAATCAAATGGAGGATCGATCTTCTCTAGCACAAAAATCCTTTCTCGGTAATAGAATCTTCATAAGCTCAGATATGACTATGTATCGGAGATGAATCACTTAAATGGAGAACTCCGATAGTCGAGCTCAGATGGAGGACCATGCTGAATCAGATCGAGGGAATCAAGCTCGAATGAATTGCGGATGAAGGATGACTGAATGATCATGCTTGACCGGAAGATCGAATGACTGTATTCAACCGGAAGACTGGATGATTGCGCTTGATCGGGGGACTTGAGATTTGAATGTCTGCGCTTGGTCAGAAGACTTGAACAATCACGCTCGAATGGAAGATTTAAATGCTCACGTTTGAACGAAAGGCTTGCTTGAATGATGGCATTCGAACGGAACATTTGAATGATGGCATTCGAACGGAATACTTGAATGATGGCGCTCAAACGGAATACTTGAATGATGGTGCTTGAACGAAAAGCTGGAATGCCCCCAGCTAGTAGTGTCGAGTGGATGCTTCACTAGAGAGGATAAAATTCTCTTTTCATCGAAGCACATTTCTGCAACAGTTGTGATGACTTTGTCTTTGAGCAATTTGATCAGAGGAGTATCTTTCAGCACTGCTGTTGTTGCAACGGTCTCTTTGGTCAACTTCAGTGATTCTTTCCTTCAACTCCATATTTGGGGTTGTTCTTTATTGCTGCTCCTGCCACAATCAACTTTTTTATTGTTTCCTTTATTCATTATCTACATGACCCAAGCTTTTTCGAATGATAATCTTTCCTGCCAAATTGATCAGAAAGAGTATCTCAGGACATTATAATTTTTCAATTTAGCTTTATCAAGCATTGATAATTTTGAAATATATATTGAAAGCTTCTTCTCTCTTTTAAGCTGATTGTGATGTTCGCTTTGTCTATCCTTAAGTCATTTCTTTCTTCATCTTTTCCTTGGATCTTTGCTAATTCTGGAAAAATAGACAAGACTTCGGTGATGATTCCATTTGCTCCTTGTCTCTCTCAGATTTGATACTTGGAGTCTCGCGATAACATTATTAGGATAGCGAAGAGTTTACGACATTGGTATATAACTGAGCCTTAATATAGAAGCAACTTTCGAATGTTGACGTTAAGTCATGATTCTCGGTGTACAAATTCCTTTGCCGCGTATAAGAAATTATCAGAAAGACCAAGGCATATATTGAATATACAGATCCTGCCCCCCTTTCCCGGTCAATGTCACATAAAGATTTCTTCAGAAGATAATACTTCCGGAGTAAAGCGTATGTTTGAATCTTTAGATTGGCCGGAAGAAAATGATAATTCTTCACTAGTTTATTCTCTGCCCCCTTTGAGAATCTTGTGCGATAATATTCCTTTGAAGGCTAATAATTGACCTTGAAGATTTGAACTCTTGAGTAGATAATTGCCAATATCTTAAAGGCATTTTTTGTTACTGTAATTTGAACCTGATTCAAGAGACGCATTTTTGCATATTGTTTACTCAATGCTTAAGATTTTCATCAGGCAATTGTATACTTGAGCATATCTAATTTGAAATGTGTATTTGCAGCATTTTGAATGCTATATTTAGTTTATGCTTTTGAGCAGTGGTGCTAGTGCACTTTGACTGACCATACTTTGACTGGACAAGACTGACCTTGACCTGACTGGACTTGACTCAACCAGACAACTGAACTGGGCTTGACACTGGGCTCAAAGAGCAAGATAGTTTACCGCCAATTTCGGGCAGGGCTCAAGGAGCAAAATAGTTTACCGCCATTTTCGGGCAGGCCAATTTCAGGCTTCGTAGGTCTTGTGCGTAGCTGGCCATATAGGCTTGACTAGGCTGCCTTAAATGTTCATAGGTCTTATGTGACTGCTTCGTCAACTGCAGTCGGGAATTTTCTTCGGTGTCGACGATAGTCATCAATGCTTGATAGCAATTATCAACACTTAGCAGTGATTATCATCGCTTGATAGCAATTATCAACACTTAGCAGTGATTATCATCGCTTGATAGCGATCATTAACGCTTATCATTAATCGCGATCATTAACGCATTAACGATCATTAATCAATCATTAACTTGGCGCGATCATTAACGCTTTAACGCTGATGATCATCAACGCTTGATAGCGATCATTAATGCTTGATAGCAATCATCAACGCTTGGTAGCGATCATTAATGCTTGGTAGCAATCATCAACGCTTGATAGCGATCATCGACACTTGATAGCAATCATTAACGCTTGGTAGCAATCATCGACGTTTGATAGCGATCATTAACACTTTCCGTTTGGCGATGACTTGATATGCTTGAAGGCTTGTCTTGTTTTGGAAATGACTTGAAAGCGCTAATTTGGCGATAATCGATAATCATTGACACTTTTCATTTGGTGATTATCTTTGGTGCTTCGCATTTGACAATGACTTGATGTGCTTAAAAGCCTGCATTTTCTTCAAATATGCAAAAGAAATACATTCTATAGTGAGAAATATATTTCATAGTTTTTACTCACCTTTCTTGCTTGTCTTACCCTCTTTTGATTAGGAAGCATTGCTCTAGGAATCTTTGTAATCAAAATCATGATGTCGCTACTTTTTGTGTCATACACCTTAACAATTTTGCTTTTGTCAATCTTCTCTTGTAACTTGTTCTTCAAACCATTCACTTTTCTCTTTTTTTTTTTTAATTATATCTTCTAAATTTCTCTTGAAATTCGAAGTCAATTGAAACACTGTGTTTTAATTCATTCGCATAATGGAGAATACATGACCTTGTCTTTCGCAATCCTTTTGTTCCTTTACTTGGCGACAATCGTTAGTTCTTGATAGCAATCATTAATGCTTGATAGCATTAGTGCTTGCTTTTGCCCCCAACTTTGTCCTGCAAAAATTGATATACATAATAGAAAATTATCGCCTCGGGGAATTAATGATTACCTCATTTGGGATTTTGAAATTTTGTCATTTTGAGACTTTGCTTATCTTGCCCCCTTGGATTTTGAATTTGTCATACTGATATATTTCAAAATCAAAATAGCGGTCATCTCTTGAACTGGCAGGTATTGCAATGCATATCTGCAACGAATGCTCCTTACATCAAGGCTTTATATCTTTTGTCTCACTTGCTTCTTTTCATTTGAGTATTTTAGGCTTTCATAGCTCGATCTTGTCAATTACTGGCGGTTCACCATATGAAGCATGTTATCATCTTTTAATGCAGATGCCCCCAAAATTCTCTTTATTGAATCCCTATCTTCTCTTTTTTCTCTTACTTTTTCTTTTTCTTCATGCTCTTTCATCACAATTTCTCCCTTATCGATCATCTTTTGTAGCTTTTTCCCAAATTTCTCCCTTATTACACTTTTTCCCAAGGGGATATGATGCCCAAATTTACGGTGATAGTGGCAATAATCCATTCCTCTTGTATTTTCAATTTCTTCACGGTGTCTTAGCCGAGGTAATTCAATACTCTTCATAGCCAATAATTGCTTCAGCATAGGAAGTATATCTTTTCTTGCAAATGGATATTTCATATGGTCTTTATTTTGTCTGGACCTTTTATATGTCATTATAACCGCACGACCATTTCTATCTTCTTCATTGCTATCTCTTTCAACATTCTGATAATCTTCTTTAGTTTCTTCTTTCCGAATGATGCGGGCTGATTTTGACTGAGAAGCAGACACTCTTCCCATCATCTTTTCAAGAGCATATGCCTTTGTAGCAAAATTACGAAAGCTTCTAAACATAGTTCTCCTTGTTCTGATTCCTGCAGCGGATGTTGACATGATGCTGTCAAGTCCTTCCATCGACTGATGAATTCTTTAACTGATTCGTTTTCTTCTAGGCGAATAGAGGCCAATTCGGTCAGACTAATTTCTCTGTCCGAAGAGAAAAAGTTTGACATAAAAGCATCCTGCATCAGTTCCCAGGTATAAATAGATCCCGGGATTAAACTTGAATACCATCTGAAAGCTTTTCCTGTCAGAGAAGATCCGAATAGTCGCAGACAATATTGAGGAATTCTAGAGAAATTTCCCATCTTTGCTATGTAATGCATCATATGTTCTTCTGGGGATCCGTTCCCGTTGAATTTTTGAAAGTCTGGGTGTTTGAAGTCAGCGGGAAATGGTATTTCTTCTATTTCACGAGGATATGGCGTCTGATATTGAAATTTCTTTTTCTGACTACGCTCATTCTCTAGGTGAATAGATTCGATAACCATCTGTCGGAGTTCTTCCTGTGTGATATTCTGAGTAACATTAGGCATTGGCTCTTGAAATCTGACCGCTTGCGGTTGTGGCCTTTCTACTTATGGCTCAACGTTGTTCACGGCAGCCACTGTCGGAATATTAGGAACTTCTTCAGCCACATGCTCATTTAGTGGAAACTGATTAGGCTGATTAATATCTGTCAACGAGCTTTCTGTTTCATTATACTTCGATCGTCTTAATATTGAAGCAGGAAACGAGCGTCGTGCTGCAGACACTGTTGAAGAAAATGAACTATTATTTGATTTGAAATCAGTGCATTGTCGCTTCGAAGAACTAGCTGACTGTAATCATGGCATTCTCAATGCATGGGTTTGCTTGAGTGACCATTCGCTGGTTACAATCGCTTTTCTTTTATTTTTCTGGACTCGCCATGATTCTGTGGAGGACGTCTTTATGGTCATAGCTAACGGTATCAGAAGGCCTTCTGGAGTCACAGGTCTTTCTGTTTTTCTCGAATGAGACGATTGTGTGACCAAAGCAGGACTATGTCTCACAACATTTCACATAATCAACCCGGTACCTGGCGAGATGATGCTTTTCGCGGAAGTCGATCGAACTTTCTAACTTTTGGATATTACCATCTTCCGTCCTTCCTCATCTTCTTGAGTTTTTTGTTCTTTTGTCCATTTGGCCTTTGGGGTGATCATAGCAGGGAAATTGTGCGGTGTTAACTGAGGAACTACAAGCTCAAGATATGTTGCAGGAGGAGCAATTTCAGAATTCTTCTTCTTTGCATTACGCCTTATTGGCCTTCTAACTCTTGGCAAAGGTGGGTGTACTATAGAGCTTCTTGCATTTTGTGCTCTTGTCTTACGAGACATTACGACAGTCCAGCCTTTATCTCCTTCCAGTGATTGAGGTGAAGCAGATACAACATCAGATGTTGTTCGAGTCAGGTTGTTTTTTACCTATAGAAAGTTGACTCATGCACTCTGGAGGTTGATTCGGTGCGTATTCTATCATGAACCCGGTCGGAGTGAAACGGAAGCTCCCTGCTTATCATTGGTCGTAACTTATAGTTGGATTCAGAAACCTTCAATCATGGAACACGATTGTAGTTAGTGATTGAAGGATTAAACAATCTATCTTAGAGATGAAGGGGAGGATGTTCCCGCTAAGAGTCGCCATTTTGGCTTCTGAGAGACGCCAAACGGTGATGAAAGTTTCATAAAGATTTCACTGTTAATGCTAAATAAGTAAATAATTCCCCAGCAGAGTTGCCATTTTGTTTCGACAAGAAAACAAATGTGTTTGATTTGGGGGAATTATCTCATTCAGACATAACAGAGAAAAGGTACAAAGACGATCATCACATTTATTGATTCTGAGTTCATTTACATCCTCTAATATCCCTGATTCTAAGATAGATTATTCAAACATATACAAATTAATGATGTTCAAAGAATTCAATTCAAATAGCAAATTTGGCAGCATTTCTTCAGGGGTTTCAGTCATCTCCAAGGACTTAGGAGGAATTGCTGAATCTATCAGCCAATCTTCAAGGAGATAGAAATTTCAACAGCATTCCGGCGCTATTTTGATCATCTCCTAGGACTTAGGAGGAATATGCACTTCCGCTGGTTATCTCCTTTGCACTTGAACAGAAGAGCTTAGAGGCTTTAACCATTTCAGCAGCATAACGGCCATTCGTCTTCACAGACTGCAGAGCAGACTGGTTGTGCAAACCCGCGCAAAGCCCTTGGGCTGCCGCTCTCACCTTCGATCTCTCTTCTTGCTCCGCCTTCTCTTGAAGATCTTCAATCTTCCTTGAAAAGTGGCGTGAAAACCATCTTCACTTCAGTTGCGCAGTACCGCACAAACAAGTTCTGTGGCGTGGGTCCACGCAAGCAATCTCCGTTGTGCGGGCTAGCGCAAAGGCCTTCTTCTCTCTCTCTCCTACCTTCCTTCTTTCTCATTCCCTTGCTCACCAATTGATCTGATCCGATCCAACCCCTCAAATGAAGAGGGGAGGGGTATTTATAGGCCCTCGCACGTGTGGTACCTCAGTTTTGGTGTCGTGGGACCCAACTTACATCAATCTTAACAGTTTAAGGAAATTTTCTCCTGAAACCAACTGCGCAGACCCGCGCAATCTGATCTTTGGTTGTGCAGTTCCGCGTAACGGATATTGGTTGCGGGGACCCGCGCAAACCACCTTCTTCTTCTTCAAAACTTTTTACAGAACAGATCTCTGCGCAATTGTTATTTTGTTTTTGCGGTCCTGCGCAATTAATATCGTTTGCGGGGACCCGCATAAACTATGCTTAAGTCATTTCTTTCTTCATCTTTTCCAATTTTCCTTCTATTCCTTTCTTCTTTCTTCCTAGTCTCTGATATCTTTTCATCTCTTCAAATCAACCCATGATGGAAACTTTGCACACATTTTTTTGTGCACCAACACGCCCATCCATGGGAGAGGTACCTGATTGAAACTTGGTACTCTGATTTTTTATTATTTTTTTAATGATTTTTAGTTATAAAATGTTAAATGTCTTTTGCATGAATGTACTACAGCATGGATGGGAAATATAGTACATCATGCATGGGAAATATAATGATTGGTGGGTCACCACATGGTTTGTCACTAGGCCAAAAACATGTACATTCATGAGTTTTCCCTGTTGAATGTGGCCTGTTACTCATCACTCTCGTTTATCCTCCCCCTCTTTAAGGCTAGTGATAAGATCCTTCCCATATTCCAATCAATGTAGTTTTCAGAACATGGCCCATCCGAGGCACACAAAATCACTGATAGGATATGTAATGAGCTTCCAAGATAATAGTTTTAACTCTTTGTCCATGATCCTTATGAAGTTGATCCTTTCAGGTGAGGAGAAGTCAAGCTATAGGAACAGTTAGGGTTAGAAGGGATGCTGCAGCTCGTGCTATGCAGGGTTGGCATTCTCAACATCTTCTTAGCAATGGTTATGTTGGTGACTCACTTATCAAGTTTTGTGGAGATTATCAAACGTTATGTTTATGCATTTGGTTTTGTGCTCATACCATGTTGTAAAATTTCTTCCATGTGACCCCACCATGATGTATGTGTTATATCCATATTGTCCATCTATTCTACCATATCATTTTAGGTCGATCCAAAAATCAAGGAGAGCACACCACAAAAACCAGTGGAACAATGACAATCACCTCTTAGAGCCATCATGTTGTTTATTTACTATCCAACTTGTTTATAAGATGAATAAAGGTAAAACACAAATATTAGGCCTCGTTTGTTAAATCTGAAGTCTAAAGACCGTATCTAAAATCTGAAGCCTGAATTTGAAATCTGAAGTAAAAAAAAAAAAAAAAAACTTGTTTGATAATTATGGCTGAAGTCTAAAAATTAAGTACTGAATCCGAAAGGAACTGTTTGTTAACAAACATTTTAAATGCCTGAAATATGTTAATTTGACACATTTGCCCCGATCTCTCGTTTGGAAATATTTTACATTATAAAGAAATTATTTTTTATTAAATGAAAATAAAATCATTATATTTAATTCAAATAAACTAAAATACTTAATAAAAAACTAAAATATCATCATAATTCCCTCAATTCCTCTTAGCGGGAAGATTGTCACTATGTGTTGTATAGGATTGAACACCAGTAGCAACAAAAACTTCAAATAAGGCCCACCTTATATTTATATGTTATCCAAACCATTTATAAGGTCATTCCCAATTGAATGACGTGAAAACATATTGATCCAAAACTTACATGGCGTATTTAGGTTTATTTTCCATCCAATATGTTCATAAGGTCAAAAATAGGGAAAAAATCATATTGATCCAGAACTTCTGTGACCGCAAAAAGGGTTTCAATGGTAGAGTTGAATCCCCCACTGCTTTTTGCAGTGAGGTCCACTTGATAGTTCGATATGTCTGAGATCTAACGTGTTCATAAGTTAAGACAGACATGAAAGAAGGGAAAACATAAATTTCAGCTATACTGAAAACTTTTGTGGCCCTTAGAAAATTTTAATGTTGGGCATCACTCTCTCCACTATTTTATGCGGTGGGGTCCATTACAGCTTTGGATCTGACTCGTTCTTTGGCTTGTGCCCTAAAATGATCTCTCCAAATGGATGTACGGTGTGGATAAACACATACATCATGGTGGGTCCCACAGAATTTGGTGATGTCACTTTAGTAGCGAGTCTCCTACTCAACTCGTCGGTATCTAATCCGCGTCCTTGGCTACTAGACATGGATTTCCAAGTTCCTATGCTGGGAATCAGGTGGGGCCCACTGTCATATTTGTGTGAAATCCTATCCGTCCATCCATTTTTTGAGTTCATTTTAGGATATGAGGCAAAAAATGAACCATATCCAATGCTCAAGTGGGCCGAAAACGTGATAATTGAATGTCTACAGTTGAAATATTCATGGGGCCAAAAAAGTTTTGAGTTCATCCTAGTACAAATGACGTTATTAAAACAGTAGAAATTTCCCTAAACACCTTTTCCTTTAGTATGGCCCACTTGAGTCTTGTATCCTGCTCAATTTTGATTTCATCAACTAAAATGAGCTCACAAAATGGATGGACGGAGTGGATTTCTGAAAAACATCACGGTGGACCCCACCTAAGTTTCATTCGTAGGAACTTTTGTTAAAGGCTTTCATAAGAAATTCGCATCAATGGCTGATGGTTGGTGTTATGTGGGCCCCACCATGATGTTGTGTTTCATCCATGCCATCCATATATGTTTCTAAATCATTTTATGGTATGAGACCAAAAATGAGATATATCCCAATCTCAAGTGGACCACATTACATGAAAACAATATTGAATGAACGTCGACCATTAAAAACTTTTTAGGGGCAATAAAAGTTTTGGATCAAGCTGATCTTTATTTTTTCCATTCATCTAGGTCTATATGACCTAATCAACAGATTGTATCTCAAATAAACAGTACATTGGGCCTTAGGAGAATTTTAATGGTGGATATCCAATCACTATTATTTTCCTGTGGTATGGTCCACCTGAGATTTATATTCCTATCATTTTTGGTATCAAGCCCTAAAATGATATTTAAAAATGGATGAAACACACAGTGTTCGAAATATCGGTATCGCACCCTTGGGATACAGATACGTATCGGTTATCGCTCGGGATATATCGTTTGTATCGCATAGTTTATCGCACTTTTTGGGAAACATGGGGAAACATTGGGAAAATGGTTGAATTTTTTAATGAAACTATGCGGATTGTTAAAAAGGCCCTTAATACACACTTTTAAATCATAAAGTTTCAAAAAAGAAGTGTACATAATAGATTTCCTTTGTATAGGGTCCTAAGCTATGCGCTGTCCGATTGAACTAAGACAACTATATTCAGTATCAACCCTGTCCATTCATTTTTCCATATCATTTCAGGACATTATCCAAAAAATAAAACAGATCCAATAATTAGGTAGACCATACCATAGGAAACAATGGTGATAGACCATTAGTGGGCCACAAAAGTTTTGGATCAGGCTAATAATAGTTTTTTCTCTTCATTCAAACCATAAATTTATCTTGTAAAATGGATGGACGGAGTGGATAAAATACATGAATTATAGTGGGCCCACAAAGTTTACAAAGTACACTACTCACTAGGGGATCCACTTCCCACCACAGGGGTGGGCGGCCGATCAGACGCATTTCTGCCAAGTTCCTTTGCTCAAAACCTAGGTGGGGCCCACCGTGATGTTTGTAAGAAATCCACCTCGTCCATTCATTTTTTGAGATCATTTTAGCACTTGAGAGCAAAAAATGCACAGGATCCAAGACTAAAGTGGGACGCACTAAAGGAAAAGGTGGGTAGGAAAATTCCTACCGTTGAAACCTCCTTGAGTCGACACTGATGTTAACTTGCTATCCATACCGTTCATAACATTATTCCTACACGGATGAATTGAAAATACAAATATTAGTCTGATTCAAAACTTATGTGGCCCCACGAATATTTCAAGTGTGGATGTGCAATCCTCACATTTTTGGCACACTTGAGTATTAGATCCTACTCATTTTTTATTCCATGTCCTAAAATGATCTCACAAAACGGATGGACGAAGTGGATTCCTCACAAACATCATAGTAGGCCCCACTAAGGTTTCAAGCGCAGGAACTTCATGCGGAAGGCTTTGGCAACGGCGCTGACCTCCTCGGGCTTAAGTTGTACAAACATTTCAAAGTTACATGGCCCCACAATAATGTATTTATTATATCTACACCGTTCATGCATTTGGAGAGATCATTTTAGATCATGAACCCAAAAATGAGTCATATCCAAAGCTCAAGTGGACCACACCACAAATAGTGGTGGGGGACTAATTCTCACCATTAATACATTCGTAGGGGCCACCATAATGTTTATTTTCCATCCAATCTGTTAATTAGGTTACACAGACCTCGATGAAGAGGAAAAATAAATATCATATTGATCCAAAACTTCCGTGACCCCCAAAAGGGTTTCAATGGTAGATGTTCAATCTACCACTGCTATTTGCAGTATGGTCCAATTGATCTTTGGATTTGTCTTATTTTCCAGCTCAAGCCTTACGAAGAGCTCGCCAAATAGACGAACGGTCTGGATATAACACATACATCATGATGGGACCCACAGAACTTGGTGATGTCAACACACAGGTAAGTGTTGTGCGTGGTACTCGATTTTAAAAAAAAGGCTTGAACAACCTTTAGTGTTTAAGCAGAGAGGGTTTCGGAAGCCGGAACCCTAAAATTTCTCCCAAATCTCATCGTATCGGCGAGGATCTCTCCGGATTTCTCTCCAAAATCGGAGATTTTATTTGCCATAACCTAGGAACGACGCTTCAATTCGAATGTCTAATTACCATTGTTTTTTATTTTTGGTATGATCTATGATCCATGCCCTAAAATGATCTGATAAAATGGATAGACGGTGTGGATATACAACATATACATCACAGTAGGCCACGACCATGTGTATGCCAGTGTCGGGAAGTTCCACCTCGTCCACTGTTATGTTTGTGGGAAATCCATCCTGTCTATCAGTTTTTTTTTGGATCATATTACGTGTGGCCATAAATGTGGGAGATCCAAAACTAGAGTGGGCCGCAAGGCAAGAAATGATAAATATTGTATATCCACCGTTGAAACATTTATAAGACCATGTAGTTTTTGTATGAAGATAATAGTTTTAGTTTTTTCAGTTTATCCATTAGGAATGACCTTATGAATGGAATGGATGACATATAAACATCACGGTGGACCAGGGAGGTTTCAACAGTAGGCATTTCCCTACCCACTTTTTCTTTATCATGCAGCCAACTTGTGTTTTGTTTTTGCTTTCGTTTCGGGGCCACGTCGTAACATGTCCTAGAAAAACAGACGGAGGAGGTGGATTTCTCACAAAATCAGGGTGGCCCATCTAATCGGATGCGGATTGCGTCCTACCCCACGTTAGAAGCTCTTACTTGCGGAAACGGATTGGCTACTCCCCGACACCAGCTCGTGGCTGGTGGTCGGTGCTCTGTGGACCCACCATGGTGTATATGTTTCATCCATTTTTAAAGATCATTTTATACCTTGATACAAAAAATGAGAGGGATTTGAATCTCAGGTGGACCACACCATAGGAAAACAATATCGATTGGATATCCACTATTAAAATCTTCCTAAGGCCTGTTTATTTGACATCCAATATGTTGATTAGGTCATATGGACCCAGATAAAGGGAAAAAACAAATATCAACTTGATCTAAAACTTTTATAGCCCCCAAAAAGCTTTTAATGGTCTACATTCATTCAACACTGTTTCCTGTAATGTGGTCCACTTGAGATTGGGATATATCTCATTTTTTGTTATGTATCATAAAATGATCAATAAAATTTGATAGACGACATGGATGAAACACATATATCATGGTGGAGCTCACAGAGCACCGACCACCAAGGCCGGTGGCAGGGGGGGTAGCCAATCCGTTTCCCTTGCGTATTAAGCAAGATTAGATGGGACGCGGTCCTACATAATCTACATAATCCATCTATTAGGAAAAAATTGAGGTAGTTTCAAGGCTTAAGTGGACCACAAAGTGGGGAATCACCATCTTATTGTAAGTGTTTTATCCACGTTGTTAATCATTTTTCTCAGATCTATTAGGCAAAAATTGAGGCAGTTTCAAGGCTTAAGTGGACCACAAAGTGAGGATTGAATTTTCACCATTAAAAACTTATTGGGAGTCAGAGAAGTTTCGGATTAAACTGATATTTGTTTTTTCACTTCATCCAAATCTAAATGACCTTATAAATAGGTTGGATGGTAAAAAACATGATGGTGGCACTTGAAAGGTTTCAACAGTGGGTATTATTATCAAAAGGTTTTGATATCATATAAACATCAAGGTGGAGCCCAAGAAGGTTTCACTTCCTTTGGTGTGGTCCACTAGAATCACTTGATATAACAGGTAGATGCTCATACTCCCCACTGCATTTAGATGTCGATGATTTTGGTCATCGCGAAGGTACCATTGAGTGCTCTTTCATTCTTGACTAAGTCTTCGTCCCATTTGGGCACATTAGTGAGATCTTCGTGCGTCAGGTACTTTCCAAAGCATTTGCTCCACAGGACGTAGGATCTCATAACTCCCTGCGTTTGATGTCATTCAAAGGTTTTTTCATTCTGATTCCTTAAACCATGATTTGTGAAAAAGCAATGAACGACATGGATAAAACACTTATAAGTCCTTCTATAATCATGTTGGAACTCTTTTGATCGTCATTTGGAATTGTAACTTGACAAGCATCTAAATGAGACCGAATTGGGTAATTTAGATTGTTAATTTCAATCATCTTTTAAACAATTTGGATCAATCTTTCGATCCAACGGAGACTGCTCATAACTCCCTCATTTGATTTGGATTGGGTCGATTTTTGGTCATCTTAAAAGGTACTTTAGTGCTCTTTCATTCTCTCGAGACCATTTGGAATCATCAGTGGGATTCGAGACCATTTGGGCATCCGTAAGTGTGATCGAAACCATCGGTATTGAATTTCAACTTCATCTCCTTGTCCAATATTTACCTTCATAACTCTCTCTTCAGTGGTCGAATTTGGACCATTTTAAGCTCATTAGAATGATAACTTGACAAGCTTCTAAATGAGACCAGAATTGGGTAATTTTGAGACCGTTCGATATCCCAAAAGCACGTTGGAACTCTTCGATCGTCATTTTACAATTTGGAGTGTTAATCTTCCCAAATCGTGCAATCCAACGGAGACGCTCATAACTCCCTCATTTGATGTCGAATTGGGTTGATTTTTGGTCATCTAAAATGAACTTTAGTGCTCTTTCATTCCTGTCCAACGACTTGAATCGTCTCTATTCCTTTAGACCATTTGGGCATTGACAAGTAAATGAGATCACAGACCGCTCGATATCCTTAGTCGTTGAATTTCTCCTTCATCTCCTTGTCCAATAGTAACCATCATAACTCTCTCTTCAATGGTCAAATTTAGACTATTTTGAGCTCATTGGAATGGTGACTTAATAAGCTTCTTAATGAGACTAGAATTTGGTAATTTCGAGACCGTTCAATATACCAAAAGTAATGTGGAACTCTTCGATAGTCATTTTGCAATTTGGATTGTTGATCATTCAAAATCGGTCGATCCAACGGAGATGCAAATAACTCCCTCATTTGATGTCGGATTGGGTCATTTTTGGTCATTTGAATGAATACGTCAACTTTGAGTGCTTGAATTTAACTTCATCTCCTTGTCTAATATTTACCTTCATAACTTTTTAAGCTCATTGGAATGGTAACAAGGTATTCTTTGGGCATTCGTAAGTGCTCTCTTCATTCCTTCATCTCCTCATCGTAGTAACCATCATAACCATTTGGGCATTCAAATTTAGACTATTTTGAGCTCATTGGAATGGTGACTTAATAAGCTTCTTAATGAGACCAAAATCCTTCATCACCTTGTCGTCATTTTGCATATTGTAATCTTTCATCATAACTCTCTACTCCCTCGTTTAATGTCGGATTGAATTTTTGGTCAGACATTCCTATTTTGAGACCATTTGGGCATTCGTGGAGATGGTAACTCCTTCATCACCTAAGCTTCTTAATGAGACCTCAAATGGTATTGTGTAATTTGAGACCAAAATTGTGTACCGTTCAATATCCCAAAACCACGTTCGAACTCTTCGATTGTAGATGGTGGCACATGTGGTGCAGTAGATGGTGGCACAAGTTTCGGCCCATTGGTGGGGCCAGTGGCCGGCTGAGAACCCGGCATAATGTCAATGTAAGACGGGCCTGAACTGGGGTCCATATGGTGATCACCGAGGGGAGGTGCCTCGTCAAGTGAATTGCTAGGTGAGAGACGTGTCGTGCTTCGTGTGCTCTTAGGTGGCATTCCCTATATGCAACATAGGGGACAACATGTGTTAGGTTTCTGCATAATAACACTCAATTTTCCAAGCAGCTTACACATTCCATAATGAAAGAAAACTTCATGCATTCTATTTAATCAAAATTATCACAATACATGAGATGCCTTACATGGATCATGACAGAAAATGCATGTGAGCTAATTTAAACAACTTCAACATTAATCACACTAACAACCCTACCACACTACTAGACCTATAAAAGCTAAACATAGAAAGCAAGAAAGCACAAAAAACATCTAGACGACGATAACATACGACTATTTGTCCGACTCAGGCAATGGCGGAGGGGCACCCTTGTCCTGTGAGCAACACAAGAGGGCTTTCAAGGTGCGCAACATCTTCTTGCACTTCTTCTTCACGTACGCTTGATGTTCTTCAAGCTTCTATTTCACCTCAGCCCGAGTCTCTTGAATCTCTTGTCTGAGAGTGGCTTGACCCTCCTCGACCTGAGCTAAACAGGCTCCTAAAGCAGCCCAATCCTGGTGGTGCTCCTGTGATATACGAGGTCCACTTCGGGTCCCCCTGAATTGTACCGATCTGGCCCCCGACTCCGTTTGGGTCGTTTCGAGTTCCATCTCACGTATATTCTAAGTGTGGAACTGGTTAAATCTTCATCTAAACCCGTCGATTGATGGTCCAGAAAGGTGTTAGGATCATTTCACATGATCACAAAAGCCTACGGGCCCAATTTCTACGGTCGGTTTTGATCAATTTCGTCGTTTGGCAAAATTCATGAATTCTACATCTGTTTCTACATTTTCTCGCACCCTCCTATGTTATAGTGCGTCAATGTACATCGTTTGACCATAACCCAGGTCCAGTTTAATCCAAATAATGCTTTAATACCAACTTGTAACACCCTGAAAATTGGGGGTCAAGCATAAGCTTCACTCCCGAGTTCTAACGCATCACTTGTGCAACATAGATAATGATGATTAAATGTTGTCCGTGTTAGTGCATTAAACATGAGTGGGATTACACCAAAACAGCATATCATACTCCAGAGACAGTAAAATTACGCAAGCAGAAGAACTGTGATAGATATATAAAGTATATAAACTTTGTAAGTCTCCAGAGTGTGAACATGTTACCAGGTTAAATATATACATGTATACTTCCTAAAATTGACCAAAAATGAATATACATGTGTGTTTCAAAAAGACAAAATAGCAAGGGTAATGGCATCTAGTCAACATCCTAGAAGTCCCCGTCGATCAGGCCATGACTCACATGAACCCGCCTGAAAACTGCATGAAAGAGAATGCCTCCTCGTCATCCTCATAGTTTGTCTCCACCTCGTAGGCATCGCCACCACCTGCAACTATGACAGAGTCTGGTTGGTGTTTAAAACACCGTCCCAGAATGTGGGAGTGAGTGATCAACTCAATAGAACACTAAAGCAAAGGTTAACATGTTACCAATTCAATCAAGCAGTAATGATAAAGCAGTATAGCAAACATGTCCTAGATGCTCTTGTTAATGCAAGAATGATATGCAATAATGATGCATGCCCTCGCCTACACTCCCTCAACGTCTTCATCTCACGGAGCACATGGCAAGCTCCCGAAAGTGCTCTTCCTCGCTAAAGCACATGCGGTGCGGTGTATGCTCATGTTAGCTAATACTTAATTAGATTGATTCATATAGCAGTGTTGGGAAGCCAAGGTAGCTCCCTTGTATCTGTATGACTTGCCTTCCCTCAGTATGTGCATCACAAGTCGGTTCGTCCTAGCTAAGCCGGTGGCACCTCAAGCGTGGGAGGAGAGTCTGCAAGTGGCCTTTTACCGAGAAATGGCCTGGCTGGGAAATCAGGTCGAGGCCTTGGGGCCACAGGTGCTCACATATGGGACTGCCTGTCCCCATCCTACTCAGCTCGCATAGACATGCTCACTAGCTCGGCATAGCTGGGTATGCTAGTGTAGCACATCTTCGAGCGAATCTTGGGTCATAGACCTTCAGAAAACTGCCGCATATGCATCGGCTCGTTGGCCAATATCAACGGAGCTTACCTGCCCAGCTCCGTGAATCTATTCTCGTACTCCACCACTGTCATCCCTCCTTGTCGGAGGCATAGGAACTTAACTCTCCTTCTCGTAGCAATACGTGAGGGGATAGTACTTCTCATGAAAGCGGGTCTCAAAGGCTGCCCACGTAAATACATATCCGACCGCAACAGTACGGATGATACTGTCCCACCATAAGCTGGCCTCCTTCTCAAACATGAAGGTGACTAACTCCACTTGCTTTGCCTCAGTGCAGCGGCTTAAGCATCTTAGAGATGCGGTCAAGCCAATACTCGGCCTCCTCGGGTCTGTGAGTACCTGCAAAAGTAGGAGGCCGTAAGCGCTGGAATTGCTCGAAGAAGCCGTTAGCACCCGCATTCCTAGCAGGGTGTACAAAAGGTGCAAGTGGAGCCACACCCATGTCCTGGGCAAAAATTTCTCCTAGGGTAGCCAAGAGCTGCTACTGCTGTTGCTGCATCAACAACATCATCTGCTCGAACCTATCAGTAAGAGGAGCCGACTGAGACGCATGCGGCATCGAAGAAGATGCGTTGTTCTGCTCAGGAACAGGTGATACAATAGGTGGTGACGCAAATGGTGCCATAGGTGGTGCCATAGATGGTGGTATAGGTGGTGCAGTAGATGGTGGCACAGGTGTCAGCCCATTGGTGGGGCCAGTGGCCAGCTGAGAACCCGGCATAGTGTCAGTGTAAGACACGCCTGAACTGGGGTCCATATGGTGATCGCCGAGGGGAGGTGCCCCGTCAAGTGAATCGCTAGGTGAGAGACATGTCATGCTTCACGTGCTCTTAGGTGGCATTCCTTATATACAACATAGGGTGCAACATGTGTTAGGTTTTTGCATAACAACACTCAATTACCCGAGCAGCTTACACATTCCATAATGAAAGAAAACTTCATGCATTCTATTTAATCAAAATTGTCACAATACATGAGATGCCTTACATGGATCATGACGGAAAATACATGTGAGCTAATTTAAACAACTTCAACATTAATCACACTAATAACCCTACCACACTACTAGACCTATAAAAGCTAAACATAGAAAGCAAGAAAGCACAGAAAACATCTAGACGACGATAACATACGACTAGTCGTCTGACTCAGGCGATGGCGGAGGGGCACCCTTGTCCTGCGAGCAGCACAAGAGGGCTTTCAAGGTGCGCAACATCTTCTTGCACTTCTTCTTCACATACGCTTGATGTTCTTCAAGCTTCTATTTCACCTCGGCCCGAGTCTCTTGAATCTCCTGTCTAAGAGCGGCCTGACCCTCCTCGACCTGAGCTAAACGGGCTCCTAAAGAAGCTCGATCTTGGTGGTGCTCCAGTGATATACGAGGTCCACTTCGGGTCCCCCCGAATTATACCGATTTGGCCCCCGACTCCGTTTGAGTGGTTTCGAGTTTCATCTCACGTACATTCTAAGTGTGAAACTGGTTAAATCTCCATCTAAATCCATCGATTGATGGTCCAGAAAGGTGTTAGGATCATTTCACATGATCACAAAGGCCTACGGGCCCAATTTCTACTGCCGGTTTTGATCAATTTCGCCGTTTGGCAAAATTCAGGAATCCTACGTCTGTTTCTACGTTTTCTCGCACCCTCCTATGTCATAGTGCGTCAGTGTACGTCGTGTGACTATAACCTAGGTCCAGTTTAATCCAAATCATGCTTTAATACCAACTTATAACGCCCTGAAAATCGGGGGTCGAGCATAAGCTCCACTCCCAAGTTCCAACGCATCACTTATGCAACATAGATAATTATGATTAAATGTTGTCCATGTTGTGCATTAAACATGAGTGAGATTACACCAAAACAGCATATCATACTCCAGAGATAGTTAAATTACACAAGTAGAAGAACTGTGATAGATATATAAAGTATATAAATTGTTGTAAGTCTCCAGAGTGTGAACATGTTACCAAGTTAAATATATACATGTATACTTCCCAAAATGGACCAAAAATGAATATACATGTGTGTTTCAAAAAGAAAAAATAACAAGGGTAATAGCATCTAGTCAACATCCTAGAAGTCTCCGTCGATCTGGCCACGACTCACATGAACCCTCCTGAAAACTGCATGAAAGAGAATGCCTCCTCGTCATCCTCATAGTCTAGCTCCGCCTCGTAGGCATCGCCACCACTTGCAACTAAGACAGAGTCTGGTTGGTGTTTAAAACACCATCTCGAAATGTGGGAGTGAGTGATCAACTCAGTAGAACAATAAAGCAAAGGTTAACATGTTATCAATTCAATCAAGCAGTAATGATAAAGCAGTACAGTAAACATGTCCTAGATGCTCTTGTTAATACAAGAATGATATGCGATAATGATGCATGCCCTCGCCTACACTCCCTCAGCATCTTCATCTCACGGCACGCATGGCAAACTTCCGAAAGTGCTCTTCCTCGCTAAAGCACATGCAGTGCGTTGCATGCTCATGTTAGCCAATACTTAATTAGATTGATTCATACAATAGTGTTGGGAAGCCAAAGTACCTCCCTTGTATCATTTTCCCAAATAATGATCCATTCTAGGGTCGTCAGTCCTAGTAAATATCATACGATGTTGCGGTTCTAGGTCGCTACAGAGGGCTCATTACCTAATCAGTGTAAGCCTAGTTTATAATCTAGTGGCTATGGAAACGCTCGTCGCCTCAACGCAGTCTCAGATTATACACGAGGTCACTATAAATGGCTCGTCACCTGATCAGTGTAAGCCGATAGCTCGAATACAATGTCCCATACCACCGTATCCGGCTCACGAGTCTGTGTTACTCACCGGACACTACGGGGAGGCTCGTCACCCCAGCGTAGGCCGACAGCTCGACCACGGTACCCATACCACCATGCCCGGCTCATGAGTCTTAGCGGATCAAGGTACCAGAGTTAATGGGGCTTCTCACTGGTGAGTTTAGTACCTTAGATTTAAGCAGTAGCGTCCATACATGGTGAACATATATCGGGTCAATCGGGTTACTTGACGAGCTCGACTGGTACGAGCGCACATCGAGTTAATCGACATGAAGTGCGTAAGCACTCCGTGTGGCCTAACCACTGTCGACAACTAAAGTACGGCTCGGATTCATCAACACGTCTTGTGCGGCGAAGCAAACTCAACCACCAAATCAGGATCCGTTACCGATTGCCTGGACTACATCGTAGCCCCAAACACACTTCAAATAAGATAGGAATACATATGTGCTAGTCCAAAACACCATGTAGCAACCAACTTAAATATAAGTTTCATTTTAGCATTTCAACAAACACATAGTGTACATATTAACATACATAGGCATTCAACCATAAAGCACGTAGTAATAATATAGGAAACTATAACCATAGTTAAGGGAAATGAGAATCCTATCTCAACACCCTCATTACATGCATTTCAACAGGTATTTCCTCATTGAGGCATTTTATCAAACACGTAGGCTACACATTTCAACATATACAAATTAGACTTGATATAACATATATCTAGGCAAGCTCTTTTACAAAAGAGTTGTCACGTACTCAACAATCATATATTCATTGTTAATAATCATGGCAAGTACAAATCTAAATTCCATACGTATTCAATTATTTCAACAAATACATAGAATACGCTATACTTGACATAGTTCATACGTATTCATAAAGCGAAACAAACATCATGTTTTGCATGTGAAATGGCACCCACGTCAGTAATAAATCATTAACCGACATTGAAAGTCTTGAAAACCATAACATAAACGTATATAGTCCGCACCTTTCGCCGGTAAACTCGTAATGGATTCAGTTTGAACACTCTCGCCTTGTAAACTAGACTTTGGATACCTAATAAATGAAACAGGTTAGCTATTTCATCGATCTGTGTATTTAGATTCCTAAAACAGGTTAGGGTTAGAATTTCTTACCCGAAAATGGAACTAGAATCGCTGAAGTAGCAACACGGTAGCGTGGATTCGGTACGTTGAATGGCAGGGAGGAATCCTTGTAACAAAACCCAGACTTCGCTCACTTCTTTTCTCTCTTTCCTTCTCTTTCTTTTCTTTTCTCTCCCTAGGGTTTACAAATTCGTGTGGGGAGAGAGAATGAGGGTTTTAAGCCCTTATATAGGCTCAGATGTGAGCCCAATGGCCCCAGGGCCATGGTATACGTATATTATAGCCAAAATCCGTCTGTTTCGGCTCAACGGAGCACTTTCGGAGCCCCCTTTTCTGAGCGCGGTCGGACTTAAGCTCCCTGACCTTGGATCCAGGTCCGGTTAAGTTTTTGGTCCAATCGGATTTACAGATCAGCCGTGGCGAACCAGTTTCAGTTCAACGATCACCGGTGCTCTATCAGGGCCACAAGTGTACTGACATGTGTTGAAAATTTTCCTTGATCCGAGGGTATAATTGTGTCAGATTTTGACGGTCTAAATCCTTAGATTCGGCCCACAAGTGAGACGACTCAATTCACTTAAGTCTCAGTTCATTTTCTAAAGATATTCACGTTTCTCACACACTTCGCTTCGGGCTCAAGTTGTGTGTTTTTGGATACTGTTAGGACTTGATTTCTGAGAAAGTTATCAAGCCCAGCAAGGCGGTCATAACCGTATAGTTTCGTAGTAATCGGACTTTCGACGCGCGATTCAGGTCTGATACGGAGTTTCGGTGTGCTCCCGAGAGCAACTGGGATTAGAGATTGATCCTAAGTTTTAAGGTAATATAGCGGTAATGATTCTGCACGTTTTGGGTCTTGTAGATCATATTTAAAGTGATTAGTGCTAATTTCACAGGTACTCTAGTTTAGCACTAGCTAATTCTCGCCTAATTTTTAAAGGATTTGGTCCTGAGTGATTTCTACCTGAGGTGAAACTCGGGTCTTTATACGGATTTTTCCAAGACGTTACAGGTACTTTAGTGCTCTTTTATTCCTGACTGGAATCGTCATATTTCGTGACCATTGAGGTATCCGTAAGTGAGATCGCAGTCGTCGGTATTGAATTTCTCATTCATCTCCTTGTCCAACAGTAACCTTCATAACTCTCTTAAGTGGTCGAATTTAGACAATTTTGAGCTCATTGGAATGGTAACTTGACAAGCTTCTAAATGAGACCAGAATTGGGTAATTTCAAGACCGTTCGTTATCCCAAAAGTACGTTGCAACTCTTCGATGGTCATTTTGCAATTTCGATTGACAATCTTTCTAAATAATGCGATCCAATGGAGACACTCATAACTCCCTCGTTTGATATCGGATTGGGTCGATTTTTGGTCATTTGAAAGGTACTTTAGCGCTCTTTCATTCCTGACTGAAATCATCGTATTCCGAGATAATTTGGGCATTCATAAGTGAGATCGCAGTCGTCGGTACTGAATTTCTTCTTCATCACCATGTCCAATAGTAACCATCATAACTCTCTCTTTAGTCGTCGAATTTAGACTATTTTGAGATCTTTGGAAGGGTAACTGAAAAGGCCAAGCTATATGTCCTAGAGGGGGGGGGTGAATAGGACTATGCCAAATTTAAAAATGAATTAGTGGAACTAAAATAAATCAATACCCTTACAATAATGAATCAATTCACAATGCTAAATATAAATCACTTTGATAAATAATTATTGAGAGATTGATACAAATTCAGTTCTAAGGACAACCTTACACCATAATAAACAAGGGCTTATGGTAGGACAACCTTATTTCTAGAACCTCTTTTGAATCAAGAACTCAATGTTAATATTAGTAAATGAAATAGCAAGGAATTGAAAATAAATGCAGAAGTAAAGATCTAAATTATTACAACAATCCCCACCCTTGCTTGAAAATGTAAATAGTTACAACATTCACATCCACTTATACATTCCACACAATCAAATGATAAAAGATATGAAAATTAATCAAGCATTCAATCCACAAGACAAAGAGTTATAGTGGTTCGCCTGTGTGTACATCAACTGTTTTACAACAGCCACACAGAATGCTACTCCACTCTAATATCCTCACACGGGGGATATTAGCGTTCACTATCAAATAGGTTTCTGGGTTCACCAAAAACCTTTACAATTGTGTCTTTTTCACTTGGGCTTACACAATTCAAAACCCCTTTTTCTGAGTTTTCTGGTTTTCTCAGACAACCAAAACAATGAGATTTTTCTGGCTCAATCTCAAACAAAACCACTACAATGAGATTTTTCTGGCTCAACCTCAAACAAAACCAAAAATAAATAAATTTTACAGAATTGTAAAATACCTGGATTTTCCTTTAGCAGCCCGGTAGAACCAATCGGAGTAGATGATTGAATATCAAAGTTCAATTTCCAATACTCACATTCATAGGTTCTAAATTCTAATAGATTTTAGATTTAACTTGTTGGGCGTAGCTATATTTGATTTTGATTCCAAGAAGAAGGAATAATATAATTCCTCTTTTCAAATAAGATTGGAATAGAGAAACAAAATCAAATAAAATAAGCTAGCAAAAAGGAATATTAAATAAGCACAATTTAGCTTAAAATAAACACAGACTTATCTCAGAGTGATTACTTGAAAATTCTTGAATGGAATGGAGTTCTGAATGTAAAAACTCTGAATTTCGTGTTCAATTTATAGAAGAAAAAATCGTTCCTACGACTGGTCTTAGAAACCTAGGACTGGTCGTAGCTCTAACAGATTTTTGAAAAATTGAGCGCGATCTTTGAAAACCGTTCTACGACTGGTCGTGTGAACCCTACGACTGGTCGTGGGTCACCTACGACTGGTTGTAGATACCTACGACTGGTCGTAGGACCATGAAATCAGTTGCTGGTCTTTCAGTCGTAGCTCCACGACTGATCGTGGACGAGTCGAAGCCAACCTACGACCGGTCGAAGGACTTCCAGGACAGGTCGTGGGCGTTCCAAAAAATCTGAAAAAAACTTCAACAACTTAGGACTGATCGTGGAATTTCTTGGACTAGTCGAACCAATGCTAGGACCCAGTCGAACAAGAGCTAGGACTGGTCTTGAATAGACCAAACTTATGTTAAATAAAGATTTGATTTATGTATCCAAAATGACCTACTTAAAGTGTCAACCTAAGGTCATTTAAACCTGAAACATGTCGTATGGATATTGAACTTCAACCATTCAACGAATGTAGATTGTTTGAACCAATATCAGGCTTGAAGTCTTGAACAATATCAGGCTTGAAGTCTTGAACAATATCAGGCTTGAAGTCTTGAGATCAACATAAATCAACTTTGAGATCTTGAGCTTCAACATCTTGTCGCTTTTTATGGCTTTTTGAACTTTAACATCTTGTGCTTCAACTTGTAGCATCTTGAAGTATTTAAGCAGTGTCTTGAATAAAAAATCATCATACCAGCACAAGACACAGATAGATGTTTTGACACATCAAAATTTGACAACCAAAGGAGTATGAGACCATAACCCTTACAATCTCCCCCTTTGTCAAATTTTGAAACTGGGAAATTTTGAGCCCCTAAGTGAGCCAACTCGACCGTTTTTCGAGCAATCCGAACCGTCCATTTTGTCGATGGGACCCACCCCAACAAAACCATATAAGCTAGTGGGTCCCCGAAAATAAATAAAGGGAATCGATCCCTGACCGTCCACTATAATAAATAGAAGGCGAACAGACCGCTAGAGCTATAGGGAAACACCGCGACGGTTGGAGTTCCGATGCGTTCTGCGTCGGTTAAGAAAACATGGAGGAATTACAGGCCACATTTATCCGTTATGAGAAAAGAGAGGCAACCACTGACGGCCGTCGCTTGGGGATGGGCGGAACCAATCCTAGGCCTTGGATCTCCATCTCCTTACCTATAAATGGAGAGCTCGGCCCCTCAGACTTCACATAGAAAGTGAGTCGAGAGAGGAAAGAGTCGGAGAGAGAAGAAAGAGAGAAAACAGAGAGGGAGAGTAAACAGAGGAAGAGAAGAGAGGAAGAAGGAGAAGGTGGTGCGTGCGTGACCACCCAAGTTTGGGTCGGAACCAACCGTGGAAGGTAAGACATCTCTCTCCATTATTTTCTTCTTTAGGAGACTCAAAAATAAGCTAATGCTAAAGCTCACACCTCACCACACATGTATAAAAACACCCGTCAGCAGAAAATATGCACATAGTGAAGGACGGACCCTGTTTTGAAGCAGGTAGAAACCTTTCTTCCACTCTTTTTGGAACTCTAAAATGATCTCAAACCATAGCCCCATCACACCTTGCTCACGCCCCGAGCAGCCTTCTAAAAACAAGCTCTGTTTGTTGTTGATAACCCAACCTGATAACAGTTGGTTCCCATGTAGCAAGCTTGAGGCTAAAAATGTAGCTTGTGAGCGGTTGTGTATTCGATAAAAACGATGGAAATCACCAAATGGTAGGCACTGAAATAAATAAGCTTGTAGACATGGTACTTGATGGAAAGAGAGTTGAGACCGCATGATCTGGAGCAGTGAAAGTTCACCCACTCGTAGCGAGGAAAAAAAGCCCTCGTCTTGCAAACTGGCTAAGCATGATTGGCAGCAGAGATGCTTAAAAAGTTTTGGGCCTCACCAAAAATCTGTGGGCCCTGCACAAATGCAGGTGGGCCTCGCCCAAAGCAGATTGCTGCACTGACCGTGGACCCCACTAAAAGGCTAGTGGCATGCACTGTTGGTGGGCTGCACAATGATCAAATGCCCACCAAGAGATGGTGTGCCCAGGACCGTCCATCAGATGACGTCGTGGACTGGGCTGCTCTACACGTTAAAAAATAATAATAATAATAATAAATGCATGCATAAGTACATATGATAGATTAAAAATAAAAGTGTTGTAGATCTGGTGTGTTGTGGTAGGGACCACTCACAAGTGATTTCATCCAGCCGTCCATTTATTTTCTTTGGATGGTGGATATCACTGACAACTAACATCAACTGGTTGGGATACCTTTCAACCATCCAGATGGGATGATAAGGCTGGGGAGCACTGTGGTGCTTGTGAGTTTAAAAATAAAATAAAAATAAATAAATATATATATAAATAATAATAATAGTAAAAATAATATATAACATAATATAATATATAAAGCACCTTACTAAAACAAATATCATAGTATATATTACCTGCTTTATAATATAAAATATAAAGCATGCATCTGTACGTTGTAACGCTCTGAAATTCGGGGGTCGAGTATGAACTCAACTCCCGAGTTCCAACGCATCACTTATGCAACATACATAATGATGGTTAAATGTTGTCTGAGTTAGAGCAATAAACATGAATGAGATTATACCAACACAGTAATTCATACTCTGGTGCAATTGGATAAAGGTAAACGGAAGACTAAAATTGTATATATAAGGTATGTAAGGAAACAAAATTTCATGAACACCAGAGTATGAACACTAATTGAGTACCCATATACATGTACTGTTTCTGAGTTAAAAGTCAAAATACAATCTAAAAGATGAGTCCTGAAATCTCCGCGATGTAGTCGGCCTAAGCAAAGCCGTCAGAGTACTGCATGAACGAGAACTCATCCTGGTCCTCGTCAAAATCGGGCTCCGCCTCCTGAACCGACGTGCCGTCTATACCTGTGACAGAGTCTGGTTGGTGTATACAACACCGTCCCGTAACGTGGGAGTGAGTAGCTAACTCAGTGGAACAATAAAGCATAGCTTAACATGTTATTATTCAATCAAGCAGTAATGATAAAGCAGTACAATCAAACAAGTTTAACTACTCTTATTAAATGTAAGTATGAAATGACATGATGAAGTATGCCCTTGCCAAACCACCCTCATGCGACATCATCTTACGATAGCGAATGCATACCTCCCTCAGTGCTTCACATCTACTAGGCACATGCGGTGCGATGATGAGCATGATTACCGAGTTATTATTAGTCAATTTCAAACAGCAGTATTGGGAAACTAGGGTACCTCCCTTGTATCATTCCCAAACTTGATCCAATCTAGGGCCGTCAATCCTAGTTGATCTCATAGGTATTATGGTTCGAGAGGCATCACGAAGGCATCGTAAAAGGCTTGTCACCCATCAGCACGGATACAGATCTCACCGTATGCGGCTCAATTGCTGACCGTCGCTCGAGTACAGGTCTCACCGTACTCGGCTCAATCGCTGGCCGTCAGCTCGAATACAGGTCTCACCGTACTCGGCTCAACTCATACTCTAATTGCTGTGAAGGGTTCGTCACCAATCACAGACCTTGGAGTATACTCGAAGATACTACAGAGGAATCGTCGCCTGTCAGCACGAGTACAGGTCTCACCGTACTCGGCTCTCGCCGTAAGTATCGACAGCTCGAATACAGTGTCCCATACCACCGTATTCGGCTCATGAGTTTGGGTTGCTCAATGGTCACTACGGGGAGGCACGTGGCCCCAGCATAGGCCGACAGTTCAGCCACGGTGTCCCATACCACCATATCCGGCTCATGAGTCTTAGCGGATCGAGGTACCATAGTTAACGGGATTGCCACTGGTAAGTTTGGTACCCTAGGTTCAAACAGAAATGACCAAACATGGTGAACACACATTCGACATATCGGGTTACTTGACGAGCCTGACAGGCTCGAGCGCACAACAAGTTGAGCGATATGAAGCACAAAAGCACTCCGTGTGGCCAACCACTATCGCCAACCGAAGTACGACTCGGGTTCGTCAGACACATCCCTCGTGGCGACATGAATCTCAGCCACAATCTCAAGTCTGATACCGAATGTCTGGACTATGTACATAGTCCCAAACTCAACCAGTTCTCATCCATAGCATGTGGAGTAAAGCATGATAAACAAATTAATACAAGCATGCTAGTAGGCATATCATGAGGCATGTTATAAAGCATGATATAAAGAATGTTGTAAAGCATGTTATAGAGCATTATACAAATAGGGATACAAATACATATACATCATAAGTGAGTGGCTAGAGTAAACAACCACATGGAGGGAATCATACATGTCTCTAAGGTAGTTGAGAATTCCATCTCAGCACCTACCTACGGTACTAACATCTAAGCATTTACTCTCACAAGCATTTACACAAACACTTAGAGTACACTATTTCAACATACATGACGTATGTTAGTAAAATATGTATTAGGGCTATCCTTTCGCCAAGCGAGTATTTTATCCGTGTATACCATAATCATACAGCAAATAATCATGACAATTGCATTTCCAAAATTTATACATATACGGTATCTTCTAGAATACACAATTTCAACATACATAGTGTTTATGAGCAAACATGTATTACGACGATTCCTTTCGCCAAACAAGTATTTTATCCATATATCATATAACCATACATCAAATAAACATGTCAAACACATTTCCAAAAAAAATACGTATACGGTATTTCTACGTATACCCAGAGTATATGAAATTCTATATTCTACAACTTTAATCGAAACAGAAAACGAAAAGCACTTTGTACATGTGTAATTGCATGCAGATCATGAATCTATCATTATCTGACATTGAAAGCATTGAAAACCGTAACCTATACACCTAAAGTCGTCACCTTGCACCTTGGAATCACCAGAAATCAGCAAGGTTCGAAAGGCTTCCGTATTCGGCAGTTTTATCGCCTAGAGAGTGAAACCGGTTAGCTATTTTATATCCTATAACCTCCACTCACCCAAACAGATCTAGGGTTAGGGTTTCTCACCTTAAAACGGAGTCGGTATCACCGGTAAAGTGTCTGGAAAGAGGCGGTGCAGCCCGTGTGATGATCGAAAGCAGTAGGAGGAAGATACTCCCACAATTCCCAAGCTTTCTCTCCTTTTTCTCTCTCCTTAGGGTTTTATCCCAAATTCGTATGGCTGTGAGAGGGGTTGTTCTAAGGCCCTTATATAGCCTAAAACCTCTCCGGAATAGACTCCTGTTCAAGAGGTACTTCTATTATAAGCATTTCGGCGTTGTTCCAGCTCAAAAGAGGGTTTCTAGCGGCCCTCTTTAAGCCAAACGTCAGACTTAAGCTCACAACTCATGGATCTATGGGGGATTACATTTTCATCTTGGTCGGATTTTCAGATCACACGTGGCGGACCATTTTCAGTTCAACGGTCAGTGGGCCACGATCCGAAATTCCAAGTACATGTAAATGTTCCTAAAATTTTTCCTGATCCGAGGGTATAATTTGGTCTGATTCTGACGGTCTGGTTGCTTAATACTGATCTGCAAGCGAGTGGTGCCAGATCACTATTCAAGATATTTATTTTGTAAAGAAAATAGTGGTTTTCACACTCCCTCGCTCCGGACTCAAGCGAATGGTCGTGGGACATCGTCTGGACTTAATTTCCGAGATGGTAGTCAAGCCCAGTGAGGCGGTCCTAGTTCCTTAACTTCGTGTTAATCGGACTTCCGATGTGCGGTCTAGACCTAATACGGAGTTTCAATTCGTTCCCGAGAGTAGCCGGGTAATGAGTTTGATCCTAAACTTTAGGGTAACCTAGAGTCAATGATTTTGCAAGTTTTGGGTCTTGTAGATCGTATTTAAAGCGATTCCAACGGATTTCATGGCTAATCGAGTTTAGCACTTAGTTAACTTTGTTAAATTTTTGAAGGATTTAATCCTAAATGATTTTTGGTCGAGGTAGTACTCGAGCCATAATACGAAAATTTACGGGTCGTTACAATCTACCCCCCTTAAACAAAAATTTCATCCTCGAAATTTGTACCTTTCGTATTCCTCGAAAATCTGAGGGTAGTTCTTCTTGACCTCGGCCTCAATCTCCTAAGTAGCTTCCTCCTCGGAATGATGTGTCTATAGTACCTTCACAAGTGGAATGACCTTGCTACGCAGTACCTACTCCTTCTTGTCAAGGATACGTGTCGGGCGCAACTCATACGTAGCATCCTCGCTCAACTGTACCTGCTCCCATCTGATGATATGCGAAGGATCAGGAACGTACTTCTTCAGCATAGATACATGAAATACATTGTGTACAGATGCAAGTTGTGTGGGCAAAGCGAGACGATATGCCACATCACCCACTCGATCCAGTATCTGAAATGGACCGATAAACCTCGGTGTGAGCTTCCCCTTCTTCCCAAACCGAAGGACTCCCTTCATAGGGGAAACTCGAAGGAATACGTGATTCCCAACCTCGAACTCAAGCAGTCGCCGCCTCGTATCGGCGTAACTCTTCTGCCTACTCTGTGCTGTAAGTAGTCGACGCCTGATAATGTCGACCTTCTCTGTAGTCACCTGTACCAACTCTTGGTCAATCAGACTACGCTCGCCAATCTCAGCCCAACAATGCGGTGCTCTACAAGGACGATCATATAGGGCCTCATATGGCGCCATGCCAATAGTCGCCTGGAAGCTGTTGTTGTAGGCGAACTCTGCGTACGAAAAACAGTCATCCCAGCTGTCCTTGAAGTCCAACACACATGCCCGCAACATATCCTCCAGAATCTGGTTCACCCACTCTATCTGCCCATCAGTCTGAGGATGAAACGCCATACTGAACTTCAACTTCACCCCATCACCTCCTGGATACGAGTCCAGAAGATAGATGTGAACCGAGTGTCTCTGTCCGACACGATCTCTAAAGGAATTCCATGCAGACGGACGATCTCTCTGATGTACAATCTAGCCAGCTCGTCTGCAGAGTTCGTAATTCTGATAGGGAGGAAATGGGCCGATTTGGTCAACCGGTCCACAATCACCCAAATGGAATCGTGTCCATTCCTCGTCTTCGGCAACCCTGATATGAAATCCATGGAGATGAAGTCCCACTTCCACTCTGCTATGGGCATGGGTTGAAGCAGTCCAGGGGGTCGGCGATGTTCTGCCTTGACCTGCTGACACGTCAGACATCGTGACACATACTCAGCGATGTGGGCCTTCATGTTATCCCACCAATACGTCCGTCTAATATCCCGGAACATCTTCGTGCTACCAGGATGCATCGCAAGCTTCGAGTTATGGGCAGACTCGAGAAGCTCGCGCCTCAAGTCAGGCATATCAGGAACGCATAGGCGGCCACGGAATCGTAGACCCCCATCAGAACCAACTCTCCACTCGGAGTCCTCGGCATCGCTAGCTTGCTCTCGAAGCTCAGACAACCGCATATCACCCTCCTGGGCCTCAATAATCCTGTCGTCAATAAGTGGTAGCACCCGAACGTGCGTAACACATTTAAATGGCTCCTCCACAGTGAGTCTCTGCTCGAAGTCCCATACAAACTCAACCATGTCCCACTCAGCTATCATCAACGGTGCCGCAAATGCTATAGCCTTCTTGCGGCTCAACGTGTCCGCCACAAGGTTCGCCTTGCCAGGATGGTAGGAAACCTTGAACTTGAAGTCCTTCAAGGTCTCCATCCATCGGCGTTATCTCATATTCAAGTCTCGCTGTATGAATATGTACTTAAAGCTCTTGTAGTCATAGAAAAGCTCGAACTCCTCTCCGTAGAGGTAATGTCTCTAGAGCTTCAATGCAAAGATGACAGCTGTCAACTCCAGGTCGTGTGTAGGGTAATTCTCCTCATGCTTCCTTAATTGTCTCGAGGCATACGAAATCACCCTATCCTTCTGCTTCAGAACACAACCTAAACCAACACGAGACGCGTCAGTATATATCGTGTATTTCTCCCCTTGCTCTGGCAATACTAGCACAGGGGCGGACGTCAACTTGTCCTTCAGCTCCTTAAAAGCTGCTTTCACCTTCTCATTCCAAGCAAACTTCAGGTCCTTCCGAGTCAATTGAGACAATGGTCTGACAATCTTCGAGAAATCCCGAATGAAGCGCCTGTAATACCCAGCCAGACTAAGGAAACTCCTCACCTTAGTAACCGAACCAGGCTGCTACCAATCCTGAACCGCGGCTACTTTAGCAAGGTCCACTACTATCCCATCCTTGGACACTACATGTCCAAGGAACTTGACTTCCTCCTACTAGAAGTCGCACTTTTTGTACTATGCGAACAACTGGTTCTTCTCCAGTGTACCCAACACCGCTCTCAGGTGCTCCTCATACTCCTCCCGACTCATAGAGTATATCAAAATGTCATCAATAAAGACGATGACGAATCGGTACAGGAAAGGCCAAAATACCCGGTTCATCAGATCCATGAACACGGCTGGTGCGTTCGTAAGGCCAAACGACATCACTAGGAACTCATAGTACCCAAAGCACGTCTTGAAGGCTGTCTTCTACACGTCCTCATCTCTCACGCGCAACTGGTAGTACCCCGACTGAAGATCAATCTTCGAGAAATACTTCGCCCCCCTCAACTGATCAAACAGATCATCTATCTTGGGCAAAGGATACTTGTTCTTCACCGTGACCTGGTTCAACTTACGGTAATCAATACATAACGGTAGTGACCCGTCATTCTTCTTCACAAATAGCACAGGTGCTCCCCAAGGAGACACACTAGGTTGTATAAAACCCTTCTCTACAAGTTCGTCAATCTGTCTCTGCAGCTCCTCCATCTCACATGGAGGCATACGATAAGTCGGTAATGAGATAGGCGTCGCACCAGGCGTAAGATCAATTGTAAAATCAATCTCGCGCCGAATAGGTAAACCAGGAATAGTATTAAACACACTTACAAATTTTCGAACCACCGGCGTACCCTCCAATGTCGGACCATCAATCGGCACTAATAAAGCAGCATAACAATCAACACGGCAGGACCAACTGACCTGCACTAGAAATGTGAAAGCTGTGCCGTCAGATCCATAGGCAGTCATAATCCGAGTATCACAATCTATCTCTGCCCTCATCTTAGCGAGCCAGTCCATACCAAGGATAACGTTGTAGTGCCATAATGGAGCAACAATGAGGTCGACGAGCACTGTGCTGCTACCCAAATCTACAGAGCAACCCTCACATAACCGTGTGACATCCGAACAGGTCCCAGTGGCCGTAGTGAGTCTCAGTCCCTTAGTGGGAATAGTACGCAAAGATAGACATTTAACTGCCCCACTTGGTACAAAAAATCAACCATAAGTCGCGTGCACTCGCTGCGATTACTGTGCCTGGGGTAAAGGTTGTATGTGAAGATGTGATGTAGTAGGCGAAAGTCGTCAGACATGTGGGACGCTAGTAGGCTTTTGTTCGGCTGCCACTCAGCTAGTCGGCCACTACAAAGGTATCGGGTGCGACGATCCCTTTCACGACGATCGCCAAATTCGGCTACGCTCGCTATGTACGTCACCAAGGGGCATATTTATAAGTCGCGCGATCATCCTCACATCAACGGTGATGAACAGATCCACCCCAACTAAGAGCCGGAACTGCAAAGGGTCTACTGTAGGCTTGCGAATGTTGGCGTAGAAGGCTCTGACAGTGCCGAAATTTGCGCCACCCCTGACCTCAAATAACGGACCCCAGAGGGCCGCCTCCACTTGTTCAAACAAATAATACTCCCTAAATAGCCGACCATCCACCTGGGCTTCGAAAAGAACTCTACGATCCTCATAGACTCCATGAGGTAGCGTCGCTAACTGTACCCACTCGGCAGGGATCCAGGAATCAAGGTCCCACTTCATGTGAAACTCCCGGGTAAAGCTTGAGCTAGTGGCGGTGCCTCGCAGCCGCCTTGATCGTGTAGGGCGACTAGGCCCGGCCTCATCAGCGGCACTCTTTCTCTTGCCCATTAGAGAAAGGATGGTGGAGATGGAGAAAATGGCCACCACAACTCCAAAAAGGGCCATGGAAAAATGATGAAATAGGGGAAAATGGGCTAACTTCCCTGGTTCTCCACGATCAACTGCCCCAACAGGCGTGGGAGAGTGCAAAATGTAGGGAAATGAAGAAAGGAAATGGGAAGAACAGGTGGAGAGATAGCTCCCACGATTTTGGGACCTCTAACAACATGTGGGAGGGTCCAAAAGAGGGAAACGAAGAGAAAATGGAGAAGGGGGCAGCACTCCACGATGGAGGAAGGTGGGATGTGGTCGAAATTGGTAGAGAAGAGAGGTGGAGAGGCAATTTGCAAGAGAGGGCAGCAAGGTAGGAGGGAAAAACGACTAAGGGAGGGGGTTTGTGAAGGAAGTGTAATTTTTTGAAATAGGTTTAGGACGGGAGCTAGGGCAGGGGGTTGTAGGGACCCCTAAACTCGACCGGCCCAGGCCGCAGCCCCGGCCCAACCCAAAAGTCGGCGAGGGCCCCGCCAATTTTTTTTTGAAATTTTGAAAAGGGACCCTATGGCCCTGTTCGTACATCCCCCTGGGCCCCAAAAATATCTGGGTCCCACCCTGGGTACCCCTGGATCAGCGTGGGTAGGCCTCCGACCCCGATTCGCTCTATTTCGGGCACTTTCGGGCACTCCCGAACACACGCTGACTTTTGTAGGTTTTTGACTGCCTGAGTAAGGTGTATTGTGATCTAGACACGTCAATAGACGGTCTAGAAGTGGTCTGGGATCCATACACGCGGTCGGGATCGAGTACGAACTCGATCAAAATGTCCATTTTCAATGAACTTCACCAAACGGTGAAATCGGGAGACCCTAAGACTGTTTCTATATTTTTGTGTACCATCCTAAGTTGTAATGCGTCAGTGGACATCGTGGGAACATAACTCAGGTCTGGTTTAATCAAAATCATGCTCTGATACCAACTTGTAACGCCCTGAAATTCGAGGGTCGAGTATGAACTCAACTCCCGAGTTCCAACGCATCACTTATGCAACATACATAATGATGGTTAAATGTTGTCTGAGTTAGAGCAACAAACATGAATGAGATTATACCAACACAGTAATTCATACTCCAGTGCAATTGGATAAAGGCAAGCGGAAGACTGAAATTATATATATAAGGTATGTAAGGAAACAAAATTTCATGAACACCAGAGTATGAACACTAACTGAGTACCCATATACATGTACTGTTTCTGAGTCAAAAGTCAAAATGCAATCTAAAAGATGAGTCCTGAAATCCCCACGATGCAGTCGGCCTAAGTAAAGCCGTCAGAGTACTGTATGAACGAGAACTCATCCTGGTCCTCGTGGAAATCGGGCTCCGCCTCCTGAACCGACGTGCCGTCTATACCTGTGACAGTCTGGTTGGTGTATACAACACCGTCCCGTAACGTGGGAATGAGTAGCTAACTCAGTGGAACAATAAAGCATAGGTTAACATGTTATCAATTCAATCAAGCAGTAATGATAAGCAGTACAATCAAACAAGTTTAACTACTCTTATTAAATGCAAGTATGAAATGACATGATGAAGTATGCCCTTGCCAAACCATCCTCATGCGACATCATCTTACGTTCGCGAATGCATACCTCCCTCAGTGCTCCACATCTACTAGGCACATGTGGTGCGATGATGAGCATGATTACCGAGTTATTATTAGTCCATTTCAAACAGCAGTATTGGGAAACTAGGGTACCTCCCTTGTATCATTCCCAAACTTGATCCATTCTAGGGCCGTCAATCCTAGTTAATCTCATACAGTATTATGGTTCGAGAGGCATCGCAAAGGGCTCGTCACCCATCAGCACGGATACAGATCTCACCGTATGCGGTTCAATTGCTGACCATCAGCTCAAGTACAGGTCTCACCGTACTCAGCTCAATCGCTGGCCGTCAGCTCGAATACAGGTCTCACCGTACTCGGCTCAACTCATACTCTAGTTGCTGTGAAGGGCTCGTCGCTAATCACAGACCTTGGAGTATACTCGAAGATACTACAGAGGACTCGTCGCCCGTCAGCACGAGTACAGGTCTCACCGTACTCGGCTCTCACCGTAAATATCGACAGCTCGAATACAGTGTCCCATACCACCGTATTCGGCTCACAAGTTTGGGTTGCTCAATAGTCACTACGAGGAGGCACGTGGCCCTAGCATAGGCCGACAGCTCAGCCACGGTGTCCCATACCACCATGTCTGGCTCATGAGTCTTAGCGGATCGAGGTACCATAGTTAACGGGATTGCCACTGGTAAGTTTGGTACCCTAGGTTCAAACAGAAATGACCAAACATGGTGAACACACATTTGACATATCGAGTTACTTGACGAGCCTGACAGGCTCGAGCGCACAACAAGTTGAGCGATATGAAGTGCAAAAGCACTCCGTGTGGCCAACCACTATCGCCAACCGAAGTACGACTCGAGTTCGTCAGACACATCCCTCGTGGCGACATGAATCTCAACCACAATCTCAAGTCTGATACCAAATGTCTGGACTATGTACATAGTCCCAAACTCAACCAGTTCTCATCCATAGTATGTGGAGTAAAGCATGATAAACAAAGTAATACAAGCATGCTAGTAGGCATGTCATAAGGCATGTTATAAAGCATGATATAAAGCATGTTGTAAAGCATGTTATAGAGCATTATACAAATAGGGATACAAATACATATACATCATAAGTGAGTGGCTAGAGTAAACAACCACATGGAGGGAATCATACATGTCTCTAAGGTAGTTGAGAATTCCATCTCAGCACCTACCTATGGTACTAACATCTAAGCATTTACACAAACACTTAGAGTACACTATTTCAACATACATGACGTTTGTTAGTAAAATATGTATTAGGGCTATCCTTTCGCCAAGCGAGTATTTTATCCGTGTATACCATAATCATACAGCAAATAATCATGACAATTGCATTTCCAGAATTTATACATATACGGTATCTTCTAGAATACACAATTTCAACATACATAGTGTTTATGAGCAAACATGTATTACGACGATTCCTTTCGCCAAACAAGTATTTTATCCATATATCATATAACCATACATCAAATAAACATGTCAAACACATTTCCAAAAAAAATACGTATACGGTATTTCTACGTATACCCAGAGTATATGAAATTCTATATTCTACAACTTTAATCGAAACAGAAAACGGAAAGCACTTTGTACATGTGTAATTGCATGCAGATCATGAATCTATCATTATCTGACATTGAAAGCGTTGAAAACCGTAACCTATACACCTAAAGTCCTCACCTTGCACCTTGGAATCACTAGAAATCAGCAAGGTTCGAAGGGCTTCCGTATTCGGCAGTTTTATCGCCTAGAGAGTGAAACCGGTTAGCTATTTCATATCCTATAACCTCCACTCACCCAAACAGATCTAGGGTTAGGGTTTCTCACCTTAAAACGGAGTCGGTATCACTGGAAAAGTGTCTGGAAAGAGGCGGTGTAGCCCGTGTGATGATCGAAAGCAGTAGGAGGAAGATACTCCCACAATTCCCAAGCTTTCTCTCCTTTCTCTCTCTCTCTCTCTCTCTCTCTCTCCTTAGGGTTTTATCCCAAATTCGTATGGCTATGAGAAGGGTTGTTCTAAGGCCCTTATATAGCCTAAAACCTCTCCGGAATAGACTCTTGTTCAAGGGGTACTTCTATTATAAGCATTTCGGCGTTGTTCCAGCTCAAAAGAGGGTTTCTGGTGGCCCTCCTTGAGCCAAACGTCAGACTTAAGCTTACAACTCATGGATCTATGGGGGATTACATTTTCATCTTGGTCGAATTTCCAGATCACACGTGGCGGATTCAACGGTCAGTGGGCCACGATCCGAAATTTCAAGTACATGTAAATGTTCCTGAAATTTTTCCTGATCCGAGGATGTAATTTAGTCTGATTCTGATGGTCTGGTTGCTTATACTGATCCGCAAGCGAGTGGTGCCAGATCACTATTCAAGATATTTATTTTGTAAAGAAAATAGTGGTTTTCACACTCCCTCGCTCCGGACTCAAGCGAATGGCCATGGGACATCGTCTGGACTTGATTTCCGAGATGGTGGTCAAGCCCAGGGAGGCGGTCCTAGTTCCTTAACTTCGTGTTAATCGGACTTCTGATGTGTGGTCTAGACCTAATACGGAGTTTCAATTCGTTCCCGAGAGTAGCCGGGTAATGAGTTTGATCCTAAACTTTAGGGTAACCTAGAGTCAATGATTTTGCAAGTTTTGGGTCTTGCAGATCGTATTTAAAGCGATTCCAACGAATTTCATGGCTAATCGAGTTTAGCACTTAGTTAACTTTGTTAAATTTCTAAAGGATTTAATCCTGAATGATTTCTGGTCGAGGTAGTACTCGAGCCATAATACGGAAATTTACGGGTCGTTACATACGTGCACCTCTATCAAACCTAGATTACATGAACAGCCTCTGATGTGTGCATCCTTCCATGCAATGTAATGCATGAGGATTACATCCAGACCATTGGTCAGAGGTTTCCTACGGGCCATATTTCAGGATTCATCCAAACCTTCCATTCTCAGCCACCGTTGGGATAGTATGGGGTCCCCTCCAATTCATGTAATAAAGTATTACATGTGGGCCCCACACCCATGTAGAACCCACGTTGAAATACATGTGATGTATGTAAAATATATAATATTTAAATATGAGATGCATGTGATGTATATAATATTCAAATAGCAGATGCATGTCATATATATAATATTTAAATATCAAATGCATGATATAATATATCTTAGATGCATAAGACACTAATATAATATTTATATACATATTAATAGGTGTGGTGGCCCACTAAGGACACACTCTAGTGTACGTATTGTACATCCACTCCATCCATCTATGGGCGTTCCCAAGCCGTCCATCAGCCCCTGGACGCTTTTCTTAAAATATATATATGTATATGAGTATGTGTAATGCATATAGGTAGGAATTTAAATAAAAGTTATGCATCTGTGCATGTGTATAACTCATGGGACTCACCTGCTGAGAGAAAAGGGTTGTCAGTTGTGTAACAGCCAATACCGTCAGCAAGTTTCGTGGGCCATACGATATAACCCACACCGTCCAAATAGCTGGACAGTTGGCCACATGTTAATGCATGTGCTGCATATCCTAACCATCCATCCCAATTGGCGAGCTTGCCCTAATGCTTGAGTCCTATTAGACCACCTTGTTGAAATACATGGTGGGCCTAACATAAGCCTAAAAAGCCTTGTTGGTTGCACCCCTTGAGCTTTACATTGGGGGCACAAAGCCACAGAAATATCTGACAAAAATAAACTATAATTTTAGGTGATTCCCTGGTCGACTCCGGGCCTCAAGAAGATCAGGCCGAATTCAAGAACACTATCATACATGTGACGATTCTTCCTCTTGAGCTTTCCATCTTCTCATTAGCTTAAGTTATAGTTTTTATTCATAATTGATATCTCCCTTTATAATCACATGTGCTAGCTGGTGGAAATTGAATTGTTGTATTCCATGCTTTATGATTATCCTGTATAATTACTCATGCTTGTAGATTTCTTTGTGTGGGTTGCTTATGGAACTTAAACTGGTACATTAGTGGGAAATTCCCACATATGAATGTACACCCATACTTGGGATGCAACTTGACTAGTTGTGATCATAATAGACCTTCGACTAGGTGGTTATTGAGTGGTGGTCTAGATGGATCATTGATGTGGGCCTACCATCCAAGGTTATTGTGCCTAATGATTTTTAAGGATGGTCTTTATCATATGGTTTTGATACTCCCCCTATGTGGCTTATTTTGATATCTGTGTACGTGGTTTGTTTTGGTATTTGCCTTATATGGGTTCGATGTTTTATATTGTGCAACCATGCAATGGTAAGCCCCATGTATTATAATATGATTGGCCACTAGTTGTTGAGGCATAAAATAAGCAAGGGAGAAAAGAAGAAAAAATCAAGAAATCACTTTGAAGAGAAAGAAAACAGCTTCAAGACCACTTTGCGCGAGGTCGCGCAAAGTGAATGAGTTACACAAAGACCGCGCAAAGTGAAGAGTTTGCGCGGATTGGACAGAGGAGACTTTGCGCGAGATTGAAGGGTTTGCGCAAGACCGCGCAAAGCATATTATTTGCGCGAGTCCGCGCAAAGTCTATAATGCTGTGGAAAAAATAGTTGGATGATATTTTTTGTCCCACATCGACCAGATTTGAGATTTTCACTGGTGAAAATGTCTATAAATACCCCATTCCTTCTCTCAAAAGGGGTTCGAAGATTTCAGAAGTGAAGCAAGGACGAAAGAGAAGACAGAAGGTGCGGAGTATTGACTCCTGCACTTTGCGCGATCCCGCGCAAAGGGGTATTGACTCCTGGAAGTTTGCGACGCCGCCAAAGCAAAGCAACAGAAGGCATTTATGGTTTGCGCGACCCCACGAAAGCCTATCGTTTGCGCGGACCCGCGCAAACCTATTGTTTGACAGTTTTGACAGCAATGGGCTGAAATGCTGTCGGAATGGTTTAAGTCTTCGGGTCTTCAAGTTCTTCTTGTTCAAGAATTAAGAATCATCGCGGAAGGGACGTATTCCTCCTAAGTTTTGGGAGATGACCAAAATAGTACTGAAATGCTGCCGGAATTTCCATTCTCTTGAAGACTGTTGAACGACTTGTCTATTCCTCCTAAGTCATAGGAGATGATTGACATCATTGCCGTTATGCTGCCGAAATTATATTTAGCTATAATAATTAACATTTGTAATGAGTTCTTTGTAAGCTATCTTAGAATCAAGGGATACCAGAGGATGTAAATGAATTCAGAATCAATAAAATGTGATGATTGTCTTTGTAATTATTTCATTGTTATGTTTAAATAAGATGACTCTCCCAAATCAAATACCTTTGTTTCCTTGTCGAAACAAAATGGCGACTCCACTGGGGACTTATCTTATTTAACACTAACATTGGGAAAGTTGCAAGACTCTCGTCACTTTTTTTTTGGCGTCTATTAGACGCCAAAATGGCGACTCTCAGTGGGAACATCCTCCCCTTCATCTCCAAGATAGTTTACTTAGTCTTTCACGTACTAATTTCAGATATGTTTTGTTGTTGAAGGTACTCAAATTCAATCACACAACACTGCTAATGGCTAACACTGTGAGAAAGGTAAACTTCCGATTCATCGCACTTGGGTTTGTAATTGAGTATGCGCCAAGCGAAATTCTGAGAACACAAAAGCGAGCACTTCAAGCGGGTGTAATGTGATTCAAGCGACAATGGAGTCATTTCCGTTTCACCTCAACTACAAGAAAATGATGAAAATCGACTCGGTTTTATCCAAAAGGACAAAAGCAAAGGCCTTAAAGAGTCGCAGCAAAATTGTTTGCACCAAGAACGAGGGACCAATTACATGGAGCATAGCAAGAAGAAAACCCGAACTCGCTCCTCCTGCGATTTATCCTGAACAAGTTGCTTCGCAGTTCTCGTCGCAGATTTTCCAGCTTTGGTCACTCCAAAGACCAAATGGACACAAGCACAAAAAGGTAAAGCACTGATGATAGAATCACCGATGCAAGTATCACCGCAAACAAGCTCGCCTATAACTGTATCACCTCGATCGGTTAAAAGCACAGAAAGCACACGAGAGTCAAATGAGACTCCAATTTCTCCCCTCTTTATAAGTCCTGTTATATCAGCATACTCCCGTTCTACTCCAAAAACAGTTTCGACAAACAGTCAAGGAGCCGCAGATATATGGCGGAAACAGGTCAAGGAAATAGACCAACTACCGAAGAACGTGTTGATCAAATGGCGGAGGCACAAAGAATGCTAATGGATGAATGCCGGAATCTCAGGGAAGCTTTGACAACCCTGGCACATAATGTAGCCCAAATAGTGGCTCCACCCATGATGGGAGCGACAAATGGACAAGAGAACCAACCTGAAGGTTCCCGTCCGGCGAGGGGATAGGATCACGAGGTTCAGTTCCAAAGAACAAGAGCTATAACACAAGATGACGTAAGACAAGTCGTCGAAGAAGCAGTCAGAATAGAAAGAGAGCGTGCGAATACCGGTCGTTTCAGATACCGAACACCCTACCCGAGAGAGGTAGAGGATGTTCCATTTCCAGCCAACTTCAAACACCCAGATTTCCAAAAGTTCAATGGGGAAGGATCACCGAAGAACACCTGATGCATTTCATCACCAGTATGGGGAATTTTTCCACGATACCTCAATATTGCTTACGCTTATTTGGGTCATCATTGACAAGCAAAGCTTTCAGGTGGTATTCAAATTTGGCACCAGGGTCCATACGGACATGGGAAGAAATGCAAGATGCTTTCATGTCGAACTTCTTCTCGTCAGAACGTGACGTTAGCATCACAGAACTAGCTTCAGTACGACAGCGAGAAGGAGAACCCGTTGAAAAATTCATAGACAGATGGAAAACACTGGGGGCATCGTGTAGGCAGTTGCCAGAAGAAAAGGAACAAGTCAAAATGTGTCTGAACTCTATGGAGACAGGAATTGCGTTCGGACTCACTAGCGCTGATATTGGGACTTTTCGCGATTTGGCTACCAAAGCCCATGCATTGGAGCTAATGACTCGCAAGATGCCGGCATTTCATCATGAAACTGTCAGAAGAATGCCTGGCAGGACAACCGTTAATACCGTCGACCGGGATAAGAAGAATCAGGATGCTAGGGGCTCAAGAGATAAAAGGCCAGAAGGAAAAGAGGGCTGGAACCAAGCAAGGGACAGATACGGTGGGAAAAAGCTCGGAAATGCTTGATTCTCATGAAGGATTTGAGTTTGATAAAGAGGACGTGGTACCCATGATGCAACAATTGTTAAAAGCAGAACTCGGGAATTACCGAACCAAAGCGCCCAAGATGCGACAAGGACTCGAGAAAGAAACTTTTGCCGTTATCATCGCCTAGTGGGACATCCAACGTAAAATTGTTATACGTTGAAATGCATCATACAAATGGATGATAAACAGAGGTGACATAATAACCAGCGGAAGCAAAGAAAAGAATGCAAGGGCAACAAGAAATGTATCATCAATACAAGAAAACAAGCGGGGACCAAAAAGGAAAAGTTGACAAGAAGTGCAACAATGATTACGTTGCGATCGGGAAGCAAATCACAAGTCCCAGAAAGCGTAAACCGTAAATAATAAGGAAAGAAGTGACTGAAAGACAGAATATTGAGGACAAGAATAGAAATGGAGCTGCAGTGACAAAAGTAGCTTATGATGTAGTCAACCACTTGAAGGGTATACCGGCACGGTTAAGTATTTACGATGCGCTCAAGTTGTCAAAAGAATTCCGGCAGAGTTTGATTCAAGCACTTGTCGATCACAATGTGAGAGAAACTTTACTGGCAGAAATGAAGAATGAAAGAAATAATGAGAAGATGAATTGTCTACCAGTAATATCTTTCTCTGAAGATGATTTAATTGGTGAAATGGAACATAACAGGCCACTGATGATAGAAGGATATATTTGTGAGAAGAAGATAAAACGAATTATGATAGACAATGGGTCGGTGAACCTTTTGCCGCTCTCCATGGTTACTAAATTGGGTTTTCGCCGATCGGACTTGCGCCCCAGATGAATGATGATACAAGGATTTAATCAAGATGGACAACGTGCACTCGGTAAAATCACAGTAACATTGGAAATAGAGGAATTAATCACTACTGTTGTATGTCATGTTATAAATGCTGTGACGACATATAACCTTCTCTTGGGAAGGCCATGGATACATCAGTATCATATCGTACCTTCTACTCTACACCAATGTTTCAAATACTGTAAAGATGGGGTGCAATGTAAAGTAATGGCTGATGCGAAACCCTACACAGAAGCTGAGTCTTTCTTTGCAGACGCCAGTTATTACAAATGTTTCTCTGAAGAAATAAGAAATGATGATGGGAAGAGAATCATAAAAGATGCCAGGATAAATAAAGACAAGGAAGAAAGAGCAGAATCTTCTGGGACTGCAGAAGCAAGAAAGAAATTCTATTTTGTACCAAAGCGTCTGAGACAACCGGACAACCGCCGTTGACACTGTTGTCGACAGAACAGCTGAAAGTTTTACAGTCCAATTACACAGTGCCATTACCCAATATCGAAAGATGTAAGCCATTTACAGCCGCTCCGAGAACATTCCAAGTCAAAGCCAGTGATAAATATCCTGAACCGATAGAATTCCATGCTGCATCAGAAGAGAAGAGTGAAAATGCAAGCAATGAATATCATGGAAAATTAGCACCGCAGAATTTAAGAAAGTACAGTACAATAAGCAAGAAGATCATGAGGAACATGGGTTTTGATTGTGACAAACCCACCTAGCTTGAATAATGGAAAGGGGATTCAAATCCCACTCGGGGTTAATCAAGAAAAGCGAAGAAAATTTCAAGGATTGGGAGAAGAATCAGCAGAAAACATGATGTCAGTTAATGTGACTTCAGCTGCGCAAGATACTAAGATAGTTGAATATCCTGAAATCGCTCCAAAGCAAATAGAAGACGGGGGGCAACCGACGATAGATGGCCTGCGAGAAATAAACTTGGGAACAACAGAAGAACCAAGGAACACGTTCATCAGCGTCAGCCTTTCAGATCAAGAATTCGAGAAATATGGTCAACTTCTCAAAGAAAACAAAGATGTCTTTGCTTGGACATATGAAGAAATGCCGGGACTGGAACCCTCCGTAGCGATGCATCGGTTAAATATCTCCAAAGAAAAGAAACCAGTCAAGCAAGCACAAAGGCGATTTCACCCAGACCTGGTTCCATTAATCGAAAAAGAAGTAAATAAGCTAATAAAGGTTGGGTTCATCAGAGAAGTTAAATATCCCAAATGGATATCAAACATTGTTCCGGTGAAAAAGAAGAACGGACAGATCAGAGTATGCATTGATTTCAGAGATCTGAATGAAGCATGTCCAAAAGACGATTTCCCCCTCCCGATAACAGAATTACTGATTGATAGCACTACTCAGTATGCTATCATGTCCTTTATGGACGGGTATGCGGGCTATAATCAAATCAGGATGGCACCCGAAGATGAAGAGGCAACGGCTTTCAGAACGCCACTTGGAATCTACTGTTACAAAGTCATGCCTTTCGGTCTCAAAAATGCTGGAGCAACATATCAAAGGGCAATGAAAAATATCTTTCAAGATATGATGCATAAACATGTCGAATGCTATGTTGATGACTTGGTAGTCGATCCGAGATCATCAAGAACATCGCGAACATCTGCATCGGTCTTCCGACGACTCATAAAGAAACAATTAAAGATGAATCCACTAAATGTGCATTTGGAGTGTCTTCCTAAGAAATTCCTCGGCTTTGTGGTACGGCATAGAGGAATCGAAATTGATCCAGAAAAAGTTAAAGCTATTCAAAATATGCCACCACCAACAACGCTGAAGGAATTAAAAAGCTTACAAGGAAAATTGGCATATATTCGTCGCTTCATTTCGAACCTTGCAGGAAGGTGTCAGCCATTTTCTCGGTTAATGAAGAAAGATACAGAATTTGTATGGGATCATGCTTGCCAGAATGCCTTTGATTCTATTAAAGAATTATTAAAACAGCCGCATGGTGTTAACAGCTCCAGTAAAAGGTAAGCCACTTATTTTATATACATCTGCACGCAAATTCTTTGGGTGCTTTGTTGGCACAGGTAAACGAAGCCGGAAAAGAGACTGCTCTTTATTATCTGAGCCGAACACTGATGGGGGCAGAATCCAATTATTCTTCGATTGAAAAAGAATGCTTGGCATTGGTATTCGCTGTGCAAAAGTTAAGGCATTATTGTCTCTCCCATGACATAACTTTGATCTCAAGAGCAGATCCGATAAAATTCTTGATGACCAGGCCAATGTTATCGGGAAGACTAGCCAAGTGGATGCTATTATTATCAGAATACACTATTTCTTATAAGCCGGCGAAAGCAGTAAAAGGACAAGCTATGGCAGATTTTCTCGCAGCACATCCTATAGCAGAAAATGAAGAAATCAATGATGAATTTCCAGATGAACAGGTTATGACGACTGAATCCCAAAATCTTTGGCAGATGTATTTTGATGGTGCTGCTCGAGTATCAGGAGCGGGGGCAGGAGTGATATTCATTACCCCTCAGGGTGATTTATTACCATATTCTTTCACGTTGGATACTGCGTGCACAAACAATGAAGCTGAATACAGAGCTCTTATCATCGGAATGGAAATAGCACAGCAAATGGAAATAAAATCATTGCATATCTTTGGAGATTCTAAATTAATTGTAAATCAATTGACAACAGAATTTGAGGTGAGGAAAGAAGAACTTTTGCCTTATTACCGGAAGGCGCGACAGTTGCTTGAACAATTCAGTTCTGTGGAAATTAAACACATACCGCGTCGGAAAATGCAAAAGCAGATGCTTTAGCCAGTTTAGCAGCGGCTTTATCTTGCACAAACCGAAGTCCTCTTCGTAACTATAGAAGAAAGAAGATTCCCGCCATCTGCAGAGGTTATCGAAGAAATCGTTGAAATATTGCCTATATCCCGTCTGGAAGTAACAATGGATGATTAAGTCCACCTTTTGTCGATTATCTCAAATATAATATCTTGCCGTAAGATAATGCACAAAAACAACAGATTAAACAATGATCAGGAAAATTTATCATGTGCGTAAGTATTGTATAGAAAGTCTTATAATGGAATGTCATTAAGGTGCTTGGACAAGCAAGAAGCAAACCAAATGTTGCGGAGGCACATTCAGTGAATGTGGAGCACATCAAGCGGCCGGAATTTATGCCATAGAGTGCATCGAATGGGTTATTATTGGCCCACTATGTTTAAAGATGCAATAGAATATGTAAAGCGATGCCATGAATGTCAAATACATGGAGATATAATACATATTCCTCCGTAAGAATTACATCATCATTGCTTCTTGGCCTTTTCACTGGGACTCGACGTTATTGGTCCGATAAATCCTCCTTCATCTAAAGGAAAATAGTATATTCTGGCAGCAACGGATTATTTCTCCAAGTGGACCGAAGCAGTCGCCTTGCGTAATGTTAAAGAGAAAGACGTGGTCAATTTCATCCGTCATGCTATAATATACCGTCATGGTATTCCGAAGAAAATCATCACTGATAATGGCACCCCTTTTAAAAATAGAGGCATGGAAAAGTTATGTCAGAAGTTCGGCATCCAACATTCTTTTTCAACACCTTATTATCCTTCGGCCAATGGATTAGCAGAGGCATTTAACAAAACAATTGTCAAGATAATGAAGAAAACAGTGACAGGCAATAAGCGCGATTGGGATGAAAAGTTACAAGAAGCATTATGGGCCTACAGAACCACCCATCGTACAGCAACAGGAGCGACGCCATATTCATTGGTCTATGGTATGGAGGCAGTTATCCCAATTGAAATCCAAGTGGCATCACTCAGAGTGGCAGTACACCAGTCTGTAACAGATGAAGAAAATGCAAAAATAAGGCTGAAAGAATTAGACTTACTCGATGAGAAACGTCTCGCGAAGACAAAGAATGCGATTGCGTATCATATCGTGCCGTAATATCTCACATTTGATAAACAGTCAAATATCGTTCTTTCAAAAAAGGGATATGGTGTTAATGTTGAAAAGACCTATAGTGGTCACTCACGGACAAAGGGCAAGTTTGAGCCTAAATGGGACGGCCCATATGTGGTGAAAGAAGTATACTCCAATGGGGCATATAGGATTGTAAATCAAGAAGGACAGGGTATCGGTGTACTTGTCAACGCCCGTTTCATCAAAAGATACTATCCCTAAAGATAGAGATGTGGATTTTGACCCGAATATTATCGGCATAATGATTCTATATCAAAAGGGGGCAAAAATGAATAAAATCATGTCTATATGCCAACAAAAGAAGCTATAAAGAAGAGATTTACAAGCATATCAATCATCAAAGCAGCAAATCTGGAAAATATATATATATGATCATCATCATCATCATCAAAGAAGATATTGACAAAAGTTATATTGCCTTACAAGGCACAAATTCTTGAAAATTCTCCTGAAGATATTATCTAAGTTAAGAATATTATTGCCTTACAAGGCATGGATCTTCTTGAAGATATTTCGGAAATATTTCGGAAATGTCTACTATATTTGGATCTTCTTGAAGATATTGCGGAAATATCTACTATATTTGCAAATGATGATGATCATATATATATATTATTGCCTTACAAGGCACAAATTCTTGAAGATTCTCTTGAAGATATTATCTAAGCTGAGAATTATATTGCCTTACAAGGCATGGAGCTTCTTGAAGATATTATCGCCTTACAAGGATATATCAATATCAATCAAAGAGGCAGTATAGCCAAGCCAAAATCCCAAAAGAGCAAAATTGAGCAAAATCAAAAAGATCAAGCTCTCAAAAAAAAAAAAAAAATGCTCTCAAAGGATCAAGCTCTAAAAGAGCCGGCCAACTATACGTAAGACCCATGAAGATCGCCATTCGGGCAATGCAGTGGCGGAGTCGTGGCTAAAAAGCCCGCGAAGACCATCGTGCGCACTCATGCGTAGTCGACGGTCAAGGATTCAAAGTCTAAAAGGCCATAAATCAGAAGACTAGTCACCGTAATTCCCATGCCGTCAGTATAGCTTCTGCCAGCCGCCACGGGAACGGATGAAAATGCCCTCCGTGAATGGGCTCGACCTTGCGCACGAAGAAAACAGGGGCCGCAGGCGAGCTTTATGCCAACCGTGCGTAAGACCTCCAGTCTAGGGGTTGATTTCGGTAGTAACTCGTGAGGAAGGGCTTAAACCTACTCATTGATGGACCGGCGACCCTAGATTTGGTGCCCAAAGGTAGCCTTGCGAGCCCCGCGAACTCTGAGAGTTACCGTGGCCAACCCCGCGGTAAATCCAACAGCTCACCGTCCCAGTAGCGTCAATGGGCCCCTCGATGGACCGTGACCGTGAGCTCAAGGCAAAGGAGAAGCCCAAAAGCGAACTCTAGAGAGTTACAAAGGCCATCACATAAGACCCATAAATGCTCCACTACTCACGAGCTTAAACTGTGTGTGTGCGCACGCTCCACTACTCATGAGCATAAACTGTGTGTGGCTAATTGAATTGAAATTTAGTACCGCCAATCTAAATACTCACCTAGAGAATCCCATACTAACAAAACATAAAATGTTTAGAAATTATAAAAATATATAAATAGAAAATATTATATAAAATATAGATATAATTAGATAAAATTAGTAATGAAAATATTATATTAAGCATAAATACAATTCGATAATATTAGTACAAATATCATCAATATGCAAAGTGGAAAATACCATCATAAACATCCCCAAAATAATCTCATGAAATAGATGTCAAGCAAAATAAATTACATCCGAGAAACACAAAAAGCAAATATCACATGTTTTAAATTACATGATTCAAAGATTCTCTGAGATCCCCATTGCTTCTGAATATCTGAGCAAATCTTCTTTTAATTGTGCTTGAGCTGCATTATGTCGAGATTTTTCTTCAAGAATAAGTTTCGCCTGATCAGGAACGCCAGCAAGCTTGTTCTCCAAAGAAACAACCATTTCTTGATTCTGAAGTTGTGCGGATTTTTCAATATCAATAGACTTGGCATTCACTCGCATCTTCTCTTCAACCTCTTGAATGATTAAAGCTTGCTCATGATTCTTTCTCTCCAAATTTGAGAGATTTCTTCCTTCAAAGCAGTAATGCGATCTTGGATAATTATGCTTTCATCAACATGAATCTTTAATTGATCTTGAAGAATCATACGTTCTTGTTCAAATTTGGAAATTGAAGAAGTCATTTAAAGAGACTTGTTCTTGAGAAAGAGCCAGCAGCTTTTCGTATTCTAAAATCTCAAAGCGCAATGGTGATATTTTCCATCAAGCTAAAGAAATTACGAATCACAAAACTTGAAAAGTGAATCCCGTAAGGGAGATATGTTGATTCCGCCATCTTAGCAGAGCTTTCCAAAATTTCTATAGCAACATCCAAGTCCGACCACCGATCGATTTCTCAAGATATGGATTATTGCTAATGAGAATGTTTCACCATCAGCATTTTGTGAACAGGAATCTTTGCAAAGGATGATAGTTCAGAAGTAGTGGTTACAGAATCAGAACTAGCCGCACCGCTACGGGGATAAGTTCCTATAGCAAAAGAAGAAGAATATTCAATATATTATTATGAAATATATATAGTCTTGAATGAAGATAAGCAGCGCACATATATATATACCTGTCACTGGGACACAACTAACAGAAGGAGAAGCTCTTGGAGCTATGGAAGGGCCAAGTCCCATCATATCGAAAAGATGGTGCTCTAGCCTCCGTACTAGAATCTCTTGTGGTTGGAGTTGGCAAATCGCCAGAAGTTTACAGTAGAAAATATAATCTCACGAGCAACTACTCTTGGTACTACCAACTGAGCTACTGATGCTCTCGGTGAAGATATTACAAGAGGGGCCACTGGAGAGATGACACCTACTTCTGCAACTTGGACACCTAAAAAGGGAGATGCAATAATTTTGGATAAATAATAGTTGTTAAAATATAAATCAAAATATTTATATGAAAATTTTCCTTTACCTCGGTGAATATCCATATTCTCCATAATCTAAAGGTTCCTCTTCATCTTCCTCAGCTGCAGGAGATTTAGCAGGGATATTAATGCTAGAGGGAGTCTTAGCAGTTGCAGGGGAAGATGCTATCTCAACTTCTTTCGCATTTGTTTCCTCTTCTTCACCAATATCAACTTCTCCTTCTTCAAAGTCATCATCTTTATCTTCGCCATTATCACTATCTCCGCTATCTTCATCCTGCGAAGATTCGGTTGTACTTGATGATGAAGTAGAACTTTCGTCTCCCAAAATTTCTTCGTCAGCTTCTTCAACGATAACTTGCTTCCCTTTATAAGAAATGGGTCGACTGCTCTCCGGTGCAAGCTCTTGGACTATAGGAGAAGCAGAGGCTGGACGAGTTCCTTCTGGAGGGATAGGAGATGATGATTGTAAACGCGTTCTTGATCTAGTCATCGGAGAAGACGGACTAGGACCAAGGGGCTGCGGAGGAGATGTGGAAGTACCAATAGCCTGTCCTTCTTGAACCGCTGCAGTCTCTGCGGGGATTGGAGAAGATGTACCTGCAGCATCATCTGCAGCCTGGTTTGAAGAATCCCGACGAGATTTCTCAAATTCTCTCAAAACTCCGTGGGCAAACCAGCCATCCAAAGTGTTGATGGGCTTGATTTCACGGATGGGATCTTCTAATGATATCTTTCTGCAAATCTCTCCTGGATGAGATGCATGGCTCCTCTCCGGAATATAGCCAATCCCGCTCTCTAAATTTCTGCCTTTCAGCCTGGGTGGATGAAGAAAGATAGAGGAGTCTACGGGCAGGCATTTATTGACCAGGTATGATTGATGATCCCACCATCGCATCCAGCTATATGATGTACGGACTATGCGATCACAGCTTGGAATTATGAAGGAGGAGCCGACACAGCCATTCAAAGCAATTGTTTCCATATCATGGCCCGCTTAAGAGGACCAGCCCATAACAACAAGATTTGTCCGGTAACCAACCCGCAGCTTGTGGCACGCTTTGATCATAACCAAATTGACGAGCAAAACGACTTGGGTAGTAAGGTTCTCTCAGTTCTGTCCTTCCCGCAGAGGCAAACCGCATGAGCGAATAGAAAAGAAGAAAGCCCTCTCTCGTCATACAGTAAGAGAGTTTCGTCGTCCACCATGTCTGTGTCTCCGCAGGATAGCGATAAAGGCGGAACTGAAAGAAGTTTATCTGATCATCATCCCGAATCTTATTTATGACCCATTCATATGCTCTTCTAGCCATTGCCCTCTGTTGGAAGAACCAGAGTGGAAGGTGAGAAGGATGAGAATATGCTTGCTCTGAAACCTCGAAAGTCCAAGGGAAGTAGACTCCAAGCCAGCCTGTAAAATAGTGCCAAGAAGTATGCGCAGATGAAGTTCCCAGAATGGGGTCTTTTATATGAGTCGCTATTTCTCCAAGGGCCCGGTAGATAGAACATAGTACTGGAGGAGCAAGTGAGTATTTATGTCCCTCCGCCAAGGCACCGGCCACAACAAAGACACTTGGACGGATAGCATCTGCCCATTTAGAGCCAAGTAAAAACTAAGCTTAGCCAATAGGCCAGAAATGCTGCAAGCTCTCCGAAAGAGCTATATTCTGGCTTTCCTCGTACTGCATCCCGAAGCTTTGTCAGTTCTTTGGAATTGCAGTCGCGAAACCTTCAAAGGAAATAAAAACGAAGAGGTTAATATACAGAAATGGCTGAAGAATACAAAGAGGAAGATCAATTATCAGATTGATAAATACCTTAAACCCCTAGAAAAATGGGCCAGCCATTGAAGAGGGGGAATTTTGTGGATATTGGGGAATTTGCTCATCTCTTTAAATAGCTCTATGGTAGTCTCGACATATGGAGGGCTTGCGATCCTAAAAGATACAAAGGCCAACTCTCTTGGTAGGAATGAATTCATCGTAGAATTTCCCCGTTATTGTGAGACCAGCTATACGATGAAGGTCCCAAAGAGATATGCTCATTTCGCCGTAAGGAAGATGAAAGGAGTTGGTTGTAGGCGACCAATATTCAAGGAAACCTTTCAGAACGTTGGGTTCCCGATAGAAGTATTTTGAAGTTACTTCTATTGCATCATATAGGCCTATCTTTGCAAGAGTACTTGTATGTTTCAACAAAATAGCCTCCGCCCATTCGAGTAATAGCGACGAGCAATTAGCAGGCCTCTGATGCGGAATTCTGCTTGGCCCCAGAGTTGCTCTCGATCTCTGAAACGCTGTCTCACTGTCTCATAGAAATGAGAAGGAAAGAGATCATGAGGACTGTGGAAAGGAGTCAGGAAAATCATGGGGCGAGCTTCTCCGACATTCTGTCGTGGCTTTTGAGCTTGAATAGTGCCTTCTAAAATGCGGGGTTCTCTTGAGGCCCATGATTCAGTATACATAAGCCTTTCGCCATGGATATAATCTTTGGATTCACAGTCTAGCATAGACTGATGGCGATATACCTTGATTGGAATGATTGTCATGCCCTCTGCATGAGGGTTATCGAATTTCATGACTCCTTCTACGACTCGCACTGAATCCCACGAGTTTTGAAGTCGTTTCTTCTTGTGTTCCTTGATCTTTTCTTCAAAATCCTTCGCCTTGTTGCGGCGAGTCTTCTTCGGACGGGAAGGTGGAGGAGTATCTTCTCGGACAGGTGGCCTCTCACTATCGGTACGGAAGTGGGCCGTGGTCTTGAGCCACTCATCCCAGTCATATTCCCTTCCATGTTTTGGAGGGCATTTAATATCTCCTAAGGAGATGGCTCTATGGATAGGAGAAGGAAGAGATTTAATGCGATCAGAGAAATCGAACGTAGGAAGAACAGGCTCTTTAAAGTAAGCTGGATTTCTAGAAGTTGTTTTTATTCTTTTAGCAGGCGGTTGGTCAGAAGGAGGAGAGTTTGAAGGAGATACAAGACGAGCAGTCTGTTTGATACGAGCCATAATGAAAGAAAGAAGAAAGAAGATAAGTCAAAGAGCAAGAAATGAAGAAAGAAGAAATATGTCTAAGTGCTGAAATTTTCTAAGTACAGAGTACTTTGCGCGATGTCGCGCAAAGTCCAGGAGTTTGCGCGGAAAATCTCAAAGTTCGGAAAGCTCGCGCAAAGCTAAACAGTTTGCGCGGGGTCGCGCAAAGTGAGGGTTTGCGCGGAATAAAATCGCCAGAGCCAGTGACAGCAGAGGGAAGTTCGTGAAAATGACTAAGTCATTGGACTATTTATAGGCTTTATGGCCGAGTACGGTACTCGGGTAGGACTTTGCGCGAGGTCGCGCAAACCTTGAAGAAAAAGAATGGTTTGATCCTTTTCTTTGATTTTCTGAACGAACAAAGAACGGATCAAGGGGGCATCTGTTGAGGCATAAAATAAGCAAGGGAGAAAAGAAGAAAAATCAAGAAATCACTTTGAAGAGAAAGAAAACAGCTTCAAGACCACTTTGCGCGAGGTCGCGCAAAGTGAATGAGTTACACAAAGACCGCGCAAAGTGAAGAGTTTGCGCGGATTGGACAGAAGAGACTTTGCGCGAGATTGAAGGGTTTGCGCGAGACCGCGCAAAGCATATTGTTTGCGCGAGTCCGCGCAAAGTCTATAATGCTGTGGTAAAAATAGTTGGATGATATTTTTTATCCCACATCGACCAGATTTGAGATTTTCACTGGTGAAAATGTCTATAAATACCCCATTCCTTCTCTCAAAAGGGGTTCGAAGATTTCAGAAGTGAAGCAAGGACGAAAGAGAAGACAGAAGGTGCGGAGTATTGGACTCCTACACTTTACGCGATCCCGCGCAAAGGGGTATTGGACTCCTGGAAGTTTGCGACGGCCGCACAGCAACAGAAAGGCATTTATGGTTTGCGGACCACAAGCAAAGCCTATCGTTCTGCATGACCACAAAACTATTGTTTGATGCTTTGACAAAGAATGGGCTGAAATGTCATTCGGAATGGTTTAAGTCTTCTGGTCTTCAAGTTCTTCTTGTTCAAGAATTAAGAATCATCGCTAAGGGACGTATTCCTCCTAAGTTTTGGGAGATGACCAAAATAGTACCGAAATGTCACCGAATTTCCATTCTCAAGACCGTTGAACGACTTGTCTATTCCTCCTAAGTCATAGGAGATGATTGACATCATTGCCGTTATGCTGCCGAAATTATATTTAGCTATAATAATTAACATTTGTAATGAGTTCTTTGTAAGCTATCTTAGAATCAAGGGATACTAGAGGATGTAAATGAATTCAGAATCAATAAAATGTGATGATTGTCTTTGTAATTATTTCATTGTTATGTTTAAATAAGATGACTCTCCCAAATCAAATACTTTTGTTTCCTTGTCGAAACACTAGTCAACGGGGTTCCATTAAATATCCTAAGGTGGTAACCTCATGAGCCAGGGATGGTGGTAATGGGACACTATGCCCGAGCTGTCGGCCTATGCTGAGCTATACGCTCCCCGTAGTGACCTTGAGCTTATTTAAATTGGTTGATTGTAACTGAACTAATAATGGATTGGCTAATCATGCATTCATAGCATATTGACGATGACGGGTGGCTATTCTGGATGCTGTAGCATGTGCCCTAGAGTTGTTGGGGTATTGTTTCGCTAGCTCCCAGACCACCGACTATCGACCCCTGTCCGATTGGATGATTTTCCTAGGTCGATGATTTGCATGGGCGACGAGCCCAAGTCCGACTGGATGTGCATCCCTAGGTCGATGTGCATTCATTAAAAAGACTGCATCATGTACTATTTTGATTGCTTTGTGGTTTTATAATTTTGCTTATCTAATGCGGCGGTGTGTAATCTTGAGGGGAATTCACACTGAGCCGGTCACTCATCCATCAAATATACAACCGTACAGGTAGAACAGGTGGCTCAGATGATGTATATGATCATACTTGATGAGGAGTTGTGCAGGTGCCATGGATGTATGATCGTATTGCTAAGAGGAGCTGCGTGGTCATGCGGCTTACATTTATACGCTTTCTGTTATTTCTTATGTATACAAATCTTGTAATCGTTAATGTTGAGACATTGGTTTGTATAAGTCATTATGGGCTGCTTGTATACTTAAATGATAATGAAATTTTCTTATGTTGATTTATCCATTCTACGCTCATCTGCTTACTCTGATAGTAGAAAAAAAATTCACTCTAATTTGACAATCCTTTAAGGTTAACGCTCGGGTTTTTGGGAAACGAGTATATACTCGGGTCCTGAAAACACGGGGCATTACAGTTGGTATCAGAGCATAGTTTGGACAAACTTGGCCTTGGGAAATGATTTATACAAACCCCTAAATGTCTCAAGTTAGGATGTTTGAAAGTAGAAATTTGAACTTAGGTGAACTTCCTTTATATTTAGAAGAATGATTGAAAACGTAGAAATCCAAACTTAGGTCCCCTTATAAATTATCAGGGTCACCATTTGAACTCATGTGAAATCCCCCTATAACTAGGATGAATTGAGAATATAGGAAATTGAGGTTCTAAGATTTCCTTGAAATTTATCAAATCAGTCATTTAAATATGTGCGGGATTCCCTTAGGATAAGAGAAAATATGAAATATAGAAATTTTGAACTCTAAATTCCCTTGAAAATTTTAAGTTAGACAATCGGACCTCAAGCTTATGTAGAAATTCCTTAGAAATGATTGGAATAACCATTTGGACGTATGTGAATGTCCCCTATAGTTAGGAGAAATTGGGAATATAGGAACTCGAAATACTAGGCCCCTAGAGACTTGTTTGGATGACCAAAAAGACTTAGAAATGAACTTAGGCCCCCTTTTAAATGTTTAGGCTTAGTCAATTAAACTTGGAAATGGAAACTTTGGTTCTCTTGTAAACTACCAGGATAGTTGTCTGGACTTAAAAACTAAGCTTAGGCATTGTGGGAAACAAGTGCCCGCCATAAAGAAAATAGGGATTATTATGAACATTCCCTGAACCTGACACTCAATGAACGACCCTTAGGAATCTAGAATTTGAATTTTCCTAATCTGCATTGTCACAACATTTGACAAGTAAATGAGACTTAGGCATCGTAGTAATGTCCCTTGACTACCATGATTGTCATTAGGTTGCACATAAGCACTCCTCGATTTGAGAAATTGTACGAAGAATTAAAATTTTAACTTCCTAGTAGGTCTCCTTACTTATAAATAACATTCCCTGCAAATCCTAGTACGTGAAAATTTATTTGAGAAAGAATTATATAATTTTAGAAAAATTTTCAACCTTGTGTTGAACTTATAAGGAATAGGTTGGGAGTCTGGATGAAATTTCAAACTTAGAATTTCACATAGAAATGTTGGTTGAAAAATTTTAGTGCATTAGGCAACCTGAGTGCAAGCTGGAAGCGTGATGGTCATTTGCATCTATTCACGTAAACTTTCAGGCGCTCTCATTTAAAAGATTTCATGATATTTTCCATGAGTCTAGAATAGTCAGGATCACAGATTGATGAAATCATGATTGCGCGATGCATACGCATGTTGGCTCAAGTTCTAAGTCCTAGCAAATCTTAATGATCTCAATGCCCTGATCAAGTAAAAGATCGGGATTTAACAGTATTGTGAATTGATACCAGCAGATCCTTTGTTCTACGTAGGCAAATGATCAAGGTATCGGGCTCAAACCTACTACGACCATCTATCCGTGACCACTCGAACACTGAAACCTAAAAGATTGTGCCATATTTTAGATAGTGGGGAACTATCATTAAAGGGAAAAGAAAAGCAAGAAAATGTAGGAAATATTTGTAAACATTAAAACGATTCGTTAGATTTAGAATGATTTCTAACGCTAGTAGGGCTAAGACACCTTAGTCAATTTTCTATACAAGAAAACCTAAGGGTTATGGGAAATTTAAATGAAGCTCGTTGGGATTTCACAGGGTACATCATTAGGATAATCAAACCACTCGTAATATTAATAATAGGTATAAAAAAAATAAATGAAAATAAAAAAATTTGAAGTAGGACTTTAGTCGTTTTTCTTTAAGGGGGGTAGATCATGATGACCCTGTCCTTGAGCACTTACATGCACAAATGAACTTAGTGTGGAGGACAAGCGGATGCATACGGACACTGTAACATAGGTTGTTATCCACATCCATATTCAGAGTGCTGAATTTCGGGGGCGAAATTCTCTTTAAGGGGGGTAGATTGTAACACCCCGTACTTTCAATACTCGAGTATTCCCATGTGACCTAACTCAGTATAAATACAAACCTAACTTGAACAAACATTCACGTGATGTGGCCCATGTGACAGCTAAAGTAAATTGAGGATTAGGTAAATGAATCACAGCAGTTGATCTACCGTGAGGACGGTTCTGCCTAGAAGTAGGCCCTACAAATTAACTCAAGATAATAATGATAATATTAATATTAATAACAACAATGATTGAAGATGTTATAATATGGACATTCAAATGGTAAATTCCTAACCATCCGAACAATGACTAAGACCGTTGAAGTTCAGATTCGCAATGATGTGACCGTCAGATCAATGAAAAACCCCAATTTAGAGGCAAAATCTGCATGTATGGCCCACCTGGGCATTGTACCCACCTAAGTTTTGGTTAAAACCCATACTTGGACCCATCAAGCGAAATGGACGGAGTGGATTTCCCATGAACATTATGGTGGACCCCACATACAATGCGTGAACACCTTGGACTATAAGCGCGCTGGATGATGTTACTCGGTCAAAAGCCCTTTGACCGAACTCATTTGCAAAACAGAAAACACCTTCCCGCCATTTTAAAGGCATTTGAAACCGGGAAATTTTGAGCACCTAAGTGAGCCAACTCGACCATTTTCCGGGCAATCCGAACCGTCCATTTTGTCGATGGGACCCACCCCAACAAAACCATATAAGCTAGTGGGTCCCCGAAAATAAATAAAGGGAATCGCCGCTGGAGCTATAGGGAAATGCCGCGACGGTTGGAGTTCCGACGTGTTCCGTGTCGGTTAAGAAAACATGGAGGAATTACAGGCCACAGTTATCCGTTATGAGAAAAGCAAAGGCAACCACTGACGGGCGTCGCTTGGGGATGGGCGGAACCAATCCTAGCCCTTGGATCTCCATCTCCTTACCTATAAATGGAGAGCTCAGCCCCTCAGACTTCACATAGAAAGTGAGTCGAGAGTGGAAAGAGTCGGAGAGAGAAGAAAGAGAGAAAACAAAGAGGGAGAGTAAACAAAGGAAGAGAAGAGAGGAAGAAGGAGAAGGTGGTGCGTGCGTGACCACCCAAGTTTGGGTCGGAACCAACCGTGGAAGGTAAGACATGTCTCTCCATTATTTTCTTCTTTAGGAGACTCTAAAATAAACTCATGCTAAAGCTCACACCTCACCACACATGTATAAAAACACCCGTCAGCAGAAAATATGCACATAATGAAGGACGGACCCTGTTTTGAAGCAGGTAGAAACCTTTCTTCCACTCTTTTTAGAACTCTAGAATGAGCTCAAACCATAGCCCCATCACACCTTGCTCACGCCCCAAGCAACCTTCTAAAAACAGGTTCTATTTGTGGCTGATAACCCAACCTGATAACAGTTGGTTCCCAGCACGAAGCCAGACTAAAAATGTGATGTGACGTGAGCGCCAGTATTCAAGAAAAACGATGGAAATCACCAAATGGTAGGCCCGGAAATGAATAAGCTTGTAGACATGGTCATAAGGGAAAGAGGATCGAGACCGCAGTCTTGAACGATCGAGAGTTCACCACTCGCAGCAGGGAAAAAGGCCCTCGCCTCGCAAACCGGCTAAGCACAATTGCGCACGAGAGGTGCTTAAAAGTTTTGGGCCTCACCAAAAATCAGGGCCTTGCACAAATGCGTGGGCCTCGCCCAAAGCGTATTGTTTGACCGACCGTGGACCCCACTAAAAGGCTGGTGGCATGCACTGCTGGTGGGCCGCACCATGATCAAATGCCCACCAAGGGATGGTGTGCCTAGGACCGTCCATCAGATGACATCCTAGACTGGGCTACTCTACACGTTAAAAATAAAAATAATAATAATAAATGCATGCATAAGTACATATGATAGATTAAAAATAAAAGTGTTGTAGATCTGGTGTGTTGTGGTATAGACCACTCACAAGTGATTTCATCCAGCCGTCCATTTGTTTTCTTTGGACGGTGGATATCACTGACAACTAACGTCAACTGGTTGGGATACCTCTCAATCATCCAGATGGGATGATAAGGCTGGGGAGCACTGTGGTGCATGTGAGTTTAAAAATAAAATAAAATAATATATATATATATAAATAATAATAATAGTAAAAATAATATATAACATAATATAATATATAAAGCACCTTACTAAAATAAATATCATAGCATATATTTCCTGCTTTATAATATAAAATATAAAGCATGCATCTGTACTTGCACCTCTTTCAAACCTAGATTGCATGAACGGCCTCTGATGTGTGCATCCTTCCATGCAATGTAATGCATGAGGATTACATCCAGACCATTGGCCAGAGGTTTCCTACGGGCCAGATTTGAGGATTCATCCAAACCTTCCATTCTCAGCCACCGTTGGGATAGTATGGGGTCCCCTCCAATTCATGTAATAAAGTATTACATGTGGGCCCCACACCCATGTAGAACCACGTTGAAATACATGTAAGATACATGTGATGTATACTATTTAAATACATACCAAATGCATGTAAAATATATAATATTTAAATATGAGATGCATGTGATGTATATAATATTGAAACAGCATATGCATGTCATATATATAATATTTAAATATCAAATGCATGATATAATATATCTTAGATGCATAAGACACTAATATAATATTTATATACATATTAATACGTGTGGTGGATCACTAAGGACACATCCTAGTGTACGTATTGTACATCCACTCCATCCATCTATGGGCGTTCCCAAGTCGTCCATCAGTCCCTGGACGCTTTTCTTAAAATATATATGTATATGAGTATGTGTAATGCATATAGGTAGGAATTTAAATAAAAGTTATGCATCTGTGCATGTGTATAACTCATGGGACCCACCTACTGAGAGAAAAGGGTTGTCAGTTGTGTAACAGCTAATACCGTCAGTAAGTTTCGTGGGCCATACGATATAACCCACACCGTCCAAATAGCTGGACAGTTGGCCACATGCTAATGCATGTGCTGCATATCCTAACCGTCCATCCCAATTGGCGAGCTTGCCCTAATGCTTGAGTCCTATTGGACCACCTTGTTGAAATACATGGTGGGCCTAACATAAGCCTAAAAAGCCTTGTTGGTTGCACCGCTTGAGCTTTATGTTGGGGGCACAAAGCCACAAAAATATCTGACAAAAATAAACTATAATTTTAGGTGATTCCTTGGTCAACTTGAATTGTGTATTACATGCTTTATATCCTGTATAATTGCTCATGCTTGTAAATTTCTTTGTGTGGGTTGCTTATGGAACTTAAACTGGTACATTAGTGGAAAATTCCCACATATATATGTACACCCATACTTGGGATGTAACTTGACTAGTTGTGATCATAATGGACCTTCGACTAGGTGGTTATTGAGTGGTGGTCTAGATGGATCATTGATGTGGGCCTACCATCCAAGGTTGTTGTGCTTAATGAATTTTAAGGATGGTCTTTATTGTATGGTTTTGATACTCGCCCTATGTGGCTTATTTTGATATCTACGTACGTGGTTTGTTTTGGTATTTGCCTTATATGGGTTCGATGTTTTATATCGTGCAACCATGCAATAGTAAGCCCATGTGTAACATCCCGGATTTTTGCCAACCTAGAATTAGACGTCCTTAGGCAATGGGTCGATCCTAATACCTCATTAACTTGTCAGAACTGAATCCCAAAGTCTAAAGCCGCCTTTGAACTCATTTCCTTCACAAATCTCACCCTTCACCACCTTGATCTTCCAATTTTTCTAAGAACTTTCACCCTAGACACTATCTTAAACTAGTTAAGTATTATAACTTGGATCACCTTATATACAAACTACAAAGGCCTGAGTACCACCTCGACCAGAAATCACTTAGGACTAAATCATTTAGAAATGAGGCAAAGTAACTAAGTACTAAACTAGATTAGCTACGAAATCCGTTTGAATTGCTTTAAATACGATCTGCAAGACACAAAACTTGTGGAATCATTGACGTTAGGTTACCCTAAAATCTAGGATCAATCTCATTACCCCGCTGCTCTCGGGAGCACATCAAAACTCCGTATCAGATCTGGACCGCACGTCGGAAGTCCGAATAACTCGAAGTTAAGGAATTAGGACCACCTCGTTGTGCTTGACAACCATCTCGAAAATCAAATCCAGCCAGTGTCCCACGGCTGTTCGCTTGAGTCCGGAGCGAGAGAGTGTGAAAACACTTGTTTTCTTTAAAAATAAATATCTTGAATAGAAATCTAGCATCTCTCGTTTGCGGATCAGTTTTAAGCAACCAGATCGTCAGAATCAGACCAAATTACACCCTTGAATCAGGAGAAATTTCATACACATTTACATGTACTCGGAATCTTCGATCAAGATCCGTTGACCGTTGAACTGAAACTGGTCCGCCACGCGTGATCTAGATATCCGACTGAAACGAAAACTTAATAGAACGTAGATCCAGCATTAGTGAGCTTAAGTCCGACCTTTGGCTCAAGGAGGCCCGCCAGAAGTCCTCCGTTAAGCTAAAAAAGTTCCGTTTTGGTTATAACTTAGGTGAACCTTGTCCAGAAGTCTATTTTGGTGAAATTTTAGACTATATAAGGACCTTAAACCCTCTCCCATTTTAGCCATACGAATTTGAATTTGAGACAGAGAAAAGAGAGAGAAAGTGAGGGAGATGTGGGAGGAACTCCCTGCTGTTGTTCCCTGCCGCTATTCGGGCTCCACCGCCTAATTCTCATCGCTTTCCCGGCGATTCCGACATCGTTTTTAGGTAAGAAACCTTAACCCTAACCTGATTTGGGGCTTGGGTAGTTGTAGGTTATGAAATAGCTAACGTATTTCGTTCCATAGGTTGCCAAACTCCCGTATACGGAAGCTTAACAAACCTATCAACTCCGTTACGATTCTACGACAAAAGGTGAGGACTTTAGGTGTATAGGTTGCGGTTTTCAATGCTTTCAATGTCAGATAATGGTAGATTCATGATCTGCATGCAATTGCACATGTACAAAGTGCTTTCCGTTTTCTGTTTCGATTAGAATTGTAGAATTTGGAATTTCACATACTCTAGGTATTCGTATAAAATACCGTATACATATTTTTATGGAAATGTGTTTGACATGTTTAATTGTTGTATGGATATATGATGTATGGATAAAATACTCAATTGGTGAAAGGGTTCGCCTAAATACATGTTTACTAATATACACCATGTATGTAGAAATACGGTATTGTAAGAAGTACCGTATACGTGTATATTTTAGCGATGTGTTTGTCATGATTAATTGTTGTATAAATATATTATGTGCATATAAATTAATTGCTTGGCGAAAAGAATTGCCGTATTACAAGTTCCCTTGTAAACACTATGTATGTTGAAATTGGGTATCCTAGAAAATACCCTATACGTATAAAATTTGCGGATGTAATTGTCATGATTATTTGCTGTATGAATATGATGTATACATATAAAATACTAGTTTGGTAAAGGGATATCCTAGTGCACTTTCCTCTAACATACGTCATGTATGTTGAAAAAAAGTGCATTCCAAGTGTTTGTAAAAATTGCTTGTGAATGTAAGTGCTTAAGTGTTAGAACCTTAGGTAGGTGCTGAGATAGGATTCTCAACTACCTTAGAGTCACATATGATACCCTCCATGTCGTTATTTACTCTAACCACTCACCTATGAAATATATGTATTTGTATCCCTATTTGTATAGTGCTTTACAACATGCTTTTGAACATGCTTTGTAACTTATTTATTAACATGCTTTATGACATGCTTTATAACATGATTGCTAGCGTTCCTGAATTACCTTGTTTATCATACTGTACTTCACATGTTATGGTTAGGAATTGATTGAGCTTGGGACTATGTCCATAGTCCAGGCATCCGATATCAGACTTGGAATTGTGGTTGAGATTAGTTTCGCCACACATGATGTGTTGGCGAACCCGTGTCGTAATTCGGTTGGTGATAGTGGTTGGCCACACGAGGTGCTTCTGCGCTTCATATCGCCCAACTTGTTGTGCGCTCGAGCCAGCCGAACACATCAAGTAACCCGTGTGTCTTATGTATGTTCACCATGTTTAGTCGCTAATGTTTGAACCTAGGGTACCAAACTTACCAGTGAAAATCCTGTTAACCATGGTACCTCGATCCGCTAAGACTCATGAGCCGGGCATGGTGGTACGGGACACCGTGGTCGAGCTGTCGGCCTACGCTGGGGCCATGTGCCTCCCCGTAGTGACCAGTGAACAACCAGACTCGTGAGCCGATTATGGTGGTATGGGACACTATATTCGCGCTGTCGGCCTACATTGATAAGGTGATGGGGGAGTGGTGCAACCTTTGTGCGTAACAGCCCTGGTAGCCCTTTGTAGTGACCGCGAGCATATTCTGAAGTCGCAATGTGCCTTAGGGTTCGTCGCGATATATAGAGTATGAACTAGGCTTGTTTCTGTATTGTGATGAATCGTTTAAGGGTGATGGGGGAGTGGTGCAACCTTTGTGCGTAACAGCCCTGGCAGCCTCTGCAGTGACCTAGAAAATATACCATCGTCTAATATTAACCAGGACTGACGACCCTAGAATAGATCATGTTTGGGAATGATACAAGGGAGGTACTTTAGTTTCCCAACCCTGCTGTTTGAAATGGATTAATTAAAAACTCAGAAATCATGCTCATCATGCATCGCATGTGCCTGGAAGATGTGGAGCACTGTGGGATGTAAGCATGCCACGAACGTGAGATGGTGTCGCATGAGGGAGTATATCGGTGAGGGCATCCATCATACCTGTATTCATACTTGCATTAATCAGAGTAACTAGGAGTGTTTGATTTACTGCTTTATCATTACTGCTTGACTGTAATGATAACATGATAACTTATGCCTTATGGTTCCACTGAGTTAGCTACTCACTCGCACGTTACGGGACGGTGTTGTTCACACCAACCAGATTTGTTGAGTTTCAGGTGATGGCGATGCTTATTAAGCAGAGCCGGACTACTTCTATGGTGATGAGGAGATCTCCTATCATGTAACTCTCTGACGGGTCTCTGAAGACCGGGTACTGTATTAACGGGGCTATGGTACTTGGGATAGAAGACATCACACTTACACATTTGGTATATTTTAGAACTGTACCTGTAATTATTTAACCTGGTAATGTTATCACACTCTGGAGACTCATCATAGTTTATATTATGCATATCTATCACAGTCTTCCGCTTACAAGTTTAACTGTCTCTGGAGTATGATATGCTGTTTTGGCTTAATCTCACTCATGTTCACTACTCTAATGCAATCAACATTCAATCATCATTCATTTTGTTGCATAAGTGATGTTCTGAAACTCGAGAGTTGAGTTACGACTCAACCCTCGATTTTCAGGGCGTTACAAGTTGGTATCAGAGCATGATTTTGATTAAACCGGACCTGAGTTATGGTCACACGACGCACTATGATGCACTCTGACTTAGGAGGGAGCGACAGAATATAGAAACAGTCTTAGGCATCCCCGTTCCGTCCAACAGCTAGTTTGCTGAAAGCAAACGCCGAAATCGAGTCTGTATTAACCCTTGGTCGCACGGGTCGACCTTAAAACATCCCATAGAAGTAGATTAATGAGTGTAGATTACAATCCACCTCACCCCAACCATTGACAATCGGTAGAATACAGGATAGGCGTGATGAGGATAACTACTCCGAATCCTCGAAGCTTCTCTGGACTCCTCATAGAGACTTCTCGAATCCATGAGGAAAGAAAGCAGAAACTAGGAATAAATTCTAATAAATCCAAAATTGATTAATGAATGACTCAAAATGAGTTCACAACCCTTTAAATAGGGATACCAAGCAATGGGAAAGAAATCGGAAACAAACTACAACTAAAACTCCTACAATTCGCGACTTACCATAAGGTGGTGATGTCTACTAGTGGGCAAAGTTTTCGGGCAAGAATAATAAGTGTCCTATTTAACTTCACCAAAACATTCCCCCTAATTATTCTAAGCTCTTTTCACAATGAGCATAACTCCTAAAACCCAGCAGATGAAGAATAATTAAACTAAAACTACTATTTTAGTAAAACAAAATTGAAACGGGGAAACAATCGTCAATCGGAGGGTTTTTTCATAATTTCTGGCTGGGCAACCTAGCATAGCTGGGTTGGTTGGCTTCATTAGTTCGTTCTACCCCAAATTCATATATTTTACGTCAGATAACTCATTCCGGATTGCAAGATATTTCCGGTTTACCCGAAATGACTCGAAACGGAGTCGGGGGGCCACATGCGTCAATCCGGGGGCAAACCAAGTGGACCCAGGGTGCATTTGGCACCTCGGGATGGTGGGGGACACAACTCCACTGCGGTGGCGCAGTCACGGTAAGGCGGGCTGCAAGACCGCGATCACCGCACGATGGGCATTTGTCGGGTTGGTCTGGCCGGTCGGCCGGGTCCGGTCATGGTTGGCCTGACCCCCTGGCATGTGTGGTGCGTGCGATTTTTTGGGAGGGACCCCTTTTTCAAGTCGTTTTACCCCCCTCTCTCTCAAACACCCTTCCTAGCCCTCCAACTTGCTGTTTTTCTCTCCAAACTCCCTTTCAATCGTCTCATCTCCCATTTTCTACCACAACCTTTCCATATACACCATCTACAGTCATCCCTACCCCTTATCCTCTCCGTTCTTTCTCATTTGGGCTCTCACATACCCCATTTATGACTCAAAATCGTGTAGCCTTCTAACCTATCCCATTTCTCCCTTTTACCTTCTTCATTCCCTGCCTTTTTGGGTCTTTACAATCCCTGTTGAGGCTTAAATCCGTGGAGAACCAAAAACTCCAGCCCCCCATTTTCCTTTGTCCTCATTTTCCATGGCTCTATCCGAGCTCATCCATATGTTGTCTTGTAGTTTGCATGGGCTACTGTCTTAGGGTGGTTATGTTTTCCTATTGATAGATGTAGTAGTTGGTAGAATGTTTTAGGTATTTGAGAACGTTTAGGGCCCGTTCGGCCAAATTATATTAGGTAAGTTTACGGTGGATAGAATTGTAAAAGTAATAATAAATGTATATGTAGGGTATGGCGACACCATGTTTAGAATGTACGCAATTAAGAGTAAATTCCGATAATTCCTTTCCAATAACACTTAGAAATTTCGATTCCTGGGATTTGGAAATCCCATCTCACTTTTCGACACAAGGCACATTTTCTAAGGCCTATAAAATTAATCCCCTCCCACCCTCCTACCAACCATGTCACACCCAATCCCGAGGTAGGATTAGCAGCGCAATTCCATTTAATGACCCTTAGAGTTTTGGACCTAGGGCGGTACTCCTAGTTTTCAACGGACCTGACTGGATAGGAAATCCAACGAGTTAATAATGTGAATCCTAAGACCCTCTTAGCTGGTGTGAGCATGTGTGAAATGCTCGAGAGTCAAGTACAGATAACTCAATTCCACTTAGACAACATTTGGTCCTACACGAAAAATAATTTCTTGTATTAGAAATGACCTGAACTCAGCTAGTGTATAAGAATAGACTTTGGATTATACGTAGAGGAAACTTCTATATCCCTTGGATTTAATGTTAGGTTAAATCAATACAACAATTAGAATTGCCTTCTCAAGGACTTAGTACAATCGGGACTACGGAGCAGAGAAACTACATATAAGCAAGGTATTTGCGGTTTAAATCGAATTTTCAATCCTGGTAGTGACCAATGAACCCTATGCTCTGATCAAGCAGAAGGTCGGGATCAACTAGGATTAGGAACTGATACGACGATTTTCTGTCCTAGCTAGGCAGAAGGTCCATGTATCCAGCTCAGACCCATTACGCAACTTTCTTCCATGTTCGCCGAACCACTTGCAACCAAAAGTTTATAACTTCGTCTTTGAGAAGTGTAAGAATACATAACCAATAGAGATTTTTCCTTTTAGGCCTAAGGAATTGCCCAAAAGGGCAACAAATAGTTAGGAATTAGGTCCCAAATTACATGCCATGTCGGCATATATTTTGTGCATATGAACGTAGAAAGATAGCCTGCCTGTTAGGCTTGACATGAGTACATAAGGTAGGTCCGGACCGTGATGAAAGTCCTCCTTTGGTAGACTTAGGCATCTGGCCTCAAACTCACACCTGCCCCTGAAATCAACCACATTACCCATCACTTTTAGCTCCTTTCGATACCCATAGGTACCAATGCTATAATACACATCATCGATGAAAAGAAGACCAACGTAGTAGGAGATCGCATCCCATTTCATGTCAATGATAGGTCCTAAATTACACCTTGTTCCGATATACGGAGCAGGACATAAATCTTGAGCCTTAATGGTGAAAATTTTGTTTTAAGGGGGGTAGAACATTATGAGCCCAATCTAGTTAAGTCACCTATTACACCTCTTTGATCTAGGTGGCGCAGCGAAAGTGTGGTGGACCCTACCCCACTGGCCCAGGATCGAAACTATGCTCGTTGAATACGAATATTATAGAAGCCCTAGTAAGTTCTACTATGAGAAACCGCTTTAGGATGGTCTAGTAAGATTTGATTCACCATTTCCTTAGACATAGACAATTTGAGCCTTTTAATGATAGATATTCCCTACGTTTCTAGAGTGATCGGACTACGGAGTTACTGAAATATACAACCGTGAAACATTCACGGCTTGACCCAATTCTCAATCCTGTGTGACTACCAACAGACTCACTGCTGACGAGCAGAAGAACAGGACCCACTGGGATTCGGAAGGGATACGATGAGCTTTCTACCTTAGCTCGGTAGATGATCGATGTATCGGGATCAAGCCCACCATAAATGTCTCTCTGTGTTGGTCAAACAATGAAGACAACTATCTTACTCTAATTTAATGGGAATTGTTGTCAAGACTACAGATAAGTAAAGAAATAAATTGTAGCAAACCATTAGGGTATGAGAAGTGGATAAAGAAATAAGTTTTAAGGGGGGTAGACTAAAATGAACCAGGCTAGTATATACCCTACCACGCGTAGAAACTCGAAATCAATAAGTCTTAGTCAAATGAAATAATAGAAATCTTTCCTTATTACCCTTAGGCAATTTCGGGGACGAAATTTTGTTTTAAGGGGGGTAGATTGTAACATCCTAGATTTTTGTAAACCTGGAATTAGACGTCCTTAGGCAATGGGTCGATCCTAATACCTCATTAACTTGTCAGAACTGAATCCCAAAGTCTAAAGCCGCCTTTGAACCCATTTCCTTCACGAATCTCACCCTTCACCACCTTGATCTTCCAATTTTTCTAAGAACTTTCACCCTAGACACTATCTTAAACTAGTTAAGTATTATAACTTGGATCACCTTATATACAAACTACAAAGGCCTCGAGTACCACCTCGACGAAATCACTTAGGACTAAATCCTTTAGAAATGAGGTAAAGTAACTAAGTACCAAACTAGTTTAGCTACGAAATCCGTTTGAATCACTTTAAATACGATCTGCAAGACCCAAAACTTGTGGAATCATTGACGCTAGGTTACCCTAAAATCTAGGATCAATCTCATTACCCTACCGCTTCCTGAGCACATCGAAACTCCGTATCAGATCTGGACCGCACGTCGGAAGTCCGAATAACTCGAAGTTAAGGACCGCCTCGTTGGACTTGACAACCATCTAGGAAATCAAATCCAGCCAGTGTCCCACGGCTGTTCGTTTGAGTCCGGAGCGAGAGAGTGTGAAAACACTTATTTTCTTTAAAAATAAATATCTTGAATAGTAATCTGGCATCTCTCGTTTGCGGATCAATTTTAAGCAACCAGACCGTCAGAATCAGACCAAATTACACCCTCGGATCAGGAAAAATTTCATACACATTTACATGTACTCGGAATCTCCGATCAAGATCCTCTGACCGTTGAACTGAAACTGGTCTGCCATGCGTGATCTGGATATTTGACTGAAACGAAAACTTAATGAAACGTAGATCCAGCGTTAGTGAGCTTAAGTCTGACAGAAGGCCAGCCAGAAGTCCTCCGTTAAGCTGAAAAAGTTTCGTTTTGGTTATAACTTAGGTGAACCTTGTCCAGAAGTCTATTTTGGTGAAGTTTTAGACTATATAAGGACCTTAAACCCTCTCCCATTTCAGCCATACGAATTTGGATTTGAGAGAGAGAAAAGAGAGAGAAAGTGAGGGAGATGTGGGAGGAACTCCTCACATCGTTCCCCGTCGCTATTCGGGCTCCACCGCCTGATTCTCATCGCTTTCCCGGCGATTCCGGCGTCGTTTTTAGGTAAGAAACCTTAACCCTAACCTGATTTGGGGCTTGGGTGGATGTAGGTTATGAAATAGCTAATGTATTTCGTTCCATAGGTTGCCAAACTCCCGTATACGGAAGCTTAGCAAACCTATCAACTCCGTTACGATTCTACGACAAAAGGTGAGGACTTTAGGTGTATAGGTCGCGGTTTTCAACGCTTTCAATGTCAAATAATGGTAGATTCATGATCTGCATGCAATTGCACATGTACAAAGTGCTTTCCATTTTCTGTTTCGATTAAAATTGTAGAATTTGGAATTTCACATACTCTAGGTATTCGTATAAAATACCGTATGCATATTTTTATGGAAATGTGTTTGACATGTTTAATTGTTGTATGGATATATGATGTATGGATAAAATACTCAATTGGCGAAAGGGTTCGCCTAAATACATGTTTACTAATATACACCATGTATGTAGAAATACGGTATTATAAGAAGTACTGTATACGTGTATATTTTACCGATATGTTTGTCGTGATTAATTGTTGTATAAATATATTATGTGCGTATAAATTAATTGCTTGGCAAAAAGAATCGCCGTACTACAAGTTCCCTTGTAAACACTATGTATGTTGAAATTGAGTATCCTAGAAAATACCCTATACGTATAAAATTTGTTGATGTAATTGTCATGATTATTTGCTGTATGAATATGATGTATACATATAAAATACTAGTTTGGTAAAGGGACAGCCCTAGTGCACTTTCCTCTAACATACGTCATGTATGTTGAAAAAAAGTGCATTCCAAGTGTTTGTAAAAATTGCTTGTGAATGTAAGTGCTTAAGTGTTAGAACCTTAGGTAGGTGCTGAGATGGGATTCTCAACTACCTTAGAGTCACATATGATACCCTCCATGTGGTTATTTACTCTAACCACTCACCTATGAAATATATGTATTTGTATCCCTATTTGTATAGTGCTTTACTACATGCTTTTGAACATGCTTTGTAACTTGTTTATTAACATGCTTTATGACATGCTTTATAACATGATTGCTAGCATTCCTGAATTACCTTGTTTATCATACTGTACTTCACATGTTATGGTTAGGAATTGATTGAGCTTGGGACTATGTCCATAGTCCAGGCATCTGGTATCAGACTTGGAATTGTGGTTGAGATTCATTTCGCCACACATGATGTGTTGGCGAACCCGTGTCGTAATTCGGTTGGCGATAGTGGTTGGCCACACGAGGTGCTTCTGTGCTTCATATCGCCCAACTTGTTGTGCGCTCGAGCCAGCCGAACACGTCAAGTAACCCGTGTGTCTTATGTATGTTCACCATGTTTGGTCGCTAATGTTTGAACCTAGGGTACCAAACTTACTAGTGAAAATCCCGTTAACCATGGTACCTCGATCCGCTAAGACTCATGAACCAGGCATGGTGGTATGGGACACCGTGGTCGAGCTGTCGGCCTACGCTGGGGCCATGTGCCTCCCCATAGTGACCAGTGAGCAACCAGACTCGTGAGCCGATTATGGTGGTATGGGACACTATATTCGCGCTGTCGGCCTACATTGATAAGGTGATAGGGGAGTGGTACAACCTTTGTGCGTAACAGCCCTGAGAGCCCTTCGTAGTGACCGTGAGCATATTCTGAAGTCGCAGTGTGCCTTAGGGTTCGTCGCGATATATAGAGTATGAACTAGGCCTGTTTCTATATTGTGATGAATCGTTTAAGGGGTGATGGGGGACTGGTGCAACCTTTGTGCGTAACAGCCCTGGAAGCCTTGCAGTGACCTAGAAAATAGTCCATCGTCAGATATTAACCAGGACTGATGACCCTAGAATGGATCATGTTTGGGAATGATACAAGGGAGGTACCTTAGTTTCCCAACCCTGCTGGTTGAAATGGATTAATTAAAAACTCAGAAATCATGCTCATCATGCATCGCATGTGCCTGGAAGATGTGGGGCACTGTGGGATGTAAGCATGCCACAAACGTGAGATGGTGTCGCATGAGGGAGTATGTCGGTGAGGGCATCCATCATACCTGCATTCATACTTGCATTAATCAGAGTAACTAGGAGTGTTTGATTTACTGCTTTATCATTACTGCTTGACTGTAATGATAACATGATAACTTATGCCTTATGGTTCCACTGAGTTAGCTACTCACTCCCACGTTACGGGACGGTGTTGTACACACCAACCAGATTTGTTGAGTTTCAGGTGATGACGATGCTTATGAAGCAGAGCCGAACTACTTCTATGGTGATGTGGAGTTCTCCTATCATATAACTCTCTGACGGGTCTCTGAAGACCTGGTACTGTATTGACGGGGCTATGGTACTTGGGATAGAAGACATTACACTTACACATTTGGTATATTTTAGAACTGTACCTGTAATTATTTAACCTGGTAATGTTATCACACTCTGGAGACTCATCATAGTTTATATTATATATATCTATCACAGTCTTCCGCTTACAAATTTAACTGTCTATGGAGTATGATATGTTGTTTTGGCTTAATCTCACTCATGTTCACTACTCTAATACAATCAACATTCAATCATCATTCATTTTGTTGCATAAGTGATGTTCTGGAACTCGAGAGTTGAGTTACTACTCGACCCTCGATTTTCAGGGCGTTACAAGTTGGTATCAGAGCATGATTTGGATTAAACCGGACCTGGGTTATGGTCACACGATGCACTATGACGCACTCTGACTTGGAGGGAGCGACAGAATATAGAAACAGTCTTAGGCATCCCTGTTCCGTCCAACAGCTAGTTCGCTGAAAGCAAACGCCGAAATCGAGTCGGTATTAACCCTTGGTCGCACGGGTCGACCTTAAAACATCCCATAGAAGTAGATTAATGAGTGTAGATTACAATCCACCTCACCCCAACCATTGACAATCGGTAGAATACAGGATAAGCGTGATGAGGATAACTACTCCGAATCCTCGAAGCTTCTCTAAACTCCTCACAGAGACTTCTCAAATCCATGAGGAAAGAAAGCAGAAACTAGGAATAAATTCTAATAAATCCAAAATTGATTAATGAATGACTCAAAATGAGTTCACAACCCTTTAAATAGGGATACCAAGCAATGGGAAAGAAATCAGAAACAAACTACAACTAAAACTCCTACAATTCGCGACTTACCATAAGGTGGTGATGTCTACTAGTGCGCAAAGTTTTCGGCCAAGAATAATAAGTGTCCTATTTGACTTCACCAAAACTTTCCCCCTAATTATTCTAAACTCTTTTCACAATGAGCGTAACTCCTAAAGCCCAGCAGATGAAGAATAATTAAACTAAAACTACTATTTTAGTAAAATAAAATTGAAACGGGGAAACAATCGTCAATCGGAGGGTTTTTTCGTAATTTCTGGCTGTGCAACCCAGCATAGCTGGGTTGGTTGGCTTCATTAGTTCGTTCTACCCCAAATTCATATATTTTACGTCAGATAACTCATTCCGGATTGCAAGATATTTCCGGTTTACCCGAAATGACTCGAAACGGAGTCGGGGGGCCACATGCGTCAATCCGGGGGTAAACCAAGTGGACCCAGGGTGCATTTGGCACCTCGGGATGGTGGGGGACACAACCCCACTGCGGTGGCGCGGCACCGGGCAAGGCGGACTGCGGCGGCACCGCGGTCACCGTGGCGCGCCGCTGTCGGGTTGGGTCGGGCTGGTCGGGCCGGGTCTGGTCATGGTTGGCCTGATCCCCTGGCACGTGTAGTGCGTGCGATTTTTCGGGGGGACCCCTTTTTCATGTCATTTTACACCCCTCTCTCTCAAACACCCTTCCTAGCCCTCCAACTTGCTGTTTTTCTCTCCAAACTCCCTTCCAATCGTCTCATCTCCCATTTTCTACCACAACCTTTCCATATACACCATCTACAGTCATCCCTACCCCCTATCCTCTCCGTTCTTTCTCATTTGGGCTCTCACATACCCCATTTGTGACTCAAAATCGTGTAGCTTTCTAACCTATCCCATTTCTCCCTTTTGCCTTCTTCATTCCCTGCCTTTTTGGGTCTTTACAATCCCTGTTGAGGCTTAAATCCGTGGAGAACCAAAAACTCCAGCGCCCCATTTTCCCTTATCCTCATTTTCCATGGCTCTATCCGAGTTCATCCATATGTTGTCTTGTAGTTTGCATGGGCTACTGTCTTAGGGTGGTTATGTTTTCCTATTGATAGTTGTAGTAGTTGGTAGAATGTTTTAGGTATTTGAGAACGTTTAGGGCCCGTTCGGCCAAATTATATTAGGTAAGTTTACGGTGGATAGAATTGTAAAAGTAATAATAAATGTATATGTAGGGTATGGCCCCTAGATTGAGTGTATCCTATGTCTTCCGACACCATGTTTAGAATGTACGCAATTAAGAGTAAATTCCGATAATTCCTTTCCAATAACACTTAGAAATTCCGATTCCTGGGATTTGGAAATCCTATCTCACTTTCCGACACAAGGCTCATTTTTCAAGGCCTATAAAATTAATCCCCTCCCACCCTCCTACCAACCATGTCACACCCAATCCCGAGGTAGGATTAGCAGCGCAATCTCATTTAATGACCCTTAGAGTTTTGGACCTAGGGCGGTACTCCTAGTTTTCAACGGACCTGACTGGATAGGAAATCCAACGAGTTAATAATGTGAATCCTAAGACCCTCTTAGCTGGTGTGAGCATGTGTGAAATGCTCGAGAGTCAAGTACAGACAACTCAATTCCACTTATACAACGTTTGATCCTACACGATAAATAATTTCTTATATTAGAAATGACCTGAACTCAGCTAGTGTATAAGAATAGACTTTGGATTATACCTAGAGGAAACTTCTATATCCCTTGGATTTAATGTTAGGTCAAATCAATACAACCCTTAGAATTGCCTTCTCAAGGACTTAGTACAATCGGGACTACGGAGCAGAGAAACTACATATAAGCAAGGTATTTGCGGTTTAAATCGAATTCTCAATCCTGGTAGTGACCAATGAACCCTATGCTCTGATCAAGCAGAAGGTCGGGATCAACTAGGATTAGGAACTGATATGACGATTTTCTGTCCTAGCTAGGCAGAAGGTCCATGTATCCAGCTCAGACCCATTACGCAACTTTCTTCCGTGTTGGCCGAACCACTTGCAACCAAAAGTTTATAACTTCGTCTTTGAGAAGTGTAAGAATACATAACCAATAGAGATTTTTCCTTTTAGGCCTAAGGAATTGCCCAAAAGGGCAACAAATATTTAGGAATTAGGTCCCAAATTACATGCCATGTCGGCATAAATTTTGTGCATATGAACGTAGAAAGATAGCTTGCCTGTTAGGCTTGACATGAGTACATAAGGTAGGTCGGGACTGTGATGATAGTCCTCCTTTGGTAGACTTAGGCATCTGGCCTCAAACTCACACCTGCCCCTGAAATCAACCACGTTACCCATCACTTTTAGCTCCTTTCGATACCCATAGGTACCAATGCTATAATACACATCATCGATGAAAAGAAGACCAACGTAGTGGGAGATCGCATCCCATTTCATGTCAAGGATAGGTCCTAAATTACACCTTGTTTCGATATACGGAGCAGGACATAAATCTTGAGCCTTAAGGGTGAAAATTATGTTTTAAGGGGGGTAGAACATTATTAGCCCAATCTAGTTAAGTCACCTATTACACCTCTTTGATCTAGGTGGCCCAGCGAAAGCGTGGTGGACCCTACCCCACTGGCCCAGGATCGAAACTATGCTCGTTGAATACGAATATTATAGAAGCCCTAGTAAGTTCTACTATGAGAAACCGCTTTAGGATGGTCTAGTAAGATTTGATTCACCATTTCCTTAGACATAGACAATTTGAGCCTTTTAATGATAGATATTCCCTACGTTTCTAGAGTGATCGGACTACATAGTTACTGAAATATACAACCACGAAACATTCGCGGCTTGACCTAATTCTCAATCCTGTGTGACTACCAACAGACTCACTGCTGACGAGCAGAAGAACAGGACCCACTAGGATTCGGAAGGGATACGTTGAGCTTTCTACCTTGGCTCGGTAGATGATCGATGTATCGGGATCAAGCCCACCATAAACGTCTCTCTGAGTTGGTCAAACAATGAAGACAACTATCTTACTCTAATTTAGTGGGAATTGTTGTCAAGACTACAGACAAGTAAAGAAATAAATTGTAGCAAACCATTAGGGTATGAGAAATGGATAAAGAAATAAGTTTTTTAGGGGGGTAGACTAAAATGAACCAGGCTAGTATATACCCTACCACGCGTAGAAACTCGTAATTATTAAGTCTTAGTCAAATGAAATAATAGAAATCTTTCCTTATTACCCTTAGGTAATTTCGGGGACGAAATTTTATTTTAAGGGGGTAGATTGTAACATCTCAGATTTTTGCCAACCTAGAATTAGACGTCCTTAGGCAATGGGTCGATCCTAATACCTCATTAACTTGTCAGAACTGAATCCCAAAGTCTAAAGCCGCCTTTGAACCCATTTCCTTCACGAATCTCACCCTTCACCACCTTGATCTTCCAATTTTTCTAAGAACTTTCACCCTAGACACTATCTTAAACTAGTTAAGTATTATAACTTGGATCACCTTATATACAAACTACAAAGGCCTGAGTACCACCTCGACCAGAAATCACTTAGGACTAAATCCTTTAGAAATGAGGTAAAGTAACTAAGTACCAAACTAGTTTAGCTACGAAATCCGTTTGAATCACTTTAAATACGATCTGCAAGACCCAAAACTTGTGGAATCATTGACGCTAGGTTACCCTAAAATCTAGGATCAATCTCATTACCCGGCTGCTCTCGGGAGCACATCGAAACTCCGTATCAGATCTGGACCGCACGTCGGAAGTCCGAATAACTCGAAGTTAAGGACCGCCTCGTTGGACTTGACAACCATCTAGGAAATCAAATCCAGCCAGTGTCCCACGGCTGTTCGTTTGAGTCCGGAGCGAGAGAGTGTGAAAACACTTGTTTTCTTTAAAAATAAATATCTTAAATAGTAATCTGGCATCTCTCGTTTGCGGATCAGTTTTAAGCAACCAGACCGTCAGAATCAGACCAAATTACACCCTCGGATCAGGAGAAATTTCATACACATTTACATGTACTTGGAATCTCCGATCAAGATCCGCTGACCGTTGAACTGAAACTGGTCCGCCACGCGTGATCTGGATATCCGACTGAAATGAAAACTTAATAAAACGTAGATCCAGCGTTAGTGAGCTTAAGTCTGACCTTTGGCTCAAGGAAGCCAGCCAGAAGTCCTCCGTTAAGCTGAAAAAGTTCCGTTTTGGTTATAACTTAGGTGAACCTTGTCCAGAAGTCTATTTTGGTGAAGTTTTAGACTATATAAGGACCTTAAACCCTCTCCCATTTCAGCCATACGAATTTGGATTTGAGAGAGAGAAAAGAGAGAAAGTGAGGGAGATGTGGGAGGAACTCCCTGCTGCTGTTCCCTGCCGCTATTCGGGCTCCACCGCCTGATTCTCATCGCTTTTCCGGTGATTCCGGCGTCATTTTTAGGTAAAAAACCTTAACCCTAACCTGATTTGGGGCTTGGGTGGATGTAGGTTATGAAATAGCTAATGTATTTCGTTCCATAGGTTGCCAAACTCCCGTATACGGAAGCTTAGCAAACCTATCAACTCTGTTACAATTCTACGACAAAAGGTGACGACTTTAGGTGTATAGGTTGCGGTTTTCAACGCTTTCAATGTCAGATAATGGTAGATTCATGATCTGCATGCAATTGCACATGTACAAAGTGCTTTCCATTTTCTGTTTCGATTAGAATTGTAGAATTTGGAATTTCACATACTCTAGGTATTCGTATAAAATACCGTATACATATTTTTATGGAAATGTGTTTGAAATGTTTAATTGTTGTATGGATATATGATGTATGGATAAAATACTCAATTGGCGAAAGGGTTCGCCTAAATACATGTTTACTAATATACACCATGTATGTAGAAATACGGTATTATAAGAAGTACCGTATACGTGTATATTTTAGCGATGTGTTTGTCATGATTAATTGTTGTATAAATATATTATGTGCGTATAAATTAATTGCTTGGCAAAAAGAATCGCCGTACTACAAGTTCCCTTGTAAACACTATGTATGTTGAAATTGAGTATCCTAGAAAATACCCTATACGTATAAAATTTGCTGATGTAATTTTCATGATTATTTGCTGTATGAATATGATGTATACATATAAAATACTAGTTTGGTAAAGGGACAGCTCTAGTGCACTTTCCTCTAACATACGTCATGTATGTTGAAAAAAAGTGCATTCCAAGTGTTTGTAAAAATTGCTTGTGAATGTAAGTGCTTAAGTGTTAGAACCTTAGGTAGGTGCTGAGATGGGATTCTCAACTACCTTAGAGTCACATATGATACCCTCCATGTGGTTATTTACTCTAACCACTCACCTATGAAATATATGTATTTGTATTCCTATTTGTATAGTGCTTTACTACATGCTTTTGAACATGCTTTGTAACTTGTTTATTAGCATGCTTTATGACATGCTTTATAACATGATTGCTAGCGTTCCTGAATTACCTTGTTTATCATACTGTACTTCACATGTTATGGTTAGGAATTGATTGAGCTTGGGACTATGTCCATAGTCCAGCATCCCAGACGTACTTGGAATTGTGGTTGAGATTCGCTTTCGCCACACATGATGTGTTGGCGAACCCGTGTCGTAATTCGGTTGGCGATAGTAGTTGGCCACACGAGGTGCTTCTGTGCTTCATATCGCCCAACTTGTTGTGCGCTCGAGCCAGCCGAACACGTCAAGTAACCCGTGTGTCTTATGTATGTTCACCATGTTTGGTCGCTAATATTTGAACCTAGGGTACCAAACTTACTAGTGAAAATCCCGTTAACCATGGTACCTCGATCCGCTTAGACTCATGAGCTGGGCATGGTGGTATGGGACACCGTGGTCGAGATGTCGGCCTATGCTGGGGCCATGTGCCTCCCCATAGTGACCAGTGAGCAACCAGACTCGTGAGCCGATTATGGTGGTATGGGACACTATATTCGCGCTGTCGGCCTACATTGATAAGGTGATGGGGGAGTGGTACAACCTTTGTGCGTAACAGCCCTGTGAGCCATTCGTAGTGACCGCGAGCATATTTTGAAGTCGCAGTGTGCCTTAGGGTTCGTCGCGATATATAAAGTATGAACTAGGCCTGTTTCTGTATTGTGATGAATCGTTTAAGGGGTGATGGGGGACTGGTGCAACCTTTGTGCGTAACCGCCCTGGAAGCCTCTGCAGTGACCTACAAAATAGATCATCGTCTAATATTAACCAGGACTGATGACCCTAGAATGGATCATGTTTGGGAATGATACAAGGGAGGTACCGTAGTTTTCCAACCCTGCTGTTTGAAATGGATTAATTAAAAACTCAGAAATCATGCTCATCATGCATCGCATGTGCCTGGAAGATGTGGAGCACTGTGGGATGTAAGCATGCCACGAACGTGAGATGGTGTCGCATGAGGGAGTATGTCGGTGAGGGCATCCATCATACCTGCATTCATACTTGCATTAATCAGAGTAACTAGGAGTGTTTGATTTACTGCTTTATCATTACTGCTTGACTGTAATGATAACATGATAACTTATGCCTTATGGTTCCACTGAGTTAGCTACTCACTCCCACGTTACGGGACGGTGTTGTACACACCAACCAGATTTGTTGAGTTTCAGGTGATGGCGATGCTTATGAAGTAGAGCCGGACTACTTCTATGGTGATGAGGAGTTCTCCTATCATATAACTCTCTGACGGGTCTCTGAAGACCTGGTACTGTATTGACGGGGCTATGGTACTTGGGATAGAAGACATTACACTTACATATTTGGTATATTTTAGAACTGTACCTATAATTATTTAACCTGGTAATGTTATCACACTCTGGAGACTCATCATAGTTTATATTATATATATCTATCACAGTCTTCCGCTTACAAATTTAACTGTCTCTGGAGTATGATATGTTGTTTTGGCTTAATCTCACTCATGTTCACTACTCTAATACAATCAACATTCAATCATCATTCATTTTGTTGCATAAGTGATGTTCTGGAACTCGAGAGTTGAGTTACTACTCGACCCTCGATTTTCATGGCGTTACAAGTTGGTATCAAAGCATGATTTGGATTAAACTGGACCTGGGTTATGGTCATACGATGCACTATGACGCACTCTGACTTGGAGGGAGCGACAGAATATAGAAACAGTCTTAGGCATCCCTGTTCCGTCCAACAGCTAGTTCGCTGAAAGCAAACGCCGAAATCAAGTCCGTATTAAACCTTGGTCGCATGGGTCAACCTTAAAACATCCCTAGCCGTCTATTAATGAGTCTAGATTACAATCCACCTCACCCCAACCATTGACAATCGGTAGAATACAGGATAGGCGTGATGAGGATAACTACTCCGAATCCTCGAAGCTTCTCTAGACTCCTCACAGAGACTTCTCGAATCCATGAGGAAAGAAAGTAGAAACTAGGAATAAATTCTAATAAATCCAAAATTGATTAATGAATGACTCAAAATGAGTTCACAACCCTTTAAATATGGATACCAAGCAATGGGAAAGAAATCGGAAACAAACTACAACTTAAACTCCTACAATTTGCGACTTACCATAAGGTGGTGATGTCTACTAGTGCGCAAAGTTTTCGGCCAAGAATAATAAGTGTCCTATTTGACTTCACCAAAACTTTCTCCCTAATTATTCTAAGCCCTTTTCACAATGAGCGTAACTCTTAAAGCCCAGCAGATGAAGAATAATTAAACTAAAACTACTATTTTAGTAAAACAAAATTGAAACGGGGAAACAATCGTCAATCGGAGGGTTTTTTCATAATTTTTTGCTGCGCAACCCAGCAAAGCTAGGTTGGTTGGCTTCATTAGTTCGTTCTACCCCAAATTCATATATTTTACGTCAGATAACTCATTCCGGATTGCAAGATATTTCCGGTTTACCCGAAATGACTCGAAACGGAGTCGGGGGGCCACATGCGTCAATCCGGGGGCAAACCAAGTGGACCCAGGGTGCATTTGGCACCTCTGGATGGTGGGGGACATAACCCCACTGCGGTGGCGCGGCATCGGGCAAGGCGGACTATGCGCGGCACCATGGCTACTGCGCGTCACCTGTCGGGTTGGTCGGTTTGGTCGGGCGGGTCCGGGTCATGGTCGGCCTGATCCCCTAGCACGTGTAGTGCGTGCGATTTTTCGGGGGGACCACTTTTTCATGTCGTTTTACCCCCCTCTCTCTCAAACACCCTTCCTAGCCCTCTAACTTGCTGTTTTTCTCTCCAAACTCCCTTCCAATCGTCTCATCTCCTATTTTCTACCACAACCTTTCCATATACACCATCTACAGTCATCCCTACCCCCTATCCTCTCCGTTCTTTCTCATTTGGGCTCTCACATACCCCATTTGTGACTCAAAATCGTGTAGCTTTCTAACCTATCACATTTCTCCCTTTTACCTTCTTCATTCCCTGCCTTTTTGGGTCTTTACAATCCCTGTTGAGGCTTAAATCCGTGGAGAACCAAAAACTCCAGCGCCCCATTTTCCCTTATCCTCATTTTTCATGGCTCTATTCGAGCTCATCCATATGTTGTCTTGTAGTTTGCATGGGCTACTGTCTTAGGGTGGTTATGTTTTCCTATTGATAGATGTAGTAGTTGGTAGAATGTTTTAGGTATTTGAGAACGTTTAGGGCCCGTTCGGCCAAATTATATTAGGTAAGTTTACGGTGGATAGAATTGTAAAAGTAATAATAAATGTATATGTAGGGTATGGCCCCTAGATTGGGTGTATCCTATGTCTTCCGACACCATGTTTAGAATGTACGCAATTAAGAGTAAATTCCGATAATTCCTTTCCAATAACACTTAGAAATTCTGATTCCTGGGATTTGGAAATCCTATCTCACTTTCCGACACAAGGCTCATTTTCCAAGGCCTATAAAATTAGTCCCCTCCCACCCTCCTACCAACCATGTCACACCCAATCCCAAGGTAGGATTAGCAGCGCAATCCCATTTAATGACCCTTAGAGTTTTGGACCTAGGGCGGTACTCCTAGTTTTCAACGGACCTGACTGGATAGGAAATCCAACGAGTTAATAATGTGAATCCTAAGACCCTCTTAGCTGGTGTGAGCATGTGTGAAATGCTCGAGAGTCAAGTACAGACAACTCAATTCCACTTAGACAACGTTTGATCCTACACGATAAATAATTTCTTATATTAGAAATGACCTGAACTCAGCTAGTGTATAAGAATAGACTTTGGATTATACCTAGAGGAAACTTCTATATCCCTTGGATTTAATGTTAGGTCAAATCAATACAACCCTTAGAATTGCCTTCTTAAGGACTTAGTACAATCGGGACTACGGAGCAGAGAAACTACATATAAGCGAGGTATTTGCGGTTTAAATCGAATTCTCAATCCTGGTAGTGACCAATGAACCCTATGCTCTGATCAAGCAGAAGGTCGGGATCAACTAGGATTAGGAACTGATACGACGATTTTCTGTCCTAGCTAGGCAGAAGGTCCATGTATCCATCTCAGACCCATTACGCAACTTTCTTCCCTGTTGGCCGAACCACTTGCAACCAAAAGTTTATAACTTCGTCTTTGAGAAGTGTAAGAATACATAACCAATAGAGATTTTTCCTTTTAGGCCTAAGGAATTGCCCAAAAGGGCAACAAATAGTTAGGAATTAGGTCCCAAATTATATGCCATGTCGGCATATATTTTGTGCATATGAACGTAGAAAGATAGCCTGCCTGTTAGGCTTGACATGAGTACATAAGGTAGGTCAGGACCGTGATGATAGTCCTCCTTTGGTAGACTTAGGCATCTGGCCTCAAACTCACACCTGCCCCTGAAATCAACCATATTACCCATCACTTTTAGCTCCTTTCGATACCCATAGGTACCAATGCTATAATACACATCATCGATGAAAAGAAGACCAACGTAGTGGGAGATCGCATCCCATTTCATGTCAAGGATAGGTCCTAAATTACACCTTGTTCCGATATACGGAGCAGGACATAAATCTTGAGCCTTAAGGGTGAAAATTATATTTTAAGGGGGGTAGAACATTATGTGCCCAATCTAGTTAAGTCACCTATTACACCTCTTTGATCTGGGTGGCGCAGCGAAAACGTGGTGGACCCTACCCCATTGGCCCAGGATCGAAACTATGCTCGTTGAATACGAATATTATAGAAGCCCTAGTAAGTTCTACTATGAGAAACCGCTTTAGGATGGTCTAGTAAGATTTGATTCACCATTTCCTTAGACATAGACAATTTGAGCCTTTTAATGATAGATATTCCCTACGTTTCTAGAGTGATCGGACTACAGAGTTACTGAAATATACAACCGCGAAACATTCGCGGCTTGACCCAATTCTCAATCCTGTGTGACTACCAACAGACTCACTGCTGACGAGCAGAAGAACAGGACCCACTAGGATTCGGAAGGGATACGATGAGCTTTCTACCTTAGCTTGGTAGATGATCGATGTATCGGGATCAAGCCCACCATAAACGTCTCTCTGTGTTGGTCAAACAATGAAGACAACTATCTTACTCTAATTTAGTGGGAATTGTTGTCAAGACTACAGATAAGTAAAGAAATAAATTGTAGCAAACCATTAGGGTATGAGAAATGGATAAAGAAATAAGTTTTAAGGGGGGTAGACTAAAATGAACCAGGCTAGTATATACCCTACCACGCGTAGAAACTCGAAATCAATAAGTCTTAGTCAAATGAAATAATAGAAATCTTTCCTTATTACCCTTAGGCAATTTCTTGGATGAAATTTTATTTTAAGGGGGTAGATTGTAACATCTCAGATTTTTGCCAACCTAGAATTAGACGTCCTTAGGCAATGGGTCGATCCTAATACCTCATTAACTTGTCAGAACTGAATCCCAAAGTCTAAAGCCGCCTTTGAACCCATTTCCTTCACGAATCTCACCCTTCACCACCTTGATCTTCCAATTTTTCTAAGAACTTTCACCCTAGACACTATCTTAAACTAGTTAAGTATTATAACTTGGATCACCTTATATACAAACTACAAAGGCCTGAGTACCACCTCGACCAGAAATCACTTAGGACTAAATCCTTTAGAAATGAGGTAATGTTACTAAGTACCAAACTAGATTAGCTACGAAATCCGTTTGAATCGCTTTAAATACGATCTGCAAGATCCAAAACTTGTGGAATCATTGACGCTAGGTTACCCTAAAATCTAGGATCAATCTCATTACCCGGCTACTCTCGGGAGCACATCGAAACTCCGTATCAGATCTGAACCGCACGTCGGAAGTCCGAATAACTCGAAGTTAAGGAATGAGGACCGCCTCGTTGGGCTTGACAACCATCTGGGAAATCAAATCCAGCCAGTGTCCCACGGCTGTTCGTTTGAGTCCGGAGCGAGAGAGTGTGAAAACACTTGTTTTCTTTAAAAATAAATATCTTAAATAGTAATCTGGCATCTCTGTTTGCGGATCAGTTTTAAGCAACCAGACCGTCAGAATCAGACAAATTACACCCTCGAATCAGGAGAAATTTCATACACATTTACATGTACTCGGAATCTCCGATCAAGATCCGCTGACCGTTGAACTGAAACTGGTCCGCCACGCGTGATCTGGATATTCGACTGAAATGAAAACTTAATAAAACGTAGATCCAGCGTTAGTGAGCTTAAGTCTGACCTTTGGCTCAAGGAGGCCAGCCAGAAGTCCTCCTTTAAGCTGAAAAAGTTCCGTTTTGGTTATAACTTAGGTGAACCTTGTCCAGAAGTCTATTTTGGTGAAGTTTTAGACTATATAAGGACCTTAAACCCTCTCCCATTTCAGCCATACGAATTTGGATTTGAGAGAGAGAAAAGAGAGAGAAAGTGAGGGAGATGTGGGAGGAACTCCCTGCTGCTGTTCCCTGCCACTATTCGGGCTCCACCGCCTGATTCTCATCACTTTCCTGGTGATTTCGGCGTCATTTTTAGGTAAAAAACCTTAACCCTAACCTGATTTGGGGGTTGGATGGATGTAGGTTATGAAATAGCTAATGTATTTCATTCCATAGGTTGCCAAACTCCCGTATACGGAAGCTTAGCAAACCTATCAACTCCGTTACGATTCTACGACAAAAGGTGAGGACTTTAGGTGTATAGGTTGCGGTTTTCAACGCTTTTAATGTCAGATAATGGTAGATTCATGATCTACATGCAATTGCACATGTACAAAGTGCTTTCCATTTTCTGTTTCGATTAGAATTATAGAATTTGAAATTTCACATACTCTAGGTATTCGTATAAAATGCCGTATACATATTTTTATGGAAATGTGTTTGACATGTTTAATTGTTGTATGGATATATGATGTATGGATAAAATACTCAATTGGTGAAAGGGTTCGCCTAAATACATGTTTACTAATATACACCATGTATGTGAAATACGGTATTATAAGAAGTACCGTATACGTGTATATTTTAGCGATGTGTTTGTCATGATTAATTGTTGTATAAATATATTATGTGCGTATAAATTAATTGCTTGGCAAAAAGAATCGCCGTACTACAAGTTCCCTTGTAAACACTATGTATGTTGAAATTGAGTATCCTAAAAAATACCCTATACGTATAAAATTTGCTGATGTAATTGTCATGATTATTTACTGTATGAATATGATGTATACATATAAAATACTAGTTTGGTAAAGGGACAGCCCTAGTGCACTTTCCTCTAACATACGTCATGTATGTTGAAAAAAAGTGCATTCCAAGTGTTTGTAAAAATTGCTTGTGAATGTAAGTGCTTAAGTGTTAGAACGTTAGGTAGGTGCTGAGATTGGATTCTCAACTACCTTAGAGTCACATATGATACCTTCCATGTGGTTATTTACTCTAACCACTCACCTATGAAATATATGTATTTGTATCCCTATTTGTATAGTGCTTTACAACATGCTTTGTAACTTGTTTATTAACATGCTTTATGACATGCTTTATAACATGATTGCTAGTATTCCTGAATTACCTTGTTTATCATACTGTACTTCACATTCTATGGTTAGAATTGATTGAGCTTAGGACTATGTCCATAGTCCAGGCATCCGGTATCAGACTTGGAATTGTGGTTGAGATTCGTTTCGCCACACATGATGTGTTGGCGAACCCGTGTCGTACTTCGGTTGGCGATAGTGGTTGGCCACACGAGGTGCTTTGCTCTTCATATCGCCTAACTTGTTGTGTGCTCGAGCCAGCTGAACACGTCAAGTAACCCGTGTGTCTTATGTATGTTCACCATGTTTGGTCGCTAATGTTTTAACCTAGGGTACCAAACTTACCAGTGAAAATCCTGTTAACCATGGTACCTCGATCCGCTAAGACTCATGAGCCGGGCATGGTGTATGGGACACCGTGGTCGAGCTGTCGGCCTACGTTGGGGCCATGTGCCTCCCCGTAGTGACCAGTGAGCAACCAGACTCGTGAGCCGATTATGGTGGTATGGGACACTATATTCGTGCTGTCGGCCTACATTGATAAGGTGATGGGGGAGTGGTGCAACCTTTGTGCGTAACAGCCCTGGCAGCCCTTTGTAGTGACCACGAGCATATTCTGAAGTCGCAGTGTGCCTTAGGGTTCGCCGCGATATATAGAGTATGAACTAGGCCTGTTTCTATATTGTAATGAATCGTTTAAGGGGTGATGGGGGAGTGGTGCAACCTTTGTGTGTAACAGCCCTGGTAGCCTCTGCAGTGACCTAGAAAATACACCATCGTCTGATATTAACTAGGACTGACGACCCTAGAATGGATCATGTCTGGGAATGATACAAGGGAGGTACCTTAGTTTTCCAACCCTGCTGTTTGAAATGGATTAATTAAAAACTCAGAAATCATGCTCATCATGCATCGCATGTGCCTGGAAGATGTGGAGTACTGTGGGATGTAAGCATGCCGCGAACGTGAGATGGTGTCGCATGAGGGAGTATGTCGGTGAGGGCATCCATCATACCTGCATTCATACTTGCATTAATCAGAGTAACTAGGAGTGTTTGATTTACTACTTTATCATTACTGCTTGACTGTAATGATAACATGATAACTTATGCCTTATGGTTCCACTGAGTTAGCTACTCACTCCCACGTTACGGGACGGTGTTGTACACACCAACCAGATTTGTTGAGTTTCAGGTGATGGCGATGCTTATGAAGCCGAGCCGGACTACTTCTATGGTGATGAGGAGTTCTCCTATCATGTAACTCTCTGACGAGTCTCTGAAGACCTGGTACTGTATTGACGGGGCTATGGTACATGGGATAGAAGACATTACACTTACACATTTGGTATATTTTAGAACTGTACCTGTAATTATTTAACCTGGTAATGTTATCACACTCTGGAGACTCATCATAGTTTATATTATATATATCTATCATAGTCTTCCGCTTACAAATTTAACTGTCTCTGGAGTATGATATGTTGTTTTGGCTTAATCTCACTCATGTTCACTACTCTAATACAATCAACATTCAATCATCATTCATTTTGTTGCATAAGTGATGTTTTGGAACTCGAGAGTTGAGTTACTACTCGACCCTCAATTTTCAGGGCGTTACACCATGCAATGGTAAGCTCCATGTATTGTAATATGATTGGCCACTAGTCAACGGGGTTCTATTAAATATCCTAAGGTGGTAGCCTCATGAGTCGGGGATGGTGGTAATGGGACACTATGCCCGAGCTGTCGGCCTACGCTGAGCTATACGCTCCCCGTAGTGACCTTGAGCTTATTTAAATTGGTTGATTGTAACTGGACTAATCATGTATTCATAGCATATTGGCGATGACGGGTGGCTATTCTAGATGCTGTAGCACGTGCCCTAGAGTTGTTGGGGTATCGTTTCGCTAGCTCCCAGACCACCGACTATCGACCCCTGTCCGACTTGATGATTTTCCCAGGTCGATGGTTTGCATGGGCGATGAGCCCAAGTCCAACTGGATGTGCATCCCCAGGTCGATGTGCATTCATGCATTTAAAAAGACTACATCATGTACTATTTTGATTGCTTTGTGGTTTTATAATTATGCTTATCTAATGTGACGGTGTGTAATCTTGCGAGGAATTCACACTGAGCTGGCCACTCATCCATCAAATATATAACCGTACAGGTAGAACAGGTGGCCCAGATGATGTATATGATCAGACTTGATGAGGAGCTGTGCAGGTGCCATGGATGCATGGCCGTATTGCTAAGAGGAGCTGCGTGGTCATGCGGCTTACATTTATACGCTTTCTGTTATTTCTTATGTATGCAAATCTTGTAATCGTTAATGTTGAGACATTGGTTTGTATAAGTCATTATGGGCTGCTTGTATACTTAAATGATAATGAAATTTTCTTATGTTGATTTGTCCATTCTACGCTTATCTGCTTACTCTAATAGTAGAAAAAAAAATTTCACTCTAATTTGACCATCCTTTAAGGTTAATACTTGGGTTTTTGGGAAACGAGTCATATACTCGGGTCCTGAAAACACGGGGTGTTACAATTTGGGTGAGGTCCTCGTGCCCTCTAAGCCTAAAAATGATGTGGGTCCACCCTAGGTCCCTCTGGATTTGCGTGGGTAAGCCCTCGACCCCGTTTTGAGTCGTTTCGGGTAGTTTTGGAATGTTTCTGATACATACCTGTATGTACCGATTTTTAACGGCTGGGATGGGGTGACTTGTGATCTAAACCCGTCATTTGACGGTCTAGAAGTATTTTGGGGTTGACTCGTGTGGTCGCGGTTGAGTACAGACTCAAACAAAATGGCCGATTTCAGTGAACTTCGCCAATTGGCGAAATCGGGATACCTATGACTATTTCTACATTTTTTTCTCGCACCCACCTAAGTCGAAGGGCGACAGCGTACATCGTGTGACCATAACCCAGGTCCATTTTAATCCAAATTATACTTTGATACCAACTTGTAACGCCCTGAAAATCGGGGGTCGAGTAGCAACTCAACACCCGAGTTCCAAAACATCACTTATGCAACATAAATGCTTATGATTGAATGTTGTCTATGTTAGTGCAATAATCATGAGTGAGATTATACCAAAACAGTAATTCATACTCCAGATCAAGTTATAAAACACAAGCGGAAGACTGAAAGATGTATATAAATGTATATAAAGCCAAAAACGTCACAATCGGTCTCTAGAGTATGAACACCTTACTGAGTCACCATATACATGTATCTGTTTCAAAAATCAAAATGCCAAAAATGGTACAACTATAATGATACATCCTATAGCCTCGTCATCTGAATGGCCTAAGCGTGGCCTCCAGAGAACTGCATGTAGGAGAACTCATCCTGATCATCATAGTAATCAGGCTCAGCCTCCAGCGTCTCGTCAATACCTGCATATAAGATAGAGTCTGGTGGGTGTCCAGAACACCGTCCCATAACGTGGGAGTGAGTAGCTAACTCAGTGGAACAATAAAGCATAGGTTAACATGTTATCAATTCAGTCAAGCAGTAATGATAAAGCAGTACAATCAAACACTCCTATATATTTTTATTAATTCAAGTATGGAATGCAGTCATGATGCATGCCCTCGCCAATGTTCCCTTGTGTGACATCTTACGTCCGCGGCATGCATTCATCCCTTAGTGCTCCACATCTTCCAGGCATATGCAGTGCTATGTTATGAGCGTGATTACCAAGTTATTATTAGTCCTTTTCATACATCACTATTGAGAAACTAAGATATCTTCCTTATATCATTCCCAAATAATGATCCATTCTAGGGTCGTCAGTCCTAGATAATTTCATACGATGATACGGTTTTAGGTCACTATATATGGCTGCAGGGCTGTTACACGCACTCGTTGCACCGTTCCCCCATCACCTTATCAATACAGGCCTAGTTTATACTCTGTTACTATGGGAAGGCTCGTCGCCTCTCCGCAGATTCAGAGTATGCTCGTGGTCACTATAAAGGACTCGTCACTAATTAGTGTAGGCCGACAACTCGAATACAGTGTCCCATACCACCGTATTCGGTTCACGAGTCTGGGTTTCTCACTGGTCACTACGGGGAGGCTCGTGGCCCCAGCGTAGGCTGACAGCTAGACCACGGTGTCTCATACCACCATGCCCAGCTCATGAGTCTTAGCGGATCGAGGTACCAAGGTTAACGGGGTTACACTGGTAAGTTTGGTACCTTAGGTTCAAACAGTAGCGTCCATACATGGTGAATATACATTAGACAGATCGGGTTACTTGACGAGCTCTACTAGCACGAGCGTACAACCAGCTAAACGACATGAAGTGCATAAGCACTTCGCGTGGCCTAACCACTGTCGCCAACCGAAGTACGACTCGGGTTCGTCAAATGCATCCTACGTGGCGAAGGAATCTCAACCACGAACTCAAGTCTGTTACCGATCACCTGGACTATAACATAGCCCCAATCATATTCAATCCTTAACCAGAAGCATATAAAGTAAAGCAGAATAAACAAAGTAATTCAAGCATGTTAACAAGCATGTTATAAAGCACAATATAAACAGGAAATACAAACACATACATTTCATAAGTAAGCGGTTAAATTATACAACCAACATGGAGGAAATCATATACATCTCTAAATTAGTTGAGAATCCTATCTCAACACCTACCTAAAGCACAATCATCTAATTACTTACTCTTACAAGCATTTTCACAAACACTTAGAATTCACTTCTTTAACATACATAACGTATAGTAGCAAAAACAAGTATTAGGGCGAATCCTTTCACCGAGTAAGTATTACACACATATATAGCATGTTCATACAGTAATTAATCATGACAAATACACTTTTAAAATTTGTACGATATGGTATTTTCTACAAATATAAAGAATACACAATATGTCATAATTTGCATACGCAATCGAAATGTAAAACGAACATCGGATTGTGCATGTACAATAACACTCAGATCATGAATCTATCATTATCTGACATTGAAAGCGTTGAAAATCATAACCTATATGTCTAAAGTCCGCACCTTATGCCGTAGAAACGTAACAAACTTAAACAGAAACTCTATGCTTTTGTCAACGTCGATACGATGACCTATAACAAAAGGTAAGTCAGCTATTTCACTACCTGTGCCAATAGCAACCCTAAAACAGGTTAGGGTTAGAGTTTTCTTACCTAGAAATGAAGTCGAAATCGCTGGAAAAGCGATACTGTTGTGATGGATAGACACGAAAAACAACAGGGATTGATTCCCCAGAATAACTCTAACTTCTCTCTCACCTTCTCTCTCTTTCTTCTCTTCTCTCTCCTAGGGTTTTCTCAAATTCGTATGGTGAGAATGAGAGAGGGTTTAAGGTCCTTATTTAGGCCTAAAACACTCCAAATTAGACCCAGGGTCAAGGTATACTTAGGTTATGTCTAAAGCAGGTCTATTCCGTCTCAACGGAGCACTTCTGGAGCCACCCCTTGAGCCAAAGGTTGGACTTAAGCTCACTAACCTTGGATCTAGGTCGAGTTAAGGTTTCATTCCAATCGGGTTCCCAGATCACACGTGGTGGACCAGTTTCAGTTCAACGGTCACAGAAACTCGATCAGGTTTACAAGTACACAGACATGTATGAGAAATGTTTCCTGATCCGAGGGTGTATTTGGGTCAGATTCCGACGGTCTGATTGCTTATATTTGGCCCACAAACATCAAGTCTCAGATTACTTAAATTTGATTTAATTTCTAAAGAAAACCAGGTTTTCTCACACTCCTCGCTCCGGGCTCAAGCGAATAGCCTTGGGACACTATCTGGATTTGACTTCCGAGATGGTTGTCAAGCCCAGCAAGGCGGTCCTAATTCTATAACCTCGTATTATTCGGACTTTCGACATGCGGTCCAGATCTGATACGGAGTTTCAATGTGCTCCCGAGAGCAGTCAGGTAATGAGATTGATCCTAGATTTTAGGGTAACCTAGCGTCAATGATTCTACAAGTTTTGGGTCTTGCAGATCGTATTTAAAGCGATTCAAGCGGATTTTGTAGCTAATTTAGTGTAGTACTTAGTTAACTTTGTCTAATTTCTAAAGGATTTGATCCTGAGTGATTTCTGCCTGAGGTGGTACTCGGGCCTTTGTAGGGGATTTTTCGAGTCGTTACACCTGTATTTGTTCCCAGGTATGAATAGATCCTGGGATTAAACCTGAATACCATCTGAAAGCTCTTCCTGTCATAGAAGATCTGAATAATCACAGACAATATTGAGGAACTCTAGAGAAATTTCCCATCTTTGCTATGAAATGCATCATATGCTCTTCTGATGATCCATTCCCATTGAATTTCTAAAAGTCTGGGTGTTTGAAGTCGGGAAATGGTATTTTTTCTATTTCACGAGGATATGGTGTCTGATATTGAAATTTTTTTATTCTGGCTTCGTTCATTCTCTAGATGAATAGATTCGATGACCATCTGCCGAATTTTTTCTTGCGTGATATTCTGAGTAATATTAGGCATTGGCTCTTGAAATCTAACCGCTTGTGGTTGTGGCCTTTCTACTTGTGGTTCAATGTTGTTCACAGCAATCACTGTCGGAATATTAGGAACTTCTTTAGTCACATGCTCATCTAGCGAAAACTGATCAGGCTGATTAATATCTGTCGACGAGCTTTCTGTTTCTTTATACTTCGATTGTCTTGATATTGAAACAGGAAGCGAGCGCCACGCTGCTGACGCTGTTGAAGAGGATGAACTATTATCTGATTTGAAACCAGCGTACTGTCGCTTCGAAGGATTAGCTGACTCAAATCGTGGCATTCTCAATGCATGAGTTTGCGTAAAATCTTTTGCAGGAGGTGCTTTGAGTGAACATTCACTGATTACGGTTGCCTTCCCTTTATTTTTCTGAACTCGCAATGATTTTGTGGAGGATGTCTTTACAGTTATAGTTAACGGTATCGGAAGACCTTTTGGAGTGACGGGCCTTTCCGTTTTTCTCGAATGAGATGATTATATGATCGAAGCAGGACTGTGTCTCACGACACTTCACATAATCGACCCAATATTTGGCGAGATGACGCTTCTTGTGGAAGCAGTTCGAACTTTCCAACTTTTGGATGTTACTATCCTCCATCCTTCCTCATCTTCTTGAGCTACTGGTGAAATAGAGCTTGTTCCGTCCATTACACGAAATTCACTGCTCTTGATCACAACAGACTTTGTTTTCTCTGCCTATAGACAAAATATAAAATTGCAATTAAGCATCTAAGTGATAATCATTCTATCTCAGAGATGAAGGGGAGGATGTTCCCACTGAGAGTTGCCATTTTAGCGTCTATACAGACGCCAAAAAGTGATAAATGTCCTCTGAATATTTTTTAAGTTACCATTGAATAATAATCCCCCCAGCAGAGTCGCCACTTTGTTTCGACAAGAAAACAAAAGCATTCGATTTGGGAGATTTATTCAATGATAACAAAGAAAGAATGAATCGTCATTTTGCAATTGGGATTGTTAATCTTTCCAAATCGCGCGATCCAACGGAGACGCTCATAACTCCCTCGTTTGATTTCAGATTGGGTCGATTTTTGGTCATCTGAAAGGTACTTTGGTGCTCTTTCATTCTTGACTGGAATCGTCGTATTCCAAGACCATTTGGGTATCGGTAAGTGAGATCACACTCGTCAGTACTAAATTTCATCGTCATCTCCTTGTCCAAGAGTTACCTTCATTTCTCTCTCTTCAGTGGTCGAATTTAGACTATTTTGAGCTCATTGGAATGGTAACTTAACAACCTTCTTAATGAGACCAGAATTGGATAATTTTGAGACCGTTCGATATCCCAAAAGCACGTTGGAACTCTTTGATCGTCATTTTGCAATTTGAATTGTTAATCTTTCTAAATCGCGTGATCCAACGGAGAGGCTCATAACTCCCTCGTTTGATGTCGGATTGGCTCAATTTTTGGTCATCTGAAAGGTACATTAGCGTTCTTTCATTCCTGACTGGAATCGTCGTATTCCGAGACCATTTGGGCATCCGTAGTGAGATTGCAGTCATCGGTACTGAATTTCTCATTCATCTCCTTATCCAACAGTAACCTTCATAACTCTCTCTTCAGTGGACAAATTTAGACAATTTTGAGCTCATTGGAATGGTAACTTGACAAACTTCTAAATGAGACCAGAATTGGGTACTTTCAAGACCGTTCGATATCCCAAAAGCACGTTGCAACTCTTCGATTGTCATTTTGTAATTTAGATTGTTAATCTTTCCAAATCACGCGATCCCATGGAGATACTCATAACTCCCTCATTTGATGTCGGATTGGGTTGATTTTTGGTCATTTGAAATGTACTTTAGCGCTCTTTCATTCTTGACTGGAATCATCGTATTCCGAGACCATTTGGTTATCAGTAAGTGGGATCATAGTCGTTGCTACTGAATTTCCCCTTCATCTCCTTGTCCAACAGTAGCCTTCATAACTCTCTCTTTAGTGGTCGAATTTAGACTATTTTGAGCTCATTGGAATGGTAACTTGACAAGCTTCTAAGTGTGACCAGAATTGGGTAATTTCGAGACCGTTCGATATCCCAAAAGCACGTTGGAACTCATCGATCGTCATTTTGCAATTGGGATTGTTAATCTTTCCAAATTGCACGATCCAACGGAGATGCTCATAACTCCCTCGTTTGACTTCGGATTGGATCGATTTTTGGTCATTTGAAAGGTACTTTAGTCCTCTTTCATTCTTGATTAGAATCGACGTATTCCGAGATAATTTGGGCATCCGTAAATGAGATCTCACTCGTCGGTACTGAAATTCATTGTCATTTCCTTGTCCATGAGTTACCTTCATAACTCTCTCTTCAGTGGTCGAATTTAGACTATTTTTAGGTCATTGGAATGGTAACTTAACAAGTTTCTTAATGAGACCAGAATTGGGTAATTTCAAGACCGTTCAATATCCCAAAATCATGTTGGAACTCTTTGACCGTCATTTTGCAATTTGAATTGTTAATGTTTCCAAATCGCGCGATCCAACGGAGTCGCTAATAACTCCCTCATTTGATGGCGGATTGGCTCGATTTTTGGTCATCTGAAAGGTACTTTAGTGCTCTTTCATTCCTGACTGGAATCGACATATTCCGAGACCATTTGGGCATCCGTAAGTGAGATGACAGTCATCGGTATTGAATTTCTCATTCATCTCCTTGTCCAACTGTAACCTTCATAAATCTCTCTTCAGTGGTCGAATTTAGACAATTTTGTGCTCATTGGAATGGTAAGTTGACATCCTTCTAAATGAGACCAGAATTGGGTAATTTCAAGACCGTTCGATATCCCAAAAGCACGTTGTAACTCTTCGATCATCAATTTGCAATTTAGATTGTTAATCTTTCCAAATCATGCAATCCAACGGAGACACTCATAACTCCCTCGTTTGACGTCGGATTGGGTCAATTTTTGGTCATCTGAAAGGCACTTTCGCTCTTTTTCTTTCCTGACTGGAATCGTCGTATTCCGAGACCATTTGGGCATCAGTAAGTGGGATCACAGTCGTCGGTACTGAATTTCCCCTTCATCTCCTTATCCAACAGTAACCTTCATAACTCTCTCTTCAGTGGTCGAATTTAGACTGTTTTGAGCTCATTGGAATGGTAACTTGACAAGCTTCTAAATGAGGCCAGAATTGGGTAATTTTGAGACCGTTTGATATCCCAAAAGCACGTTGGAACTCTTCGATCGTCATTTTGCAATTTGGATTGTTAATTATTCCAAATCACGTGATCCAACGGAGATGCTCATAACTCTCTCGTTTGATGTCGGATTGGGTCGATTTTTTATCATCTGAAAGGTACGTTAGTACTTTTTCAATCCTGACTCGAATCGTCGTATTCTGAGACCATTTGGGCATTCGTAAGTGAGATCGCAATCATCGGTACTAAATTCTCCTTCATCACCTTGTCCAATAGTAAGCATCATAACTCTCTCTTCTGTGGTCGAATTTAGACTACTTTGAGATCATTGGAATGGTAACTTAATAAGCTTCTTAATGAGACCAGAATTGGGTAATTTCGAGACCGTTCAATATCCCAAAAGCACGTTGGAACTTTTCGATCAACATTTTGCAATTTGGATTGTTAATCTTTCCAAATCGCGCGATCCTATGGAGACGCTCATAGCTCCCTCGTTTGAGGTCGGATTGGGTCGATTTTCGGTCATCTGAAAGGTACTTTAGCGCTGTTTCATTCTTGACTAGATTCATAGTATTCCAAGACCATTTGGGCATCCGTAAGTGGGATCGTATTAGTCAGTACTGAATTTCTCCTTCATCTCCTTGTCCAACAGTAACCTTCATAACTCTCTCTTCAGTGATCAAATTTAGACTATTTTGAGCTCATTGGAATGGTAACTTGACAAGCTTCTAAATGAGACCAGAATTAAATAATTTCGAGACCGTTCGATATCCCAAAAGCATGTTGGAACACTTTGATCATCATTTTGCAATTTGAATTGTTAATCTTTCCAAATCGCGTGATCCAACGGAGACTCTCATAACTCCCTCGTTTGATGTCGGATTGGGTCGATATTTGGTCATCTAAAAGGTACTTTAGCGCTCTTTCCTTCCTGACTGGAATCGTCGTATTCGAAGACCATTTGGGCATCCGTAAGTGGGATCGCAATCATCGGTACTGAATGTCTCCTTCATCTCCTTGTCCAACAGTAACCATCATAACTCTCTTCAGTGGTGGAATTTAGACTATTTTGAGGTCATTGGAATGGTAACTTGACAAGCTTCTAAATGAGACCAGAATTGGGTAATTTCGAGACCGTTCGATATCCCAAAAGCACGTTGGAACTCCTCAATCGTCATTTTGCAATTTGGATTGTTAATCTTTCCAAATCGCGTGATCCAACAGAGATGCTCATAACTCCCCCGTTTGATGTCGCATTGGGTCAATTTTTGATTATCTGAAAGGTACTTTAGTGCTCTTTCATTCCTGACTCAAATTGTCGTATTCTGAGACCATTTGGGCATTCGTAAGTGAGATCGCAGTCATCGGTACTGAATTCTCCTTCATCTCCTTGTCCAACAATAACCTTCATAACTCTCTCTTCAGTGGTCGAATTTAGACTATTTTGAGCTCATTGGAATGGTAACTTGACAAGCTTCTAAGTGAGACCAGAATTGTTAATTTCGAGACTGTTCGATATCCTAAAAGCACGTTGGAACTCATCGATCATCATTTTGCAAATGGGATTGATAATCTTTCCAAATCATGTGATCCAACGGAGATGCTCATAACTCCCTTATTTGATTTCGGATTGGGTCAATTTTGGTCATCTGAAAGGTACTTTAATGCTCTTTCATTCCTAACTGGAATCGTCGATTTCCGAGACCATTTGGGCATCCGTAAGTGAGATCGCACTCGTTGGTACTGAATTTCATTGTCACCTTGTCCATGAGTTACCTCCATAACCCTCTCTTCAGTGGTCAATTTAGAATATTTTGAGCTCATTGGAATGGTAACTTAACAAGCTTCTTAATGAGACCTGAATTGGGTAATTTCAAGACCGTTCAATATCCCAAAAGAACATTGGAACTCTTTGATGGTCATTTCGCAATTTGAATTGTTAATCTTTCCAAATCTCACGATCCAACGGAGTCGCTAATAACTCCCTCGTTTGATGGTGGATTAGCCCAATTTTTGGTCATCTGAAAGGTACTTTAGTGCTCTTTTTTCTGATTTGAATCGGTTCATCCATTTGGGCATCCGAAGTGAGATCATAAGGTACTTTAGTGCTCTTTCATTCTCATTCATCTCCTTGTCCAACGGAGACACTCATAACTCCCTCGTTTGACGTCCATTTGGGCATCCGTAATTGATCATCCATCACGTCGAAAGACACTCATTCCCTCTTTTCTTTTTTCTCATCGCTCCTTGTCCAATAGTTCCGAGACCATTTGGGCATCGATAAGTGGGATCTCTCGGTCTCGAATTTCCCCTTCATCACCTTGTCCAATAGTAACCATCATAACTCTCTCTTCAGTGGTCGAATTTAGACTGTTTTGAGCTCATTGGAATGGTAACTTGACAACCTTCTAAATGAGACCAGAATTGGGTAATTTCAAGACCGTTCGATATCCCAAAAGCATGTTACAACTCTTCGATCGTCATTTTGCAATTTAGATTGTTAATCTTTCCAAATCAAGCGATCCAACGGAGACACTCATAACTCCCTCGTTGGATGTCGGATTGGGTAGACTTTTGGTCATCCGAAAGGTACTTTAGCGCTCTTTCATTCCTGACTAGAATCGTCGTATTCTGAGACCATTTAGGCATCAATAAGTGGGATTGCAGTCGTCGGTACTGAATTTCCCCTTCATCTCCTTGTCCAATGGTAACCTTCATAACTCTCACTTCAGTGAGTGAAATTAGACTATTTTGAACTCATTGGAATGGTAACTTGACAAGCTTCTAAATACGACCATAATTGGGTAATTTTGAGACTGTTCGATATCCTAAAAGCAAGTTGGAACTCTTCGAACGTCATTTTGCAATTTGGATTGTTAATCTTTCCAAATCACGCGATCCAACGGAGACACTCATAACTCCCTCGTTTGATGTCGGATTGGGTCATTTTTTGGTCCTCCGAAAGGTACTTCCCGATCATCATTCGAAAGGTACTTTGGTGCTCTTTCATTCCCCTTCATCTCCTTGACTCGGTAACCTTCATAACTCTCACTTCATGGGTGAAATTCATTGGAATGGTAACTTGAGACCATTTGGGCATTTGTAACTCTTCGTGAGATCTTTCCAAATCGTAGTCATGGAGACACTCATAACTCCCCGTATGTCGGATTGGGTCAAATCATTTCTCTCTTCATCACCTTGTCCAATAGTAACCATCATAACTCTCTCTTTCTCCTTCATCACCTTGTCCAATAGTAACCATCATAACTCTCTCTTCAGTGGTCGAATTTAGACTATTTTGAGATCATTGGAATGGTACCTTGATAAGCTTCTTAATGAGACCAGAATTGGGTAATTTATAGACCGTTCAATATCCCAAAAGCACGTTGGAACATTTCGATCATCATTTTGCAATTTGGATTGTTAATCTTTACAAATCGCGCGATCCAACAGAGAAGCTCATAACTCCCTCGTTTGATGTCGGATTGGGTCAATTTTCGGTCATCTGAAAGGTACTTTAGCGTTCTTTCATTCCTGACTAGAATCGTCGTATTCCGAGACCATTTGGGCATCCGTAAGTAGGATCGTAATCGTCGGTATTGAATTTCTCCTTCATCTCCTTGTCCAACAGTAACGTTCATAACTCTCTCTTCAGTGGTCGAATTTAGAATATTTTAAGCTCATTGGAATGGTAACTTGACAAGCTTCTAAATGAGATCAGAATTTGGTAATTTTGAGACCGTTCGATATCCCAAAAGCATGTTGGAACTCTTCGATCGTCATTTTGCAATTTGGATTGTTAATCTTTCCAAATCGCACGATCCAATGGAGATGCTCATAACTCCCTTGTTTGATGTCGGATTGGGTCAATTTTTTATCATCTGAAAGGTACGTTAGTACTTTTTCAATCCTGACTCGAATCGTCGTATTCTGAGACCATTTGGGCATTCGTAAGTGAGATCGCAATCATCGGTACTAAATTCTCCTTCATCACCTTGTCCAATAGTAACCATCATAACTCTCTCTTCTGTGGTCGAATTTAGACTACTTTGAGATCATTGGAATGGTAACTTAATAAGCTTCTTAATGAGACCAGAATTGGGTAATTTCGAGACCGTTCAATATCCCAAAAGCACGTTGGAACTTCTCTATCGTCATTTTGCAATTTGGATTGTTAATCTTTCCAAATCGCGTGATCCTATGGAGACGCTCATAACTCCCTCGTTTGAGGTCAGATTGGGTCGATTTTCGGTCATCTGAAAGGCACTTTAGCGCTGTTTCATTCCTGACTAGAATCGTAGTATTCCGAGACCATTTGGGCATCCGTAAGTGGGATTGCATTAGTCGGTACTGAATTTCTCATTCATCTCCTTGTCCAACAGTAACCTTCATAACTCTCTCTTCAGTGATCGAATTTAGACTATTTTGAGCTCATTGTAATGGTAACTTGACAAGCTTCTAAATGAGACCAGAATTGAATAATTTTGAGGCCGTTCGATATCCCAAAAGCACGTTAGAACACTTCGATCAACATTTTGCAATTTGGATTGTTAATCTTTCCAAATCCCGTGATCCAACGGAGACGCTCATAACTCCCTCGTTTGATGTCGGATTGGGTCGATTTTTGGTCATCTGAAAGGTACTTTAGCGCTCTTTCATTCCTGACTAGAATCGTCGTATTCCAAGGCCATTTGGGCATCCATAAGTGGGATCGTAATCGTCGGTACTGAATGTCTCCTTCATCTCCTTGTCTAACAGTAACCTTCATAACTCTCTCTTTAGTAGTCGAATTTAGACAATTTTGAGCTCATTGGAATGGTAACTTGACAAACTTCTAAATGAGACCAGAATTGGGTACTTTCAAGACCGTTCGATATCCCAAAAGCACATTGCAACTCTTTGATTGTCATTCAATTTAGATTGTTAATCTTTCCAAATCACGCGATCGAACGGAGACACTCATAACTCCCTTGTTTGATGTCGGATTGGGTCAATTTTTGGTCATCTGAAAGGTACTTTTACGTTCTTTCTTTCCTGATTAGAATCGTCGTATTCCGAGACCCTTTGGGCATTAGTTAGTGGGATCGCAGTCGTCGGTACTAAATTTCCCCTTCATCTCCTTGTCCAACAGTAACCTTCATAACTCTCGCTTCAGTGGTCGAATTTTGACTATTTCGAGCTCATTGGAATGGTAACTTAACAAGCTTCTAAGTGAGACCAGAATTGGGTAATTTCGAGACCGTTCGATATCCCAAAAGCACGTTGGAACTCATTGATCGTCATTTTGCAATTGGGATTGATAATCTTTCCAAATCACGTGATCCAACGGAGACCCTCATAACTCCGTCGTTTGATTTCGGATTGGGTCGATTTTTGGTCATCTGAAAGGTGGTTTAATGCTCTTTCATTCCTGACTGGAATCGTCGTATTCTGAGACCATTTGGGCATTCGTAAGTGAGATCGCACTCATCGGTATTGAATTTCATTGTCATCTCGTTGTCCATGAGTTACCTCCATAACTCTCTCTTCAGTGGTCGAATTTAGACTATTTTGAGCTCATTGGAATGGTAACATAACAAGCTTCTTAATGAGACCAGAATTGGGTAACGTCGAGATCGTACAGTATCCCAAAAGAACATTGGAACTCTTTGATCGTCATTTAGCAATTTGAATTGTTAATCTTTCCAAATCGCGTGATCCAACGGAGTCGCTAATAACTCCCTCGTTTGATGGCGGATTGGCTCGATTTTTGGTCATCTGAAAGGTACTTTAGTGTTCTTTCATTCCTGACTGGAATCGACGTATTCCGAGACCATTTGGGCATCCGTAAGTGAGATCACAGTCATCGGTACTGAATTTCTCATTCATCTCCTTGTCCAACAGTAACCTTCATAAATCTCTCTTCAGTGGTCGAATTTAGACAATTTTGAGCTCATTGGAATGGTAACTTGGCAACCTTCTAAATGAGACCAGAATTGGGTAATTTCAAGACTGTTTGATATCCCAAAAGCACGTTGCAACTCTTCGATAGTCATTTTGCAATTTAGATTGTTAATCTTTCCAAATCACGCGATCCAACGGAGACACTCATAACTCCCTCGTTTGATGTCGGATTGGGTCATTTTTTGGTCCTCCGAAAGGTACTTTATCGCTCTTTCATTCCTGACTGGAATTGTCGTATTCTGAGACCATTTAGGCATCAGTAAGTGGGATTGCAGTCGTCGGTACTGAATTTCCCCTTCATCTCCTTGTCCAACGGTAACCTTCATAACTCTCACTTCAGTGGGTGAAATTAGACTATTTTGAACTCATTGGAATGGTAACTTGACAAGCTTCTAAATACGACCATAATTGGGTAATTTTGAGACTGTTCGATATCCTAAAAGCAAGTTGGAACTCTTCGATCGTCATTTTGCAATTTGGATTGTTAATCTTTCCAAATCGCGCGATCCAATGGAGACGCTCATAACTCCCTCGTTTGATGTCAGATTGGGTCGATTTTTGATCATCTGAAAGGTACGTTAGTGCTCTTTCATTCCTGACTCAAATCGTCATATTTCGAGACCATTTGGGCATTCGTAAGTGAGATCGAGTCATCGGTACAAAATTTCTCTTTCAACACCTTGTCCAATAGTAACCATCATAACTCTCTCTTCAGTGGTTAAATTTAGACTATTTTGAGAACATTGGAATGGTAACTTAATATGCTTCTTAAAGAGACCAGAATTGGGTAATTTCGAGATCGTTCAATATCCCAAAAGCACGTTGGAACTTTTCGATCGTCATTTTGCAATTTGGATAGTTAATCTTTCCAAATCGCGCGATCCAACGGAGAAGCACATAACTCCCTCGTTTGATGTCGGATTGGGTCAATTTTTGTTCATCTCAAAGGTACTTTAGCGTTCTTTCATTCCTAATAGGAATCGTCGTATTCCGAGACCATTTGAACATCCGTAAGTAGGATCGCAATCGTCGGTATTGAATTTCTCCTTCATCTCCTTGTCCAACAGTAACCTTCGTAACTCTCTTCAGTGGTCGAATTTAGAATATTTTGAGCTCATTGGAATGGTAACTTGACAAGCTTCTAAATGAGACCAGAATTTGGTAATTTTGAGACCGTTCGATATCTCAAAAGCACATTGGAACTCTTCAATCGTCATTTTGCAATTTGGATTATTAATCTTTCCAAATCGCACGATCCAACAGAGATGCTCATAACTCCCTTGTTTGATGTCGGATTGGGTCAATTTTTTATCATCTGAAAGGTACTTTAGTATTCTTTCATTCCTGACTCGAATCGTCGTATTCTGAGACCATTTGGGCATTCGTAAGTGAGATTGTAGTCATCGGTACTAAATTCTCCTTCATCACCTTGTCCAATAGTAACCATCATAACTCTCTCTTCAGTGGTCGAATTTAGACTACTTTGAGATCATTGGAATGGTAACTTAATAAGCTTCTTAATGAGACCAGAATTGGGTAACGTCGAGATCGTACAATATCCCAAAAGAACATTGGAACTCTTTGATCGTCATTTAGCAATTTGAATTGTTAATCTTTCCAAATCGCGTGATCCAACGGAGTCGCTAATAACTCCCTCGTTTGATGGCAGATTGGCTCGATTTTTGGTCATCTGAAAGGTACTTTAGTGTTCTTTCATTCCTGACTGGAATTGACGTATTCCGAGACCATTTGGGCATCCGTAAGTGAGATCACAGTCATCGGTACTGAATTTCTCATTCATCTCCTTGTCCAACGGTAACCTTCATAACTCTCTCTTCAGTGATCGAATTTAGACAATTTTGAGCTCATTGGAATGGTAACTTGATAAACTTCTAAATGAGACCAGAATTGAATAATTTCGAGACCGTTCGATATCCCAAAAGCACATTGGAACACTTCGATCATCATTTTGCAATTTAGATTGTTAATCTTTCCAAATCACGTGATCTAATGGAGACGCTCATAACTCCCTCGTTTGATGTCGGATTGGGTCGATTTTTGGTTATCTGAAAGGTACTTTAGCGCTATTTCATTCCTGACTGGAATCGTCGTATTCCAGGACCATTTGGGCATCCGTAAGTGGGATCGCAATCGTCAGTACTGAATGTCTCCTTCATCTCCTTGTCGAACAGTAACCTTCATAACTCTCTCTTCAGTGGTCCAATTTAAACAATTTTGAGCTCATTGGAATGGTAACTTGACAAACTTCTAAATGAGACCAGAATTGGGTACTTTCAAGATCGTTCAATATCCCAAAAGAACATTGGAACTCTTTGATCGTCATTTAGTAATTTGAATTGTTAATCTTTCCAAATCGCGCGATCCAACGGAGTCACTAATAACTCCCTCGTTTGATGGCGAATTGGCTCAATTTTTGGTCATCTGAAAGGTACTTTAGTGCTCTTTCATTCCTGTCTGGAATCGTCATATTCCGAGACCATTTGGGCATCCGTAAGTGAGATTGCACTCGTCGGTTCTAATTTTCATTGTCATCTCATTGTCCATGAGTAACCTTTATAACTCTCCCTTTCGTGGCCGAATTTAGACTATTTTGAGCACATTGGAATGGTAACTTAACAAGCTTCTTAATGAGACCAAAATTGGGTAATTTCGAGACCGTTAAGTATCCCAAAAGCACATTGGAACTCTTTGATCGTCATTTTGCAATTTGAATTGTTAATGTTTCCAAATCGCGCGATCCAACGGAGACGCTAATAACTCCCTCATTTGATGGCAGATTGGCTCGATTTTTGGCATTTGAAAGGTACTTTAGTGCTCTTTCATTCCTGACTGGAATCGACGTATTCTAAGACCATTTGGGCATCCGTAAGTTAGATCACAGTCGTCGGTACTGAATTTCTCATTCATCTCCTTGTCCAACAGTAACCTTCATAAATCTCTCTTCAGTGGTCGAATTTAGACAATTTTGAGCTCATTGGAATGGTAACTTGACAACCTTCTAAATGAGACCAGAATTGGATAATTTCAAGATCGTTCGATATCCCAAAAGCACGTTGCAACTCTTCGATCGTCATTTTACAATTTAGATTGTTAATCTTTCCAAATCACGCGATCTAACGGAGACACTCATAACTCCCTCGTTTGATGTCGATTTGGGTCAATTTTTGGTCATCCGAAAGGTACTTTAGCGCTTTTTCATTCCTAACTGGAATCGTTGTATTTCGAGACCATTTGGGCATCAGTAAGTGGGATTGCAGTCGTCGGTATTGAATTTTCCCTTCATCTCCTGTCCAATAGTAACCTTCCTAACTCTCACTTAAGTGGGTGAAATTAGACTATTTTGAACTCATTGGAATGGTAACTTGACAAGCTTCCAAATGAGACCAGAATTGGGTAATTTCAAGATCATTCGATATCCCAAAAGAACGTTAGAACTCTTTGATCATCATTTAGCAATTTGGATTGTTAATATTTGCAAATCTCGCGATCCAACAACGATGCTCATAACTCCCTCGCTTGATGTGTGATTCTGAAAGGTACTTTAGTGCTCTTTCATTCCCTACTGGAATCGTTGTATTCAGGGACCACTTGGGCATCCATAAGTGGGATCGTAGTCGTTGGTATTGAATTTCTCCTTCATCTCCTTGTCCAATAGTAACCTTCATAACTCACTCTTCAGTGGTCGAATTTAGACTATTTTGAGCTCATTGGAATGGTAACTTGACAAGCTTATAAATGTCACCATAATTGGCTAATTTCGACACCGTTCGATATCCCAAAAGCAAGTTAGAACTCTTCGATCATCATTTTGCAATTTAGATTGTTAATCTTTTTAAATCGCGCGATCCAATGAAAACGCTCATAACTCCCTCGTTTAATGTTGGATTGGGTCGATTTTTCGTCATCTAAAAGGTGCTTTAGTGCTCTTTCATTCCTGACTTGAATCGTCGTATTCCGAAACCATTTGGGCATTCGTAAGTGAGATCGTAGTCGTCGGTACTTAATTTCTCCTTCATCACCTTGTCCAATAGATACCATCATAACTCTCTCTTCAGTGGTTGAATTTAGACTATTTTAAGATCATTGGAATGGTAACTTAATAAGTTTCTTAATGAGACCAGAATTGGGTAATTTCGAGACCATTAAATTTCCCAAAAGCACGTTGGAACTCTTTGATCGTCATTTTACAATTTTAATTGTTAATCTTTCCAAATCGTGCGATCCAACGGAGACGCTAATAACTCCCTCGTTTGCTGTGAGATTGGCTCAATTTTTGGTCATCTGAAAGGTACTTTAGTGTTCTTTCATTCCTGATAGGAATCATCGTATTCCGAGACCATTTGGGCATTCGTAAGTGAGATCGCAGTCGTCGGTACAGAAATTCTCATTCATCTCCTTGTCCAATAGTAACCTTCATAACTCTTTCTTCAGTGGACGAATTTAGGCAATTTTGAGCTCATTGGAATGGTAACTTGACAAACTTCTAAATGAGACCAGAATTGGGTACTTTCAAGACCATTCGATATCCCAAAAGCACGTTACAACTATTCGATGGTCATTTTGCAATTTAGATTGTTAATCTTTCCAAATCACGCGATCCCACGGAGACACTCATAACTCCCTCATTTGATGTCGGATTGTGTTGATTTTTGATCATTTGAAAGGTACTTTAGCGCTCTTTCATTCCTGACTGGAATCGTCGTATTCCAAGACCATTTGGGCATCGGTAAGTGGGATCACAGTCGTTGCTACTGAATTTCCCCTTCATCTCCTTGTCCAATAGTAACCTTCATAACTCTCTCTTAAGTGGTCGAATTTAGACTATTTTGAACTCATTGGAATGGTAACTTGACAAGCTTCTAAGTGTGACTAGAATTGGGTAATTTCGAGACCGTTCGATATCCCAAAAGCACGTTCGAACTCATCGATCGTCATTTTGCAATTGGGATTGTTAATCTTTCCACATCGCGCGATCCAACGAAGACGCTCATAACTGCCTCGTTTGATTTCGGATTGGGTCGATTTTTGGACACTTGAAAGGTACTTTAGTGCTCTTTCATTCTTGACTGGAATCATCATATTCCTAGATCATTTGAGCATCCATAAGTGAGATCTCACTCGTCGGTACTGAATTTCATTGTCATTTCCTTGTCCATGGGTTACCTTCATAACTCTCTCTTCAATGGTCGAATTTAGACTATTTTTAGCTCATTGGAATGGTAACTTAACAAGTTTCTTAATGAGACTTGAATTGAATAATTTCGAGACCGTTCGATATCCCAAAAGCACGTTGGAACTCTTCGATCATCATTTTGTAATTTGGATTGTTAATCTTTCCAAATCGCGCGATCCAATGGAGATGCTCATAACTCCCTTGTTTGATGTCGGATTGGGTTGATTTTTGGTCATCTGAAAGGTACTTTAGTGCTCTTTCATTCTTGACTGGAATCGTCGTATTCCAAGACCCTATGGGCATCCGTAATTGGGATCGCAATCGTTGGTACTGAATGTCTCCTTCATCTCCTTGTCCAACAATAACCTTCATAACTCTCTCTTCAGTGGTCAAATTTAGACTATTTTGAGCTCATTGGAATGGTAACTTAACAGGCTTTTAAATGAGACCAGAATTGGGTAATTTCAAGACCGTTCGTTATCCCAAAAGCACGTTGCAACTCTTTGATCATCATTTTGCAATTTGGATTGTTAATCTTTCCAAATCACGCGATCCAACAGAGATAGTCATAACGCCCTTGTTTGATGTCGGATTGGGTCAATTTTTGATCATCTGAAAGGTACTTTAGTGCTCTTTCATTCCTGACTGGAATCATCGTATTTCGAGACCATTTGGGCATCAGAAAGTGGGATCGCAGTTGTAGGTACTGAATTTCCCCTTCATCTACTTGTCCAACAGTAACCTTCATAACTCTCTCTTCAATGGCCGAATTTATACAAATTTGAGCTCATTGGAATGGTAACTTGTCAAGCATCTAAATGAGACCAGAATTGGGTAATTTCAAGACCGTTCGATATCCCAAAAGCACGTTGGAACTCTTCGATCGTCATTTTACAATTTAGATTGTTAATCTTTCCAAATCACACGATCCAATGAGGACGCTCATAACTCCCTTGTTTAATGTTGGATTGGGTCAATTTTTGGTCATCTGGACAGTACTTTAGTGCTCTTTCATTCCTGACTGGAGTCATCATATTCCGAGACCATTTTGGGCACCCGTAAGTGAGATCGCAGTCATCGGTACTGAGTTTCTACATCATCTCCTTGTCCAACAGTATCCTTCATAACTCTCTCTTCAGTGGTTGAATTTAGACTATTTTGAGCTCAATGGAATGTTAACTTGACAAGCCTCTAAATGAGACTAGAATTGCATATTTCGAGACCGTTCGATATCCCAAAAGAATGTTGGAACTCTTCGATCGTCAGTTTGCAACTTGGATTGTTAAACTTTCCAAATCGCACGATCCAACGGAGATGTTCATATCTCCCTCGATTGATGTCGGATTGGGTTAATTTTTGGTCATCTAAAAGGTACTTTAGTGCTCTCTTTCATTCCTGACTGGAATCGTCGTATTCCGAGACCATTTGGGCATCCGTAAGTGGGATTGCAATCATCGGTACTAAATTCTCCTACATCTCCTTGTCCAACAGTAACCTTCATAACTCTCTCTTCAGTGGTGGAATTTAGACTATTTTGAGGTCATTAGAATGATAACTTGACAAGCTTCTAAATGGGACCAGAATTGGGTAATTTCGAGACCGTTCGATATCCCAAATGCATGTTGGAACTCTTCCATCATCATTTTGCAATTTGGATTGTTAATCTTTCCAAATCGCGCGATCCAATGGAGATGCTCATAACTCTCTCGTTTGATGTCGGATTGGGTTGATTTTTGATCATCTGAAAGGTACTTTAGTGCTCTTTCATTACCTTGGGCATTCGTAAGTGAGATCGCAGTCATCGGTACTGAATTCTCCTTCATCACCTTGTCCAATAGTAACCATCATAACTCTCTCTTCAGTAGTCGAATTTAGACTACTTTAAGATCATTGGAATGGTAACTTAATAAGATTCTTAATGAGACTAGAATTGGGTAATTTCGAGACCGTTCAATATGCCAAAAGCACGTTTGAACTTTTCGATCGTCATTTTGTAATTTGGATTGTTAATCTTTCCAAACCGCGCGATCCTACTGAGACGCTCATAACTCCCTCGTTTGAGGTCGGATTGGGTCGATTTTCAGTCATCTAAAAGGTACTTTAGCGTTGTTTCAGTCCTGACTAGAATTGACGTATTCTGAGACCATTTGGGTATCCGTAAGTGGGATTGTATTAGTCAGTACTAAATTTCTCCTTCATCTCCTTGTCCAGCAGTAACCTTCATAACTCTCTCTTCAGTGATCGAATTTAGACTATGTTGAGCTCATTGGAATGGTAACTTGACAAGTTTCTAAATGAGACCAGAATTGAATAATTTCGAGACCGTTCGATATCCCAAAAGCACGTTGGAACTCTTTGATGTTTTATTTAAACCAACACGATTTAAATGATTTTTAAACTCGCAAGTATACGAATCAGATGTAGATATGGTACGTATTACGAGATCGTTCCCACGAGGACTGGACATCACAATTCAAATCTATGACTCTCCTTAACTAATCCAACAATTAATGGAATGAACTACTAAGCACAATTCTAAGAAAAAAAATAAAACAATTAAGAACCAATCGGAGAGAGCACTCTTTCGAATCCACCCCTAATTATCCTAACTCTTGTTTTGTCTGTTGATTCACCTTGATCTAGATTGATACCACTTTTACAGAGAAAGCACAATCTGTGTCCTTAATTGGGCATACAGAATGTCTAATTCCTTTAAGCAATGCCATGAACAACATATCCCATGTCCTTGGTCGGGTACATGGAATGTACATTCATTAAAGCATCTTGTTTCTTCCTCTATAGGAAACCTGTTCTTGATCAGACCCAAGCACCTATAATAAGCATCCAAACAACATCCATATATATACTTTGGTCAAGTTCATAGATGGAGAAGCATAAAATTTAAACCCATAAAGCCCACTTAGAGAAAGAAACAAATTAATTAAAATTCAAAGTAGATCAACCAATACAAGAGCTAATCAAATTAGGGGCTTCATCTCAGCCCTAGCTGAGAGATTAGTGACCCATAAAATCCATAAAAAATATTAAATAAAATTCATAAAAATTAAACACCAAACCAATCAATCTCTCTCTCTCTCTTCCTCTTTCTCTTTCTTCTCTCCCTGGCTCTGGATCTCGAATTCCCTAGTTCTGAATGCCTTTCCTACGTCCAAAACTCCCCTTTTATAGCTGCTGGATGGCTGGAATTGGTGGCAGAGTCGTAGAAGGACTCAGAGAACAAATTTTCACAGCCGTGATCGGTGGGCCCCACAGAGGTATTTTCTAGAAAATACACCCCGTCCATTGGATTCAAGACGAAATTTCAGTCAAGAATGGGTGGTTTTAAATGTCCATTGACGCGGCCCAGAGAAGAAAATACAAAAAGATCAGTTTTGAACGTCGCTGAGTAGCCCTTTTGTGGCCTCTATCACCGCGCACGTGTGTATGCATGAGAGTGAACTATCAGCATGGTTTTATAGTATTCATGGCCCTCACGATGGATGGCTTGGATCGGTCGTACGGTGACGTCGAGGGGCCCATAAACGGCCGTGCGTTACGCGGACGCTAAACCTCCGTTTGATGGTGGGGCATTCCTCGATTGAATGGCAAATCCACTCCGTTCATGAGATAGCCATCGAGAAATTGTCCTAAAGTGTATATCTTGGAGTTAGAATGCGGCCCACTTGATCTTTCATTCTCATAGTCCATCCCGAATCAATCAACGTCCGACACTTCTGAGACCAAACGGTCATTATGTCCGCCCCAGGAAGCGGATGGACGGCTTGGATTGTCCATTTGGACACTAGGTGGGGTCCACAACTCAACCCGACCGGTCACTTGCGGAGACACTAGACGCAGGAACTGTTTTTGACGAAAATGCCTCATTGGTCATCTCGGGCGGCGCACGATATAAACACTCCCATACATAGGGCCCACTGAGATATTTTTGAGAAATCTGCACCGTCCATCCTCTTTCTCATATTATTTTCACCGTCAGGACCAAATTTGAGGTAGTTCCAAATATCAGGCGGGTCCCAAATTGTAGATTAACAGGCTGATCTGTCCGTTGGACCACTTCCCAAGATCTACAAGGGCTGAAATTTAATGTGTACGGTTGATTTACGGCCCTCATCACATGTAAGAAGTTTTGAGTTGATCGGATGGCGGAAAATATGTGATCTTGCATTCTAGACCCTTTTTGAGCCCCTTTGGCTTGCTTTTCTCAGATCCCAGGCGTGTAAAATCTTCATTATTGGTTTCTGGAGTCCATCCCGTGCTCTGGTAATTTCGGAGCGTCAAATCCATGCCTTTTAACATCAATTTCCAATTAACGCTCCTGATTTCACCCTGTCACGATTAAAATGTGGCATTAAACATTATCATGTATGTAAAATCGTAAATAGTCGAGGTCTCGAGATGCAATATTAGACCACGATCACAACCCCAACTTGACATTTTACTAGTCCCGAGCAAAACATGCGAAAAATAATTTCAGAAATAAAAGACATTTCCTGTAAAACTCAAGTGACAAGTGAACAGATAGCTGAGATGTGAAAATTCTAAGATTCATGATTGGTGTGTGGAATTTTTCTCTTAGAGTCAAGCTTACAGTAAACTTCATAATCAAGTTCAAAATATTAATCCATCAATTAGAACATTCCTAAACATTGAGTTCCACGAGTGTAAAGTATAATCTCGACTTACAATCAGTAAGAGATCCAATTGTCAAGTTCATCATATCATTAGTAATTCGTGACAATCAAAACTTGAAACCAACACTTATCTCACAGATTAACTTTCATCTTACCAATTTTAGATATTCTTTATGAGCGATACTTGACCTATAGGGCAAACCTATGGCGAAAACTTGTCTAACTTATGTCAACTATGGAGAATCACATACGCACCTATAGGGAGCAAACCTATGGTGAAGATTATGTGACTTAGCCTTTTAATTCTTCTTTTTACGAAGTTAATCATTCTTATCGAAGTGTAATTGCGATGTGATATGTGAAATCATGGCTCAATCAATGTTTACAATTTCTAATCATGGATTATCAATTCAAAATTGACTGTGAAATCAAGCAGATGGCCGAATCCAAGAGTCATAAGTTACCAACATCACATATCTTATAATGTTAAAATCACAACTATCTTTCAAAATCACTTTTAATTCAATAGAAATTCCAGAAAAATTTTAAAATTTTCACAAATTTTGCTCAAGACCAAGAAAATACTGATTAGGTAACCTAATCTCCCACCCCCAACCTAAAATCTACATTGTCCTCAATGTAAAAGAAATAAGTATACAATGCATATGGGACAACGAAAATAAAAAGAGGAATTAGTTTGGACGGAGAATCAAGAAGCTTTCTAAAAAAATATTATCATAAAACAGGTTAGCTCAAGAGAGAAATCAACAGAAGAAAAAATAGCAAAAAGAAGACAAAAGAAGATCCTACCTATACCATTTTCGCAGGTGCTCTCGATTGCATTTAACGCATGAACAAGCCTTTAAACCCTAGGTTAAGTGGACGAGTTGTAGTCTCGTGAGGGTTTGCGATAATGTTACCCAATTGAACTAACTAACTAAGAAAAGTAAATGAAAAGTTGGGTTGCCTCCCGAGCGTTAAGTTTAACGTCTTCGACCAGGACAAAACGGACCATGAATGAAATAATCGTTATAACCAAGGTCCACCAAAGAAATTACCTTACCACCTTAATTAACCATCCCGGATAAGTGATGTGAGTTTCCATGAGTGTGCTATCCTTAACGACACTTTGTCGTCAAATAATTTAAGAACTTCTCTGCACGACTTCTTCCATGTGAGGATCACGCTTCCTTTGGTTCACGCGACATTTCCACAAAATCCATGCATATCGTGCGGCATACTCCCTGTATTTCCACTATCTTCCTTTCAATTCACTGCCTTATATGTTCTAAGAAAATTAAAGCGACTTCATTTGTCTTCTCGAGTTCGAAACTGTGGTCAATCTCGAGAGAGATGAAGAGGTTCCACTTTCGCTCTCCATTTTTCAGTCTCCAATATAGGAGTAGAGTCGAGCAGTGCATTGACTTCGTGGATGGGACTATCGATGTCAAAATTCATGCCAAATTGTGCCAAGCAGGTCTCAAGTGGATCTTCAAAAGATGTACGGAAGGAGTCCTGCACTAGACTCTCGATCATGTCCACCTCAGATATGTCATCCAAATCTACGGATTGTTGTCCTGCATTAAAAACATTGAGTTTAATATTCATGTTACCAAAGGACAATTTCATAACTCCATTCCGACAATTTATAATAGCATTAGATGTGGCCAAAAATGGACGACCCAAAATGACTGGGATCTGACTATGAAGATTCTCGGATGACTTATCAATAACTATGAAATCCTTTGGAAAATAAAATTTATCAACACTGGATTAACACATCTTCAATAACACCCCGGGCACCTTGACAGATCTATCGGCCGGTTGTAATGTTACCTTAGTCGGGCTTCAACTCACCAAGTCCTAGTTTGCTCATAAACCGAATAAGGTAACAAATTGACGCCGCCCCTATCAAGCAATGCCTTCCCAATCTTATGATCTCCTATGCCGAAGAAATGGTGGGAGCTCCTGATCCCTAAATTTCGGAGAAGTGTTATGTTGAATCATGGAGTCGAGTGCTCTTCTGCAATGAAGACCTTCTTATGAACATTCTCCGCTTTATGCTTTTGAGTGCATAAATCTTTCAAAACTTAAGCGTAAGCGAGGACTTGTTTGATAGTGTCAAAAGCAACGGGATGTTGACTTACACTTTTTGAAACACATCCAAGATTTCATCAAAGTTATTTCTTTTACGTATTGGTGCCGATCGTTGAGGAAAGGGTGCTTTGGGCATTTTAGGTGGCACATTAGTGGCTCTTGGAGAGTTAGAGGGCTTTTGGACTTTGGATGCATTGGTGTGTCCCTCTATCTTGATCTTCTATTTTAGAATTTGAATCATCCCTAGGCATCTCTATTCCATTATCAATCTTTGCATAAGGGTAGTGATCGATTTGGCCTATTCATGATATTGCCCTTGGTTGGAATTAGAGCCAATCTCATACTCCCTTTGGGTTAGCCTCGGGTTGGCTAGGGAACTTGCCTTCTCTCTCATTCAATGTGGCAAACAAGTTGACCCATTTGTAACTTCTAGCTTGGCAATGGATTGCGCATTTGCATGTAAGCTTTGCTTCGTTAGCCAAAAGGGAACTTTATTGGGTATCTTTTGGAATTAGAGCGAACTTTCGCATAAAAAGATGGAGTGTATCCTCAAGAGATGGTTTCCTTGATTGTGTGGCGATTGTTGATATTGTGGAAATCTTTGAAGGCGTTTGATCACAACTTACCAACTTGGATGTGCGGTTGCATGGGAGGATTTCCCGGATGGTCCTCCTTGATGTGGTCCTTTTGCCCAAGAAAAATTTGGATGCCTAGCCCACCCTGGGTTGTATGTGTTTGAGTAAGGATCATTCCCAGGTTTTTGAAACGTGTTCATAGCATGAACTTGTTTAGAGAGAAGTTCTGGGGATGCTGCACTAGATGGATAAGACTGCATAGGATGGGCATGACTAGAACATGTGGCACATGCCTCCACTAGAGCTGTTTGTGGAGGTCCATTATTTAATACCAGAGCATCAACTTTCTTTGTCAGGTTATCAAGCTTGGCGCGCCTCTGCACGACCTCTATCTCATATATACCACCTCTCTTTTGTGGTTGGGGACTTCATGACCTCTATTTGAATAGTCCCATTCTTTGGGAATTTTCGCACAAGGTTTCAAAGAAGTTCCACGCTTCGACTTCACTTTTGGTCATGAATGACCCTCCACCGGTGGCATCAACCATGCGAGTTGCAGGGTGTCGACATCATAAAAGTATTGAACTTGTTGCCACTTCTCAAAACCATGGTGAGGACATTTAAGAAGCAAGTCCTTCTATCTTTCCCAACATTCATGAAAGTGTTCGCCCTCTTTTTGTGTGAAGTTAGTAATTTCTCTACGAAGGTCATTGGTTTTGTGAACGGGGAAGAACTTGTTTAAGAACTTCTTAGACAGTTGGTCCCATGTAGTGATAGATCCTACTTCTAGAGAATTCAACCATGCTTTCGCCTTATCCTTCAAAGAAAAAAGAAACAGGCGTAGGCGAATTGAATCGTCTGAGAAGTTTTGGAACTTAAAGGTGGAGCAAATGTCTAGGAATTCTTTCACATGATGATATGGGTCCTCCTTGTCCAATCCATAAAAGGATGGCAACAATTGTATAACTCCAGGTTTCAGTTCAAAGTGTGTTGCCGTATGGCAACACTATGCATGAAGGCACATTAAATTGGACAGGAGTTGAATAATCTTTGAGAGCCTTAACTTCAGTTTCATTCGCTATTTCAACAGGATTATTTCTCAATCTTTCACGCAATGTTTTTCTATTTCAGGATCAAACGGTGCTAGTTCTATATTCAGAGATCTACGTCCTAGCATAAACTATGTTATTGCAATATAAAAAAGAAAACTAAACTAAGATGCAATCTAAGAGAAATAAAACTAGACCTAGAAACTATGAGATTTTAAAACAAGTTAAAACTATGTAAATAAGAATGGGAAGAAAGAACCCTTGAATGTTGTCGAGAAAATTTAAAATGTTCCTCCTTCACTTAGTAGCTTCCTTCCTCAATTCACCTCGTAAAAAAAAAAAAAAAAAAAGCCAAATTAGGTTTCCTAAAATAATGATAGAAAAATCCTAAGAACGGTTAATTTCTAAAAATAAAATAAAAATAAAATAAAATAAAAACTTTAACCTTTAGTAAAATCCAAGACTATGAATTATGATAAGAGAAATCCTAAATTTAATTTGGAACTTGATCCCGACAATCTTCGAAAACTTGATGTTTTATTTAAACCAACATGATTTAAATGATTTTTAAACTGCAAGTATCTGAATCGATGTAGATATGATACGTATGACGAGATCGTTCCCAAGGACCGGACGTCCAATTCAAATCTATGACTCTCCTTAACTAATCCAACAATTAATGGAATGAACTCTAACACAATTCTAAGAAAAAAATAAAACAATTAAGAACAGGAAGAAAATTCAATCGAGAGAGAGCACTAGGACTTTGAATCCACCCCTAATTATCTAACCCTTGTTTTGTCTCATGTTGATTCATCTTGATATAGATTAATACCACTTTCTAGAAAAGCACAATCTGTGTCCTTAATTGGGCATACGAATGTCTAATTCCTTTAACTACCATGAACAACATATCCCATGTCCTTGGGCTCATGGAATCATTCATTAAAGCATCTCGTTTCTTCCTCTATAGGAAACTCATTTCTTGATCGACCCAAGAACCTATAATAAGTATCCAAACAACATCCATATATATACTTTGGTCAAGTTCATAGATGGAGAAGCATAGAATTTAAACCCATAAAGCCCACTTAGAGAAAGAAACAAATTAATTAAAATTTAAAGTAGATCAACCAATACAAGAGCTAATCAAATTAGGGGCTTCATCTCAGCCCTAGCTAAGAGATTAGTGACCCATAAAATCTATAAAAAAATATTAAATAAAATTCATAAAAATTAAACACCAAACCAATCGATCTCTCTCTCTTCCTCCTCTTTCTTCTCTCCCTGGCTCTGGATCTCGAATTCCCTAATTCTGAATGCCTTTCCCACGTCCAAAACTCCCCTTTTATAGCTGCTGGATGGCCGGAATCGGTGGCATCGTGAAGAACTCGAGAACAAATTTTCGCGCGGTCTCTGATCGGTGGGCCCCACAAAGGTATTTTTTTCGAAAATCCACCCCATCCATTGGATTCATGACGAAATTTCCAATCAAGAATGGGTGGTTTTGAATGTCCATTGACGCTTTACAAAAGATCGATTTTGAACTTCGCCGAGTAGCCCTTTTGTGGCCTCTGTACCGCGCAGTGTGTACGCATGGGAGTGAACTATTAGCATGGTTTTATAGTATTCATGGTCCTCTACACGATGGACGGCTTGGATCAGTCGTATGATGTGATGGCCCACACATAGTCCAAAAAACGGCCACGGCATCGTGCGTTTGATGATGGTGGGGCCCATTCCTCGATTGAATGGCAAATCCACTGCATGAGATAGCCATCGAGAAACCGTCCTAAGTGTATATCTTGGATGAAACGATGTGGCCCACTTGATTTTCGTTCGCCGTCCATCCTGCGATTTTCATCAATCTTTTCCAAACGGTCATCTGGCGTAGGGGTATGTCCGCCCAGAAGCGGATGGACGGCTTGATTGTCCATTTGGACACTAGGTGGGGTCAACTCCGAATCCTGAGATGCCATAGATGAGACGGACCAGGAGAAGCTTTCGACGAAAATGCCTCGGGTCGATCTTTGATCATCTAATCGATCCGTGCATGAACATGTGTACTTGTACACTCCCATACACGGGCCCACCGAGATATTTTTGAGAAATCGACCGTCCATCCTTTTTCTATATTATTTCCACCGTCCAAATTTGAGGCGATTCCAAATATTAGCGAGTCCCAAATTGTAGATTAACATCTTCCTTGGACCACTTCCCAAGATCTTCATGAAATTTAATGTGTACGGTTGATTTACGGCCCTCATCAATGTTAAGACTTGATTGATCGGATGGCGGGAAATACGATCTTACATTTTGGACATTGAGAATGGTTTGGCTTGCTTTTCTCGAGATCCCAGTTTCTAAAATGGTTTCTCGAGTCCATCCCGTGCTCTGGTAATTTCGGGCGTCAAATCCATGCCTTTTAACATCAATTTCCAATTAACGCTCCCGATTTCACCATGTAACACGATTAAAATGTGGCATTAAACATTATCATGTATGTAAAATCCAATAGCAGATGCGTTGACCACGAACTCTTCGATCATCATTTTGCAATTTGGATTGTTAATCTTTCCAAATCGCGCGATCCAATGGAGACGCTCATAACTCCCTTGTTTGATGTCGGATTGGGTCGATTTTTGGTCATCTGAAAGGTACTTTAGTGCTCTTTCATTCTTGACTAGAATCGTCATATTCCAAGACCCTTTGGGCATCCGTTATTGGGATCGCAATCGTTGGTACTGAATGTCTCCTTCATCTCCTTGTCCAACAATAGCCTTCATAACTCTCTCTTCAGTGGTCGAATTTAGACTATTTTGAGCTCATTGGAATGGTAACTTAACAGGCTTTTAAATGAGACCAGAATTGGGCAATTTCAAGACCGTTCGTTATCCCAAAAGCACGTTGCAACTCTTTGATCATCATTTTGCAATTGGGATTGATAATCTTTCCAAATCACGTGATCCAATGGAGACGCTCATAACTCCCTCGTTTGATTTTGGATTGGGTCAATTTTTGGTCATCTGAAAGGTACTTTAGTGCTCTTTCATTCCTGACTGGAATTATCATATTCTGAGACCATTTGGGCATCCGTAAGTGAGATCGCACTCGTCGGTACTGAATTTCATTATCATCTCCTTGTCCATGAGTTACCTCCATAACTCTCTCTTCAATGGTCGAATTTAGACTATTTTGAGCTCATTGGAATGGTAACTTAACAAGCTTCTTAATGAGACTAGAATTGGGTAATTTCGAGACCATTCAATATCCCAAAACAACATTGGAACTCTTTGATTGTCATTTTGCAATTTGAATTGTTAATCTTTCCAAATCGCACAATCCAACAGAGTTGCTAATAACTCCCTCGTTTGATGGCGGATTGGCTCGATTTTAGTCATCTGAAAGGTACTTTAGTGCTCTTTCATTCTGACTGGAATCAACGTATTCTGGGACCATTTGGGCATCCGTAAGTGAGATCACAGTCGTCGGTACTGAATTTCTCATTTATCTCCTTGTCCAACAGTAACCTTCATAAATCTCTCTTCGGTGGTCGAATTTAGACAATTTTGAGCTCATTGGAATGGTAACTTGACAACCTTCTAAATTAGACCAGAATTGGGCAATTTCAAGACCGTTCGATATCCCGAAAGCATGTTGCAACTATTCGATCGTCATTTTGCAATTTAGATTGTTAATCTTTGCAAATCACGCGATCTAACAAAGACACTCATAACTCCCTCGTTTGATGGCGGATTGGCTCGATTTTTGGTCATTTGAAAGGTACTTTAGTGCTCTTTCATTCCTGACTAGAATCGACGTATTCCGAGACCATTTGGGCATCCGTAAGTGAGATCACAGTAGTCGGTACTGAATTTCTCATTTATCTCCTTATCCAATAGTAACCTTCATAAATCTCTCTTCGGTAGTCGAATTTAGACAATTTTGAGCTCATTAGAATGGTAACTTGACAACCTTCTAAATGAGACCAGAATTGGGTAATTTCAAGACCGTTCGATATCCCAAAAGCATGTTGCAACTCTTCGAACGTCATTTTGCAATTTAGATTGTCAATCTATGCAAATCACGCGATCTAACGGAGACACTCATAACTCCCTCGTTTGATGGCAAATTGGCTCGATTTGTGGTCATTTGAAAGGTACTTTAGTGCTCTTTCATTCCTGACTGGAATCGACATATTCCGAGACCATTTGGTCATCCGTAAGTGAGATCACAGTCGTTGGTACTGAATTTCTCATTCATCTCCTTGTCCAACAGTAACCTTCATAAATCTCTCTTCAGTGGTTGAATTTAGACAATTTGAGCTCATTGGAATGATAACTTGACAACGTTTTAAATGAGACCAGAATTGGGTAATTTCAAGACCGTTCAATATCCCAAAAGTACATTTGAACTTTTCGATCGTCATTTTGCAATTTGGATTGTTAATCTTTCCAAATCGCATGATCCTACGGAGACGCTCATAACTCCCTTGTTTGAGGTCAGATTGGGTCGATTTTTGGTCATTTGAAAGGTACTTTAGCACTATTTCATTTCTGACTAGAATCGTCATATTCCGAGACCATTTGGGCATCCGTAAGTGGGATCGCATTAGTCAGTACAGAATTTCTCCTTCATCTCCTTGTCCAACAGCAACCTTCATAACTCTCTTCAATGATCGAATTTAGATTATTTTGAGCTCATTGGAATGGTAACTTGACAAGCTTCTAAATACGACCATAAATGGGTAATTTTGAGACCGTTCGATATCCTAAAAGCAAGTTGGAACTCTTCGATCATCATTTCACAATTTGGATTGTTAATCTTTCCAAATCACGCAATCCAACGGAGAAGCTCATTAATCCCTTGTTTGATGTGGGATTGGGTCAATTTTTCATCATCTGAAAGGTACTTTAGCGCTCTTTCATTCCTGACAGGAATCGTCGTATTCTAAGACCATTTGGGCATCTGTAAGTAGGATCGCAATCATCGGTACAGAATTTCTCCTTCAACTCCTTGTCCAACAGTAACCTTCATAACTCTCTCTTCAGTAGTCGAATTTAGACTATTTTGAGCTCATTGGAATGGTAACTTGACAAGCTTCTAAATGAGACCAGAATTTGGTAATTTCGAGACCGTTCGATATCCCAAAAGCATGTTGGAACTCTTCGATCGTCATTTTGCAATTTGAATTGTTAATCTTTCCAAATCGCGCGATCCAATGGAGTCGCTAATAACTCCCTCGTTTGATGGCGGATTGGCTCAATTTTTCATCATCTGAAAGGTACTTTAGTGTTCTTTCATTCCTAACTAGAACCGACGTATTCCGAGACCATTTGGGCATCCGTAAGTGAGATCACAGTCGTCGGTACTGAATTTCTCATTCATCTCCTTGTCCAACGGTAACCTTCATAAATCTCGCTTCAGTGGTCAAATTTAGACAATTTTGAGCTCATTGGAATGGTAACTTGACAGCCTTCTAAATGAGACCAGAATTGGGTAATTTCAAGACCGTTCGATATCCCAAAAGTACGTTGGAACTTTTCGATCGTCATTTTGCAATTTGGATTGTTAATCTTTCCAAATCGTATGATCCTATGGAGACACTCATAACTCCCTCGTTTGAGGTCGGATTGGGTCGATTTTAGGTCATCTGAAAGGTACTTTAGCGCTGTTTCATTCCTAACAAGAATCGTCGTATTTCGAGACCATTTGGGCATCCGTAAGTGGGATCGCATTAGTCGGTACAGAATTTCTCCTTCATCTCCTTGTCCAACAGTAACCTTCATAACTCTCTCTTCAGTGATCGAATTTAGACTATTTTGAGCTCATTGGAATGGTAACTTGACAAGCTTCTAAATGAGACCAAAATTGAATAATTTCGAGACCGTTCGATATCCCAAAAGCACGTTGGAACTCTTCGATCATCATTTTGAAATTTGGATTGTTAATCTTTCCAAATTGCGCGATCCAACGGAGACGCTCATAACTCCCTAGTTGATGTCAGATTCGGTCAATTTTTGGCCATCTGAAAGGTACTTTTGCACTCTTTCTTGACTGAAATCGTCGTATTCCATGACCATTTGGGCATCCGTAAGTGGGATCGCAATCGTCGGTACTGAATGTCTCCTTCATCTCCTTGTCCAACAGTAACCTTCATAACTCTCTCTTCAGTGGTCGAATTTAGACAATTTTGAGATCATTGGAATGGTAACTTGACAAACTTCTAAATGAGACCAAAATTGGGTACTTTCAAGACTGTTCGATATCCCAAAAGCATGTTGCAACTCTTCGATCATCATTTTGCAATTTAGATTGTTAATCTTTCCAAATCACGTGATCCAATGGAGACACTCATAAGTCCCTCGTTTGATGTCTGAAAGGTACTTTAGCGCTCTTTCTTTCCTTACTATTATCATCATTTTTCGAGACCATTTCAGCATCAGTAAGTGGGATCACAGTCGTCAGTACTGAATTTCCCCTTCATCTCCTTATCCAATAGTAACCTTCATAACTCTCTCTTCAGTGGTCGAATTTAGACTATTTTGCTCATTAGAACGGTAACTTGACAAGCTTCTAAGTGAGACCAGAATTGGGTAATTAGGAGACCGTTCGATATCCCAAAAGCACATTGGAACTCATCGATCGTCATTTTGCAATTGGGATTGATAATCTTTCCAAATCACGCGATCTAATGGAGACGCTCATAACTCCCTCGTCTGATTTCGGATTGGGTCGATTTTTGGTCATTTGAAAGGTACTTTAGTGCTCTTTCATTCCTAACTGGAATCATCGTATTCCGAAACCATTTGGGCATCCGTAAGTGAGATCGCACTCGTCGGTACTGAATTTCATTGTCATCTCCTTGTCCTTGAGTTACCTCCATAACTCTCTCTTCAATGGTCGAATTTAGACTATTTTGAGCTCATTGGAATGGTAACTTAACAATCTTCTTAATGAGACTAGAATTGCGTAATTTTGAGACCGTTCAATATCCCAAAAGAACATTGGAACTCTTTCATCATCATTTTCCAATTTGAATTGTTAATCTTTCTAAATCGCGCGATCCAACCGAGTAGCTAATAACTCCTTCGTTTGATGGCGAATTGGCTCTATTTTTGGTCATCTGAAAGGTACTTTAGTGCTCTTTCATTTTTGACTGGAATCGTCGTATTCCGAGACCATTTGGGCATCCGTAAGTGAGATCGTACTCGTCGGTACTGAATTTCATTATCATCTCCTTGTCCATGAGTTACCTTCATAACTCTCCCTTCAGTGGTCGAATTTAGACTATTTTGAGCACATTGGAATGGTAACTTAACAAGATTCTTAATGAGACCAGAATTGGGTAATTTCGATACCGTTCAATATCCGGAAAGCACATTAGAACTCTTTAATTGTCATTTTACAATTTGAATTGTTAATCTTTCCAAATCGCGCGATCCAACGGAGACGCTAATAACTCCCTCGTTTGATGGCAGATTGGCTCGATTTTTGGTCATTTGAAAGGTACTTTAGTGCTCTTTCATTCCTGACGGGAATCGACGTATTCTGAGACCATTTGGGCATCCGTAAGTGAGATCACAGTCGTCGGTACTGAATTTCTCATTCATCTCCTTGTCCAACAGTAACCTTCATAAATCTCTCTTCAGTGGTCGAATTTAGATAATTTTGAGCTCATTGGAATGGTAACTTGACAACCTTCCAAATGAGACTAGAATTGGGTAATTTCAAGACCGTTCGATATCCTAAAAGCACGTTGCAACTCTTCGATCGTCATTTTGCAATTTAGATTGTTAATCTTTCCAAATCACGCGATCCAACGGAGACACTCATAAATCAATCGTTTGATGTCGGATTGGGTCGATTTTTAGTCATCCGAAAGGTACTTTAGTGATCTTTCATTCCCGACTGGAATCGTCGAATTCAGGGACCACTTGGGCATCCATAAGTGGATCGTAGTCGTTGGTACTGAATTTCTCCTTCATCTCCTTCTCCAACGGTAACCTTCATAACTCTCACTTCAGTGGGTGAAATTAGACTATTTTGAACTCATTGGAATGGTAACTTGACAAGCTTCTAAATATGACCATAATTGGGTAATTTTGGGACCGTTCGATATCCCGAAAGCACGTTGGAACTCTTCGATCGTCATTTTGCAATTTAGATTGTTAATCTTTCCAAATCGCGCAATCCAACGCAGACGCTCATAGCTCCCTCGTTTGATGTCGGATGGGTCAATTTTTGATCATCTGAAAGGAAATTTAGTGCTCTTTCATTCCTGACTGGAATCGTCCTATTCCGAGACTATTTGGGCATTTGTAAGTGAGATCGAGTCATCGGTACAAAATTTCTCTTTCATCACCTCATCCAATAGTAACGATCATAACTCTCTCTTCAGTGGTTGAATTCAGACTATTTTGAGATCATTGGAATGGTAACTTAATAAGCTTCTTAATGAGACCAGAACTGGGTAATTTCGAGACCGTTCAATATCCCAAAAGCACGTTGGAACTTTTCGATCGTCATTTTACAATTTGGATTGTTAATATTTCCAAATCGCGCGATCCAATGGAGAAGCTCATAACTCCCTCGTTTGATGTCAGATTGGGTCAATTTTTAGATATCTGAAAGGTACTTTAGCGCTCTTTCATTCCTGACTGGAATCGTCATATTCCGAGACCATTTAAGCATCCGTAAGTAGGATCGCAATCGTCGGTACTGAATTTCTCCTTCATCTCCTTGTCCAACAGTAACCCTCATAACTCTCTCTCTTCAGTGGTCGAATTTAGACTATTTTGAGCTCATTGGAATGGTAACTTGACAAGCTTCTAAATGATACCAGAATTTGGTAATTTTGAGACCGTTCGATATCCCAAAAGCACTTTGGAACTCTTCGATTGTCATTTTGCAATTTAAATTGTTAATCTTTCCAAATCGCGTGATCCAACGGAGTCGCTAATAACTCCCTCGTTTGATGGCGGATTGGCTTGATTTTTGGTCATCTGAAAGGTACTTTAGTGCTCTTTCATTCCTGATTGTAATCGACGTATTTCGAGACCATTTGGGCATCCGTAAGTGAGATCACAGTCGTCGGTACTGAATTTCTCATTCATCTCCTTGTCCAACAGTAACCTTCATAAATCTCTCTTCAGTGGTCGAATTTAGACAATTTTGAGCTCATTGGAATGGTAACTTGACAACCTTCTAAATGAGACCAGAATTGGGTAATTGCAAGACCATTCGATATCCCAAAAGCACGTTGCAACTCTTCGATCATCATTTTACAATTTGGATTTTTAATCTTTCCAAATCGGGCAATGTAATGGAGGCGCTCATAATTCCCTAGTTTGATGTCGGATTGGGTCAATTTTTGGTCATCTGAAAGGTACTTTTGCGCTCTTTCTTGACTGGAATCGTCGTATGCCAAGACCATTTGGGCATCCGTAAGTGGGATCGCAATCGTCGGTACTGAATGTCTCCTTCATCTCCTTGTCCAACAGTAACCTTCATAACTCTCTCTTCAGTGGTCGAATTTAGACAATTTTGAGGTCATTGGAATTGTAACTTGACAAACTTCTAAATGAGACCAAAATTGGGTACTTTCAAGACCGTTCGATATCCCAAAAGCACGTTGCAACTCTTCGATCGTCATTTTACAATTTAGATTGTTACTCTTTCCAAATCACGCGATCCAACGGAGACACTCATAATTCCCTCGTTTGATGTCTGAAAGGTACTTTAGCGCTCTTTCTTTCTTGACTGGAATCGTCATATTCCGAGACCATTTCGGCATCAATAAGTGGGATCAAAGTCGTCGGTAGTAAATTTCCCCCCCATCTCCTTGTCCAACAGTAACCTTCATAACTCTCTCTTCAGTGGTCGAATTTAGACTATTTTGAGCTCATTGGAATGATAACTTGACAAGCTTCTAAGTGAGATCAGAATTGGGTAATTAGGTGACCGTTCGATATCCCAAAAGCACATTGGAACTCATCGATCGTCATTTTGCAATTGGGATTGATAATCTTTTCAAATCACGCGATCTATCGGAGACGCTCTGTTGAGGCATAAAATAAGAGAAGAATTGAAGTAGGGAAAGATCAAGGAAAAGGTTGGAAGAAAGGAGCAAAAAAAATCAGTTTTGAGAATATTTTGCGCTGGACCGCGCAAAGTAAAAAAGATTGCGTGGGATTGTACAACGTAGACAGATTGCGCGGGATCGCGCAAAGCACATTGTTTGCGCGAGATCACCCAAAGCACATCGTTTGCGCGAGATCGCGCAAAGCACATCGTTTGCGCGGGATCTCGCAAAGTGTATTAGTGGTGTAAAAATGGTTGCGAGTTACTGTCCCACATCGCCCAAGTCAAAGTTTTATGCCTGTGAAACGTCTATAAATACCCCACTCTCTCTCTAAAAAGGGGTTCAAAGATTTTAGAGTGGAAAGAAGAACGAAGGAGAAGACCGAAGGTGCGGAGCATTGGGCTCCAGCAGATTGTGCGAATCCGCGCAAACGAGCATTGGGCTCCTACAGTTTGCGCAGACCCGCGCAAACTATATGGTTTGCGCGGTCCCGCGCAAACCGACTGCCCTGCAGTCTATAACAGCAATGGGCTGTCATGCTGCTGAAATGGCCGAAGTCTTCAAATCTTTAAGGTCTTCCTATTCAAGAGAGAATGAAGAACCACCGACAGAAAGGCATATTTCTCGTAAGTCTCAGGAGATGACTGAAATAGCGCCGGAATGCTGCCGGAATCTCTATTTTTCTTGAAGATTATTGGTCAATTCATCAATTCCTCCTAAGTCCTAGGGGATGATTGGGATCATTGTCGTTATGCTGCTGAAATTTACATTTAACTATGACTGCTGAATTCATAATGAATTCTTTGTAATCTATCTTAGAATCAAGGGATATTTGAGGATGTAAATGAATTTAAAATCAATAAAGTGTGATGATTGTCTTTAAAATGTTCCATTGTTATGTTTGAATAAGATAGTTTCCCCAAACTAAATACATTTGTTTCCTTGTCGAAACAAAATGGCGACTCTACTGGGGACTATCTTATTTAACAGTAACGTTGGGAAAATTGTAAGACTCTTATCACTTTTTGGCGTCTCTTAGACGCTAAAATGGCGACTCTCAGTGGGAACATCCTCCCCTTCATCTCTAAGATAGCTTACTTAATCTCTCGCATACTAACTTCACGTATGTTTCATTATCGAAGGTACCCAAAAACAAACGCAATTACATAATACTACTGATGGCTAACATTGTAAGAAAAGTGAACTTCCGTTTCATCCCCACTGGGTTCATAGTCGAATACGCGCCCAACCGAACTCCCAAGCATACGAATGCATGCACCACCAACAGGCGCAGAGTGACTCAAGTAGCAGCGGGAGTCATTTCCGTCTCACCTCAAACACAAGAAAGTGATGGAAACTGGACTGTGGTTTTGTCTAGGAAGACAAAAGCAAAGACTTAAAGAACCGCAAGGCAAACTTATCTGTACTAAGAGCTGAGGGACCAATCACGCGCAGTATAGCAAGAAGAAAACCCGAGCTCGCTCCTCCTGCGATATACCCCAAACAAGCAGCTCCACAGTTCGCGTCGCGCGATTTTCCAGCTCTGATTGCCCCAAGGACTAAATGGACAGAAGCACAGAAAGGTAAAACGCTGATGATAGGATCACCAGTGGCTGTATCACCCCGGACAAGTTCGCCCATAACTGTATCGCCACGATCGATTAACAGCACGGGAAGCGCATAAAAATCAAACGAAACTCCGATCTCTCCTCTCTTTATAAGCCATGTTACGTCAACGTACTCTCGTCTTACTCTAACAACGACCTCGACAAACAGTAAAGAAGCCACAGTGTACATGGCGGGGACGGGTCAAGAAAACAGGCCAACTACCGAAGAACGTGTTGACCAAATGGCAGAGGCGCAAAGAGCGCTAATGGATGAGTGCCGGAACCTCAGAGAAGCTTTGGCAACTCTAGCGCATAACGTAGCCCAGATAGCTGCTCCACCTATGATGGGAGCAACGAATGGACAGGAGAGTTAACCTAAAGGTTCCCATCCACAGGGGATAGGATCGCGAGGATCCGCTCCAGCAACCAGAGCTATAACACAGGATGATGTAAGGCAAGTCGTCGAAGAAGCAGTCAGAATAGAGAGAGAGCGGGCGAATACCGGCCGTTTCAGATACCGAACGTCATACCCAAGAGAGGTAGAAGACGTCCCTTTTTCTGCTAATTTCAAACATCCAGACTTTTAGAAGTTTAACGGAGAAGGGTCACCTGAGGAGCACTTAATGCACTTCATTACCAGCATGGAGAATTTCTCCACGATACCCCAATACTGCTTACGATTATTCGGATCATCATTGACAAGTAAAGCTTTCCGATGGTATTCAAATTTAGCTCCAGGATCTATACGCACATGGGAAGAAATGCAAGACGCTTTCATGTCAAACTTCTTCTCGTCTGAGCGCGATGTTAGCATCACGGAATTAGCTTCAGTACGACAGCGAGAAGGAGAACCAGTCAAAAAGTTTATAGACAGATGGAAAACACTGGGGGCATCGTGTAAACAGTTGCCGGAAGAAAAGGAGCAGGTCAAGATGTGTTTGAACTCTATGAAAACAGGAATCACGTTCGGACTCACCAGCGTCGATATCGGAACCTTTCGTGATTTGGCTACCAAAGCCCATGCATTGGAATTAATGACTTGTAAGATACCAGCATTTCATCATGAAACCATCAGGAGGATACCTGGCAGAACAACCGTCAATACCATCGATCGGGATAGGAAAAATCAAGATGTGAGGGGCTCAAGAGACAAAAGGTCGGACGGAAAAGAAGGCTGGAATCAATCAAGGGATAGATACGGCGGAAAAAGGCTCAGAATGCTCGATTCTCACGAAGGATTTGAATTTGATAAAGAAGACGTAGTTCCTATGATGCAGCAGTTGTTGAAAGCTGGCACCCTGGAATTACCAGAACCCAAGCGCCCTGAAGATGTAATGAAGACCCGGGAAAGAAACTTTTGTCATTATCATCGCCTAGTGGGACATCCGACGGAGAATTGCTATACGTTGAAGTGCATCATACAATGAATGATAAATAGGGGCGAAATAATAACCAGCGAAAGCAAAGAAAAGAGTATGAGGGCGACAGTAAATGTATTTTCAGTCCAGGAAAAAGCACGAGAAATAAAAGAGAAAGAAAATCGAAAGTCAATAAAGAATGCTGTAATGATTACGTTGCGATCAGGGAAGCAAGTAACGAGTCCGGCGAAGCAAAGAGCAGAAATTACAAGGAAAGAAGTCACTAAAAGACAGAACAGCGAGAATGGAAGTAAAAACGGGAATGGAGCGATGAAAGTGGCTTATGACGTAGTTAGTCATTTGAAAGGCATACGGCACGCCTAAGCATCTATGATGCACTTAAGTTATCAGAAGAGTTTCGGCAGAGTCTGATTCAAGCGCTGTCTGATCACGATGTGAGAGAAGCTTTATTGATAGAAATGAAACATGAAAGACACGATGAACGGGCAAATTGTCTACCAGTAATCTCGTTCTCTGATGATGATTTAATTGGTGAAGCAGAACATAACAGACCATTAATGATAGAAGGGTATATTTGTGAAAAGAAGATAAAACGGATTATGATAGACAATGGGTCCGCAGTGAATCTTTTGCCGCTCTCCATGATAAACAAATTGGGCTATCGCCGCTCTGATTTGCGCCCCAGCGGAATGATGATACAGGGGTTCAATCAAGATGGACAACGCGCACTCGGTAAGATTACAGTGACATTGGAAGTGGGAGACTTAATTACTACTGTTGTATGTCACGTTATAAATGTTGTGACAATGTATAACCTTCTCTTGGGAAGGTCGTGGATACATCAGTACAGTATTGTACCCTCTACTCTACACCAATGTTTCAAATACTGTAAGGACGGAATGCAATGCAAAGTGATGGCTGACGCGAAACCATATACAGAAGCTGAGTCTTTCTTCGCGGACGCCAACTATTATAAAGGTTTCTCTGAAGAGGTGGGAAATGATGATGAAAAGAGAGTCTTGAAAGACGACCGAATAAACAATGTTAGAGAAGAAAGGGCGGAATCTTCTAGGACTGCAGAAGCAAGAAAGAAGTTCTATTTCGTACCCAAGCGTCTGAGACAACCTGGGCAGCCGCCGTTGACATTGTTATCGACAGAACAGTTGGAAATTTTACAGTCCAATTATACGATGCCTTTACCCAAAATTGAAAGGTGTAAGCCATTTATAGTCGCTCCAGGAAGATTTGAAGTCAAGGCTAGTACTAAACACCCTGAGCCGATAGAATTCCATGCCGCAGCAAAAACAAAGGATGAGATCACAAGCAATGTATATCACGGAGAGCTAACACCGCAAAATTTGAAAAAATACAGTGCAGTAAGCAAGAAAATCATGAGAAATATGCGCTTTGATTGTAACAAACCCACCGGACTGAATCATGGGAAAGGAATTCAAATCCCTCTCGGGGTTGATCAGGAAAAGCGAAGAAAATTCTAGGGGCTAGGGCAGAGTCATCAGTAAATATGGTATCAGTAAATATGACTTCGGCCGCACAGATGCCAGAGCAAGACCCTAAGATAGTTGAGTATCCTGAAACAGCTCCAAAACAAATAGAAGACGGGGGGCAACCGATAATAGATGGCTTGCGAGAAATAAATTTGGGAATAGAAGAAGAACCGAGGAATACATTCATCAGCGTCAGTCTTTCTGAGCAGGAATTCAAGAAATACGGTCAACTTCTCAAAGAAAATAAAGACGTCTTCGCCTGGACATATAAAGAAATGCCGGGACTGGAACCCTCCATAGCGATGCATCGATTAAACAACTCCAAAGAAAAGAAACCAATAAAGCAAGCACAAAGGCGCTTCCACCCAGACCTGATTCCGTTAATTGAAGAGGAGGTAAACAAACTAATAAAAGTTGAATTTATCAGGGAAGTTAAATATCCCAAGTGGATATCAAACATTGTTCCTGTGAAAAAGAAGAATGGGCAGATCAGAGTATGTATTGACTTCAGAGATCTGAACGAAGCATGTCCAAAGGACGATTTCCCTCTCCTGATAATAGAGTTATTGATCGATAGTACTACTCAGTATACTATTATGTCTTTTATGGACGGTTATGTAGGTTATAATCAAATCATGATGGCGCCCGAAGATGAAGAGGCAACGGCATTCAGAACACCGCTCGGGATTTACTGTTACAAAGTTATGCCTTTTAGTCTTAAAAATGCTGGGGCAACATATCAGAGGGCGATGAAAAATAACTTTCAAGATATGATGCATAAACATGTTGAATGCTACGTTGATGACCTGGTAGTCAGGTCAGGAGATCATCAAGAACACCGTGAACATTTGGCAGCAGTCTTTTGTCGACTCAGAAATAAATAATTGAAGATGAACCCAGCTAAATGTGCGTTCGGGTATCTTCTGGCAAATTCCTCGGCTTCGTTGTACGGCATAGAGGCATCGAGATCGATCCAGGAAAAATTAAGGCTATTCAAAATATGCCGCCACCGACAACGCTGAAGGAATTAAAAAGTTTACAAGGAAAACTGGCATACATTCGCCGTTTAATTTCAAACCTCGCAGGAAGGTGTCAGCCATTTTCTCGGCTAATGAAGAAAGATACAGAATTTGTATGGGATCACGCTTGTTAGAATGCATTTGATTCAATTAAGGAATTGCTGAAACAACCGCCGGTATTAACAGCTCCAGTGAGAGGTAAGCCGCTTATCTTGTATACATCTGCAGCTACAAATTCTTTGGGTGCTTTGTTGGCACAGGTAAATGAAACTGAAAAGGAGACAGCTCTTTATTATCTAAGCCGAAAATTGATGGGGGCAAAATGCAATTATTCCTCGATCAAGAAAGAATGTTTGGCGTTGATATTCGCTGTACAAAAGTTAAGACATTATTGTCTCTCCCACGATATAACTTCGATCTCAAGAGCAGATCCGATTAAATTCTTGTTGACCAGGCCAATGTTGTCGGGAAGATTAGCCAAATGGATGTTATTGTTATCAGAATATACTATTTCATATAGACCGTGAAAGCGATAAAAAAAAGGTAGCCATGGCAGATTTCCTCATGACACATCCTATGGCAGAAAGTGAAGAAATTAATGATAACTTCCCAGACGAGCAGGTTATGTTAGCTGAATCCCAGAGCCCATGGCAAATGTATTTTGACGGTGCTGCTCGAACATCGGGAGCGGGGGCAGGAGTGATATTCATTACTCCTCAAGGCGATCTGTTACCATACTCCTTCACACTGGGCACTACATGCACGAACAATGAGGCTGAATACAGAGCCCTCATATTGGAATGGAAATAGCTCAGCAAATGGAAATAAAATTATTGCATATCTTCGGAGATTCTAAATTGATTATAAATCAATTGAAAACAGAATTCGAAGTAAGGAAACAAGAGCTCCTGCCTTATTGTCGGAAGGCACAACAGATACTTGAACAGTTTTGTCATGTGGAAATCAAACATATACCGCGATCTAAGAATGCAAAAGCAGATGCTTTAGCCAGTCTAGCAGCGGCTCTGTCCTGTACAAATCGAAGTCCTCTCCAGGTAACTATAGAAGAAAGAAGATTCCTGTCATCCGCAGAGGTTATCGAAGAAATCGTTGAAATGTTTCCTATATCCTGTCTGGAAGTAACGACAGATGATTGGCGTCAGCCTTTCATCGATTATCTCAAATATAACATCCTGCCAGAAAATAATGCGCAAAGACAGCAGATTAAGCAGCGATCGGGCAAATTTGTCATGTGCAGCGAAGTGTTGTATAGAAAATCTTATAATGGAATGCTGTTACGGTGCTTAGACAAGCAAGAAGCAAATCAAATGCTGCGGGAAGCACATTCAGGAGAATGTGGAGCGCATCAAGCCGGCCGAAATTTATGCCATAGAGTGCATCGAATGGGTTATTACTGGCCTACCATGTTCAAAGATGCGATAAGAATATGCGAAGTGGTGTCATGCATGTCAAATACATGAGAATATAATACACGTTCCCCCGGAAGACTTACATTAGTCTGTTACTTCTTGGCCTTTCTCAGCTTGGGGACTCGATGTAATTGGCCCTATAAATCCACCTTCGTCTAAGGGAAAATAATATATTTTGGCAGCGACAGACTATTTTTCTAAGTGGACCGAAGCAGTCGCCTTGCGTAATGTTAAAGAAAAGGACGTGGTCAATTTCATCCGGCATGCCATAATATACCATCATGGTATTCCGAAAAAGATCGTCTCTGATAATGGCACCCCTTTTAAAAATAGAGGCATGGAAAAGTTGTGTCAGAAGTTCGGCATCCAACATTCATTTTCAACACCTTACTATCCCCCGGCCAATGGATTAGCAGAGGCGTTTAACAAAACGATTGTCAAAATAATAAAGAAAACGGTGACAGGCAATAAGCGCAATTGGGATGAAAAGTTACAGGAAGCATTATGGGCCTATAGAACTACCCATCGAACAGCAACAGGGGCGACACCGTATTCATTAATCTATGGCATGGAGGCAGTCATCCTAATTGAAATACAGGTGGCATCGCTCAGAATCGCGGTACATCAGTCTGTAACAGATGATGAAAATGCAAAAATAAGGCTGAAAGAATTAAATCTACTCGATGAGAAACGTCTAGCAGCTCAGCAGCGGTTGCAGTCATATCAGGCCAGGATATCGGCTGCCTTTGATAAACAAGTTAAATACCGATCTTTCAAAAAGGGGGATATGGTGCTAATGCTGAAAAGACCTATAGTGGTCACTCGCCGGACAGGGGGCAAGTTCGAGCCTAAATGGGACGGTCCATATGTGGTAAAAGAAGTATATTCCAATGGGGCATATAGAATCGCAAATCAAGAGGGACAGGGTATCAGTATACCTGTCAACGCCCGCTTCATCAAAAGATACTACCCCTGAAGACGGACTTACTGATTTTGACCCAGAATATTATCGGCATAATGATTCTGTAGCACAAGGGGGCAGGGAGGAATAAGATCATGTCTATATGTCAACAAAAGAAGCTATGAAGAAGAAATTCACGAGCATGTCAACTATGTTAGCAAGCATTAATTCTAAAAATATATATATCATCATCATCATCAAATAAGTTTGACAAAGTCAATATCATCTTGAAGATTCTCGTGAAGATATTGATTCTCTTGAAGATATCGACAAGATCAATATACAGCCTTACAAGGCACAGATCCTCTTGAAGATATTATCAAAAAACCGTCGGAAATGTCTATTATGTTGGCAATGACAATGCTCATAAATATTATTGCCTTACAAGGCACAGATCTTCTTAAAGATACTATCAAAAGTAAGGATATATCAAAGAGGCAGTCTAGCCAAGCCAAATCCTAAAAGGGCCAAATCAAAAAGATCAAGCTCTTTAAAAAAAAGGATCAAATCCTCAAAGGATCAAGCTCTCAAAGGATCAAGCTCTAAAAGGGTCGGCCAACTACACGTAAGACCTATCAAGATCGCTATTCGGGCAGCGGCGAGGAGTCAGTGGCCCTAAAAAGCCCGCGAAGACCATCGTGCGCACCCATGCGGGCATCTGACGAAGTTAAGGATTCAGAGCCTAAAAGGCCATAAATCCGCGAAGACTAGTCACCGTAACTCCCATGCCGTCTGTATAGCTTTTCGGCAGTGCCACAGGGAACGGATGAAAGTGCCCTCCCGTGAATGGGCTCAACCTTACAGACGAAGAAAACAGGGGCCGCAGTGTGAGCTTTTAGGCCAACCATACGTAAGACCCTCCAGATCTAGGGTTTGATTTCAGTAGTAACTCGTGAGGAAGGGATTAAGCCTACTCATTGATGGACTGGCGACCCTATATTTGGTGCCCAAAGGTAGCCTTGCAAGCCCTGTGAACTCTAGAGAGTTACCGTGGCCAACCCTGTGCGTAAAACCAACAGTTCACTGCCCGGTAGCGTCAATGGGCCCCTCTGATAGACCGTGGCCGTGAGCTCAAAGCAGTGAAAAGTCTAAGAGAACTCTAGAGAGTTACAGAGACCATCACATAAGACCAACAAGTGCTCCACTACTCAAGAGCTTAAACTGTGTGTGTGTGTGTGCACGCTCTACTACTCATGAGCTTAAACTGTGTGTTGCTAATTAAATTGAAACTTAGCACCGCCAATTTAATACCCACATAGAAAATCCCGCACTAACAAAGCATAAAAGGTTTGAAAATTATAATTAAGGATATGATAAAATTACTATATGAAAATAGGGTTTCCACAATATGATGTGATAAATGTCAGCGTAAATATCATCAATATGCAATATGGTAAATGCCATTGTAAATATCTTAAAATGCTATCATGAAAGCATATGTTAAGTCAAATAAATTACCCGTCCAAAAGCATGAAGGCAAAGATTACATGTTCAAAAATCACATGTTTAAAGTTCTTCAGTAACCCTTACTGCCTCTATATATTTGCGCAAATCCTCTTTTAATTGTGCTTGAGCTGCATCATGCTTGGATTTTTCTTCAAGAATAAGTCTTGCTTGATCAGGAACACCGGATAACTTGCTCTCCAAAGAAGCAATCATTTCTCTACCTTGGAGTCGTACAGATTTTTCTATATCAAGGGATCGAACATTTGCCTGCATCCTTTCTTCAACATCATGAACGACTAAGTCTTGCTCATGATTCTTCCTCTCTAGTTGAGAGATTTCCTCTTTCAGGGCTGCAATACGATCTCGGGTGGTCGCCCTCTCATCAATATGAATCTTTAATTGATCTTGAAGAATCAGATGTTCTTGCTCAAGTTTGGAGTTAGATGAATCCGTCAGAGAGGCTTGTTCTTGAGATGCAGCCAGCTGCTTCCTGTATTCTAAAATCTCAGGAGCAATCGTAGCATTTTCTACCAACGCCAATGAGATTACTGAATCGCGAAATTTAAGGAGCGAATCGCGCAAAGGAGATATGTTAATTCTAGCCATCTTGGTGGAACTCTCCAAAATTTCCATAGCAACATTGATCAGGGTTTCTGAAGATATGGGCTATTGTCAACAAAGAGTGTTTCACCATAAGCATCTTGTGAACAGGGACTTTTGCAAAAGACGATAGTTCAGATGTAGTGGCTACAGAATCGGCCGCACCGCTGCAAGAAGGAGTTCCTATAGGAAAAGAAGAAAGGCATTCAGATATATTATGAAATATGCGGCTCTAAGTAAAATAACTAGTGCATGTATATACCTATTGCTGGAATACGATTAACAGAAGGAGAAGTTCCCCGAGTCGCGGAAGGGCCGAGTCCCACCATATCAGCAAAAGATGGTGCTCTAGCTTCCGTACTAGAATCTCTGGTAGCTGGAGTTGGCAAGTCAGTGGTCTCTGTTGGAAATATAATTTCACGAGCTACCACTTTCTGTACCACCAACGGAACTACAGGAGCTCTTGGTGAAGTTCCTGCAGGAGGATTCACTGAAGAGATCGCGCCTATCTCAGCGACTTGAGCACCTAAAAAGGGAGACACAATAATTCTAAATAAATAATTGCTGTTAAATATATAGATAAATATAAGCATATAAAAGTTAAATCTCCTTTACCTGGTGAATATCCGTATTCGCCATAATCTAAATGTTCTTCCTCATCTTCCTCAGCTGCAGGAGATTTAGCAGGAATATTAATGCCAGGAAGAGCTTTAGAGGTTGCAGGAAGAGGTTCCAGTTCAACCCCTTCCGTAATTGCTTCCTCTTCTCCGCCAACATCGACTTCGCCTTCTTCAAAATCGTTATCTTTATCCTCACTGCTTTCGCTGTCCTCGTCGTCTTCATACTACGACGAGACAGTAGTCTCTGATGATGAAGTTGAACTCTCATCTCCCAGAATTTCTTCGTCAACGTCTTCAACGACAACTTGCTTTCCTTTACAAGAAGCAGCCCGACTGCTCTCTGGTGCAGACTCTTTGATTGTAGGGGAGGCGGATGCTTGTCTGGTCCCCTCTGAAAGAATAGGAGATGATGCCTGTAAACGCGTTCTCGATCTAGTCATCGGGGAAGATGGGCTAGGACAAAGAGGTTGTGGAGGGGGTAAAGGAGTATCATTAACTGGTCCCTCTTGAGCCGCGGCAGTCTCTGCAGGAACTGGGGAAGATGCACCTTCAGCGTCGTCTATAGCCTGATCTGTAAAGTCCCGGCGAGATTGCTCAAATTCTCTTAAAACTCCATGAGCAAACCAACCATCCAAAGTGTTAATAGGCTTTATTTCACGGATAGGGTCTTCTAACGATATCTTCCTACAAATTTCTCCATGATGAGATGCATGACTCTTTTCCGGGATATAACCAATTCCACTCTCTAGATTTCTGCCTTTCAGCCTAGGCAGATGGAGAAAGATGGAGGAATCCACTGGCAAGCACTTAGTGACCAAGTATGACTGATGATCCCACCATCGCATCCAGTCATATGATGTACAGACTATGCGATTACAGTTGGGAATTATGAAGAAAGATCCAACGCAGCCATTCAGTAGCCGTTTCCATATCATGGCCCAGTTGAGAGGACCTGTTCCATAACAACGCATTTTCTGAGTAACTAGCCCGTAGTCTTGTGGTACAGTTTGGTCGTAGCCAAATTGACGAGCAAAATGGCTGGGGTAGTAAGGTTCTCTCCAAAATTTTGTCCCTTCCCGAAGGGGTAGACTGCAAGAACGAATGGAAAAGAAGAAAGCTCTTTCCGCTGCAGTAAGTGTTTCTTGGTCCACCATGTCTGTATCCTCGGTGTAACGATAAAGGCGGAATTGAAAGAAGTTTATTTGGTCATCATCCCGAATTTTATTGGCAACCCAGTCATACGCTCTTTTGGCCATCGCTCTTTGTTGGAAGAACCAGAGTGGAAGATGAGAAGGATGAACATATGCTTGCTCCGGAGCTTCGAAAGTCCAAGGAAAATAGACCCCTAGCCACCCTGTGATGTACCAAGAAGTATGTGCAGACGAGGCTCCAAGAATAGGATCTTTCACGTGGGTAGCTACCTCTCCAAGGGCTCTATAAATAGAGCATAATACTGGGGGAGCAAGGGAGTATTTGTGGCCTTCCGCCAAAGCACCAGCTATAGTGAAGACAGTGGGACGAACAACATCTGCCCATTTAGAGCTAGGCAATACGACCAAACTCAGCCAATAGGCTAAGAAAGCTGCAAGTTCTCCGAAGGAGCTATATTCCGGTCTCCCCTTCATTGTGTCTCGAAGCTTTGTTAGTTCCTTGGAGTGACAATCATGAAATCTTCAAAGAAAGATAAAGAGAGCGGGTGAATATGCAGAAATCGCAGGTAGCAAGAATATAAGGAGAAAAGTCGATTATTGGACTGATAAATACCTAAGGCCCTTGGAGAAATGTGCCAGCCATTACAAAGGAGGGATCTTGTGAAAATTGGGAAATTTGCTCATCTCCTTAAACAGTTCAATAGTGGTTTCAGAGATAGAAGGTTTGCGATCTGGAGAGGATACAAAGGCCAGTTCCCTGTTGGTCTGAATGAATTCATCATAGAATTTACCTGTTATCGGGAGACCGGCTATGCGGTGAAGGTCCCAAAGTGTTATGCTCATTTCACCATAGGGTAAGTGGAAGGAGTTGGTTGTAGGCGACCAGTACTCGAGGAAGCCTTTCAGTATAGTAGGTTCCCTATAGAAGTATTTGGAAGTCACCTCTATAGCATCATAAAGACCGACTTTTGCAAGTGTGCTCGTATGCTTCAGTAAAATAGCTTCCGCCCAATCAGAGTAATAACGTCGAGCAGTTAACAGGCCTCTGATGCGAAATTCTGCTTGTCCCCAGAGCTGTTCTCGATCTCGGAAACGCTGCCGAACTGTCTCATAAAAATGTGAAGGAAAGAGGTCGTGAGGACTGTGGAAAGGAACTAGGAAGATCATGGGATGAGTTTCTCCTATCTTTTGTCGCGGCTTCTGCGTTTGTATGACTCCCTCAAGAATCCGGGGTTCTCTTGTGGCCCATGATTCAGTATACATCAATCTTTCACCATGAACATAATCCTTGGATTCACAGTCAAGCATAGACTGATGGCGATAGACATTGATGGGAATTATCGTCATGCCTTCTGCATGAGGATTGCCGAACTTCATAACACCTTCAACAACTCGTACTGAATCCCATGAATTTTGAAGTCTCTTCTTCTTATGTTCCTTAATTTTCTTTGCAAACTCTTTCGCCTTATTCCGGCGAGTTTTCTTTGAACGAGAAGCCGGGGGAGTATCTTCACGAAGAGGTGGTCTTTCACTATCAGTACGAATGTGAGCCGTAGTCTTTAACCATTCATCCCAATAATACTCTCTGCCATGCTTTGGAGGACATTTTATATCTCCTAATGATATGGATCTATGAATGGGGGATGACAGAGATTTAATGCGGTCAGAGAAGTCGAAGGTGGGAAGAACAGGCTCTTTAAAATAAGCAGGAGTTCTAGAGGTAGTTTTTGTTTGCTTAGCAGGTGGTTGATCAGAAGAAGGTTGATCAGAAGGAGGAGTCACAGGGCGGGCTGTTTGTTTTATACGGGCCATAATGATAAAAAGAAGTTAAGAAAAGAAGATGAATATTTGACTGAGAATAGAAGAAAGATGGAAAATGGCTAAGTGATTAAGAAGAGAAAAATGGCTAAGTGTTGGAAGGTTCAAAAGAGAGAAATTTGGTTAAGTACGGGGCACTTTGCGCGGATCCGCGCAAAGTGTATGGGTTGCGCGGAAATTTCAGACTTTGAAGGAACTCGCGCAAATTGGAAAGGGTTTGCGCGGGACCGCGCAAACTGTATGGTTTGCGCGGAAGAGAATCGCAGGAGCAAAGTTTCGCCAGAGCACAAAGGGTCTGTGCAAATGACAAAGTTGTTGGACTATTTATAGGATTCGTGGCCGAGCACGGTACTCGACCGAGCTTTGCGCGGGATCGCGCAAACCCTACAGAAAAGAGTGATTTGATCCTTTTCTTTGATTTTCTGAAAAAAGCAAAGAATGGATCAAGGGGGCATCTGTTGAGGCATAAAATAAGAGAAGAATTGAAGCAGGGAAAGATCAAGGAAAAGGTTGGAAGAAAGGAGAAAAAAAATCAGTTTTGAGAATACTTTGCACTGGACCGCGCAAAGTAAAAAAGATTGCGCAGGATCGTACAACGTAGACAGATTGCGCGGGATCGCGCAAAGCACATTGTTTGCGCGGGATCATCGCAAAGCACATCGTTTGCGTGGGATCGCGCAAAGCACATCGTTTGTGTGGGATCGCGCAAAGTGTATCAGTGGTGTAAAAATGGTTGCAAGTTATTTTGTCCCACATCGCCCAAGTTGAAGTTTTATACCTATGAAATGTCTATAAATACCCCGCTCTCTCTCTAAAAAGGGGTTCGAAGATTTTGGAGTGGAAAGAAGAACGAAGGAGAAGACCGAAGGTGCGGAGCATTGGGCTCCAGCAGATTGCGCGAATCCTCACAAACGAGCATTGGGCTCCTACGCAAACTATATGGTTTGCGCGGTCCCGCGCAAACCGACTGCCCTGCAGTCTATAACAGCAATGGGCTGTCATGCTGCTGAAATGGCCGAAGTCTTCAAATCTTTAAGGTCTTCCTATTCAAGAGAGAATGAAGAACCACCGACAGAAAGGCGTATTTCTCCTAAGTCTCAGGAGATGACTGAAATAGCGCCGAAATCTCTATTTTTCTTGAAGATTATTGGTCGATTCATCAATTCCTCCTAAGTCCTAGGGGATGATTGGGATCATTGCCGTTATGCTGCCGAAATTTACATTTAACTATGACTGCTGAATTCATAATGAATTCTTTGTAATCTATCTTAGAATCAAGGGATATTTGAGGATGTAAATGAATTCAGAATCAATAAAGTGTGATGATTGTCTTTATAATGTTCCATTGTTATGTTTGAATAAGATAGTTTCCCCAAACTAAATACATTAGTTTCCTTGTCGAAACACGCTCATAACTCCCTCGTTTGATTTCGGATTGGGTTTATTTTTGGTCATTTGAAAGGTACTTTAGTGCTCTTTCATTCTTGACTGGAATCATCTTATTCCGAAACCATTTGGGCATCCGTAAGTGTGATCGCACTCGTCGGTACTGAATTTCATTGTCATCTCCTTGTCCATGAGTTACCTCCATAACTTTGTCTTCAATGGTCAAATTTAGACTATTTTGAGCTCATTGGAATGGTAACTTAACAATCTTCTTAATGAGACTAGAATTGCGTAATTTCGAGACCGTTCAATATCCCAAAAGAACATTGGAACTCTTTGATCATCATTTTCCAATTTGAATTGTTAATCTTTCTAAATCGCGCGATCCAACCGAGTCGTTAATAACTCCCTCGTTTGATGGCGAATTGGCTCTATTTTTGGTCATCTGAAAGGTACTTTAGTGCTCTTTCATTCTTGACTGGAATCGTCGTATTCCGAGACCATTTGGGCATCCGTAAGTGAGATCGCACTCGTCGGTACTGAATTTCATTATCATCTCCTTGTCCATGAGTTGCCTTCATAACTCTCCGTTCAATGGTCGAATTTAGACTATTTTGAGCACATTGGAATGGTAACTTAACAAGCTTCTTAATGAGACCAGAATTGGGTAATTTCGAGACCGTTCAATATCCCGAAAGCACATTGGAACTCTTTGATCGTCATTTTACAATTTGAATTGTTAATCCTTCCAAATCGCGCGATCCAACGGAAACGCTAATAACTCCCTCGTTTGATGGCGGATTGGCTCGATTTTTGGTCATCTGAAAGGTACTTTAGTGCTCTTTCATTCTTGACTAGAATCGACGTATTCCGAGACCATTTGGGCATCCGTAAGTGAGATCACAGTCGTTGGTACTGAATTTCTCATTCATCTCCTTGTCCAACAGTAACCTTCATAAATCTCTCTTCAGTGGTCGAATTTAGATAATTTTGAGCTCATTGGAATGGTAACTTGACAACCTTCTAAATGAGACTAGAATTAGGTAATTTCAAGACCGTTTGATATCCCAAAAGCAGTTGCAACTCTTCGATCGTCATTTTACAATTTAGATTGTTAATCTTTCCAAATCACGCGATCCAACGGAGACACTCATAAATCAATCGTTTGATGTCGGATTGGGTCGATTTTTGGTCATCCGAAAGGTACTTTAGTGCTCTTTCATTCCCGACTGGAATCGTCGAATTCAGGGACCACTTGGGCATCCATAAGTGGGATCGTAGTCGTTGGTACTGAATTTCTCCTTCATCTCCTTATCCAACGGTAACCTTCATAACTCTCACTTTAGTGGGTGAAATTAGACTATTTTGAACTCATTGGAATGGTAACTTGACAAGCTTCTAAATACGACCATAATTGGGTAATTTTGGGACCGTTCGATATCGTAAAGGCAAGTTAGAACTCTTCGATCATCATTTTGCAATTTAGATTGTTAATCTTTCCCAATCGCGCGATCCAATGGAGACGCTCATAACTCCCTTGTTTGATGTCAGATTGGGTCGATTTTTGATCATCTGAAAGGTACTTTAGTGCTCTTTCATTCCTGACTCGAATCGTCGTATTCCGAGACTATTTGGGTATTTGTAAGTAAGATCGAGTCATCGGTACAAAATTTCTCTTTCATCACCTTGTCCAATAGTAGCGATCATAACTCTCTCCTCAGTGGTTGAATTTAGACTATTTTGAGCTCATTGGAATGGTAACTTAATAAGCTTCTTAATGAGATCAGAATTGGGAAATTTTGAGACCATTCAATATCTAAAAGCACGTTGGAACTTTTCGATCGTCATTTTGCAATTTGGATTGTTAATCTTTCCAAATCGCGCGATTCAACGGAGAAGCTCATAACTCCCTCGTTTGATGTCGGATTGGGTCAATTTTTGGACATCCGATAGGTACTTTAGCGCTCTTTCATTCCTGATTGGAATTGTCATATTCTGAGACCATTTAAGCATCCATAAGTAGGATCACAATCGTCGGTACTAAATTTCTCCTTCATCTCCTTGTCCAATGGTAACCTTCATAACTCTCTCTTCAGTGGTCGAATTTAGAATATTTTGAGCTCAATGGAATGGTAACTTGACAAGCTTCTAAATGAGACCAGAATTTAGTAATTTCGAGACCGTTCGATATCCAAAAAGCACGTTAGAACTCTTCGATCGTCATTTTGTAATTTGAATTGTTAATCCTTCCAAATCACGCGATCCAATGGAGTTGCTAATAACTCCCTCGTTTGATGGCGGATTGCTCGATTTTTGTTCATCTGAAAGGTACTTTAGTGCTTTTTCATTCCTGACAAGAATCAACGTATTCCGAGACCAACCGTAAGTGAGATCAGATTCGTCGGTACTAAATTTCTCATTCATCTCCTTGTCCAACAGTAACCTTCATAAATCTCTCTTCAGTGGTCAAATTTAGACAATTTTCAGCTCATTGGAATGGTAACTTGACAACCTTCTAAATGAGACCAGAATTGGGTAATTTTAAGACCGTTCGATATCCCAAAAGCACGTTGCAACTCATCGATCGTCATTTTACAATTTAGATTGTTAATCTTTCAAAATCACGCGATCCAACCGAGACAGTCATAACTCCCTCGTTTGATGTCGGATTGGGTCGATTTTTGATCATCTGAAAGGTACTTTAGTGCTCTTTCATTCCTGACTTGAATCGTCGTACATTTGGGCATTCTTAAGTGAGATCGTAGTCATCGGTACTGAATTCTCCTTCATCACCTTGTCCAATAGTAACCATCATAACTCTCTCTTCAGTGGTCGAATATAGACTACTTTGAGATCATTGGAATGGTTACTTAATAAGCTTTTTAATAAGACTTTGAGATCATGGAATGGTTACTTAATAAGCTTTTTAGATAAGCCAGAAAATGCGTAATTTTTTGCAACAAAATGAGACCGTTCAATATCCCAAAAGTACGTTGGAACTTTTCGGCGGAATGATAAAGCGGTACATATCAAACAATTCTAACTACTCTTATTAATGCAAGTATGAATGACATGATGTATGCCCTCACCGACATACTCCCTCATGCGACACCCTCTTCGTTCGCGGCATGCTTTCATCCCTCAGTGCTCCACATCTTCCAGGCACATGCATGCATGATGAGCATGATTACCAAGTTGTTATTATTCCATTTCAAACAAAGGGATTGGGAAACATCCTCCTTGTATCATTCCCAAACATGATCCATTCTAGGGATCCTAGTTAATCTCGCATTATGGTGTGTTTCTAGGTCACAGCAGAATTTCTCCTTCATTGCACCACTCCCCCATCACCTCTTTAACGATTCATCACTATACAGATACGAGCCTAGTTCATACTCTTACACTGCAAACTCATCGCCTCACCACAAATTCGAGTATGCTCGAGGTCACTTCACTAACGACCAACGGCGGTCTATTTCGGCTGACCGGTCCACTTATCGAGAATGGGACCCATTGAAATGGGCCACAACTACGCCAAGTAGGCCGATAGCTCGAATATAGTGTCCCATACCACCATAATCGGCTCACGAGTTTGCTCACTAGTCAATTTTACAGAATCGTTGCACCACTCCCCCATCATCGCCAAAAGCACGGCTCGACCACGGTGTCCCAACCACCATTCGATCATGAGTCTTTGATCGAGGTAATTATGGTTAAAAGGGATTTCACTTTGGTAAGTTTGGTACCCTAGGTTCAAGCGATCCCAAACATGGTGAACATACATTAGACACATCGGGTTATTGACGAGTCGACTAGCTCGAGCGCACAATCAATTAGACGACATGAAGTGCATAAGCAATTCGCGTGGCCTAACCACTGTCACCAATTGACGTACGACTTGGGTTCGTCAAACACATCCCACGTGGTGACATAAACCTCAGCCACGATCTCAAATCTGGTACCGACTGTCTAGACTATAGACATAGCCCCAAACACAATCAATTGTCGTCCATAGCATGTGGAGTAAAACATGATAAACTATGACATTCAAGAACACTAGAAATCATGTTATAAAGCATCTCATAAGGCATGTTAATAAAACAAGTTACAAAGCATGTTGTAAAGCACTATACAAATAGGGATACAACTACATATATTTCATAGGTGAGTGGTTAGAGTAAATAACCATGGAGGTATCATATGTGACTCTAAGGTAGTTGAGAATCCCATCTCAATCACCTAAGGTTCTAACACTTAAGCACTTCACTCTCGATTTCTTGTAAAGCCAACATACATGACGTATGTTAGAGGAAAGTGCACATAGATTGTCCCTTTACCAAACTAGTATCATACAACAATTAGTCATGACAATTACACCAGTGAATTTTATCGTATAGGGTATTTTCTAGATACCCAATTTCAACATACATAGTGTTTACAAGGGAACTTGTAATACTTTCTTTTCGCCAATTAATTTATAAACACATAATATATTTATACAACAATTAATCATGACAAACGAGCTTAAATATACACGTATACGGTACTTCTTCAATCTTATTTCTACATACATGGTGTATCTTTGAAACATGTATTTAGGCCCCTTCCGCCAAATGAGTATTTTATCCATACATCATATATTCATACGACAATTAAACATGTCAAACACATTTTCAAAAAAAATCGTTATACGGTATTTTATACGAATACAAAGAGTATGTGAAATTCTACAATTAATCTTTTGTACATGTGCAATTGCATGCAGATCATGAATCTACCATTATCCGACATTGAAAGCGTTGAAAACTACAACCTATACACCTAAATTTCTCACCTTGTGTCGTAGAATCGTACTTCGATAGGTTCGCTCGACTTTCAGATACGGGAGTTTAGCAAGCCTAAAGAACGAAACAAAGTTAGCTATTTCATAACTTCGTATCCTATACATATCAAACAGAGTCTAGGGTTAGGGTTTATTACCTTAAAACGGAGTCGGTATCGCGGAAAGAGTCCGGAAGGAGGCGGTGCGGCAGTGGAGCGAAGGGTGAAATACGGCGGGAGTTCCTCCCGATCTCCCTCACTTTCTCTCTCTTTTCCTCTCTCAAATCCAAATTCGTATGGCTGGAATGGGAGAGGGTTTAAGGTCCTTTTATAGCCTAAAAATTCTCCGAAATAGACTCGGTTCAAGGGTTCTTTCTAATATAGGTATTTCGTCACTTTTCCTCAAAAGAGAGGTTCTCATAGCCCTCCTTGAGCCAAACGTCGAACTTAAGTTCACCACCTATGGATCTATGTGGGATTACGTTTTTGACTCGATCGGATTCCCGGATCGCATGTGCGGACCACTTTCGGTTCAACGGTCGGTGGGCATTTATCGAAATTTCAAGTACATGTAAATGTTCTTGAAATTTTTCTTAATCCGAGTGTGTAATTTGGTCGGATTCACGGTCGTTGCTTATCTTGATGCGAGCTTTGATCACTATTCCCGATATTTATTTTGGAATAGGAATAGTGTTTTTCACACACCCTAATTCCGAATCGAAACGAATGGCATGGGACATCGGATGGACCTGATTTTGAGATGATTGTCAAGCCCAACGAGGCGATCTTAAGTCCTTAACTTTGCGTTAATCGGATTTCTGATGTGCGGTCTAGACCTAATACGAAGTTTCAAGATGCACCCGTGAGCAGCCGGGTAATGAGATTGATCCTAGATTTTAGGGTAACCTAGCGTCAATGATTCTACAAGTTTTGGGTCTTGCAGATCGTATTTAAAGCGATTCAAACAGATTTCATAGCTAATCTGGTTTCACACCTAGTTACTTTGTCTCATTTCTAAAGGATTTAGTCCTAAGTGATTTATAGTTTAGGTGGTACTCGGGCCTTTGTAGTTTGTATATAAAGTGATCCAAGTTATACTACTTGGCTAGTTTAAGATAGTGTCTAGGGTGAAAGTTCTTAGAAAAATTGGAAGATCAAGGTGATGAAGGGTGAGATTTTGAAGGAAATGAGTTCAAAGAGACTTTGGGATTCGGTTCTTACATTAATGAGGTATTAGGATCGACCCATTGCTTAAGGACGTCTAATCCCAGGTTGGCAAAAATCGTTACACCCCCTTAAAACAAAATTTCGTTCAAAATTGCCTGAGGTAATAAGGGAAGGTTTCTATTATTTTATTTGCTAAGACTTATTGGTTCCAAGTTCCTACACGTGGTAGGGCATATACTAGTCTGTTCCTTTTAGTCTACCCCCTTAAAACTTATTTCTTTATCCATTTCTCATACCCGATGGGTTCTTTACAATTTATTTCTTTACCTATTTGGAGTCTTGACGACAACTCCCAACAATTTAGAGTAAGATAGTTGTTTTCATTGTTTGACCAACACGGAGAGATGGTAATAGTGGACTCGATCCCGTACATCGATCATCTCAGGGCAGGGTAGGAAGCTCATCATATCGCCCGAATCTGGTGGATCTGTCTTCAATTGGTAATCGCCCAGGATTGAGAATTGGGTCAAGCCGCGAATGTTTCGCAGTTGTATATTTCAGTAACTCCATGGTCCGATCACTCTAGAACATAGGGAATGTCCATTATTGAAAGGCTCAAATTGTCTATTCTAAGGTTGCTCTTTAGGTCTTAGTCTAAGCGAGTCCTCGATATTATCTATGTCTCAAGGAAGGGTGAATCAAATCTTACTAGATCATCCTAAAACATTTTCATAGTAGAACTTGTTAGGGCTTCTATAATGTGCGTATGTTAACGAGCACCGTTTCGATCCTGGGCCAGTGGAGTAGGGTCCACCATGCTTTCGCTGTGCCACCCAGATCAAGAGATGCAATAGGTAACCTAACTAGATTGGGCTCATAATGTTCTACCCCCCTTAAAATTTTATTTTCACCCTCAAGGCTTGAGATTTATGTCCTGTTCCGTATATCGGAACAAGGTGTAGTTTAGGATCTATCCTTGACATGAAATGGAAAATACTTTGGTCTGACTTTCATCGACAATGTGTACTAAGGCATTTATCTTTCTACGTTCATAAGCACAATATGTATGCCGACATGGCATGTGATTTGGGACCTGATTCTTAACTGTCTGTTGCCCATTTGGGTAATTCCTTGGGCCTAAAAGGAAAAATCTCAATTTGCCATATATTCTTACACTTCTCAAAGATGAAGTTATAAACTTTTGGTTGCAAGTGGTTCGGCCAACACGGGAGAAAGTTGCGTAGTGGGTCTGAGCCGGATGCATAGACCTTCTGCCTCGCGAAGACAGAAAATCGTCGCATCAGTCCTTAATCCTAGTTGATCCCGACCTTCTGCTTGATCAGAGCATAGGGTTCATTGGTCATAACCAGGATTGAGAATTCGATTCAAACCACGAATACCTCGCTAATGTGTAGTTTCTCTGCCCCGTGTTCCCGATTGTACTAAGTCCTTGAGAAGGCAATTCTGAGGGTGTATTGATTTGATCTAACATTAAATCCAAAGGATATATAAGTTTCCTCTATGGTCAGGTTTATCGAAATCTAGGAGCACCGCTCTAGGTTCAAAACTCCAAGAGTCTATTTGTCGAACAACCATTTACTCTAAAAGCTTAAGCTATCAGAGTGTGGTGGGTTAATGTGTATCAAGGGACTTTATCACTGCATCACTACTTGGCTAATGGTCTTAAGTTGTATTAAATGGGACCGCATTACTAATCCTACCTTGGGATTGGGTGGGACATGGTTGGTAGGAGGGTGGGAGGGGATTAATTTTATAGGCCTTGAAAAATGAGCTTGGTGTTGGAAAAACGTGAAATGGGATTTCCATATCCCACAATGGGGAATTTCTAAGTGTTATTGGAAAGGAATTCTCAGAATTTTACTCTTAATTACGTACATTCTAAACATGGTGTCGAAAGACATAGGATACACTCAATCTAGGGGCCATACCCTACATATACATTTATTATTACTTTCATAATTCTATCCACCGTAAACTTACCTAATGTAATTTGGCCGAACGGACCCTAAACGTTCTCAAATACCTAAAACATTCTACCAGCTACTACACCTATCAACAGGAAAACATAACCACCCTAAGATAGTAGCCCACGCAAACTACAAGACAACATATAGATGTGCTCGGATAGAGCCATAGAAAATGAGGATAAGGGAAATGGGGGGGGGGTGGAGTTTTTTTTGTTCTCCATGGACTTGAGTCTCGACAGACGTCGTAGAGGTCCAATAGATAAGGTTTGAAAAAGGAAAATGAATAGATGGGATGGGTTGAGAGCTTACCCGAACTTGAGCTCCAAATGGGGGATATGAGAGCTCAAACATAAGGAAAAGGGAAAAGGAGGAGGCTAGGGCTGTTGTGGACGGTTGGAGTGTGTAAGTTATGGAAGAAAATGAAAGATTGCAAGGTTTGGAGGGATGGGTTTAGAGAAAAATTGAAAATGGGTTTGGAGGTGTTTGAAAATGGGTGAAATGAGGAAGAAGGGTGCTCCAGCCCTTAAAAACCTAACCCATAGCCAAAATGGCACGTGCTAGGGGGTGTAGGAGGTTGGGCCGACCAACCTCAGCCTTGGAACCACCCTAGAAAGTCGATCGGACCATGATCCCGCCGCTTGCGAGCGCCACGGTCGGACTTGGCCATCTCCGTGTTCTATGTGATCCCAAGGTGCCAAATGCACCTTTGTTTGACCATGGGTCCCATCGGATCTAAGTGGGGAGGCCCCCGAATCTAATTCGCTCCAAATCGGGTAGTTTCGGGATAATCGGACGTAACTTGCAATCCGGAATGATTTATCTAATGTAAAATATATGAATTTGGGGTAGAACGAGCTAATGAAGCCAACCAACCCAGCTATCCTTCTTGCACTGGAATTGTGAAAAAAGCCTCCGATTGACAGTCATTTCCCTGTTTTAATTTCATTTTACTAAAATAGTAATTTTTTGTTTGATTACTCTTCATCCATTGGGCTTTAGGAGTTGCGCTCATCGCGTAAAGAGCTTAGAATAATTAGGAGAATGGTTTGGTGAAGCCAAATAGGACACTTATTATTCTTGGCTGAAAACTTTGCGCACTAGTAGACATCACCACCTTATGGTAAGTTGCGAATTCTAGGAATTTTAGTTGTAGTTTGTTTCTGATTTCTTTACCATTGCTTAGTATTCCTATTTAAAGGGTTGTGAACTCAATTTTTGTAGTCATTCATTAATCAATTCGAATTTATTAGAATTTATTTCTACTTTCTGCTTTTCTTTTCTCGTGGATTTGGGAAGTCTCTATGAGGAGTCCAGAGAAGCTCCGAGGATTCGGAGTAGTTATCCTCATCACGTTTATCCCGTATTCTATCTATTTTCAACGGTTGGGGTGAGGTGGATCGTAATCTAGACTCTTTAATAGATGGCCTAGGAATATTATAAGGTCGACCCGTGCGACCAAGGGTTAATACGCACTCGATTTCGGCGTTCGTTTTCAGTGAACTAGCCATTGGACGGAACAGGGATGCCTAAGACTGTTTCTACATTCCGTCGCTCCCTCCTAAGTCAGAGTGCGTCAGTGTGCATCGTGTGACCATAACTCAGGTCCGGTTTAATCCAAATCATGCTCTGATACCATCTTGTAATGCCCTGAAAATCGAGGGTCGAGCATAAACTCAACTCCCGAGTTCCAGAACATCACTTATGCAATAAAATGAATGATGTTTGAATGTTGACTGTACTTGTGCATTGAACATGAGTGAGATTAAGCCAAAACAACATATCATACTCCAGAGACGGTTAAATTTGCAAGCGGAAGACTGTGATAGATAGATAAAATATATAACCTATGATGAGTCTCCGAGTGTGATAACATTACCAAAATAATTACAAGTGCGCTCTAAAATGTACCAAATGTGAGGAAGTATGAGGTCTCCTATCCCATGTACCATAGCCCTTGTCAATACAATATCGGTCTTCATTGACTTTCCAGAGAGAGATCAGATAGGAGAATTCCTCCTATCATCATAGAAGTAGTCCGGCTCTGCTTCTGGCATCGCCACCACCCGAAACTCAACAAATGGTTGGTGTTGCAAACACCGTCAGTAACGTGGGAGTGAGTGATCAACTCAGTGAAACAATAAAGCATAGGTTAACATGTTATCAATTCAATCAAGCAGTAATGATAAAGCAGTACATATCAAACAATTCTAACTACTCTTATTAATGCAAGTATGAATGACATGATGTATGCCCTCACCGACATACTCCCTCATGCGACACCCTCTTCGTTCGAGGCATGCTTTCATCCCTCAGTGCTCCACATCTTCCAGGCACATGCAATGCATGATGAGCATGATTATCGAGTTGTTATTATTCCATTTCAAACAGCAGGATTGGAAAACTAAGGTACCTCCCTTGTATCATTCCCAAACATGATCCATTCTAGGGTCGTCACCCTAGTTAATCTCGAGACGATGGTGTGTTTCTAGGTCACCGCTGCTGAGAGGTTGTCGGTATTACACTTCCCCATCACCTCTTTAACGATTCATCACTATACGATACAGCCTAGTTCATACTCTATACATACCGCGGAAACTCATCGCCTCACCGCAAATCTGCAAATTCGAGTATGCTCGAGGTCACTTCACTAACGTCCACCAACCGCGCAATTTCGAAGCCCGACCGGTTTGAGAATGGGACCGGCCGTAATCTTTCCAGGCCCACGGCCAGATACGCCAAGTGTAGGCCGACACTCGAATATAGTGTCCCATACCACCATAATCGGTCTCACGAGTCCGGTTGCTCACTTGGTCACTACGGGAGGCAGAGTGCGCTGGGTCATTACACGGAATCGTTGCACCACTCCCCCATCACCCATCGCCCCAGCGTAGGCCGACAGCTCGACCACGGTGTCCCATACCACCATGCCCGGCTCATGAGTCTTAGCGGATCGAGGTACCATGGTTAAAAGGGATTTCACTGCTACCCTTTCATTCATGGTGAACATACATTAGACACATCGGGTTACTTTTGACGAGTCCGACTCAATCAATTAGACGACATGAAGTGCATAAGCACTTCAACCACTTGTCACCAACTGACGTACGACTCGGGTTCGTCAAACACATCCCACGTGGTGACATAAACCTCAGCCACGATCTCAAATCTGGTACCGACTGTCTAGACTATAGACATAGCCCCAAACACAATCAATTGTCGTCCATAGCATGTGGAGTAAAACATGATAAACTATGACATTCAAGAACACTAGAAATCATGTTATAAAGCATCTCATAAGGCATGTTAATAAAACAAGTTACAAAGCATGTTGTAAAGCACTATACAAATAGGGATACAACTACATATATTTCATAGGTGAGTGGTTAGAGTAAATAACCACATGGAGGGTATCATATGTGACTCTAAGGTAGTTGAGAATCCCATCTCAAAGACCTACCTAAGGTTCTAACACTTAAGCACTTACACTCACAAGCGATTTCACCAACACTTGTAAAGCACTATTTCAACATACATGACGTATGTTAGAGGAAAGTGCACTAGGATTGTCCCTTTACCAAACTAGTATCATACAGCAATTAGTCATGACAATTACACCAGCAAATTTTATACGTATAGGGTATTTTCTAGGATACCCAATTTCAACATACATAGTGTTTACAAGGGAACTTGTAATACGTCGATTCTTTTCGTCAAGCAATTAATTTATACACACATAATATATTTATACAACAATTAATCATGACAAACGCATCGCTAAAATATACACGTATACGGTACTTCTTACAATACCGTATTTCTACATACATGGTGTATATTTGTAAACATGTATTTAGGCGAACCCTTCCGCCAAATGAGTATTTTATCCATACATCATATATTCATACGACAATTAAACATGTCAAACACATTTTCAAAAAAAATACGTATACGGTATTTTATACGAATACCAAGAGTATGTGAAATTCTACAATTCTAATCGAAACAGAAAACGGAAAGCACTTTGTACATGTGCAATTGCATGCAGATCATGAATCTACCATTATCTGACATTGAAAGCGTTGAAAACCGCAACCTATACACCTAAAGTCCTCATCTTGTGTCGTAGAACGTAACTTGGTCGATAGGTTCGCTAAGCTTCAGTATACGGGAGTTTGGCAACCTAAAGAACGAAACAGGTTAGCTATTTCATAACCTATATCCTATATATATCAAAACAGGTCTAGGGTTAGGGTTTATTACCTTAAAACGGAGTCGGTATTGCTTGGAAAGCGTCGGAAGGAGGCGGTGCGGCCGTGGAGCCAGAGAAAGTACGGCACAGGGAGTTCCTCCCATCTCCCTCACTTTCTCTCTCTTTTCCCTCTCTCAAATCCAAATTGTATGGCTGGAATGGGAGAGGGTTTAAGGTCCTTTTATAGCCTAAAAATTTTTCGAAATAGACTCGAGTTCAAGGGTTAATAATATAGGTATTTCGTCACTTTTTTGGCTCATTCTGGAAGCCCTTCTTGAGCCAAACGTCGACTTAAGTTCACCACCTATGGATCTATGTGGGATTACGTTTTCGACTCGATCGGATTTCCCGAGATCGCACGTGGCGGACCACTTTCGGGACGGTCGGTGGGCCACGATCGAAATTCCAAGTACATGTAAATGTTCTGAAATTTTCTTAATCCGAGGTGTAATTTGGTCGGATTCTCACTGACGGTCAGTTGCTTAATACATCGACACGCAGCGAAAGAATGCGGATCACTATTCTTGATATTTATTTTGGAACAGAATAGTGTTTTCACACACCTCGCTCAAATCGAAACGAATGGCCATGGATATCGGATGGACTGATTTTTGAGATGATTGTCAAGCCCAACAAGGCGATCCTAAGTCCTTAACTTTGCATTAATCGGATTTAGATGTGCGGTCTAGACCTTTTTTCAAGATGCACCCGTGAGCTACCGTGTGTAACACCCCGAAAATCGGGGTCGAGCATAAACTCAACTCCCGAGTTCCGAACATCACTTATGCAACAAAATGAATGATTATTGAATGTTATCGATTCGTGCATTGAACATGAGTGAGATTAAGCTAAAACAAAGATATCATACTCAGAGACAATTAAATTTGCAAGCGGAAGACTATGATAGATAGATAAAATATATAAACTATGATGAGTCTCCGTGGTGATAACATTACCAAAGTTAAATAAATACAAGTGCGGTTCTAAAATATACCAAATGTGTAAGTTTAATGTCTTCTACCATAACCCCATCAATACTTGTCAATCTTCGAGACCATCATACAGGATAGGAGAACTCCTCCTCATCACCATAGAAGTAGTCCGGCTCGCTTCATAAGCATCGCCCCATCCGAAATTCAACAAACTATTTTGGTGTATACAACACCGATCATTAACGTGGGAGTGAGTAGCTAACTCGGTGGAACAATAAAGCATAAGTTAACATGTTATCGATGCGGTCAAAGAATGATAAAGCAAGAAATCAAGCACTCCTAGTTACTCGATTAATGCAAGTATGAATGCGGTATGATGGATGCCCTCTCCGACATACTCCTCATGCGACACCATCTCACGTTCAAAAGCATGCTTACATCCCACAAGTGCTCCACATCTTCCGATCGTGCATGATGAGCATGATTACTGAGTTTTAATTAGTCCATTTCAAACAAATTGAGAAACTAAGGTACCTCCCTTATATCATTTCCAAACATGATCCAATCTAGGGTCATCATCCTAGTTAATATCGACGATGGTGTGTTTTCTAGGTCATCGCAGAGGCTTGCCGGGTCATTACGCACATAGGTTGCACCACTCCCCATCACCCCTTAAACGATTCATCACTATACGGTATATAGAAACAGCCTCCTCTATATATCGCGGCGAACCCTAGGCACGCTAACTTCGAATATGCTCGCGGTCACTCAAAGTGTCATTTGTTACGCACAAAGGTTGCACCACTCCCCCATCACCTTATCAATGTAGGCGACGACAAATAATATAGTGTCCCATACCACCATAATCGGCTCACAAGTTAAGTTGCTCACCGGTCACTACGGGGAGGCACGTCCCCAGAGGCCGACGGCTCGACCACGGTGTCCCATACCACCATGCCCGACTCATGAGTCTTAGCGGATCGAGGTACCATGGTTAACGGGATTTTCACTTCAGTAAGTTTGGTACCCTAGGTTCGGCATTAGTGACCAAACATGGTGAACATACATAAGGCACACGGTTTACTTTCGTGTTCGGTGGCTCGAGCGCACAACAAGTTGGGCGATATGAAGTGCGACGTGTGGCCAACCACTTCGTCAACCGAAGTACGACACGGGTTCGAACACATCATGCGTGGCGGAACGAATCCCAACCACATCTTCAAGTCCGATACTTCGGATGCCTGGACTATGAACATAGTCCCAAGCTCAGTCAAATCCTAACCATAGCATGTGAAATACGGCATGATAACATGGTAATTCAAGAACACTAGCAATCATATTATAAAGCATAACATGAAGCATGTTAACAAACAAGTCACAAAGCATGTTCAAAAGCATGTTATAGAGCATTATGTAAATAGGGATACAAATACTTAAATTTCATAGGCGAGTGGTTAGAGTGAACAACCACATGGAGAGTGTCATATGTGACTCTAAGGTAGCCGAGAATCCCATCTCAAGACCTACCTAAGATTCTAACACTTAAGCACTTACACTCACAAGTGATTTCACCAACACTTGGAATGCAATATTTCAACATACATGACGTATGCTGCTAGAGAAATGTGTACTAGGATTGTCCCTTTACCAAACTAGTATTTTATACATATACATCATATTCATACAAAGAATTAAACATGGCAATCACATCAAGTAATTTTATACGTATAGGGTACTTCCTCGTTACCCAGCTTTCAATACATAGTTTTACAAAGGAACATAGAGTCATTCCTTTCGCCAAACTAGTAATTTAATCATGTATTGTATAATCATACATTAAATAAATATGTCAAACATTATTCCAAAAGAAATACATATACAGTATTTCTAAAATACGTAATTTCGACATACGTGACATTTACAAGTGAACATATATTTTGGCGGTTCCTTTCGCCTAACTAGTATTTTATTCATATATTATATAATCATACATTAAATAAACATGTCAAGCATTTATCCAAAAAAAATACGTATACGGTATTTCTACGTATACCTAGAATATGTGAAATTCCATCTTTCACAACGTTAATCGAAACAGGAAACGGAAAGCACTTTGTACATGTGCAATTGCAAGCAGATCATGAATCTACCATTATCTGACATTGAAAGCATTGAAAACCGTAACTTATACACTTAAAGTCCTCACCTTTGCCTTTTGAAACAAAACGAATCAGCAAGGGTAGTAGAACTTCCGTATACGGGAGATTTCTAGCCTAAAGAGCGGAATCGGTTAGTCGTTACGCAACCCACATCGATCCCACTTCAAATCAGACCTAGGGTTAGGGTTTCTTACCTTCAAATGGGATGGAAACCGCCAGGAAAACACCTGGAATGAAGCGGTGTAGGCCGTGTAATAGTCCAAAGCAGTAGGAGGAAGATCTCCCACAAAACTCAAGCTCTTCTCTCTCTTTTCTCTCTCTCCCTCTAGGGTTTTTCTCCAAAATTCGTATGGCTGTGAGAGGGGCTGTTCTAAGCTCCTTTTATAGCCAAAAACATTCCGAAATTAGGCTCAGGTTCAAGGGGTACTACTAATATAGGATATTCGTCGCTTTTCCAGCTCAAAAGGGAAGTTCGGTGGCCTCCTTGAACCAAACGTCAGACTTAAGCTCACCATCTATGGATCTACGTGGGATTACGTTTTTGACTCGATCGGATTCCCAGATCACACGTGGCGGACCACTTTCAGTTCGACGGTTAGTGAGCCACGATCAGAAATTCCAAGTACATGTAAATGTTCTTGAAATTTTCTTAATCCGAGGGTGTAATTTGGTCCGATTCGACGCGGTTCATTGCTTAATCACCGACGCGTCAACGAATGATGCGGATCACTATTCCCAGATATTTATTTTGGATGGGAATAGTGTTTTCACACTCCTCGCTCCGAATCGAAACGAATGGCCATGGAACATCGGATGGAGCTGATTTTGAGATGATTGTTAAGCCCGGTGGGGCGGTCCTAGTTCCTTAGCTTCGGGTTAATCGGACTCCCGATGTGCGATCTAGACCTAATACGAAGTTTCATTTCATTCCCAGAGAGCATTCTGGTTCTAAACTTTAGGGTAACCTAGCCTTGATTCTCTACAAGTTTTGGGTCTTGCATCTCCTTGTCGTATTTAAAGCGATTCAACTCGTTTCATAACTCTAGTTACTTTGTCTCATTTCTAAAGGATTTAGTCCTAAGAATATGACTCGGGCCTTTGGAGTTTGTATATAAAGTGATCCAAGTTATACTACTTAGCTAGTTTAAGATAGTGTCTAGGGTGAAAGTTATTAGAAAAATTAGAAGATCAAGGTGATGAAGGGTGAGGTTTGTGAAGAAAATGAGTTCAAAGGCGGCTTTAGACTTTGGGATTCAGTTCTGACAAGTTAATGAGGTATTACGATCGACCCATTGCCTAAGGTCATCTAATCCCAGGTTGGCAAAAATCCGGGGCGTTACAAGCCGGGTAATGAGATTAATCCTAGATTTTAGGGTAACCTAGCGTCAATGATTCTACAAGTTTTGGGTCTTGCAGATCGTATTTAAAGCGATTCAAACAGATTTCGTAGCTAATCTGGTTTCACACCTAGTTACTTTGTCTCATTTCTAAAGGATTTAGTCCTAAGTGATTTATGGTCGAGGTGGTACTCAGGCCTTTGTAGTTTGTATATAAAGTGATCCAAGTTATACTACTTAGCTAGTTTAAGATAGTGTCTAGGGTGAAAGTTCTTAGAAAAATTGGAAGATCAAGGTGATGAAGGGTGAGATTTGTGAAGGAAATGAGTTCAAAACTTTGGGATTCAGTTCTTACAAGTTAATGAGGTATTAGGATCGACCCATTGCCTAAGGACATCTAATCCCAGGTTGGCAAAAATCCGGGGCGTTACAGAGACGCTCATTACTCTCTTGTTTGAGGTCGGATTGGGTCAATTTTCGGTCATCTGAAAGGTACTTTAGCGCTGTTTCATTCTTGACCAGAATCGTCGTATTCCGATACCATTTGAGCATCCGTAAGTGGGATCACATTAGTCGGTACAGAATTTCTCCTTCATCTCCTTGTCCAACAGTAACCTTCATAACTCTCTCTTCAGTGATCGAATTTAGACTATTTTGAGCTCATTGGAATGGTAACTTGACAAGCTTCTAAATGAGACTAAAATTGAATAATTTCGAGACCGTTCGATATCCCAAAAGCACGTTGGAACTCTTCGATCATCATTTTGAAAATTAGATTGTTAATCTTTCCAAATCGCGCGATCCAATGGAGACGCTCATAACTCCCTAGTTTGATGTCGGATTGGGTCAATTTTTGGTCATCTAAAAGGTACTTTTGTGCTCTTTCCTGACTGGAATGTCGTATTCCAAGAGAATTTGGGCATCCATAAGTGGGATCGCAATCGTCGGTACTGAATGTCTCCTTCATCTCCTTGTCCAACAGTAACCTTCATAACCCTCTCTTCAGTGGTCGAATTTAGACAATTTTGAGCTCATTGGAATGGTAACTTGACAAACTTCTAAATGAGACCAGAATTGGGTACTTTCAAGATCGTTCGATATCCCAAAAGCATGTTGCAACTCTTCGATCGTCATTTTGCAATTTAGATTATTAATCTTTCCAAATCACGCGATCCAACGGAGACACTCATAAGTCCCTCATTTGATGTCTGAAAGGTACTTTAGCGCTCTTTCTTTCCTGACTGGAATCATCGTATTCCGAGACCATTTGGGCATCAGTAAGTGGGATCACAGTCGTCGGTACTGAATTTCCCCTTCATCTCCTTGTCCAACAGTAACCTTCATAACTCTCTCTTTAGTGGTCGAATTTAGACTATTTTGAGCTCATTGGAATGGTAACTTGACAACCTTTTAAATGAGACCAGAATTGGGTAATTTCAAGACCGTTCGATATCCCAAAAGCACGTTGCAACTCATCGATCGTCATTTTGCAATTTAGATTGTTAATCTTTCCAAATCACGTGATCCAACGGAGACAGTCATAACTCCCTCGTTTGATGTCGGATTGGGTCGATTTTTGATCATCTGAAAGGTACTTTAGTGCTCTTTCATTCCTGACTCGAATCGTCGTACATTTGGGCATTCTTAAGTGAGATCGCAGTCATTGGTACTAAATTCTCCTTCATCACCTTGTCCAATAGTAACCATCATAACTCTCTCTTCAGTGGTCGAATATAGACTACTTTGAGATCATTGGAATGGTTACTTAATAAGCTTTTTAATAAGACCAGAATTGCGTAATTTTGAGACCGTTCAATATCCCAAAAGTACGTTGGAACTTTTCGATCGTCATTTTGCAATTTGGATTGTTAATCTTTCCAAATCGCGCGATCCTACGGAGACGCTCATAACTCCCTCGTTTGAGGTCAGATTGGGTCAATTTTCGGTCATCTGAAAGGTACTTTAGCGCTGTTTCATTCTTGACAAGAATCGTCGTATTCCGAGACCATTTGGGCATCCGTAAGTGGGATCGCATTAGTCGGTACAGAATTTCTCCTTCATCTCCTTGTCCAACAGTAACCTTCATAACTCTCTCTTCAGTGATCGAATTTAGACTATTTTGAGCTCATTGGAATGGTAACTTGACAAGCTTCTAAATGAGACTAAAATTGAATAATTTCGAGACCGTTCGATATCCCAAAAGCACGTTGGAACTCTTCGATCATCATTTTGAAATTTAGATTGTTAATCTTTCCAAATCGCGCAATCCAACGGAGACGCTCATAACTCCCTAGTTTGATGTCGGATTGGGTCAATTTTTGGTCATCTAAAAGGTACTTTTGCGCTCTTTCCTGACTGGAATGTCGTATTCCAAGACCATTTGGGCATCCATAAGTGGGATCGCAATCGTCGGTACTGAATGTCTCCTTCATCTCCTTGTCCAACAGTAACCTTCATAACTCTCTCTTCAGTGGTTGAATTTAGACAATTTTGAGCTCAATGGAATGTTAACTTGATAAACTTCTAAATGAGACTAGAATTGGGTACTTTAAAGACCGTTCGATATCCCAAAAGCATGTGCAACTCTTCGATCGTCATTTGCAATTTAGATTGTTAATCTTTCCAAATCACGCGATCCAACAGAGACACTCATAAGTCCCTCGTTTGATGTCTGAAAGGTACTTTAGCATCAAGCTTTAGCTTTCTTTCTTTCCAACAAGACCTTGGAATCATCGTATTCCGAGACCATTTGGGCATCAGTAAGTGGGATCATAGTCGTCGGTACTGAATTTCCCCTTCATCTCCTCATCCAACAGTAACCTTCATAACTCTCTCTTTAGTGGTCGAATTTAGACTATTTTGAGCTCATTGGAATGGTAACTTGACAACCTTTTAAATGAGACTAGAATTGGATAATTTCAAGACCGTTCGATATCCCAAAAGCACGTTGTAACTCTTTGATCGTCATTTTGCAATTTAGATTGTTAATCTTTCCAAATCACGTGATCCAACGGAGACAGTCATAACTCCCTCGTTTGATGTCGGATTGGGTCGATTTTTGATCATCTAAAAGGTACTTTAGTGCTCTTTCATTCCTTTCTGAATCGTATTCCAAGACCATTTGGGCATCCTTAAGTGAGATCGCAATCGTCGACTAAATTCTCCTTCATCTCCTTGTCCAACAGTAACCTTCGTAAATCTCTCTTCGGTGGTCATATTTAGACGATTTTGAGCTCATTGAAATGGTAACTTGACAAGCTTTTAAATGAGACTGGGATTGGGTAATTTTGAGACCGTTCAATATCCCAAAAGCACGTTGGAACTCATCGATCATAATTTTGCAATTTGGATTGTTAATCTTTCCAAATCACCCGATCCAACGGAGACGCACATAACTCCCTCGTTTGATGTCGGATTGGATCAATTTTTAGTGATCTGAAAGGTACTTTAGCGCTCTTTCATTCTTGACTAGAATCGTCGTATCGAGACCATTTGGGCATCCGTAAGTGGGATCGCATTAGTCGGTACGAAATTTCTCCTTCATCTCCTTGTCCAACAGTAACCTTCATAACTCTCTCTTCAGTGATTGAATTTAGACTATTTTAAGCTCATTGGAATGGTAACTTGACAAGCTTCTAAATGAGACCAAAATTGAATAATTTTGAGACCGTTCGATATCCCAAAAGCACGTTGGAACTCTTCGATCATCATTTTGAAATTTGGATTGTTAATCTTTCCAAATCGCGCAATCCAACGAAGACGCTCATAACTCCCTAGTTTGATGTCGGATTCAGTCAATTTTTGGTCATCTAAAAGGTACTTTTGCGCTCTTTCCTGACTGGAATGTCGTATTCCAAGACCATTTGGGCATCCATAAGTGGGATCGCAATCGTCGGTACTGAATGTCTCCTTCATCTCCTTATCCAACAGCAACCTTCATAACTTTCTCTTCAGTGGTCGAATTTAGACAATTTTGAGCTCATTGGAATGGTAACTTGACAAACTTCTAAATGAGACCAGAATTGGGTACTTTCAAGACCGTTCGATATCCCAAAAGCACGTTGCAACTCTTCGATCATCATTTTGCAATTTAGATTGTTAATCTTTCCAAATCACGCGATCCAACAGAGACACTCATAAGTCCCTCGTTTGATGTCTGAAAGGTACTTTAGCGCTCTTTCTTTCCTGACTGGAATCATCGTATTCCGAGACCATTTTGGCATCAGTAAGTGGGATCACAGTCGTCGGTACTGAATTTCCCCTTCATCTCCTTGTCCAACAGTAACCTTCATAACTCTCTCTTCAGTGGTCGAATTTAGACTATTTTGAGCTCATTGGAATGGTAACTTGACAAGCTTCTAAGTGAGACCAGAATTGGGTAGTTTGGAGACCGTTTGATATCTCAAAAGCATGTTGGAACTCATCGATCGTCATTTTACAATTGGGATTGATAATCTTTCCAAATCACGCGATCTAACGGAGATGCTCATAACTCCCTCGTTTGATTTCGGATTGGGTCAATTTTTTGTCATCTGAAAGGTACTTTAGTGCTCTTTCATTCCTGATAGGAATCATCGTATTCCGAAACCATTTGGGCATCCGTAAGTGAGATCGCACTCATCGGTACTGAATTTCATTGTCATCTCCTTGTCCATGAGTTACCTCCATAACTCTCTCTTCAGTGGTCGAATTTAGACTATTTTGAGCTCATTGGAATGGTAACTTAACAATCTTCTTAATGAGACCAGAATTGGGTAATTTCGAGACCGTTCAATATCCGAAAAGAACATTGGAACTCTTTGATCGTCATTTTACAATTTGAATTGTTAATCTTTCCAAATCGCTCGATCCAACTGAGACGCTAATAACTCCCTCGTTTGATGGCGGATTGGCTCAATTTTTGGTCATCTGAAAGGTACTTTAGTGCTCTTTCATTCCTGACTGGAATCGACGTATTACGAGACCATTTGGGCATTGGTAAGTGAGATCACAGTCGTCGGTACTGAATTTCTCATTCATCTCCTTGTCCAACAGTAACCTTCATAAATCTCTCTTCAGTGGTCAAATTTAGACAATTTTGAACTCATTGGATTGGTAACTTGACAACCTTCCAAATGAGACCAGAATTGGGTAATTTCAAGACCGTTTGATATCCCAAAAGCACGTTGCAACTCTTCGATCGTCATTTTGCAATTTAGATTGTTAATCTTTCCAAATCACGCGATCCAACGGAGACACTCATAAATCCATCGTTTGATGTCGGATTGGGTCGATTTTTGGTCATCCGAAAGGTACTTTAGTGCTCTTTCATTCCCGACTGGAATCGTCGAATTCATGGACCACTTGGGCATCCATAAGTGGGATCGTAGTCGTTGGTACTGAATTTCTCCTTCATCTCCTTGTCCAATGGTAACCTTCATAACTCTCACTTCAGAGGGTCAAATTTGAATATTTTGAACTCATTGGAATGGTAACTTCACAAGCTTCTAAATACGACCATAATTTTGTAATTTTGGGACCGTTCGATATCGTAAAAGCAAGTTAGAACTCTTCGATCGTCATTTTGCAATTTGGATTGTTAATCTTTCCAAATCGCGCGATCCAATGGAGACGCTCATAACTCCCTCGTTTGATGTCGGATTGGGTCGATTTTTGATCATCTGAAAGGTAGTTTAGTCCTCTTTCATTCCTGACTCGAATCGTCGTATTCCGAGACTATTTGGGCATTTGTAATTGTGATCGAGTCATCGGTACAAAATTTATCTTTCATCACCTTGTCCAATAGTAACCATCATAACTCTCTCTTCAGTGGTTGAATTTAGACTATTTTGAGATCATTGGAATGGTAACTTAATAAGCTTCTTAATGAGACTAGAACTGGGTAATTTTGAGACCGTTCAATATCCCAAAAGCACGTTGGAACTTTTCGATCGTCATTTTACAATTTGGATTTTTAATCTTTCCAAATCGCGCGATCCAACGGAGAAGCTCATAACTCCCTCGTTTGATGTCGGATTGGGTCAATTTTTGGACATCCGAAAGGTACTTTAGCGCTCTTTCATTCCTGACTGGAATCGTCGTATTCCGAGAACATTTAAGCATCCGTAAGTAGGATCGCAATCGTCGGTACTGAATTTCTCCTTCATCTCCTTGTCCAACGGTAACCTTCATAACTCTCTCTTCAGTGGTCGAATTTAGACTATTTTGAGCTCATTGGAATGGTAACTTGATAAGCTTCTAAATGAGACTAGAATTTGGTAATTTCGAGACCGTTCGATATCCCAAAAGCATGTTGGAACTCTTCGATCGTCATTTTACAATTTGAATTGTTAATCTTTCCAAATCGCGCGATCCAACGGAGTTGCTAATAACGCCCTCATTTAATGGTGGATTGCTCGATTTTTGTTCATTTGAAAGGTACTCTAGTGCTCTTTCATTCCTGACTAGAATCGACGTATTCCGAGACCAACCGTAAGTGAGATCACAGTCGTCGGTACTGAATTTCTCATTCATCTCCTTGTCCAACAGTAACCTTCATAAATCTCTCTTCAGTGGTCGAATTTATACAATTTTGAGCTCATTGGAATGGTAACTTGACAACCTTCTAAATGAGACCAGAATTGGGTAATTTCAAGACCGTTCGATATCCCAAAAGCACGTTGCAACTCATCGATCGTCATTTTGCAATTTAGATTGCTAATCTTTCCAAATCACACGATCCAACGGAGACAGTCATAACTCCCTCGTTTGACGTCGGATTGGGTCGATTTTTGATCATCTGAAAGGTACTTTAGTGCTCTTTCATTCCTGACTCCAATCGTCGTATTCGGAGACCATTCAGACATTCTTAAGTGAGATCGCAGTCATCGGTACTGAATTCTCCTTCATCACCTTGTCCAATAGTAACCATCATAACTCTCTCTTCAGTGGTCGAATATAGACTACTTTGAGATCATTGGAATGGTTACTTAATAAGCTTTTCAATAAGACCAGAATTGCATAATTTTGAGACCGTTCAATATCCCAAAAGTACGTTGGAACTTTTTGATTGTCATTTTGTAATTTGGATTGTTAATCTTTCCAAATCGCGCGATCCAATGGAGACGCTCATAACTCCCTTGTTTGAGGTCGGATTGGGTTGATTTTCGGTCATCTGAAAGGTACTTTAGCGCTGTTTCATTCTTGACTAGAATCGTCGTATTCCGAGACCGTTCAGGCATCCGTAAGTGGGATCGCATTAGTCGGTACAAAGTTTCTCCTTCATCTCCTTGTCCAACAGTAACCTTCATAACTCTCTCTTCAGTGATCGAATTTAGACTATTTTGAGCTCATTGGAATGGTAACTTGACAAGCTTCTAAATGAGACCAAAATTGAATAATTTCGAGACCGTTCGATATCCTAAAAGCACGTTGGAACTCTTCGATCATCATTTTGCAATTTGGATTGTTAATCTTTCCAAATCGCGTGATCCAACGGAGACGCTCATAACTCCCTAGTTTGATGTCAGATTGGGTCAATTTTTGGTCATATGAAAGGTACTTTTGCGCTCTTTCCTGACTGGAATGTCATATTCCAAGACCATTTGGGCATCCATAATTGGGATCGCAATCGTCGGTACTGAATGTCTCCTTCATCTCCTTGTCCAACAGTAACCTTCATAACTCTCTCTTCAATGGTCGAATTTAGACAATTTTGAGCTCAATGGAATGGTAACTTGATAAACTTCTAAATGAGACTAGAATTGGGTACTTTCAAGACCGTTCGATATCCCAAAAGGACGTTGCAACTCTTTGATCGTCATTTTGCAATTTAGATTGTTAATCTATCCAAATCACGCGATCTAACGGAGACACTCATAAGTCTCTCGTTTGATGTCTGAAAGGTACTTTAGCTCTCTTTCTTTCCTGACTAGAATCATCGTATTCCGAGACCATTTGGGCATCAGTAAGTGGTATCACAGTTGTCGGTATTGAATTTCCCCTTCATCTCCTTGTCCAACAGTAACCTTCATAACTCTCTCTTCAATGGTCGAATTTAGACTATTTTGAGCTCATTGGAATGGTAACTTGACAAGCTTCTAAGTGAGACCAGAATTGGGTAATTTGGAGACCGTTTGATATCCCAAAAGCACGTTGGAACTCATTGATCGTCATTTTACAATTGGGATTGATAATCTTTCCAAATCATGTGATCTAACGGAGATGCTCATAACTCCCTCGTTTGATTTCGGATTGGGTCGATTTTTGATCATCTGAAAGGTACTTTAGTGCTCTTTCATTCCTTATAGGAATCATTGTATTCTGAAACCATTTGGGCATCCGTAAGTCAGATTGCACTGTCGGTACTGAATTTCATTGTCATCTCCTTGTCCATGAGTTACCTCCATAACTCTCTCTTCAGTGGTCGAATTTAGACTATTTTGAGCTTATTGGAATGGTAACTTAACAATCTTCTTAATGAGACCAGAATTGGGTAATTTCGAGACCGTTCAATACCCCAAAAGAACATTGGAACTCTTTGATCGTCATTTTACAATTTGAATTGTTAATCTTTCCAAATCGTGCGATCCAACTGAGACGCTAATAACCCCCTTGTTTGATGGCGGATTGGCTCAATTTTTGGTCATCTGAAAGGTACTTTAGTGCTCTTTCATTCCTGACTGGAATCGACGTATTTCGAGACCATTTGGGCATTGGTAAGTGAGATCACAGTCGTCGGTACTGAATTTCTCATTCATCTCCTTGTCCAACAGTAACCTTCATAAATCTCTCTTCAGTGGTCGAATTTAGACAATTTTGAGCTCATTGGAATGGTAACTTGAAAACCTTCCAAATGAGACTAGAATTGGGTAATTTCAAGACCGTTCGATATCCCAAAAGCACGTTGTAACTCTTCGATCGTCATTTTGCAATTTAGATTATTAATCTTTCCAAATCACGTGATCCAACGGAGACACTCATAACTCCCTCGTTTGATGTCAGATTGAGTCAATTTTTGATCATCTGAAAGCTACTTTAGTGCTCTTTCATTCCTGACTCGAATCATCGTATTCTGAAACCATTTGGGCATTCTTAAGTGAGATCGCAGTCATCGGTACTGAATTCTCCTTCATCACCTTGTCCAATAGTAACCATCATAACCCTCTCTTCAGTGGTCGAATTTAGACTATTTTGAGATAATTGGAATGGTAACTTAATAAGCTTTTTAATAAGACCAGAATTGCGTAATTTCGAGACCGTTCAATATCCCAAAAGTACGTTGGAACTTTTCGATTATCATTTTGCAATTTGGATTGTTAATCTTTCCAAATCGCGCGATCCTACGGAGACGCTCATAACTCCCTCGTTTGAGGTCGGATTGGGTCGATTTTTGGTCATCTGAAAGGTACTTTAGCGTTGTTTCATTCCTGACTAGAATCGTCGTATTCCGAGACCATTTGGGCATCCGTAAGTGGGATCGTATTAGTCGGTACAGAATTTCTCCTTCATCTCCTTATCCAACAGTAACCTTCATAACTCTCTCTTCGGTGATCGAATTTAGACTATTTTGAGCTCATTGGAATGGTAACCTGACAAGCTTCTAAATGAGACTAAAATTGAATAATTTCGAGACCGTTCGATATCCCAAAAGCACGTTGGAACTCTTCGATCATCATTTTACAATTTGGATTGTTAATCTTTCCAAATCGCGTGATCCAACGAAGACGCTCATAACTCCCTAGTTTGATGTCGGATTGGGTCAATTTTTGGTCATCTAAAAGGTACTTTTGTGCTCTTTCCTGACTGGAATGTCGTATTCCAAGACGATTTGGGCATCCACAAGTGGGATCGTAATCGTCGGTACTGAATGTCTCCTTCATCTCCTTGTCCAACAATAACCTTCATAACTCTCTCTTCAGTGGTCGAATTTAGACAATTTTGAGCTCGTTGGAATGGTAACTTGACAAACTTCTAAATGAGACTAGAATTGGGTACTTTCAAGACCGTTCGATATCCCAAAAGCATGTTGCAACTCTTCGATCGTCATTTTGCAATTTAGATTGTTAATCTTTCAAAATCACGCGATCCAACGGAGACACTCATAAGTCCCTCCTTTGATGTCAGATCGGGACAATTTTTAGTCATCTGAAAGGTACTTTAGCGCTCTTTCTTTCCTGACTGGAATCATCGTATTCCGAGACCATTTGGGCATCAGTAAGTGGGATCACAGTCGTCGGTACTGAATTTCCACTTCATCTCCTTGTCCAACAGTAACCTTCATAACTCTCTCTTCAGTGGTCGAATTTAGACTATTTTGAGCTCATTGGAATTGTAACTCGACAAGCTTCTAAGTGAGACCAGAATTGGGTAATTTGGAGACCGTTCGATATCCCAAAAGCACATTGGAACTCATCGATCGTCATTTTGCAATTGGGATTGATAATCTTTCCAAATCACGCGATCTAACGGAGACGCTCATAACTCCCTCCTTTGATTTCGGATTGGGTTGATTTTTGGTCATCTGAAAGGTACTTTAGTGCTCTTTCATTCTTGACTGGAATCATCGTATTCCGAAACCATTTGGGCATCCGTAAGTGAGATCGTACTCGTCGGTACTGAATTTCATTGTCATCTCCTTGTCCATGAATTACCTCCATAACTCTCTCTTCAGTGGTCGAATTTCGACTATTTTGAGCTCATTGGAATGGTAACTTAACAATCTTCTTAATGAGACCAGAATTGGGTAATTTTGAGACCGTTCAATATCCCAAAAGAACATTGGAACTCTTTGATCATCATTTTTCAATTTGAATTGTTAATCTTTCCAAATCGCGTGATCCAACGGAGACGGTAATAACTCCCTCGTTTGATGGCAGATTGGCTCGATTTTTGGTCATCTGAAAGGTACTTTAGTGCTCTTTCATTCCTGACTGGAATCAACGTATTTCGAGACCATTTGGGCATCCGTAAGTGAGTTCACAATCGTCGTACTGAATTTCTCATTCATCTCCTTGTCCAACAGTAACCTTCATAAATCTCTCTTCAGTGGTCGAATTTAGACAATTTTGAGCTCATTGGAATGGTCACTTGACATCCTTCTAAATGAGACCAGAAATGGGTAATTTCACGACCGTTCGATACCCCAAAAGCACGTTGCAACTCTTTGATCGTCATTTTGCAATTTAGATTGTTAATCTTTCTAAATCACGCGATCCAACGGAGACACTCATAAGTCCCTCTTTTGATGTTGAATCGGGTCAATTTTTGGTCATCTGAAAGGTACTTTAGTGCTCTTTCTTTCCTGAGTGGAATCATCGTATTCCGAGACCATTTGGGAATCAGTAAGTGGGATCACAGTCGTCGGTACTGAATTTCCCTTTCGTCTCCTTGTCCAACAGTAACCTTCATAACTCTCTCTTCAGTGGTCGAATTTAGACTATTTTGAGCTCATTGGAATGGTAACTTGACAAGCTTCTAAGTGAGACCATAATTGGGTAATTTGGAGACCGTTAGATATCCCAAAAGCATGTTGGAACTCATCGATCGTCATTTTGCAATTAAGATTGTTAATCTTTCCTAATCACGCGATCCAATGGAGACACTCATAACTCCCTCATTTGATGACGGATTGGGTCGATTTTTGGTCATCCAAAAGGTACTTTAGTGCTCTTTCATTCCCAACTAGAATCGTCGAATTCAGGGACCACTTGGGCATCCATAAGTGGGATCGTAGTCGTTGGTACTGAATTTCTCCTTCATCTCCTTGTCCAACGGTAACCTTCATAACTCTCACTTCAGTGGGTGAAATTAGACTATTTTGAACTCATTGGAATGGTAACTTGACAAGCTTCTAAATACGACCATAATTGGGTAATTTTGGGACCGTTGGATATCCTAAAAGCAAGTTGGAACTCTTCGATCGTCATTTTGCAATTTGGATTGTTAATCTTTCCAAATCGTGCGATCCAATGGAGACGCTCATAACTCCCTCGTTTGATGTCGGATTGGGTCGATTTTTGATCATCTGAAAGGTACTTTAGTGCTCTTTCATTCCTAACTCGAATCGTCGTATTCCGAGACTATTTGGGCATCTGTAATTGAGATTGAGTCATCGGTACAAAATTTCTCTTTCATCACCTTGTCCAATAGTAACCATCATAACTCTCTTCAGTGGTTGAATTTAGACTATTTTGAGATCATTGGAATGGTAACTTAATAAGCTTCTTAATGAGACTAGAACTAGGTAATTTTGAGACCGTTCAATATCCCAAAAGCACGATGGAACTTTTCAATCGTCATTTTGCAATTTGGATTGTTAATCTTTCCAAATTGCGCGATCCAACGGAGAAGCTCATAACTCCCTCGTTTGAGGTTGGATTGGGTCAATTTTTGGTCATCTGAAAGGTACTTTAGCGCTCTTACATTCTTGACTAGAATCGTCGTATTTTGAGACCATTTAGGCATCGGTAAGTAGGATCGCAATCGTCATTACTGAATTTCTCCTTCATCTCCTTGTCCAACAGTAACCTTCATAACTCTCTCTTCAGCGGTCGAATTTAGACTATTTTGAGCTTATTGGAATGGTAAGTTGACAAGCTTCTAAATGATACCAGAATGTGGTAATTTTGAGACCGTTCAATATCCCAAAAGCACGTTGGAACTCTTCGATCGTCATTTTGCAATTTGAATTGTTAATCTTTCCAAATCACGCGATCCAACAGAGTCGTTAATAACTCCCTCGTTTGATGGCAGATTGCCTCGATTTTTGGTATGAAAGGTACTTTAGTGCTCTTTCATTCCTGACTAGAATCGACGTATTCCGAGACCATTTGGGCATCCGTAAGTGAGATCACAGTCATCAGTACTGAATTTCTCATTCATTTCCTTGTCCAACAGTAACCTTCATAACTCTTTCTTCAGTGGTCGAATTTAGACTATTTTGAGCTTATTGGAATGGTAAGTTGACAAGCTTCTAAATGAGACCAGAATTTGGTAATTTCGAGACCGTTCGATATCCCAAAAGCATGATGGAACTCTTTGATCGTCGTTTTGCAATTTGGATAGTTAATCTTTCCAAATCGCACGATCAATTGGAGATGCTCATAACTCCCTCGTTTGATGTGGGATTGGGTCGATTTTTTATCATCTAAAAGGTACTCTAGTGCTCTTTCATTCCTGACTCGAATCGTCGTATTCCGAGACCATTTGGGCATTCGTAAGTGAGATCAAGTCATCGGTACAAAATTTCTCTTTCATCACCTTGTCCAATAGTAACCATCATAACTCTTTCTTCAGTGGTTGAATTTAGACTATTTTGAGATCATTGGAATGGTAACTTAATAAGCTTCTTAATGAGAACAGAATTGGATAATTTTGAGGCCGTTCAATATCCCAAAAGCACGTTGGAACTTTTCGATGGTCATTTTACAATTTGGATTGTTAATCTTTCCAAATCGCGTGATCCAACGGAGAAGCTCATAACTCCCTCATTTAATGTCGGATTGGGTCAATTTTTGGTCATCTGAAAGGTACTTTAGCGTTCTTTCATTCCTGATTATAATCATCATATTCCGAGACCATTTAGGCATCTGTAAGTTGGATCACAATCATCGGTACTGAATTTCTCCTTCATCTCCTTGTCCAATAGTAACCTTCATAACTCTCTCTTCAGTGGTCGAATTTAGACTATTTTGAGCTAATTGGAATGATAACTTGACATCTAAATAAGACCAGAATTGAATAATTTTGAGACCGTTCGATATCCCAAAAGCACGTTGGAACTCTTCGATCGTCATTTTGCAATTGGGATTATTAATCTTTCCAAATCGCACCATCTAATGGAGACGCTCATAACTCCCTCGTTTGATTTCGGATTGGGTCGATTTTTTGGTCATCCGAAAGGTACTTTAGTGCTCTTTCATTCCTGATAGGAATCGTCGTATTCCAAGGGCATTTCAGCATCCGTAAGTGATATCGCATTCATCGGTACTAAATTTCATCATCATCTCCTTGTCCAAAAGTTACCTTCATAACTCTCTCTTCAGTGGTCGAATTTAGACTATTTTGAGCTCATTAGAATGGTAACTTAACAAGCTTCTTAATGAGACCAGAATTGGGTAATTTTGAGATCGTTCGACATCCCAAAAGCACGTTGAAACTCTTTGATAATCATTTTGCAATATGAATTGTTAATCTTTCCTAATCGCGCGATGGAGACGCTCAAAACTCCCTTGTTTGATGTCGGATTAGCTCGATTTTTGGTCATCTGAAAGGTACTTTAGTGCACTTTCATTACTGACTGGAATCGTCATATTCCGAGACCATTTGGGCATCCATAAGTGAGATCGCAGTCGTCAGTACTGAATTTCTCCTTCATCTCCTTGTCCAACAGTAAACTTCATAACTCTCTCTTCAATAGTCAAATTTAGACAATTTTGAGCTCATTGGAATGGTAACTTGAGAAGCTTCTAAATGAGACTGGAATTGGGTAATTTCAAGACCGTTCGATATCCCAAAAGCACATTGCAACTCTTCGATCGTCATTTCGCAATTTGGATTGTTAATTTTTCCAAATCGCGCGATCCAACGGAGATGCTCATAACTCCCTCACTTGATGCCGGATTTTGAAAGGTACTTTAGTGCCCTTTCATTCCTGACTGGAATCGTCGTATTCAGGGACCACTTGGGCATCCGTAAGTGGGATCGTAGTCGTTGGTACTGAAATTCTCCTTCATCTCCTTGTCCAATAGTAACCTTCATAACTCTCTCTTCCGTGATCGAATTAAGACTATTTTGAGCTCATTGGAATGGTAACTTGACAAGCTTCTAAATGAGACTAGAATTGCGTATTTCAAGACCGTTCGATATCCCAAAAGCACGTTGGAACTCTTCGATCATCATTTTGCAAATTGGATTGTTAATCTTTCCAAATCGCGTGATCCAACGGAGACGCTCATAACTCCTTTGTTTGATGTCGGATTGGGTCAATTTTTGGACATCTAAAAGGTACTTTAGTGCTCTTTCATTCCTGACTGGATTCGTCGTATTCCGAGACCATTTGGGCATTCGTAAGTGGGATCACAATCATCGGTACTGAATTTCTCCTTCATCTCCTTTCCCAACAGTAACCTTCATAACTCTCTCTTCAGTGGTCGAATTTAACCAATTTTGACCTCATTGGAACAGTAACTAATAAGCTTCTTAATGAGACCAGAATTGGGTAATTTCGAGACCGTTCAATATGCCAAAAGCACGTTCGAACTTTTCTATCGTCATTTTACAATTGGGATTGCTAATCTTTCCAAATCGAGCGATCCAACGGAGACGCTCATAACTCCCTCGTTTGATTTCGAATTTGGTCGATTTTTGGTCATCTGTAAGGTACTTTAGTGCTCTTTCATTCCTGACTGGAATCGTCGTATTCCGAGACCATTTGGGCATCTATAAGTGAGATTGCACTCGTCGATACCAAATTTCATCGTCATCTCCTTGTCCAAGAGTTACCTTCATAACTCTCTCTTCAGTGGTCGAATTTAGACTATTTTGAGCTCATTGGAATGGTAACTTAACAATCTTCTTAATGAGACCAGAATAGGGTAATTTCGAGGCTGTTCATTATCCCAAAAGCACGTTGGAACTCTTTGATCGTCATTTTGCAATTTGAATTGTTAATCTTTCCAAATCGAACGATCCAACGAAGACGCTCATAACTCCCTCGTTTGATGTCGGATTGGCTCGATTTTTGGTCATATGAAAGGTACTTTAGTGCTCTTTCATTCCTTACTAGAATCGTCATATTCGAGAACATTTGGGCATCTGTAAGTGATATCATAGTCGTTGGTACTGAATTTTTCATTCATCTCCTTGTCCAACAGTAACCTTCATAACTCTCTCTTCAGTGGTCGAATTTAGACAATTTTGAGCTCATTGGAATGGTAACTTGAGAAGCTTCTAAATGAGACCAGAATTGGGTAATTTGGAGACCGTTCGATATCCCAAAAGCATGTTGCAACTCTTCGATCTTCATTTTGCAATTTAGATTGTTAATCTTTCCAAATCACGCGATCCAATGGAGACACTCATAACTCCCTCGTTTAACGTCGGATTGGGTCAATTTTTGGTCATTTGAAAGGTACTTTATTGCTCTTTCATTCCTAACTGGAATCGTCGTATTCCAAGACCATTTGGGCATCAGTAAGTGGGATCACAGTCGTCGGTACTGAATTTCCCCTTCATCTCCTTGTCCAACAGTAACCTTCATAACTCTCTCATTAGTGTTCGAATTTAGACAATTTTGAGCTCATTGGAATGGTAACTTGTCAAGCTTCTAAATGAGATCAGACATGGGTAATTTTGAGTCCGTTCGATATCCCAAAAACATGTTGGAACTCCTCGATCGTCCTTTTACAATTGGGATTATTAATCTTTCCAAATCGCGCTATCCAACGGAGTCGCTCATAACTCCCTCATTTAATGTCGGATTGGGTTAATTTTTGGTCATCTGGATGGTACTTTAGTGTTCTTTCATTCCTTACTCGAATCGTCATATTCCGAGACCATTTTGGGTATCCGTAAGTGAGATCGCAATTGTCAGTAAGAATTTCTACATCTCCTTGTCCAACACTAACCTTCATAACTCTCTCTTTAGTGGTCGAATTTAGACAATTTTGAGCTCATTGGAATGGTAACTTGACAAACTTATAAATGCGACCATAATTGCCTAATTTTGAGACCGTTCGATATCCTAAAAGCAAGTTGGTACTCTTTGATCGTCATTTTGCAATTTGGATTGTTAATCTTTCCAAATCGAGTGATCCAACGGAGACACTCATAACTCCCTCGTTTGATGTCGGATTGGGTCGATTTTTGAACATCTGAAAGGTACTTATTTGTTCTTTCATTCCTTACTCGAATCGTCGTATTCCGAGACCATTTGGGCATTCGTAAGTGAGATCGCATTCATCGGTACTGAATTTCTCCTTCATCACCTTCTCCAATACTAACCATCATTAATCTTCATCTCCATGTCCAATTGTTACCTTCATAACTCTTTCTTCAGTGGTCGAATTTAGACTATTTTCAGCTCATTGGAATGGTAACTTAATAAGTTTCTTAATGCGACCAGAATTGGGTAATTTTGACACCGTTCAATATCCCAAAAGCACGTTGGAACTCTTTGATCGTCATTTTGCTATTTGAATTGTTAATCTTTCCAAATCGTGCGATCTAACGGAAACGCTCATAACTCCCTCCTTTGATGTCGGATTGGGTCAATTTTTGGTGGTCTGAAAGGTACTTTTGTACTCTTTCATTATTGACTCGAATCGTCATATTCCGAGACCATTTGCACATTCGTAAGTGAGATCGTAGTCATCGGTACTAAATTTCTCCTTCATTACCTTGTCCAATAGTAACCATCATAACTCTCTCTTCAGTGGTCGAATTTAGACTATTTTCAGCTCATTGGAATGGTAACTTAATAAGTTTCTTAATGCGACCAGAATTGGGTAATTTTGACACCGTTCAATATCCCAAAAGCACGTTGGAACTCTTTGATCGTCATTTTGCTATTTAAATTGTTAATCTTTCCAAATCACGTGATCCAATGGAGACACTCATAACTCCCCCGTTTGATGTCGGATTGGGTCGATTTTTGGTCATCTGAAAGGTACATTGTGCTCTTTCATTCCTTACTGGAATCATCGTATTCCGAGACCATTTTGGGCATCTGTAAGTGGGATCGCAGTCGTCGGTACTGAATTTCTCCTTCTTCTCCTTGTCCAACATAACCTTCATAACTCTCTCTTCAGCGGTCGAATTTAGACAATTTTATGCTCATTAGAATGGTAACTTGAAAAGCATCTAAATGAGACCAGAATTGGGTAATTTTGAGACCGTTTGATATCCCAAAAGCATGTTGGAACTCTTCGATCGCCATTTTGCAATTTGGATTGTTAATCTTTCCAAATCACGCGATGCGACGGAGACACTCATAACTCCCTCGTTTGATGTCGGATTGGGTCAATTTTTGGTCGTCAAAAGGAAAATTTAGTGCTCTCTCATTCCTGACTGGAATTGTCATATTCCGAGACCATTTGGGCATCCATAAGTGGGATCACAATCATCGGTACTGAATTTCTCCTTCATCTCCTTGTCCAACAGTAACCTTCATAACTCTCTATTTAGTGGTCGAATTTAGACAATTTTGAGCTCATTGGAATGGTAACTTGACAAGCTTCTAAATGAGACCAGAATTGGGTAATTTCGAGATCGTTCGATATCCCAAAAGCACATTGGAACTCTTCGATCGTCATTTTACAATTTGGATTGTTAATCTTTCCAAATTGAGAGATCCAACAGAGACGCTCATAACTCCCTTGTTTGAAGTCGGATTGGATCGATTTTTAGTCATCTGAAAGGTACATTAGTGCCCTTTCTTTCCTTACTGGAATAGTAGTATTCCGAGACCATTTTGGGCATCCGTAAGTGGGATCGCAGTCGTCGGTACTGAATTTCTCCTTCTTCTCCTGTCCAACAGTAACATTCATAAGTCACTCTTCAGTGGTCGAATTTAGACAATTTTATGCTCATTTGAATGGTACCTTGACAAGCATCAAAATAAGACCAGAATCGGGTAATTTCGAGACTGTTCGATAACACAAAAGCACGTTGGAACTCTTCGATCGTCATTTTGTAATTTGGATTGTTAATCTTTTCAAATCACACGATCCAATGGAGACGCTCATAACTCCCTCATTTAATGTCAGATTGGGTCAGTTTTTGGTCTTCTGAAAGGTACTTTAGCACTCTTTCATTCCTGAATGGAATCGTCATATACCGAGACCATTTGGGCATTCGTAAGTGGGATCGCAATCGTCGGTGCTGTATTTCTCCTTCATCTCCTTATCCAGCAGTAACCTTCATAACTCTCTCTTCAGTGGTCGAATTTAGACTATTTTGAGCTCATTGGAATGGTAACTTGACAAGCTTCTAAATGAGAACAGAATTGGGTATTTTCGAGACCGTTCGATATCCCAAAAGCACGTTGAAACTCTTCGATATTCGTTTTACAATTTGGATTGTTAATCTTTCTAAATCGCGCGATCCAACGGAGATGCTCATAACTCCCTCATTTGATTTCAGATTGGGTCGATTTCAGGTCATCTGAAAGGTACTTTAGCGCTATTTCATTCCTGACTGGAATCGTCGTATTCCGACACCATTTTGGGCATCCATAAGTGGGATCATAGTCGTCGGCACTGAATTTCTCCTTCTTCTCCTCGTACAACGGTAACCTTCATAACTCTCTCTTCAGCGGTCGAATTTAGACAATTTTGAGCTCATTGGAGTGGTAAATTTAGAAGTTTCTAAATAAGACCAGAATTGGGTAATTTCGAGACTGTTCGATATCCCAAAAGCACGTTGGAACTCTTCGATCGTCATTTTGCAATTTAGATTGTTAATCTTTCCAAATCGCACGATCCAACGGAGACTCTCATAACTCCCTCGTTTGATGTCGGATTGGGTCAATTTTTGGTCATCTGAAAGGTCTTTAGCGCCCTTTAATTCCTGAATGGAATCGTCATATTCCGTGACCATTTGGGCATCCGTAAGTGGGATCAGAATCGTCGGTACTGAATTTCTCCTTCATCTTCTTGTCCAACAGTAACCTTCATAACTCTCTATTCAGTAGTCGAATTTAGACAATTTTGAGCTCATTGGAATGGTAACTTGACAAGCTTCTAAATAAGACCATAATTGGGTAATTTCGAGACCGCTCGATATCCTAAAAGCACGTTGGAACTCTTCGATTGTCATTTTGCAATTTGGATTGTTAATCTTTCCAAACTGCGCGATCCAACGGAGACGCTCATAACTCTCTCGTTTGAGTCAGATTGGGTCAATTTTTGGTCATCTGAGAGGTACTTTAGCACTCTTTCATTCCAGAAGGAATCATCATATTCTAAGACCATTTGGGCAACTGTAAGTGGGATCACAATCATCGGTACTGTATTTCTCTTTCATCTTCTTATCCAACAGTTACCTTCATAACTCTCTCTTCAGTGGTCGAATTTAGACTAATTTGACCTCATTGGAATGGTAACTTGACAAGCTTCTAAATGAGACCAAAATTGGGTATTTTCGAGACTGTTCGATATCCCAAAAGCACGTTGGAACTCTTCGATATTCGTTTTGCAATTTGGATTATTAATCTTTCCAAATCGCGCGATCCAACGGAAACGCTCATAACACCCTCGTTTGATTTCGAATTGGGTTGATTTTTGGTCATCTGAAAGGTACTTTAGCGCTCTTTCATTCCTGACTGGAATCGTCGTATTCTGACACCATTTTGGGCATCCGTAAGTGGGATCGCAGTTGTCGGTACTGAATTTCTCCTTCTTCTCCTTGTCCAACAGTAACCTTCATAACTCTCTCTTCAACGGTCGAATTTACACAATTTTGAGCTCATTGGAATCGTAAATTTACAAGTTTCTAAATGAGACTATAATTGGGTAATTTTGAGACCGTTTGATATCCCAAAAGCATGGTGGAACTGTCCGATCATCATTTTGTAATTTAGATTGTTAATCTTTCAAAATCGCGCGATCCAATGGAGAGGCTCATAACTACCTCATTTGAGGTCGGATTGGGGTAATTTTTCGTCATCTGAAAGGAAATTTAGTGCTCTTTCATTCCTGACTAGAATCGTCATATTCTGAGACCATTTGGCATCCATAAGTGTGATCGCAAGCGTCGGTACTGAATTTCTCCATCATCTCCTTTTCCAACAGTAACCTTCATAACTCTCTATTCAGTGTTGAATTTAGACAATTTTGAGCTCATTGGAATGGTAACTTGACAAGCTTCTAAACGAGACCAGAATTGGGTAATTTTGAGACCGTTCGATATCCCAAAAGCTCGTTGGAACTCTTCAATCGTCATTTTGCAATTTGGATTGTTAATCTTTCCAAATCGCGCAATCCAACGGAGACGCTCATAACTCCCTCGTTTGATGTCAAATTGGGTCAATTTTTGGTCATCTGAAAGGTACATTAGTGCTCATTCATTCTTTATTGGAATCATCATATTTCAAGAACATTTTGGCCGTCCGTAAGTGGGATCGCAATCGTCGGTACTGAATTTCTCCTTCTTCTCCTTGTCCAACAGTAACCTTCATAACTCTCTCTTCATCGGTCGAATTTAGACAATTTTGAGCTCATTGGAATGGTAAATTTACAAGCTTCTAAATAAGACTAGAATTGGGTAATTTAGAGACTTTTCGATATCCCAAAAGCACGTTGGAACTCTTCGATCGTCATTTTGCAATTTGGATTGTTAATCTTTCCAACTCGCGCGATCCAACCATGATGCTCATAACTCTTTCGTTTGATGTCGGATTGGGCCAATTTTTGGTCATCTGAAAGGTACTTTAGCGCTCTTTCATTCCTGAATGGAATCGTCGTATTCCGAGACCATTTGGGCATCAGTAAGTGGGATCACATTCGTCGATACTGAATTTCTCCTTCATCTCCTAGTCCAACAGTAACCTTCATAACTCTTTCTTCAGTGGTTGAATTTAGACTATTTTGAGCTCATTGGAATGGTAACTTAACAAGCTTCTTAATGCGACCAGAATTGGGTAATTTCGACACCGTTCATTATCCCAAACGCACATTGGAAATCATTGATCGTCATTTTGTAATTTGAATTTTTAATCTTTCCAAATTGCGCGATCCAACAGAGATGCTCATAACTCCCTCCTTTGATGTCGGATTAGTTCAATTTTTGGTCATCTGAAAGGTACTTTTGTACTCTTTCATTCCTGACTCGAATCGTCATATTCCGAGACCATTTGGGCATTCGTAAGTGAGATCACAGTCATCGGTACTAAATTTCTCCTTCATCGCCTTGTCCAATAGTAACCATCATAACTCTCTCTTCAGTGGTCGAATTTAGACTATTTTGAGCTCATTGGAAAGGTAACTTAATAAGCTTCTTAATGAGACCAGAATTGGGTAATTTTGAGACCGTTCAATATCTCAAAAGCACGTTGGAACTCTTCGATCGTCATTTTGCAATTTGAATTGTTAATCTTTCCAAATCGCGCGATCCAACGAAGACGCTCATAACTCCCTTGTTTGATGTCGGATTGGGTTGATTTTTGGTCATCTAAAGGTACATTAGTGCTCTTTCATTCCTTACTGGAATCGTCATATTTCGAGACCAGTTTGGGCATCCGTAAGTGGGATCGCAGTCGTCGGTACTGAATTTCTCCTTCTTCTCCTTGTCCAATAGTAACCATCATAACTCTCTCTTTAGCAGTCGAATTTAGACAATTTTGAGCTCATTTGAATGGTAACTTGACAAGCTAAATGAGACTAGAATTGGGTAATTTTGAGACCGTTCGATATCCCAAAAGCACGTTGGAACTCTTCGACGCCATTTTGCAATTTGGATTGTTAATCTTTCCAAATCGTGCGATGCAACGGAGACACTCACAACTCCCTCGTTTGATGTCGAATTGGGTCGATTTTTGGTCATCTGAAAGGAAATTTAGTGCTTTTCATTCCTGACTAGAATCGTCATATTCTGAGACCATTTGGGCATCCGTAAGTGGTATCACAATCATCAATACTGAATTTCTCCTTTATCTCCTTGTCCAAAGTAACCTTCATAACTCTCTATATAGTAGTCAAATTTAGACAATTTTGAGCTCATTGGAATGGTAACTTGACAAGCTTCTAAATGAGACCAGACTTGGGTAATTTTGAGATCGTTCGATATCTCAAAAGCACATTAGAACTCTTCGATTGTCATTTTGCAATTTGGATTGTTAACCTTTCCAAATTGAGCGATCCAACGGAGACGCTCATAACTCCCTCGTTTGAAGTCGGATTGGATAGATTTTTGGTCATCTGAAAGGTACATTAGTGCTCTTTCATTCCTTACTGGAATCGTCGTATTCCGAGACCATTTTAGGCATCCGTAAAAGGGATCGCAGTCGTCGGTACTGAATTTCTCATTCTTCTCCTTGTCCAACCGTAACCTTCATAACTCTCTCTTCTACGGTCGAATTTAGAAAATTTTGTGCTTATTGGAATGGTAACTTGACAAGCATCTAAATGAGACCAAAATTGGGTAATTTTGAGACCGTTCGATATCCCAAAAGCACGTTGGAACTGTTCGATCGTCATTTTGCAATTTGGATTGTTAATCTTTCCAAATCGTGCGATCCAATGTAGACGCTCATTACTCCTTCGTTTGATGTCAGATTGGGTGAATTTTTGGTAATCTAAAACGAAATTTAGTGCTGTTTCATTCCTGACTGAAATACTCATATTCTGAGACCATTTGGGCATATGTAAGTGGGATCGCAATCATCAGTACTGAATTTTTCCTTCATCTCCTTGTCCAACAGTAAGCTTCATAACTCTCTATTTAGTGGTCGAATTTAGACAATTTTGAGCTCATTGGAATGGTAACTTGACAAGCTTCTAAATGAGACCATAATTGGGTAATTTTGAGACCGTTCGATATCCTAAAAAGCACGTTGCAACTCTTCGATCGACATTTTGTAATTTGGATTGTTAATCTTTCCAAATCGCGTGATCCAATGGAGACGCTCATAACTCTTTCGTTTGATGTCAGATTGGGTCAATTTTTGGACATCTGAAGGGTGCTTTAGCGCTCTTTCATTCCTGAATGGAATAGTCGTATTCCGGGACCATTTGGGCATCCGTAAGTTGGATTGTAATCGTCGGTACTATATTTCTCCTTCATCTCCTTATCCAACGGTAACCTTCATAACTCTCTCTTCAGTGGTCGAATTTAGACTATTTTGAGCTCATTGGAATTGTAACTTGACAAGCTTCTAAATGAGACCAGAATAGGGTATTTTCGAGTCCGTTCGATATCCCAAAAGCACGTTGAAACTCTTCAATAGTCATTTTGCAATTTGGATTGTTAATCTTTCCAAATCACGTGATCTAACGGAGACGCTCCTAACTCCCTCGTTTGATTTCGGATTGGGTCGATTTTTGGTCATCTAAAAGGTACTTTAGCGCTCTTTCATTCCTGACTGGAATCGTCGTATTCCGACACCATTTGCGGCATCCGTAAGTGGGATCACAGTCATTGGTACTGAATTTCTCCTTCTTCTCCTTGTCCAATAGTAACCTTCAAAACTCTCTCTTCTGCGGTCGAATTTAGACATTTTGTGCTCATTGGAATGGTAAATTTATAAGCTTCTAAATGAGACTAGAATTGGGTAATTTCGAGATCATTAGATATCCCAAAAGCACATTGGAACTATCCGATCATCATTTTGCAATTTGGATTGTTAATCTTTCCAAATCGTGCGATCCAATGGAGATGCTCATAACTCCCTCGTTTGATGTCGAATTGGGTCGATTTTTGGTCATCTGAAAGGATATTTAGTGCTCTTTCATTCCTGACTGGAATTGTCATATTCTGAGACCATTTGGGCATCCGTAAGTGGGATCGCAATCATCGGTACTGAATTTCTCTTTCATCTCCTTGTCCAACAATAACCTTCATACTCTCTATTCAGTGGTTGAATTTAGACAATTTTGAGCACATTAGAAAGGTAACTTGACAAGCATCTAAATGAGACCATAATTTAGTAATTTCGAGATCGTTCGATATCCTAAAAGCACGTTGGAACTCTTTGATCGTCATTTTGCAATTTGGATTGTTAATCTTTCCAAATTGCGCGATCCAACGGAGATGCTCATAACTCTCTCATTTGATGTCGGTTGTGTCAATTTTTGGCCATCTGAAAGGTACTTTAGCACTCTTTCATTCCTGAATGGAATCTTCATATTCCGAGACCATTTGGGCATCCGTAAGTGGTATCGCATTCGTCGGTGCTGTATTTCCCCTTCATCTCCTTATCCAACAGTAACCTTCATAACTCTCTCTTCAGTGGTCGAATTTAAACTATTTTGAGCTCATTGAAATGGTAACTTGACAAGCTTCTAAATGAGACCAGAATTTGGTATTTTCGAGACGTTCGATATCCCAAAAGCACGTTGGAACTTTTCGATATTCATTTTGCAATTTGGATTGTTAATCTTTCCTAATCTCGCAATCCAACGGAGACGCTCATAACTCCCTCGTTAGATTCTTCTATGATACCTAATGCTGTCAAGCATTGTTGCAAATTGTCCTGAAAACTAACCTGAGCAGCAGCATGCTCCAATCGAGCATTCGAAATCAGTCGGGCAGGATTCAGAGCATCAGCTAGCTTTTCTTCCAAAGAAATGATCAATTTTTCATTCTTCACCAGTTCAGATCTCTCAAAGTCTATAGAATGACAGCTGTATTCTTTCTTTTCCTGGACTCTTTCAATATTTAACCCTATCTCCGAACTTTGACATTCTAACTATGAAATTTCTTGCTTCAGGACTATAATACGATCTTGAACAACTGGTTTTTCATTAACAAAGGTCTTCAGTTGATCTTGTAAAGTTATAATGAAAGTTTTATGCACAGGTAATAAGGAAAGTATGAACAAGAAGAAAAAGAATATACTTTTTGCTGGTACCAAAGCAGCAAAATATAGCGTCTCTCAGGTAAGAGAAGGATCAGGTTCTATCATATACTTTTTTGCAAAGCGAGATAGCGTCTCTCGGGTAAGAGAAGGATCCTCTATCATTTCAAAGACTCAAAGCAGAGTGGCAGTAGTAGCAGGGATGGGAAGGTTAGTGGGTCCTACTGGAGAAGTTATTCCGTGTTCAACACTCGGGACAGTAGTAGCAGGGATGAGCAAGTCAGTTGGCTCCTCTGGAAAAGTGATCTCGCGTGCCATCGATCGCGGAGGAATGGGAAATCTTAGTGAAGCTGATGGTGCGACAGGAGGCAGATTCAAAGGAGAAGCATTATTCGCCTCCGCATTCGTAGTATGGTCACCTGAAATAAAGTGTGTGAGATAAGAAAGAAAGGAGGAACAAAAGTAAATAGCGATAGCAAAATTCTCTTACGCGGCGAATATCCATATTCTCCATAATCAAGGGATTCTTCCTCTTCCCTCGCTACAGAAGAAGTCTTTGCAGGAATGGCATCAGAAGCCAAAGGAATATGTCCCTCATTAGCAGGGATGTGTTCTTCAATTGTATCATCTTCACCGCTGACATCCACTTCTCCCTCCTCATAAGCATTTTCTTAATTCTCCCCTCCTACCTCGCTCTCATCAGAAGAAGTATACTTAGACTAAGAAGTCGAATCTTCACCAATAGTATCTTCTGTGCTTGAATCTTCGACAATAATTTGCTTGCCTTTAAAAGGAGGAGATTGGGAATCTCCCGGTGGAATATCTGCAGTAACTTGAACTGGAACAGCAGTAGTAGCCTCTCCCTGCGATGAAGCTTCAGCGCATGTTCGGGATCTTGTCATTGGAGAAGAAATTGATTGCGGTGGCAAGTGAATAGCCCTGGATACGGGAGAAAAAGCCAGTTGTTGTTGAGGATGAGCAGAAGAAGAAGGCTGATCAGGAGGAGTGGCATTAATCCCAGGTTGATGGGGAGACTGTTCTGCGACCTCTTCTCTGGGTGGTCGATGAATGGGAATCTGTTCAAACTCACGAATGTCACCATATGCTATCCATCCTTCAAGAGTATTATCTGGTTTTATCTCGTGAATGGGCTCGTCTACCGAGATCATGATACAATGATGTCTAGCAGAAGGAGCGTGACTGGTCTCCGCAATGAAACCAACTCCCGCTTTAATAGTGCGACCATTAAGCCTGGGAGGAGGAAGCCATATTGGCCTAGACACTGGCAAACTTTTTTGGACCAGGTACGACTGGTGCACCCACCATCTCATATGATTGTATGACGCTCGTGAGGTACGATCACATCCTGGGATGATAAAAGAAGAGCTGGCCCGGCCTAATAATTGCTTCCAGATCATCGCCCAGTTAAACGGTCCAGTCCCGTAACTTCGCATTCGCGGAGTCACTAGTTCACAGTCTTCTAGCACTGCCTGGTCAAAATCGAATTGACGAGTAAAGTGACTTGGATAATATGGTTCTCGCCAGAATTCGGTCCCTTCCCTCAGGTGAAGGCTGCATGATCGGATGGATATGAAAATTCCTCTTTCTGCTGAAGAGAGTGAGTCTGTTGCCTTCTCAGTATCTACAATGTAACGAGGAAGGCCAAAGTGGAAGTAGTTTATTTTGGTATCAGAAGAAATGGTATCCTTGGCCCAGTCGTAAGATCTTTTAGCCATAGACCTCTTTTGGAAAAAGTAGAGAGGAACCTTGGAAGGATGAACGTAAGCTTTTTCAGGGACTTCAAAAGTCCAGGGAAAGTAGACGCTAAGCCAACCTAGAAAATAATGCCACTGTATGTAAGTTGAAGCAGAACCGACGGAAGGGCTTTTCACGTGGCATGCGATTTCTCCAAAATCTCTGTAGATTGAACAAAGGACAGAAGGAGCAAGAGAAAATTTCATTCCTCGGCCATAGCACCTGCGACCACAAACAATGAAGGGCGAATAACATCCACTGATTTGGAACTGGGAAGACCACTACACTTAGCTAGTATGCAATAAATGCGGCAAGCTCCCCACAAACAGAATATTCAGCGTGACCTTTTATACCCTTTCTGAGGCGTTCCAGTTCGCATGAATGATTGCCATTGAATTTGAAAAGATAAGCAAGTGAAATCAAGATTATATACATACACATTCAGCCTTAATAAAAAAGGGATTATAGAAGAAGGGAATTACTTCAGAGCACGGCTGAAGTGCGCCAACCATTGCATGGGATGAATCTTGTGGATGTTTGGGAATTTCGACATTTCTTTGAAGAGTTCGATGGTTTACTCCGAAATGGAAGGGATGTGATCAGGAGACGAGATAAAACTGAATTCTTCATTGGTTGGAATGAATTCATCGAAGAATTTGCCAGTTATGGGTAAGCCAGTAATCCTGTGAATATACCATAGCGTGATGCTCATCTTGCCTTTAGGAAGATGAAAAGAATTGGTGGAAGGGCACCAATAGTTGAGGAACGCCTTCAAAATAGAAGGTTCTTTGCAAAAAGGATACGTCGTTGCTTCTACCGCCACAAAATCACCGACATCTGACAAAGTCTTAGAGTGTTTTGCTAAAACTACAGTAGCCCACTCGGAATAGTAATTCCGGAGAGTCAGAAAACCTCTGGTTCTGAATTCTTCTAGACTCCAAATGAAGGGACGGTGGCTGAAGCACTGTTTGAGGGTTTCATAAAAACAAGTGGGATATAGACTATGTACATCATAAGAGGGGATGAGAAAAATCATGGAATGAATATTGCCTATCTGTTGTCTCGGTCTTGGAGGCTGCAAAATCCCCTCTAGTAGTTTGGATTCCTTGAAAGACCAAGATTTCGTGTAAGCCAATCTTTCTGCAGTCAGGTAGTCCCTCGGTTCGCAGATCAGCATGGGATGATGGCGGTGAATACTGATTGGAAGAGAGACAACACCCTGCTTATATGGGTTATCAAATTTTATGAAACCCTGGATTTCACGGACTGAGTCCCAAGAGTTGTTGAGCTTCTTCCTATTGTGCTCCTTAATCTTCTCCTGAAACTCTTGGGCCTTGTTTCGACGATGCTTCTTGGGCCTGGAAGGAGGAGGGGTGTCTTCTCTGACTGGTGGTCTTTGACTAATCGTTGGATAATGTGTTGTAATTTTCAACCATTCATCCCAGTCGTATTCACGACCATGCCTTGGAGGCATTATCAAGTCGCCCGTGGCAATGGCACTGTGAATAGGGGAAGATAATGACTTAATGCGTGAGGTAAAGTCAAAGGTGGGAAGTACAGGCTCTTTTATATAGGCGGGGTGTCTAGGAGTCATTTTAAAACGTTTAGATGAGGGTTGGGCAGAAGAAGATGGTGACCCTGCGGTTGGAGGGGTTGCGGTTTGGTAAGCTTCAGTATTGGGCAGCTCCTGGTGTGAGGGTTGGCTAGAAGGGCGATCAATGGCAATAAAAGTTCTTTGGTTCGAGCCATGCTAAAGAAAATGGGTTAGAATTAAAGGATTTGTTGAAAATGGCAGTTGCGCGAGCTAGTGGAGAGAGCTGATAGTTGCGCAGATCGCGCAACCAGTTTTCATTGCATGGGCAGCGCAACGGTTGAAAAGCCTTGCGCGATGAAGGGTTGTTGCGAGGATTGCACAACAAGTTTCAGTTGCGCGGGGAAGAAAATTTTTGTCAGAGCTCCGCTGCAGGAATCAGGAATTATGAAAAATAGAGTCAGACTCACTATTTATAGCAAAGCAGGCCGAGTACGGTGCTCGGGTGTCCGTTGGGTGGATCGCGCAACCAGTTGACGGAAAAGACAAAGTTATAGGTTGATCCTGATTCTTTGATTCAAGGGAACAAAGAACAGATCAAGGGGGCATCTGTTAGAGCATAAAAAATATATTACCAAGAAGATAAGTTGCGCGGGTCGCGGAACCAAGAAGATCGGTTGTGCGGGTTGAAGAATCAAGAAGATCCATTGTGCGGGTCGCAGAATTAGGAAGGTCCGTTGCGCGGGACCCGAAAGCAAGAAGACTGGTTCACCGTATCGCGCAATCAAGATGACACATTCTGCGGGTCGCTAGACCAAGAGGTCAGTTGCGCGGGTCGCGCAATCAAGGAATCTACTGACACAAGAATTGAGGATTGGCACGTGTGTGGGGCCTATAAATACCCCGCTCCTCTCATTCAGAGATTTGGAAGATTCTGGGAAACAGGAGCGGAGCAACTGAAGGTAAAGAGCAGAGGCAACGATCAGTTGCACGGACCGCGCAACATGGTTGTCGGTTGTGCGAACCGCGCAACAAGCTTACCCGTTGCGCAGACAGCACAACCAATTTAGTGGTTGCGCGGGTCGCAGAACTGGGTTGGCAGACCAACTTCATATGAAGGTCGAAATGCTGCTTATTCTGATCTTCAAGCCTCCTTCTTTGAAGAGAGAGATCAGTTAATGAATTCAATATTCCTCCTAAGTGTTAGGAGATGACCAAAGAAACTGCCGAAGTACTGCCGAAATTTCTATCTCCAGGGAGATTGGATGATCAATTCAGCAATTCCTCCTATGTATCTAGGAGATGACTGAAATGGCACTGGAATGCTGCCGAAATTTTTATTGGACTATGACACTTGCACTTAGAATAATTCTTCTATTCTAAATGATCGACCTTAGAATCAAGGGATATAGAAAGGATGTAAATGAACTCAATATCAATGAAAGTATAATGACTGTTCCAAGTATTATTCTTGTTATGCTTAAAAAAGATCAGTTCCCAAATCAAACACGTTTGTTTTCTTGTCGAAACAGTTTGATTTCGGATTGGGTCGATTTTTGGTCATTTGAAAGGTACTTTTATGCTCTTTCATTCCTAACTAGAATCGTCGTATTCTGAGACCATTTGGGCATCTGTAAGTTGGATCGCAATCATCGGTACAGAATTTCTCCTTCATCTCCTTGTCCAACAGTAACCATCATAACTCTCTATTCAATGGTCGAATTTAGACAATTTTGTGTTCATTGGAATGGTAACTTGACAAGCTTCTAAATGAGACCAGAATTGGGTAATTTCGAGACCGTTCGATATCCTAAGAGCACGTTGGAACTCTTCTACCGTCATTTTGCAATTTGGATTGTTAATCTTTCCAAATCGCGTAACCAACGGAGACGCTCATAACTCCCTCGTTTGATGTCGAATTGGGTCAATTTTTGGTCATCTGAAAGGTACTTTAGCGCTCTTTCATTCCTTAATGGAATCATCGTATTCCGAGACCATTTGCGCATCCGTAAGTGGGATCACAATCATCGGTACTGAATTTCTCCTTCATCTCCTTATCCAACAGTAACCTTCATAACTCTCTCTTCAGTGGTCGAATTTACACTATTTTGAGCTCATTGGAATGGTAACTTGACAAGCATCTAAATGAGACCAGAATTGGGTAATTTCGAGACTGTTCGATATCCCAAAAGCAAGTTGGAACTCTTCGATCGTCATTTTACAATTTGGATTGTTTATCTTTCTAAATCACGCGATCCAACGGAGATGCTAATAACTCCCTCGTTTGATTTCGTATTGGGTCAATTTTGGTCATCTGAAAGGTACTTTAGTGCTCTTTCATTCCTGACAGGAATCGTTGTTTTCCGAGACCATTTGGGCATCCGTAAGTGAGATCGCACTCGTCGGTACTGAATTTCATCTTCATCTCCATGTCTAATTGTTACCTTCATAACACTTTCTTCAGTGGTCGAATTTAGACTATTTTGAGCTCATTGGAATGGTAACTTAAGAAGCTTCTTAATGTGACCAAAATTGGGTAATTTCGACACCGTTCATTATCCCAAAAGCACGTTGGAAATCGTTGATCGTCATTTTGCAGTTTGAATTATTAATCTTTCCAAATTGCATGATCCAACGGAGACCCTCATAACTCCCTCCTTTGATGTCGGATTGGGTCGATTTTTGGTCATCTGAAAGGTATTTTTGTACTCTTTCATTCCTGACTTGAATCGTCATATTCCAAGACCATTTGGGCATTCGTAAGTGAGATCAGAGAAATCAATACTAAATTTCCCCTTCATCACCTTTCCAATAGTAACCATCATAACTCTCTCTTCAGTGGTCGAATTTAGACTATTTTGAGCTCATTGGAAAGGTAACTTAATAAGCTTCTTAATAAGACCAGAATTGGGTAATTTCGAGACCATTCAATACCCAAAAGCACGTTGGAACTCTTTGATCGTCATTTTGCAATTTGAATTGTTAATCTTTCCAAATCGCGCGATCCAATGGAGACACTCATAACTCCCTCGTTTGATGTCGGATTGGATTGATTTTTGGTCATCTGAAAGGTACATTAGTGCTCTTTCATTCCTTACTGGAATCGTCGTATTGCGAGACCATTTCGGGCATCCATATGTGGGATTGCAATCGTCGGTACTGAATTTCTCCTTCTTCACCTTGTCCAACAGTAACCTTCATAACTCTCTCTTCAATGGGTTGAATTTAGACAATTTTGTGCTCATTGGAATGGTAACTTGACAAGCATCTAAATGAGACCTAGAATTGGGTAATTTCGAGACTGTTCGATATCCCAAAAGCACGTTGGAACTCTTCGATCGCCATTTTGCAATTTGGATTGTTAATATTTCCAAATCGCGCGATCCAATGGAGACGCTCATAACTCCCTCATTTGATTTCAGATTGGGTCGATTTATGGTCATCTGAAAGGAAATTTAGTGCTCTTTCCTTCCTGACTAGAATCGTCATATTCTGAGACCATTTGGGCATCTGTAAGTGGGATCGCAATCATCGGTACTGAATTTCTCCTTCATCTCCTTGTCCAATAGTAACCTTCATAACTCTCTATTCAGTGGTCGAATTTAGACAATTTTGAGGTCATTGGAATGGTAACTTGACAAGCTTCTAAATGAGACCAGAATTGGGTAATTTTGAGATCGTTCAATAGCCCAAAAGCACATTGGAACTCTTCGATCGTCATTTTGCAATTTGGATTGTTAATCTTTCCAAATTGCGCGGTCCAACGGAGATACTCATAACTCCCTCGTTTGAAGTCGGATTGGATCGATTTTTGGTAATCTGAAAGGTACATTAGTGCTCTTTCATTCCTTACTGGAATCGTCGTATTCTGAGACCATTTTGGGCATCCGTAAGTGGGATCGCAGTCATCAGTACTGAATTTCTCCTTCTTCTCCTTGTCCAACAGTAACCTTCATAACTCTCTCTTCAGCGGTCAAATTTAGACAATTTTGTGCTCATTGGAATGGTAACTTGACAAGCATCTAAATGAAACCAAAATTGGGTAATTTTGAGACCGTTCGATATCTCAAAAGCACGTTGGAACTGTTCGATCGTCATTTTACAATTCGGATTGTTAATCTTTCCAAATCATGCGATCCAACGGAGACGCTCATAACTCCCTCGTTTGATGTCGGATTGGGTCAATTTTTGGTCATCTAAAAGGAAATTTAGTGCTCTTTCATTCCTGACTAGAATCATCGTATTCTGAGACCATTTGGGCATCTGTAAGTGAGATCGCAATCATCATTACTGAATTTTTCTTTCATCTCCTTGTCCAACAGTAACCTTCATAACTCTCTATTCAGTGGTCGAATTTAGAAAATTTTGAGCTCATTGGAATGGTAACTTGACAAGCTTCTAAAGGAGACCATAATTGGGTAATTTTGAGACCGTTCGATATCCTAAAAGCATGTTGGAACTCTTCGATCGTCATTTTGCAATTTGGATTGTTAATCTTTCCAAATCGCGCGATCCAATGGAGACGCTCATAACTCTCTCGTTTGATGTTGGATTGGGTCAATTTTTGGTCATTTGTGTTGAGGCAAATGGCTTTTATACTGCTAAAATGGCTGAAGGCCGTCATGCTGCTGAAATGGCTGAAGTGTCCAAGTTCATTCTATTAAAAGTTTGAAGGATTGGAATGAGCAGAAGAGATATTCAGACTATTTTCCTCCTAAGTCCTCGGAGATGACTGAAACCCCTGACGAAATACTGTTGAATTTGTTATTTGAATTGAACCTTCAAACATTACTAATTCGTATTTGTTTGAGTGACATATCTTAGAATCAAGGGATATCCGAGGATGTAAATGAACTCAGAATCAATAAGATGTGATGATCGTCTTTATACTTTATTTCCTGTTATGTCTGAATAAGATAATTTCCCCAAATCAAATACATTTGTTTCCTTGTTAAAACAAAATGGCGACTCTGCTGGGGACATTTGTCTTATTTAGTATTAACATTGGGTAAGTTGTAAGGCTTTTATCATTGTTTGGCGTCTCTCAGATGCCAAAATGGTGACTCTTAGTAGGAACATCCTCCCCTTCATCTCTAAGATAGTTTACTTAACCTTTCACCTACTAACTTTACGTTTGTTTCATTATGAAGGTACCTGAATTCAATCATAGAATACAAATCATGGCTAACTTTGCAAGAAAGGTGAATTTCCGCTTCACCTCTACTAGATTCGTAGTAGAGTATGCGCCGAGCAGAGCTCCAGAGCCCATGGACCCACGTCCCACAAACGGAAGTAAAGTGACTCAACTAACAGCTGGAGTCGTATCCCTTTCACCTCAACCGCAAGAAGGTGATGGGGATTGGACTATGGTCCTGTCTCGTAGGACAAAAGCAAGGAATGTGAGGAGCCGTAGAGCGAACTCATCTTCGTCAAGAGCCAGAGAACCGATAACGCGCAATACAGTTAGGAAGAACCCCGAGCTCGCTCCTCCTGTGATATATCCAGAGCAAGTGATTCCACGGTTGGCGTCACGTGATTTTCTGGCTCTAGTCGCTCCGAGGGCCAAGTGGACGAGAGGGAAAAAAGGTAAAACGCTAATGACAAGATCACCGATGCCCGTGTCACCTCAGACAAGTTTGCCAATGACTCCGTCACCCCGATCGATCAGCAGCACAGGAAGCATACAGAAGTTGAATGATATCCGATCTTTCCCTTCTTTGTAATCCCTGTCACATCAGCATACTCTCGTCTTACTCCAACGACAGCTTCGACAAAAAGTAAAGAAGCCACGGTATATATGGCCGAGACGAGTCAAGAAAATAGGCCAACTGCTGAGGATCGTATTAACGAGATGGCAGAAACACAGAAATCACTAATGGATAAGTGCCGAAACCTCAGAGAAGCTTTGACGACTCTAACGCATAATGTGGCCCAAATAGCGGCTCCACCAATGATGGGAAACACGAATGGACAAGAAAGTCATCCCGAAGGTTCTCGTCCACAAGGGGTAGGATTGCGAGGGTCTGTTCCAGCAATAAGAACCATAACTCAAGATGACATAAGACAGGTAATTGAAGAAACCGTGAGAATAGAAAGAGAGCGGGAAAATACTGGCCGCTTCAGATACCGAACACCATATCCGAGAGAGGTAGAAGATGTTCCATTTCTGGCCAATTTCAAGCATCCAGATTTCCAAAAGTTTAATGGGGAAGGATCACCGGAAGAACATTTAATACACTTCATCACCGGTATGGAGAATTTTTCTACGGTACCACAATATTGCCTGAGACTATTCGGGTCGTCACTAACACACAAAGCATTTCGGTGGTATTTCAACTTGACTCCTGGATCAATGCAAACTTGGGAGCAAATGCAGGATGCTTTTATGTTGAATTTCTTCTCGTCAGAATGTGATGTCAGCATTACTGAATTGGCCTCTATACGATAGCGAGAAGGAGAGCCAGTGGAAAAGTTCATAGACAGATGGAAAACACTGGGAGCTTCGTGTAGACAGCTACCAAAAGAAAAAGAATAAATCAAAATGTGTTTGAATTTTATGGAAATGGGAATTGCGTTTGGACTCACTAGCGCCGATATCAAAATGTTCCGTGACCTGGCTACCAAAGCTCATGCGTTGGAATTAATGACTTGCAAGATGCCAGCATTTCATCACGAGACTATTAGGAGAATACCCGGCTGGATGACTGTGAATATCGTCGATGCAATAAGAAAAATAAAGATACAGGGACTCAAGGGACAAGAGATCGAACGAAAAGATGGATGGAACCAGTCAAAAAATAGATACAATGGAAAAAGGTTCAGGATGCTTGATTCTCATGAAGGATTTAATTTCGATAAGAAGATGTTGTTCCCATGATGAAACAAAATTGCAAAGGTCAAGGTACCATAGAGTTACCAGAACCCAAGCACCCGGAAGATATGACAAAGACCAGGGAAAGAGATTTTTGCCGTTATCATCGCCTAGTGGGACATCCGACAGAGAATTGTTATACGTTGAAATGTATCATACAACGAATGATAAACAAGGGTGAGATAATAACTAGCGAAGAGAAAGGAAGGAATACGAGGGCGACGATAAATATGTTTACAGTCCAAGAGAAGGCCCAAGAAGAAAAAGGGAAAGAGGGTCGAATGTCAACAAAGAATGCAGCAATGATTACGTTGCGATTAGGGAAGAAGGTGACGAGTCCTGTGAAACAGAAAGCAGGGATCATGAGGAAAGAAGCCATTGAAAAATAGAACAGTGATGATGAAAATAAAAGCGGAAGCGAAACGACAAAAGTGGCTTATGATTTAGTCAATCATTTGAAGGGTATACCGGCGTGTTTAAGCATCTATGATGCACTCAAATTATCAGAAGAGTTTCGACAGAGTCTGATCTGAGCATTGTTTGATCACAATGTTAGAGAGACTCTGCTGACAGAAATGAAACATGAAAGACACAATGAACAGGAAGATTGTCTACCAGTCATCTTATTCTTCGATGATGATTTGATTGGCGAGACAGAACACAACAGGCCACTAATGATAGAAGGTCATATCTGTGGGAAAAGGGTAAAATGGATTATGATAGATAATGGGTCTGTAGTAAACCTTTTGCCTCTCAATGGTAAGCAAATTGGGTTATCGCCGTTCTGATCTGTGTCCTAGTGGAATGATGATACAGGGCTTCAATCAAGATGGGCAACGCGCGCTAGGTAAGATTACGGTGATGCTAGAAGTAGGAGAATTAACTACTAACGTCGTATGTCATGTTATAAACGCCGTGACAATGTACAATCTTTTTCTGGGAAGGTCGTGGATACATCAGTACAGTATCATTCCCTCTACTTTGCACCAATGTTTCAAATACTGTAAGGACGAAATACAGTGTAAGGTGTGGCTGACGCAAAACTATATACGGAAGCTGAGTCTTTCTTCGCGGACACCAGTTATTATAAAGGGTTCTCTGAAGAGGCGGGAAATAATGATGAAAATAAAGTTTTAAAGGACGTCCAAGTAAACAAGGCTAAAGAAGAAAGGGCAGAATCTTCTAGGACTACAAAAGCAAGGAAGAAGTTCTATTTTGTGCCGAAGCATCTACGACAACCAGGGCAGCCACCATTAACCTTGTTATTGACAAAACAGTTGAGAATTCTGTAGTCTAATTATACGATGCCACTACCCAACGTTGAAAGGTGTAAGCCGTTTCCAGCCGCTCTAGGAAGATTTCAAGTCAAGGCTAGTACCAAGTACCCTAAGCTGATAGAATTCCATGCTGCAATGAAAGCAAAGGCCGAAATCACGAACAATGTATACCACGGTAAGCTGACACCGCAAAATCTGGAAAAATACAGTTCAATAAGCAAGAAGATCATGAGAAACATGGGTTTTTATTATAATAAACCCACTGGGCTAAATCACGGAAAGGGAATTCAGATCCCTCTTGGGGTTGACCAAGAAAAGCGAAGAAAATTCCAAGGACTAGGAGCAGAGTCGTCAGTAAATATGACTACGGCCGTACAAATACCAGAACGGGACCCTAAAACAGTCGAGTACCCTGAAATAGCTACGAGACAAATAGAAGATGGGGGGCAACCGACAATAGACGGCCTACGAGAAATAAACTTGGGAACAGAAGAAAAGCCAAGAAATACATTTATCAGCGTCAGTCTTTCTAAGTAGGAATCTGAGAAATATGGCCAACTTTTCAAAGAAAATAAAGACATCTTCGCTTGGACATATGAGGAAATGCCGGGTTTAAAACCCTCCGTAGCAATGCATCAATTAAATATCTCCAAAGAAAAGAAGCAGATAAAATAGGCGCAAAGGCGGTTCCATCCATATCTAATTCCATTAATTGAAGAAGAGGTTAGCAAGTTAATAAAGGTTGGGTTTATTAGGGAAGTTAAGTATCCTGTGGATATCAAATATTGTCCCTGTGAAAAAGAAAAATGGACAAGTCAGAGTGTGCATTGACTTCAGGGATCTGAATGAGGCTTGCCCAAAAGATGACTTTCCTCTTCCGATAATAGAATTGTTGATCGATAGTACGACTCGGTATGCTATTATGTCCTTCATGGATGGCTACGCAGGGTATAATCAAATTAGAATGGCACCCGAAGATGAAGAAGCAACAACATTCAGAACACTGCTTGGAATCTATTGTTATAAAGTTATGTCATTTGGTCTTTAAAATGCCGAGGCAACATATCAAAGGGCGATGAAAAACATCTTCCAAGACATGATGCATAAACATGTCGAGTGCTATGTTGACAACTTGGTGGTTAGGTCAGGAGATCATCAGGAGCACCATGAACACTTGGCATCTGTTTTCCATCGACTCAGAAAGAAACAGCTAAATGCTGATGAAGTTCCAAGGGTAGGATCCTTGATGTGGGTGGCTATCTCCCCAAGGGCTCTGTAAATGGAGCATATCACCGGAGGAGCAAGGGAATATCTATGGCCTTCTGCCAAAGCACCAGCTACAACAAAGACCGTGGAGCGAATAGCATCTGCCCATTTGGAGCTGGGAAGTACAATGAGGCTTAGCCAATAGGCTAAGAAAGTTGCAAGTTCCCCGAATGAACTATAATC